>CM042154.1:43111141-43316141 GCA_023376005.1 Doryteuthis pealeii | reverse complement strand
TACAAGTTGTTTCCTGTATTTCTTAATTTCTAAGACACAAAATTAAATTAAGATTGTGAGAATTTTCTAAATTAAAACGGATAAAATCAACTGAGAAGCAATTATATTGAAATAGTCTTGTAAGGGATTGTTTGAATTTTCAACCATTGTAATCACTTTCCCAACTGCAAAAGTCCACTGACAAAAGTCTTTCTGCCTGCAACAAGACAGCAGTCTTTGATCAATCCACCAAAGTTTACTTGCTTCTTGTCCAACACACGTCTGTGCTTCTCGCTAGCAAGATGAAACACAACTGCCCCTCAGTGTGGGAAGGCCTTAAATAAGAATTAACTGGCCAAGATCCCACATCCAGGCCAATCATGCACAGCGTTGCCGATTGCAATGTAGAAATTTACATATGCACCAATAAGGGTTAGTAGTCTGACTTTGAGCCACGACTCACGATCAGGAGGTTGCGAGTTCAGTCTCTGTAGTCACCTGCTACATATATCAAAATGAAAGAAAAAACTAGGAAGGAAAAGAAAGAAAAAAATGTCTAGCTGTTAATAGAAAACAGGAAAAAAAATGCAATGGCTACCTTTCTTGCACCTGGAGGTGTTGGTTCAAAGATTTTGGCTTGCATTTCTGATGGCAATGTAGAATAGACAGGTAAGACAATTAACTCTTTGATCTTGGAACCAAGTTTACGTGTTCTTTCCTAAAAAAAAAAAAAAAAAAAAAAAAAAACACGTTGAAAGAAACAATTTAAAGAAATGAAACCAAAACATTAAGACTTTCAATATTAAATCAACTTCTTAACCCCCCCCCAAACAACTTCTAATAACTATAAGTCTTCAGAGATTTTGATAGGTACGCGTCCTGCATCACTGACGCACAAAAATCTAAAAGGACACAATAAAATCATATCCATGCGTCCCAGTGTTTTTCTTTTTTCTTCCCTCACCATTTCAAGCTAAGTGTAAATACATTTCAATAGTTTCTAAGAAACGAATTACACAGGATAGATTACAAATTAGGAGTTAGGTGGCTTTAGTTGTTTCCCCAGATCATAAATAAAAACCCTACAATTTATTAAGAAACTTTAGGTGGGACTCATAAATTTTCCCAGGGACTCATTCAAAGCAAATATGTGCATCCCAGGTCGCACTAAATCAAAAAGCTATCAGCATCACTACAAGTTTTATATAATTCTGGTGTATATTTGTATGTTTTCCTGTCTGTTCAGACTGTGGTCATAACCTAAAAGTTATAATAGATTGGTCCGTGTGAAATATGTTAATGGAACCCAAGAAAATAAACAAAGGTATGGATAGCAATGAAGAATAAACTAAATTGGGTCACTGTCCATATGAAAAGGAGTTAATAAAAAAAATTTTTTAAAAAAGAAAGAATAAAAGACTGGCCAAATTCCAGTCATAACCTAATTGATTGTTTCATGTGAAGTTATATTAACAGAGCTAAGAAAAAAAAAATACATTAAATATTTAAGCTGATATTTTTGTTGCCTAAATATCTTAAATTGGCTGAAGCATTGTACAAACCCCTGTGAACATACCAGAAGTATTTCTTGAGCTGTTTCAATTTCTTCTTGCCCAGAGAAGAAGACTAGAATATCGCCTATGGGTTGGGTGACATGGATTTGGAGAACTGTAACAATAGCAGCATCCAGATAATCAGCCTCTGGAGCCTAGAAATCAAATAAGAAAAGATTCAAAAAACAAAAAAAAACAACACTGTATTAGAAATGAAAACAAAAAAAGCAATAATTTTTCTTACATTAATTAAATAATAATAGCAGTCATTATCATCATCAAGGTATGCTGACATCTTGGATTACCTTGACTCTCTCACCATCTATCCCTATGGACCATCACTCCTGGTAAATCCTCTACATGGCATCCAGTGTCTGCACAGAGCTGATGAAAGTAAGTTTTTGCTGGTCGTCCAACACTGGTGTGTCCATGTGTAGGATGACTTATGAGTTTGTCCTTATTTTTCAAGCAGAGTTCAGTACGTCTTGCTTGGTTTACTTGGATGGTTTGTGAGATGGGAGGTAAGTGGCTGTACAACTGCTGTTTTGTAGCAGTACTTACCCATATTAAATCCAGTTTTTAAGATGTTCACTGATGTTTATAAGCTGGATATTATAACTTAAAAAAACAATCCGGACCAAAATAAAAAGTGTAAACAAATCTCTTAAAATTACACTCACATAAAAACAAAAATTCCTCAGATATTTTTTCACAGAAAAATAGTAACTTCATAAGATATTAATAATGTAAAAGATATAATTGGTAAATCTGTTTTTATGTGGATTTATTTTTAATAACAATTTTAATTGAGAAATAACATAAAACCTTTAAAGAAAAAGATAATAGATTGATTGTCTTACTAAATTATTATACACATTTAATTAAACATTACTCATTTGTTTTATAGCTATTCCTTCAAGTTGGATATATAAAATAATTACATAGCATCCATTATTACTCCAGATGAAAAAAAAATCTGGAACATCAAACAAAAACAGGTTTAGTTTACAAATGCAGAATTTTTTATGCTTTTTTTTTACATTATTTTAAAAACTCAATTGAAATTCTTAAAAAAAGAAAAAGAAAAAGAAAAAAGAAAAAGAAAGAAAAAGAAAAGAAAAAAAAAGAAGCCAAGAAACCAAGAAATTACATCCATGTTACATTGTGATGGCTGCAGTAAACTTACTTTGGTATAAAAAAGGTCCACTGGGAATCGTCTTCCTGGAATACGGAAAATGGGAGCATCATCAAAGAACTGAAACAAATAAAATAGATATTATTATGCTTTTAAATTCAGACAAATATATCATTCTTGAGCTTTGATGATTCTGTAGATATCAGATTGATAAAGACATCTGTTGTGCAGTTACTAAACATTTTGCAATAATAAAACCTGATTGAAACTGGATCATAGAAATGTCTACATTCTAAACAGACAATTATTTATTAATTGACTTGATAACTTGATCATTTTATAATTGAAATAAAATTGCATTTCATAAACTTTTTTTGTATAATAGCTAAGATTATGCTGTTACACATATTTTGTAAATATCAGGGTGTTTCACTCACGTTAAGTTGGAAAATACACATTTTTAAAAAAGTGAATGAATACTTTTTTCCCTTCACTGTAGATACACACACATATATATGTAAACCAAAGCATTTATCAAAAAGTGTGTTGTCAGTCATCTCAAATACACCTTCACACCAATATGAGTTGTCAAATTTAACCCTTCTTACGTTATAGGAAAAAAAAAATTAATGTAATTTAAGTTAATTTTCTATAATCTCAGTTCACTCACCTCCACAATAAGGTCTTTGAAACAAGCCAATGTAGATTTCACTAACGTTCTTACTGAGAATGTTTATTTTTAAATGTATACAAAATTGGATATTTCTACTTTACAGCTTTTGATCTTGAAATGAAAGAAACTGAAATATTAAAGTATATTCTACTCTTCTCTGGAGAGAAATAAGGTCAGGGCAAGAGAAAAATTACCAAATTTTAGGAAATAATAGACCCAAAAATTGTTCTGCTGTATGCCATAAAAAATAGTTTGCAGGCTGTGAGTTTAAGACCCCTGATTTAGAGAGATCACATCAGATACTACAAAAAGATAACCATTTGCAGTGTCTCTTTTTAATGGAATGATGGGAGAGATTTAAACAAAGATGTCTGCCCCATGTTGGAAAGTCTGTATGAATTTTCTGCTTAATTTTTTTTTTTTTGTGAGTTTCAGTACAAGATATCTAAAGCAAAAAGAGGCTAAGCCATTATAAAACCTCATTGTTTCTCACAGAAAATTTGTAATTCACAAATAAAAAAAAAAAAAAAAAAAGAAGAAGCAAGAAACTAAAAGATTTAATCAATCATTAATAGAAATGTTTTAAAAGGAATAAAACTGACCTCTGAAAATTTTTGGGCATCAAGGGTGGCACTTGAGATAAGGAGTTTCAAATCTGGTCTAAAACGAGCTACATCTTTAACCAAACCAAATAAGATGTCTGTATGGAGAGTGCGTTCATGAGCCTCGTCTACTATTATCACACTAGAAAAAAAAAAAAAAAAAAAAAAAAATAAAAGAAAATAAATATGACAAGTTCAAAGAGAAAAACACATCAAACGTGAAGAGATTTCTTTTTTAGCAGATACAAAGAAAAATAATAAATTCAGACTCAGAGAAGAAAAATAATAAATTAATCTTATCTTGTGTTCTTGGTATTTAACACCCCCTTGCCCCCACAGTGTTGGGACATGACACAATATCAGTTTAATGTGGGTTGCCCTGCAGGAAGCAAGCCTCCTAGGTGGACAGGTGCAAAAATTGCCATTCCATTGGCATCCCCTACAATCCATCCCTTACTCCTTTTAGTGTGAGAAAGCAATAGTAAAAGTAATAGTATAGAGAGGGGATGTAAGAAGAAAGAATTACCTATAATAGTATAGAGAGGGAGAGAGAATTACCTGTAATAGTATAGAGAGGGAGAGAGAATTACCTGTAATAGTATAGAGAGGGAGAGAGAATTACCTGTAATAGTATAGAGAGGGAGAGAGAATTACCTGTAATAGTATAGAGGGGATGAAAGTAGAGAACAACCTGTAATAGTATAGAGTGAAGTAAAAGTAGAGGGAATTACCTGTAATAGTATACAGAGGAGTGGGAGAAGAGGGAATTACTATAATAGAATAGAGAGGTGGAAGAAGGAATTACCTGTAACTGGCCAAGTCAGGCTCACTAAGAAATTCTCGAAGCAACATTCCATCCGTCATGTACTTGAGCACAGTCCTCTCGGATGTACAATCCTCAAACCTAATACTGTAGCCAACCTAGAAAAATAGAAAAAGAAAATGTCTCTTCAAAAGAAATGATAGTTATTGCATTTAAGAACCTTCCATTCTTTTTAGATGTAGCATTGTCAACCATTATCATTACTAGCAGTAAAAAAAAAAAGTCGCCGGGGTGGCCTAAAGTCGGTATCAGCCAGACAGTGGGGAGTCTATCCCCTTTTCACTAGTGCTAGACCAAGGAGATTGTTTTTGGCATCTGAGGTGGAGCGCCACACCTACCATCAGCTCCTCACTTTATTGCACAGGCTCCTGGGCTACTCATAAGCTGAGTTGGCATATTGAACCTGGAACCTTGTGGCTCCTAGGCAGACGCTCTACCAACTGAGCTAAACTGGCCCTTTACTAGCAGTACTTACCCATATTACATAAAGGTTGGAAGATGCTCATTATTAAAGGAGTTATAGTTGCTTTATTATAGTTATAATTATCTATTTCTCGGAATTTTTGAGATGAGACTTGATTCTTAGTATTATTTGAATTATTTGGACTATTGTGCTCATCTTCATTGTTATCTGTACAACGTTTCAGATGATGTGTCCTCCGGTCTTCTTCAGGTATTTCTTGTTGGACTTGGGAACTTTTTTGGACTCAGGAACCTTCTTTTCGGACTTGGGAACTTTCTTGTCGTAATTGGGAGCCATCACAGAACTTTGAACCTAACCCTTTATTCAGTCCATGGGGGTATCCTGTTCTCATTCTGCTAACCATAGTTGGGGTACAGGTGTTAAGTCTGAAAAGAAAGTTCCTGAGTCCGACAAGAAATACCTGAAGAAGGCGAGAGGGCACATCGACCGAAACGTTGTACAGATAACAATGAAGATGAGGACAATAGTCCGAATAATCCAAATAATATTATAATTATCTATTTTTATCATTTATTTACTATGGGTTAATACTTTGTTTACATAAAAGACAACTTTGGGTCTGTTCAGAGATTGAAGTTACCCTCCAAATATTTAATTTTATTATGATTTGGTTGTTTTGTTTTATGGCATATCAACCCTTGTTCGGGTCATTTAATGCTAAATCAAGTCATTTTAATAAACAAAGGATTCCGGTTGCTTACAGTACCTGGAGTTGCTTGAAATGACATAGTGCCAGGTGGTTTAAGGGTTTTCTCTCTGTTGCTTGGTAGATTTCGACCTATGAGTCTTAGGGACTGTGACCTTGATGGACAGGGGTAAATCTAAACAGAGAGTAGAGGTATGTAGACATACAGGGATGGGTCTGAACAGAGAGAAGATGTGTGTACGTGAGAAGAGGAACCTCAGATGAAGGCAGAATAATATCTAAGATTAAAATGCTATTTGTTCATACTCACCTCATTGCCTAACTTGAAGCTCATTTCTTCAGCTACACGAGCAGCTACAGACATGGCAGCAACTCGCCTTGGCTGGGTACAGCCAATCTTCATTTTATCATTACAATAACCCTTAAAAAAATAAATAAAATAAATAAAAAAAAAAAAAAAAAACTGTAAAAATCAAAACAAAAGATTAATCAGACCCTAATATAAACAGAATTATATAAACCTAAGCTACTACATCATTTAAAATTTTGCAAATCAGAAATCATTAATAATTTAAAATTGGTCAACTTTAAGACTTTTTTTATAGCATTTTTGGATTCCTTGAGGTAAAATGCTTTTTATAAACCAATTCTTAGGAGTAGGGAAGCTCTAGAACTCACTTTACAGACAAAAACAGGTTACAAAAAGTCGTCATTTTTTGCGACCCCTCCCCAATTTTGGAGAGTTATGTTCATTTTTAGAATCAACATAACTTCACCAATTTTTGGAATCTAAAGTTTAAATTTTGGGGATTGTCTAACTTTAAGATAGTCCACACATGGACAAAATTGCAGAAAAATTGAAGTGTAAAATTTTAACAAATATTTTGCAAAATGTTGTAGCTTTGGTTCTGAGCAAAAATCAAACTATCTTTTTGGTTCAAATAATGTTCAATATATGTGAAATAATGATTGAAATTTTTTTTTTATTGTAGCAGTGCAAGATACTGATCTTGCTATGAAAAAATCAGAAATCATCAATAACTTAAAATTAGTTGACTTTAAAACTTTTTTGATAGCATTTTTGTTGTTGGCCAAAAATGCTTTTATAAACCAATTTTTTAAGAGTAGGGTAGCTCTAGAAGTCATTTTACAAACAAAAGTAGGTTATAAAAAGTTATTTTTCGTGACCCCCCCCAAAATTTGGAGAGCTAAAAATCAACATAACTCCACCAATTTTTGGAATTGGAAGCTCAAATTTTGGGGAATGTCTAACTTTATCATAATCCACACTTGGACAAAATTTCAGAAAAATTGAAGGGGGTGGGTGACATGGCCTGGATGATTTGACATGGAATTACCCTAGTACACTTTTACAACATATCAAAAGAGCAATTTCAGTGGTGCTTCAAGCAATAAAAAACTATGGAATAAGGAGACTATTTTGAAGAAAATTAATTCTGCATTCATTGTTCATTTCGGTTTCGGTAAATTCCCCTTCAGTCTTGATTCTTTTTAAACACACCTCGTATTTTGAAGAAAATTAACGTTTCATTCATTGTTCATTTCTGACTTGGTAAATACAGCTTCCATCATGATACTTTTTGAAGACAACTTTGTATTTTGAAGAAAATTAATGTTTCATTCATTGTTCATTTCTGATTTGGTAAATACAGCTTCAGTCTTGATACTTTTTGGACACACCTCATATTGTGCCAAGTTATGGCTAACTGTTTGCGAAACCAATTTCTCCCATGGCTGTACCAAATTTCCAAGTATTACCTGTATGATGGGATATTTCAAAGTTCACTATCTGTTCACTTCAGAACTCATTCTATTCAAATAAAGTCATATTATAGACAAGATCAATGGATGAATGTGACCTGCATGAGAGCAGCTGCCAGTGGCTTATAGTAGGATCCCAATGATGGGAGAGCTACTGTGAGTGGTTTAAAGTAGGCAAAGAGTTAATTTTATTATACACAAAATTCTAAAACAGTAAAATATTTTTCACAAAGTAAAATATACAAAAGAAAAAAAAAAAAAAGTAAAATCTTGATAAGACCTACCGTTTCATAAAGGTACTGTGGAATCTGTGTTGTTTTTCCTGAACCTGTTTCTCCTTCAATAATAAGTATCTGATGAGTTTCAACTGCATTCATCAAATCTTGTCGGAAAGGATAGATTGGAAGGGATTTGCGTGTCTCACTTATGCTCATCTTCTTGAGTTCAGCTTGAGTAAGAGTATATTCAGGCTCTTCATCCTAGAGACAGAGACAAATACAAAATAACAATTTAGCATAATTCCATCTTTAAAATCAGGGGTTCCCAACCTTTTATTGCTATGCCCCACCTAATCACCTCTAAAATCCTGATGCCATATGTTTGCCACCTTACAAAAATAGGAATGGTGAGAGATAGAATATAAAATTTTTTTTTTAGAAAATCACATATCAATTTTTGAACATTTATTTGTATTTCATTAAAAAAATAAGTGTTTCAGCCCATAGCAAAATATAGCTCAGTACTTGGTGAAGAAACCCTTGTTGGCAAGCACAGCAGCCAGGCGTTTCCTGTAGTTGGTTACCAAGTTTTTACTGATCCGAAGGGGATTTTGGTCCAAATCCTTAAGGTTTGTAGGTTGTCATTATATAATGTCAATATGTGATTTTCTAAAAAAAATTTTATATTCTATCTCTCACTCTTAAGATGGACCTACCCTGAAAATTATAGACCCTTCCTATTTTTGTAAGGTGGCAAACTCAGAAAATCAGCAGGGGGATGAAATACTTATTTACCCCCCACTGTACGTAATGGCTTCTCTCCCCCAACCTACAAGAGGTGGCAAATATTTGCATCAAAGTGATTGTGTTGCATACCCTCTTCATTACTTCTTTACTTACTCTTTCTTATTTTCTTCTGGCTGTCTTTTGTATTTCTAACATCTTGTCTTGGTCTGGAATCTTCTAAGGTCTGGACTTTCTTGGGACTTTGGGTCTGGTCTTCTATTGGGGATTTCTCTTTATCAGAAGCCCTGTGTCATTGTTAGTTTTTAGAGGTAATAATACAAGACTCCGATTTGCTTTGATCTTACTTTATTTTTAAATCCCCAACCAGACAATCTGCGCAGATGAGAGGACGCGCGTATAACGCGACTTACCCCTTCAAGCTCGCTGCTACCTTCTAACTGACTGAAACTTACTTACTATCTAAACCGGAAGAGAGGGTCTTCTCTACCGGTTCTCACGGCTATCCCCGGAAGATAGGGTTAGGACTGAGGTCAAGCTGTCACTCAATTTTCAAGGCCGTCAGCTGCACTTAAAACGCTATCTTGTTTTCTACACTATTGCACATAAATATTAGGTATCTAACAATTATGTAACAATTGATAGATGTTGGGTCAAAATTCAAATCAGTTATAAGAAAATATGCCCTCATGGTTGGCTGTGGACAGTCATGTGTGAATCAGTAGAGAGTAGATGCCAAGGGAAACTGACATATATCTTAGGCTTCAAGCAAAACTGCCTCCCGATTTATACAAGAATTAATTCTTCCTTCATCAACTGAATAAAAACCACCACACATCTTTCTAATTATTAGACAGGTTTGGTTTCTTTGTTTAATGACATATCAACCTTCATAGGTTTTTTAATGCCAAAGTCATCTTTGTAGAAGAACAGTAGTGGTACTATTTAACCCATAGATGAGGGATGAAAGGGTTCATACCTTTCCCAAGGGTATTAGTCCAAAAGTGAATGTGTAGCACAACTGGAGTTCAAACTCGCTTACTACGATGTTGCAGTCCAACACATCAGACATTATGCTATGTGGACTCTCCTGTTTATAAGTTAAAATAGAACTTGTAACATCCACAATAAAAGTGAGTGGGTTTTTGTAATGCATTTGTTTGCTCTTTTGACACTGGATCAAGTGACAACCTCTTTATCACTCCTGTATTCACAGCAAATGTTTCTGAAACCAATTTTGCAAGAGAACCAACAATGTAACACCCATTTTCATTGTTGTTTTTATCTAAGACTAAGATGAGTTATTAACTTCTTTGTCTACCAAATTTCCCCCCCACAGCTGTTTCAAATTTTCTTGGTATTTTTTAGCTGTATAATAGGATATTTCTAAGTTCAATATCTATTCACCTCAGAACTCATTCTATTCAAATAAAGTCCTCTTATTATTGTAATCTGAGTCCTTCTACCCAATTATAATAAACTAACCATCAGCTTTTGTACTTTGCTTGGGTGTGGTATGGAGAGCCATTGTGAACGGCTTAAAGTAGGCAAAGAGTTAATATTGAAGGAACGTTTTGGACTATCCTCATTTTCCTTGTTGTTTTTTTTTATCTGAGACTAAGAGGAGTTATTAATAGGTAATTATCCTATCCAGCCAGCATAGATGAGAAGGATTAGAAGAAGAAACATATAAGATAATATGAAGAAGAATAATACAACTATACAACAATAAATCTTATAGTTTGTCAAATTCAAGATAAGCTTTATGTTACCTTTTTATTACTTACCTTTTTATCTTTCAATGAGCCTGGCATCTTGAGTGCTTGTACAAATTCAATCTCATCATCCATTATGAAATCATAGGTCTTGGCCTGCATTAGAGGTAAAAAAATAAATATGAGAGTAAATATGGAAATAAATCTGACAATATTAAGAAATTTGAAAAAACAAGTGTTCCAAAAATAAGATGAATTTATTTATCGACGCTTAAATGTTTTGGTTTCTTTAAACCTTTATCAGGATGTATTATAGGGTGAAGAAATTGATGGATGTTTTATAGATGACAGGAGATAAAAAAATCTTTATAAAATTTTTTTTTTTTTTGTGTAACTGTATTTGTTCAGCGTTATATTTATATATATAATGCATATATTAATCTTAATTTAAACATGGACAGATAAATTTAAAAGAGTTGAAATTTCTCATTCAGTTTTTATTCAAAGAATTGAAGCAATCAAGTCACATTTAGAGAAAGAAGAAAAAAATCAGAGAAGAAGAAAAAGAAGTGAAAAAAAGAGAGGAAGAAGTAAAGTATTGGGTTGGGTGGTTTTATGGCATGTCAACCCTTGTTGGGTTATAAAATGCTGAAGTTAATTTTTTTTTTTCACAAGCAATTATTTCTATTTACTTATTACATAAAGGGCCGATTAGCTCAGTCGTAGAGCGTTCGCCTAGAAACCTAGAAACCACAAGATTCTTAGTTCGATACCGCCCTCGCCAACTCAGCGTATGAGTAGCACATGGATCTGTGCGGTAAAGTAAGGAGCTGATGGTAGGTGTGGCGCTCCACCTCAGATGCCAAAAATAATCTCCTTGGTCTAGCGCTATTGAAAAGAGGAAGACTCCCTCGCTGATTGGCTGATACCAACTTTAGGCTGCCCCGACGACTTTTTTTACTTATCACAGGGCAAAGAGGATTAAAGTTTTTCTTCAGGAAAGACAGATAAAATCAATGACATGACCAACAAATAGTCCGGATCTAAATCCTAAATTTAAAAAAAATGATTCATCCTCCAAAGAAGATCTATTAACTGCCATTCAGAACACTGGAACCACTTTGATAAAGAATATTTCTTTAAATCAATGAAATCCATGCCAGAAAGAATTAAGGTTGTCATAAAAGTTTAACGTTTTTATGTTGTTTCTTAAGATTTTTTGAATACAGTTACATATCAAGTATTACTATCTAATACAAATAATTTGCAAACAGAATCTCCCCCTTCCATTTTTTGAGAGGGATTTGTCTTACTCCTCTGCAGGGGGTGCAGTCAACATATTTTAAACACTGCTGGCAGGGCAGTCGGAGCCTGAATACTAAGCTTACTGTATATAGTAAAATGGCACTCAGTCCAAAATATCAGGCTTATGGGTTCAAAGGGTTAATTTTCTTAACTACATATTTCTTGATACTGTAACAAAATTCAATTTTAAAATTTTCCATTCAAAAAATCTGGATTATGTTCAAAAGTTACTATCAACTGCTATTATTACATTTAAATTATTAGACAGTAATTTTTTGGTAATTTTCACCTTTAGATGGCTAAATTCCTAGCATAAAATTGTGCATGCGCATTATGTGAAATGAACTTAATTATTATTAAGAACACATTTTATGATATTTTTGTGTTAAAGCATGCAGTTGTATTGTTTTGAAAAGTTTCTAAGATTTGTGTATTTCGCACGGAAGTTTATCTGAAATGAACTTAATTGTTATTAAGAACACATTTTATTAATTTTTTGTGTTAAAGCATGTAGTTGTATTGTTTTCAAAAAAGTTTCTAAGATTTGTTTATTTCGCACGGAGACTTTCAAAATAGCTACCGGCTTGTTTCAAAGTGAAAGTCAAGGGAGATTACTCTAATTGCCTTATTTGCTAGGTATTTAGACAATAAAGATGAAAATTAACAATTTTGTTACTTAATAATAAGCATAGCCTATCATCTTTTAAGTGTAGAGTAGATTTTAAAATTAATGGTAAAACTGTGGAAAATTACAGTGGATTTAAATTGACAAGTCTTGAACCCAACTTCCTCTGGAATAAGGCTCTCATTGCCTTAGAGAGTCATGTGATCAGGTGACTCTGGGAGAGTAGAATTTAGTCAGTTGGAGCTGAGACCAGGCAGCCCCCTCTGGGTGGACATGTAGTATGTCTCTGCTTCTCTCCCATGTGTGTGCGGTAAAGAATGTAGCAGAAATTTTTAAAAATAAATAAATAAAAAAGTGTGTACACGAAAATATGCCTCCGTGTATCCATGATAAAGAACAGAAATGGAACGCAGAGAGAGACGATTGATCTGAAAGAAAAACCCAATATGAAGAACATAAACGTCCGATAAAAGTATGAGCAGAAATCAAATACAACATTATAAGAACTTAAGAAGCAGTATGCAAAAATTTGTTCTTTTTTCAATCTCTATATAGTTAATAAATACAATCCGATTACTTGGTCCTAATAAAAATAAAAGCTAAAAACCAATTCATCAACTTACTTTATCTTTGTTTTTTTCTTTGGCATCTTTTGCTCCAAATCTCATCATAGCAGCATGAAGATGTTCCTCTTCCCAACGTTTCTGTTCATGGTTAGGTCCTTTTTCAGTTGGATCATCCACATAATGATGCTCATTTGGTTTCTAAAAAAAAAAATAAATAAAATAAAAACAGATACAACCAAGTGTACCATTAATGTAGTTGAAAAAAAAAGGTTTTATTAAACTGCTTGAATGTATTCACGAAAGAAAGATAGGTAATGCTGATCAATATTAACAGATTTGTAGGCAGAGCAGCATTTTTATCCATACAGTAGCTCAATGTAAGGCATTTACCTATTCTCTGCTCATTGACCAATTCAATGTTAATGTATATAAATATCACTAACCAACTGTAGTGTATAAATAGCATTCCCAGTTGATTTTTTATTATTTGAGGTTATTGTTATTTAATCACAGTTATATAGAGCTTTGTAAATGGAGTTCAGAACTGTTTGAATTATGCAAATATCCCCAGTAGTTCAAAAGTTATGAGAACTTAAAGCCCTGAAATTGGGGGTACAAAATGGACATGATTTTGTTAAAAAAAAAATATGTCAAATCATGGACCAATTCAAAACAAGAAATCTGGTCATTTCTTCACCATTTCTTTATTTTTTCAGCAATTTTGATAAAACTTGGAATTCTTATGTAAAATTATGTTTTTCCTGGTTCTGCCTCAAATTGTATGTATCTCTTGCTATAACCATCATTTAGAGAATAAATGTACAGATATCAACATTTAAAAAAAAAAAAAGCTTACCACAAGATTATTCAACATTTTCATTTTAATACTGCATGTATACACATATATAGTATTAATTTAAATAAATAACATCACTTTGAACTTAAAAATACCTTTTTAAATACTTGATATGTTATATTACGTTATATTAAGAAATAGAATACCTATTTACATCAATTTAAAAAAACAAAACAAAGCCTGTCCGGCCGGTGTGTAATAATATGTTTTGTTAACATTCGAATACAATATTGTAAGTTCGTTTTTTTCCAAACCTGAATGTTTGACAAAAAAGCCTGACAGTTAACCATCATGTAAATATCCTGAGACTATCAAGTATCAAGAGCTTTTTTTTTGCTTAGCTTATACTTTTTGAAAGAACTTGCGTCAACTATCGTTGGGAGTGGTTTCACTTCCAAAGGTCGAAGAAGAAAAAAAACAACCAACAGGATATAGTATAAAGTGTCTACTAATTAAGTGTTCAATTTCAAGAATATTGATGAAGATTATTCTCTTTGATTTTGCAATATAAACTAACGACTAAAATTTAGGCTCGAAAAAAAAATTCATATTTTTTGTTTTCGACTTTTCGAAGCAAAATACGGTTTTAAATCGCTGTAAAAATAATTCAATGGATAAAAACCCATCGAAATTATATATTTAGAAAGATTATTTTATTTTCTTTCCAACCATATAAATATTTTTAAGATTGGAGCAGAAACACTTGAGAAATTGCAAATTTAACTGATTAAGGTCGGAAATTAGAAAATGTCCACCGATATCAGCTAACTGCTTGTAATGCTAGTATAAAGGTTGTTGTGAAAAATATCACAATTAAAAGTGTAGTGCTTTATATTTTTCATGTTATTGTACTATGACACACAATTGCTGATCAGATACCTTTACATCATTTTGGCCTATGTTAAATTCGCCTTTACACGACTTTCCTGGACTAAATTTCAGTTCAGCAATCATATATATCATGACTATACACTGTTCATTTTCCTAACACTTGTACATTATTCTATGTACTATACATGAATCTTTGATGAGTCATAGTGCTCCTGAGCACTGTATGCAATAATTTCATCATCATTATTACATTTGACATCACTCAGTTATGATATCTATGCCAAGTTTAAGATAAATAACAATTTTATTCATTATTCTTTACAACTTAAGACTAAAATATCATTTAAATTATTCAATGCCTCAATAAGAGTTATATATACTAGTACAAAATAAAAAACGCCCTCCCGGCGATGTAAAAATAGATTTTTGAAACATATTGCTTGAGGGGTGGGAGTAAAAAATTCAATGTCAGCGAGTTTGTACCCTAAGTAAGTAAAATCATCAAATTCATTAAAGGATTAAAAAATAAAACAATTTGAAATGTAAACATTAAATAGGTATTAAAATAAAACAAACTATATATAGATATATAATACCAGTCATGTATTTATTAGAACTTGTTTTAAAAAACAATGAGGACTGTCTAATGTTGCATGCTCAAATTTTGAGTGTATTTATTCTATGTTATGACGATTTCGTGTATAGTGACATAAGCAGTGACGTAGTTTTTGTTACAGATAAAAACCGGAAGCGAATCTCCATTATTAATAGATATTGTTTACAATAATAGTAAGGTATTTCCTGTCATACTTAAGGCATTTCTTAAGGGCAAAACATCAGGTAAATAATTTTGTGTTCATCATTTTTTAGAAAATATGACTAAAATATGTTTTTAGTGTTCTTTAAGGTTTAGCGATAGTTACAATTTTTTGCAAGTTATTTGTGCTAGTTTTACACCGTTTATTCTTATTTTAAGGTGTTATATCTGGTTTACCTCAAAATCTTAGTTATATCATGGCTTTTGGAACTAATTAATAACATAGGGTGTGGTATAACTGTATATAAAAAACAATTCTCTTTGTAAGGCCGTTGGGAATATTAATAATATATTTTAGACTAGGTAATTGAATAATACATAGAAAAAGATAAAACTTATCTCTAATATTCCATGATTTAAATAAATATGAAATATGTATTATTTGGATTATTCGGACTATTGGCCTCTTCTTTATTGTTATTTTCACAATGTTTCGGACGATGTGCCCTCCGGTCTTCTTCAGGTATTTCTTGTTGGATTTGGGAACCTTCTCGAAAGGGTTAGGTTCGAAGTTCTGTGAAGGCTCTTGATTACGACTTGAAGGCTCCAGAGTCTAAGAAGGTTCCCAAGTCTGACAAGAAATACTTGAAGAAGGCTGGAGGGCATATTGGTCGAAACCTTGTACAGGTAACAATGAAGATGAAGACAATAATCCGAATAATACAAATTATCAAGCCTCATCCCAAAAATTCAGAGAAATATGAAATACCTTAAAACATTGATCTACATATAAAACAAAGTTATGCAAATATTCACTAATTGTCATATCACCAAAATAAATTTCCATTGCCTGTATAATGACATGCTGCCATTTTGCAAAAGGATAATTTACAATCATAAAATAAGTGAGATCTTTATCGATAGCACAAAACAGACAGCTTGCTAAAACACAATTATGTCCATGCCAGTGAAGTCTGCAAAAGGATAATGATTCAGCTTCCTCTTCAATTAAAAATATATAAAATCTTACCACATCATCCCGTGGCATGTGGTAACGGTCCACTTTTTCAATTTCCTTGGCTGCTCTGTGTTGTTGGGCATATTGCAATACTTTCTTCTTGTAGTCAAGATCTGCTTTCTCTCTTTTCGTTAGTCTGAGATTAAAATATAAAAAAAAAGAAGAGAAAAATTGAAGAATATAATTTGGTTTTTAGTTTAGGATATTAAAAACTTTCATTCTGGGCCTTTTTAAATGAAATATACATTAGAATATAATTAAAGAGTGAATAACAAAAAAAAAAAAAAAAAAAAAAAGAAAGAATTTCTCAAGAGAATATTTAAATAACCTTATATGGGGTATCCTACACTCTCCACAACTGTGGCCTCACCATCAGATGCAGTTTATTGTCATACCCAGGTCACTCTCTTTTTTTGAGGGGGGGGGGTCTTATCCCTCTGCAGGGGGATAGTCAGCATATTTTAAGGTTCACTGATAGGGTGTAATGAAATTTGGTCAAATAGGTTAGTTGGTTGATGGATTTTAATGGCATACCAACCTGTCTGGGGTTATTTTATGCCTAAAGGTTAGAGAATAATATATGTTGTATATCTATATTTACTCTTTTGTAGTTAACAGCCGTAACTATATATTAGCGTTGTCAGGGATCCTGTTGGGGTCTTACTTTTACTTTTGGAGGCAAGGCTTTCTTATGTCACATGTCTATTTTGTCATGTGACAGGTGGGCCCTAAAATCTCTCTCTTTCTCCGACACAATTTAACATGTAGGAAATGGACTTGTTGACCTGAGTTCAAATCCTGGACGAAGCTACAGTTCACATAGCGCTAATACCCTTGGGAAAGGCATGAATCAAACTACTCTCCCTCTAGCTATGGGTAAATAGTAGGGCAGACTGGGCTCTTTAACCTTGGTTAGGCAACCAGTCTAGGAGAATGAAAACTCTGAATTCAAACTTCTTAAACTCCATTTGGAGTGGTCACTTCTAGAATAGGCTCAGTCCTAATTAGTGATCTATTTCACTACTAATTAATAACTAAGGTATTAATCAGGTTTACATTTATATTTTTTAGTATAATTTTATTTCCCTCAAAAAGGACAGAATGTCAGCTATGCTGACATTTTCAAATAGGTCTTTCATATTATTTGCGTTAAAAATGTGTTTTCTGATGAGAGTGAAAGCTCCACATTCTATGAGGAAGTGTTTGACAGTGCAGGGTGTTTGACATGTTTCACACTGTGGTTGTTCTTGTTTGAGTATAAGGGAATGCACAAGTCTTGTGTGATCAATGTTTAATAAGATATATCTGGTCAAATATAACAGCTACAAAATCAAGTGACATTTTAAAAAAAAATTATTTTCTGAATGCCAAAATTTATACCAATATTACTTACTTTAAATCCGAAAAAAGATATTCTTCATCCTTAATTGCCATATCAAGCTCCTCCAGTTTATCAGATTGTCGCTTCTTTAAGTAATCCCTTCGGGATTTCTTACGCAAATCTGGTACCAATTTTTGTCTGTCTTGAGTTTCCACCTGCAACCGTTTCTTGGCTTCTTCGTAAGCCTACACATAAAGAACAAAAAATTGCATACAATTCCATTTTAAAAAAAATGTACAACATAAAAAGATGACACTTTTAAATAGCATAATTTATATATAATTTTTTAGATTAAGATTTATCATTGTTTTTATTATTAATTTTAACTCATTTTTTCTTTCATCTTTTTAATTTTAGTTTGCAACTCACTCTGGTTGTTATTTCTGTAACAGTGAAGAATAGCATGTATCAGAGACAAGAATAAAGGATAAGCTCTAAGACAAGCTGTTGAAATATTTTTTGCTATATAGTTATTTACTAAGCTTAGCTTAGATGTGGCACAAAGCCAGAAGTATGTGGCACCCAGTGAGAATCGAACTCACTAATAATGGTCTGCAAAGCTAGCTTGCTAACCATTAAGCTACACAACGTGTTATTTTTTGTATATAAGGTGTGATGGAGGTCACGATTTAAATTATAGACTCTTTGAGGCTGCGTGGACTGAATCAGCCAATCAACACACTCAAATACGTGGCTGGTTAACTATTTAAAGGCTTTGGTGGAAAGGCATTCAGTTGCTCACGCTTAACACTGAGGAACACAAGGATCATAGGATTCAAGATACACGGACCAATGGAAAAGTATTACAGGATACTACACAACACGAATCAAACTTAATGACACAAGAGATCTCCAGTGTAAAGTGCTCTCACCTGCAGCCTAAAAATGGCCACAAGAATCTTAACACAAGAACTACTTTAAACTACACTTGTATCATAAATAATGTTCGTCCAATGGCATCAATGACCATCATTAGTTAAGCCAAGCAAGTTCACTTTTCAGTTTAGGTATGAAAAAGTTGCCTGGATCTGGCAAGTAAGTATGGAGAATCCTCTGCTTCTACAAACCCATGTTTTGTCAAAAACACTTCACTGAAAAAGTATTGAGATTGACTTCTGTAATGGGTAACTACAGAGATTGAACTCACAACCTCCTGATCGTGAGTGGTGGCTCATGATTTAAGGAAAACACACTTCCGAGCTTTGAGACTGTGTTGGTGCATATGCAAATTTTGCACAGGTAGGGCAGCACTAATGTAATTGGCCCAGATGTAAGATCTTGGTGAATACAGTGGTCTGTCAATTATTATCTAAGGCCTATCTTCCCACACCACAGGGCAGTTCTGTTTCATCTTCCTAACCAGAACAGAGACATGCATTGGGCTAGAAACCAGTGAACATTTGTGTCAAACTGGAGACTAGTGAACATTGGCAGTTTTATCGACGACAGTGATTACCGTGGTTGTTTTCGGTTGTCACTTCACACATCTATTACAAAATAATCGGTTTATTTTGCACAACTTCATCATTCTTTTCAAATTGGCATTGACTCATCTAATGGTTACTGTCATAAAATATGGACACAGCAAGATGAGTTCAAATTCTGGATGTTGGTCTTTGAATTTCACACTGTGCCAATACCCTTGGGAAAGGTACAAATCCAACTATTCTCCCTCCAACCATAGGTAAATAGTAGAGCAAGGCTATTTAACCTTGGTAGGAGAAGGAAAACTGAATTCAAACTAAAGGGGATGTCAAAACTTTTTTGAGAGCTCCTCCTCCTCCTCTTCCCTGTCAAATTAAATCAGACTATTATATTCATTTTCCAACCCCTCTGCAAGAGCAGGATGTGACACAAGGTCAATTTCTTAAGCAGAGTTTAACAGATTTGAATTCGGAGTTTTCCTTCTCCTAGACTGGTTACCTAGCCATGGTTAAAGATCCCAATCCGCCCTCCCCAGACCTCCAGAACTGGAACCTCACTATCAGATAGTTTAACGTCATACCCAGGACATGAATAATGTGTTGTAAGAAAGAAAAGCATACAAACCTTTTTGTCAGACTTTGACATGACATGTCGTGTTCTTTCCTTATCTTTATCCCGTAGTCGTGTGGCAAAATCATCTCTTTCTTGCAGATCTTTTAGTCTTTCTTTTTCTTCCTCATCCAATTCATCTTCACTTTCACTATTGGTTAGATCACGATCATCAGATCTCTGAAAATCACTGTCAATAAAAAATAATATATACATATATATATATATGAGAAGTAAACAAACAAACAATGTGTTTTGATATGGCTTTTTTAGCCGAGAATTTTTGGGAGAATAAGTCGTATCTAATTTTGAAAATTAATTAATTAATAATTAATGAATTAGGTGGGCATACCTATTCAAATGTAAGGCTAAACAAATCGAGAAAAATCAATCTCTGTATGTACATTTCGGCCTATTAGGCCTCATCAGCAGAGCTATAGACAGGAAGACCGCTTTGTGTGTGATTCGAACCCTGATTGTCATGCTGACAGGCGGGGACTCTAACCATTACACTAGCTGGCTTTTCCCAGATTTTACATTTGTTTAGAAGTAGGTTATATTCCACTTATGGTGACTTTTACTACGCGACAGTATGAGAAGTAAACAAACAAACAATGTGTTTTGATATGGCTTTTTTAGCTGAATATAACTTTGTGGAGAATTCTCTTCCCTGTTTTCTTTAAAATCTTGATAAAAAAAAAAATTCAAGAAAAATGGTGCTTACACATCCGATTCACTGGAACTGCTTTCTGAAGATTGTTGCTTTTTTCGGAATTGACGTTTCTTTTCCTTTTTAACTTTCTGGAAAAAAGAAAATACATTTTACATTGAAAATACGTTGAAAAATTCAACAGAGCTTTTTGTCCAAAAATGGTAGACATTTTGAATGTGGAGGAATATGGGATAGGGGTGGAGGAATATGGGATAGGGATGTGTGAAGTGTCGGTTTAGTAGAGACTTTTCTGAAAGATCAGTGGATTTATTTATTTTTTTTGCTGAAAATCCAAATTCTTTTGTAACTGTGACGAAATTGAAGGGCAGACCTATGAACAAGCGGATTGCAAGCCCCCACAAACAAAGCGCGTCAGGATATGTTTGGCTTGTGCAAAAGAGTGGGGCGAGTGGCTAAGGATATTCAAACTCGCTACCTCCTCGTAGCTGAAATGCTGTTGGCAGAATGATGATACCCGGATGAGGTATATCAGAATTTGCATAAGGGTAGTCGAACAAGCAGAAATAAGACCGACAGTTGCTGACACAGTGAGTGAAGAAGAAAGCAAGTGTTTGGACGGCAAGTGAAATCTGATGACTGCTATTTGGGGTGTCAGGAAGTGAGAGTAACGTGCTCAGTTGGTAGAGACTGTGCTGACGGCAAAAGGAATTACATTTCGTTTGCTAGAGAGACTTGCAAAAGATTAATAGTATCTTAAATTTTTAGACCATTCAAAAAAGTAACACAAAATAAATCTAAAACATTTGAAACAATTTAACATGATCAAAGTAAATTTTTAAAAATTTCTTGTAGGTAATTGATATTTAATCAACAAACAAGAAAGTCCAGAATGGATCTAAAGTGGGAGATCGATTCTATATTACAGTAAAGTTGTAAACTGATCTTTCATTTGTTTTAATAATGGCCTTTACATTTTGATAGTCAAGAGAGGATAAATGTAACTTTCAAAAACATCCTTGTAGGCAATCAATATTCAATCAATCAACAGGAAAGTATGGTGTGGATATAAAGTGGAGGATCAATTCTATATCACATATTTAACAGTGAGAGAAAAAAGAAAATAATAAAGGTTTAAAATAAATGACTTCTTCACCTTCACAGGTACAGGTTCATCATCATCATCATCATCCCCATCAGAGACAAGTGTATAACTTTCATTTTTCTGAATCAGTTCTTTAGCTGCAGCCTCAGCAATCCTGCTGGCCTTGATTGGGGCCTGCTTATGAGGAACCTGTAAGAATAGATTAATAGAGTTACTTACCCTATTACATATGTGTTGTAAGATGGTGATTATTTACAAAATAAAGAAGTAGACTCACTTTAATTAAAGTTTAGAGTAATTATTTGCATTTGAAAATTTGTTTTTATTATTTATTTACTATTGGTTACTGTTTTGTTCCTACTGAGCATGGTGTGTGGAAGATGGTTTTGGGTTAATTTAAAGATCTTAGAAACTCATAAAAACCTTAAAATTTTTATCATTTATTTAGCATATGTTACTGTCATGTTTATACTGAGCATAGTGCAGCAGAATATAGCATCAGGTTTGTTTGGAGATCTCAGATACTCTTAAAAAAAAAAAAATTGATTTTTTTGAATATTCAAAGTCGATTGGTGTTTAATGGCATATCAACCCTTGTTGGTTATCTAATGCCAAATTTTGTTATATATATATATATATATATATATATATATATAGAAATTGAAAAAACGAGTGTTCCAAAGATGAATTTATTTATCGATGCTTAAACGTTTCAGTTCTTTAAACCTTCATCAGGATGTATTATGGGGTGAAGAAATTGATGGATGTTTTATAGATGACAGGAGATAAAAAAAATCTTTATTTTTTTTTTTTTTGTGTAACTGTATTTGTTCAGCGTTATATTTCTTTCAAAAATATAACACTGAACAAAT
Source organism: Doryteuthis pealeii (assembly GCA_023376005.1). Lineage (NCBI taxonomy): Eukaryota > Metazoa > Mollusca > Cephalopoda > Myopsida > Loliginidae > Doryteuthis > Doryteuthis pealeii. Next base: position 43,293,767 of record CM042154.1, on the reverse strand, counting down.
ACAGTTACACAACAAAAAATTTTTTAAAAAGATTTTTTTATCTCCTGTCATCTATAAAACATCCATCAATTTCTTCACCCCATAATACATCCTGATGAAGGTTTAAAGAAACCAAAACGTTTAAGCGTCGATAAATAAATTCATCTTATTTTTTTCAAATTTCTTAATATCATCGGATTTATTTCCATATTTACTCCCTGGGGCCGGTTTAGCTCAGTCGGTAGAGTGCTCGGCTAGAAACCACAAGGTTCCTAGTTCGATATCGGCCCCCGCCAACTCAGCGTATGAGTAGCACAGGGATCTGTGCGGTAAAGTAAGGAGCTGATGGTAGGTGTGGCACTCCACCTCAGATGCTAAAATAATCTCCTTGGTCTAGCACTTGTGAAAAGGGGATAGACTCCTTCGCTGTCTGGCTGATACCGACATTAGGCCACCCCGACGACTATATATACACACACAGTGATGCTGTTTGCTTTTTGATTTAGTGTGTGTGTCCTGGGATGTATGTATAATGCCGATAAAGTTTTGAAATAAATTAATTCTTAATGGATACTCAATTTTTTTATAAACACATTTTTCTATTTAACTCATAGATGGGACCCTAACAGGTACTACCACTCTGAGTCAGAGTGGACCAAGGAGCAATGGTGATGAAGGGGTGCTCCACATTCCCCAGATCTCCAGAACTGGAACCTCATCATCAGATAGAGTTTAACGTTATATCCTGGACATGAAGACCCTCAGTCACCACCTTCTAGCACCCATATGATAAAAACAGTTGGGGCTTGCTATAAGGGCAATCATATAGGTGCTAGGGCTTGACATGACCAGCCGATTGATCGGAGGGGCCTCTCCGACCGCCCGTCTAGCCTAGGTAAGGTTCTAAGTGGAGTGTTGCATATCATGGACTGCTTGGATTGATAGAATTCATCAAGCAAATATGTCAAAACTTCCATTAACTATAATTTGTAAAGTAGAGATACAGTTGTAAATAGGAAAAGAAAGAATGGTATTGTAGTTTGAGTTTTGAGATTCAAATAATCCTAAGAGTTGTTTAGACTACAGATCTCATTCTTTTTCTTGTTACTACAATATTTCGACCTAGTCTACTGTCTTCTTCCATGTATACAATCCATATGGAAAGTTGGTAAGTTTGCCACCATTTTGTTTTACAAGATGATGGATATTACTTGAAGCAATAAATAAAGAGATCCTATCTTTCAATATTATTTGTATACTTTGGGAAAGGCCATAGAATGGATCGGCTGAAATGTTATGGTAACAAGAAAGACAACAAAAGAAATGAAATCAAAATTTTGTTAGTAAACAAAACAACGGAAATTTTGTATCTGACATTAAAGATTTTTATTATCGTTTTTTTTTTTTTTTACTATTTATAAATAAGTTAGAATAATTGGACATTGTGAAATCGAGTTGGCTGTAGAAGAAAATGATGAAGCCGATTTAAAGTGAAAACTATTTTATTTACCTTGTTCCATAATTCTTTAGCAAAGTTAACAACTTCTGCTTCAACATCGATGGTTCCTGTTTGGCGCAGTCTGTAAAGAAAATCTTCTGTACTCGACGATTTAGTGGCTAATTCTATCAAAAAAGCGTGATATACTTGTCAGATATTCCAAGAATATCATGAAGTCTATCGTTCACCCATGTTTCCACCTCCCGAGAAGCCATACTTGCGCTTCCAAATGAACAAAATTTGTTTTTCCTTCGTGATTATCAGTTTATGGACATCAACGACGCCATTGCTGAAATGAAACTGAAAATACCAAATTCTATTTTATTCGTAAAAAAGTAATTAACAAATTTGCGAAGTTAAAATTATTTACTTAAATTAGATTTTATATTTAATTTAAATTTTCTTTAAAAGAAAAAGTACCATAAGATTTTAAAAAATAAACTAATCTATTTAAAAATATTTTATACGAAACTATCAATTAGGTAGAAATACTAAAATAAACGAGCTTCAAACATTTCTTTAAAAAATTATTTTGTAACCCTTTTTTTACATTTTGGAATTAAGAATATTACTTAATGATTAAATAAGTTATTTTTTGTAATATTTCATTTTATGGAATATTTTGTTTTATGGGTTGTTGCTATGGTTACATTGAAATAATAATTGTCGTTTCTTCCTGAGGCGGGAGTTCGTAACTTTTCGGTGAAAAACTTTGTTTTATCTTCTGTTTATTTATTTATTGTTTTTACATAAAAACAAAGAATGTCTCTACAAGGAGCTGCCTTACAAACATACAACAACGAATTAGTTAAATGTAAGATGCTTTCACCTTATTTTAATATCTAAATATTTGAATTGACTGGGGCAATAATTTTAACTTGCCTTTTTGGTTGGCTTGGCTGTTTTGTGTACAAAAAAGTTTTTTTTTTTTTGTTAATAATTTTTTGTAAATCAATTATGTTTTTTTGATATTCTGTTAAAAATAATCTGGTTCATTTAAAAATATTTTTTTAATTACCAACAATGCAAATTTACAGAAACATTAATGTTGAACTTGAAAGCGGCCTAAACGTATCTTTATTTGTTTTTATTTTTAATTGAAATCTTATTAAATTAATTAAAAATTTTAAAATTGATTTTAGTGTTTCTAACATTTTTTCAACTTAAACTCGAATTTAAAAACTGTTTACTGAATGTTTTTGTCAACTGTACTTTTTTCAAAGCCCTAGTTTACTGCAAATATAAAAATTAAGATAAAAAACTGAACAAAACATAATTCTAATCAATTCAGGATTTTTTTTTAATCTGTGAGTTGGTCATTTAAAAAAAAAATATTTTGGTACAATCTGTTTTCTGTGGTCCTGTTCGAAATGCGCCAAATGCAGTATTTTTATCTTAAGCTTTACATCACCGAAACGTAGGGTGGTTTTATGGCTCTGTTATCAAGACGGTCGGAAAATTAAAACGGAAAAGTTTGGTGCGGGCATAGAATTTAATGAATTTAGAGAGTCCTAAGGATACGAATTATGTTATTTTTGTGTGAAAACATGCAGTTTTAAAGATTTTATGCACTTTTCGAAATCACGCTATTATCGTAACTGAAACATAAAATATGTCCGCCATTCTTTGTTTTGAAACTATAAACTATCAGGGGAGGTTACTCTATAGCCTTATAACAACAACAATGACCATTCCGAAATTCAATAGATATGAAATACGATATTACCCTGATCCAACTTGGCCCTTTATAAACACCACCCCATCTTTGGATATCAACTGTTTGTTTAGTAGACAAGCAATTAACATCACTTTCTGCTATTTCACTCTCTATCACCGACCATCACGATACGTTAAGTGACCACCTTTCCATATTTCACTGTCTATCACCGACCATCACCGATACGATTTTCAAAATTATAACAGCATGGCAGGACGTCCCAGTGGCAAAACGTATATTGTTGAGGATCTCTACACTGACGATTTTATTCGCTCAGAAATAATTAAATTATGTAAACTGACCAAAGTAATAGACGACCAACTTAGCGTACTTGAGTGGTTGGCCAAACGTGGTTTGGTGAAAAATTCGAGGAATTGCGAACAGTGCAATGAACCGTGCACGCTCAACAAGCGTACATCAAAAAGAGATGGCTGGGTTTGGTGCTGCTATCTTCACAACTGGCAGTGTTCAGTGAGGAAAGGGTCTATTTTTTGCAATAGCAAAATGGAATTGCAAATAATAGCAGAAATGTGTTTCATGTGGTGCAAAAATTATCCCCAAAAAGTGATCCGTTTTGAGCTAGGCCTATCCGCCGCTACTGTTGTGAACTGGTGCAACTACCTGAGATTGGAGATCAGCAAGTTCCTGGAAAGAAATCCTCCACAAATAGGAGGGCATGATGCCAGTGGAAACCCAATTGAGGTGGAGATTGACGAAAGTAAATACCATCGTGGCCGCTTTCGCGAAGCACACTGGGTTTTTGGTGGCATCGAAAGAGGGTCTGGAAAATGCTTCCTGGTAATAGTCCCCAACCGGAAAAGAGAAACACTAGAGCCGCTCATACGGCAATACATATTGCCAGGAAGCCACATTTTTTCTGATGGCTGGTCAGCCTATTCTCACATTTCGGAGATGGATGGTGGTATATATAGCCACGAAGTGGTAATTCACGAAAGAAATTTCGTGGATCCTGATGACAGCACCATCAACACCCAGTTGATTGAAAATTGTTGGATGAGACTAAAGAAAAGGTACAGGCAACAGTCCGGTACAAGTGGGGGACTATTCGAATCCTACTTAAAGAGTTTATATGGAAGCAGATGATTGGCAAAAATATATTCGGCGAAATGGTGTGCTTAATTAAAGAAAATTACCGTTAAACCAGAAAGAAGCACACACACACACACACACACACACACACACACACACAACACACAAATTCAACAAAAAAACCCAACAAAATTGGAACTTTATTAAGCGTACAACTGTTTCTATATGTTCAAATGTAAATTATTATTATTATTAATGATAATAATAATTTAAGAAGAAGAAGAAAAGGAGCGCACGCACGCACGCACGCACAAATTCAACAAAAAAAAACCAACAAAATTGGAACTTTATTAAGCGCACAACTGTTTCTATATGTTCAAATGTAAATTATTATTATTAATAATAATAATAATAATAATTTAAGAAGAAGAAAAAAGGAGCGCGCGCGCGCACACACACACACACACACACACACACACACACACACACAATTCAACAAAAAAAAAAATTGGAACTTTATTAAGAAAATAAAAATTGCATTCTTTACAAAATTGATAAACTGTATTTTTGTCATTTTTTCAACTGTTTCTATATATGTTCAAATGTAAATTATTATTATTAATAATAATAATAATAATGTTTAGTATCTTTAAATCTTAAAATTACAAATTATCATTATTATTATTATTATTATTATTTGTAATTTGCACTATAATAATAATAATAATAATAATAATAATATTTTTAAATCTTAAAAATACGAATTATTATTATTATTATTATTATTTGTACTTTGCTATCTTTAAACCTTAAAATTACGAGTTGTTGTTGTTGTTGTTATAAGGCTATAGAGTAACCTCCCCTGATAGTTTATAGTTTCAAAACAAAGAATGGCGGACATATTTTATGTTTCAGTTACGATAATAGCGTGATTTCGAAAAGTGCATAAAATCTTTAAAACTGCATGTTTTCACACAAAAATAACATAATTCGTATCCTTAGGACTCTCTAAATTCATTAAATTCTATGCCCGCACCAAACTTTTCCGTTTTAATTTTCCGACCGTCTTGATAACAGAGCCTACATTATTTATTTTATTTCAAAACTTTCTGATTTTTTTCAGCTCACTTAATTTTGACCCCCCCCCCTTTACTTTGGGAGTGTAAAATATTGGCGAGTTGGTCCTTGATTGATACTGATTACAGTAGAAATAAAAAGATAAAAGACCGAAGTTGTAAATAGAAAAAATTTTTAGTGGAATATTTTATAAGAAAATAAAAGTGTTAAAAAATAATAATTAATTTTTGGAGATTTCTTTTTTACTCATTTCGATAATTATTTAATTGGCTATTATCTTATAAAAGAAAAAAAATATACATCGATATTTTTTCTGCTTAAGGGGGGGGGGGCTACATTTTCAATAGAGTTTTTCTTCAAAACGTATACTTTGATTGACTAAAATATGGTTTGCATTAGATAGATATTTATTTCTAGAATCTAAAAATATAACATTTTAAACTTAAAATCCGAATATTTTTATTTTAAATGAATTTTATATATTAATTTTTCATAGCAAAAATCCTAAATTAAAGTTTTGAAATGAAATAACTGATGCATTATAAAATTCATTAGTTGATAAATCAATACTGAAAATTTCATTAAAATTGGATAATTACCTGATTTTTGGTAATTTTTTTTTTCAATCGCGAATGTTATATTAAAATTGTAAACAAGCACTTAAAACCTTTGAAAAAGAGACAGAATGGCGGATCGCGTCGAAATTGACCAAAACAAATCCCTTTAAATGTATTAAAAATAAACTGCATATGTAATGATATTTTTCTTTTTTTAATGATGGTCATTATGTTACTACTTATCGATTTAGACAAAGTTTGACCTTAAATAATAGATTTAATTATTTTTAATTCGTTTTTAAAACTCGTGGTATCCGATTTTTTTGCCAGTGCCTAGTGTTCTAAAAACGAACAAGATTTGGCATTAAATAACCCACATCAAGGATATGTTGGATATTAAACTGATAAGAAAAACAAATACTACCCTTTGGTCTAACAATTCTGAATTCTGCTAAAAAATGTCAATATTATGACATTTTTTTAGCAGAATTCAGAATTCATGTTTTTTTTGGGGGGGGGGTAATTTTTTTTTTTTTTTTTTTACTAAAAAGATAACAGAAACTTATAAAGATCTTCTGATATAATTATTCAGACTCTTATCTTTATAGAAAAACATTAAAAATCGTTTTTTATCGGTTTATCTTTTAAGATTTCATAAAAATAAAAGGGAGTGGGGGAAGACCTCGTAAAAAAATATTTCCCCATATATATTTTTAGGAAAAACCTATTTTAAACATAATTTCATCAACAGATAAGTAATTACCGAAATTTTTGTGAAAATTTGACTCTTAGTTTCTTTTTCATATAATTTTTTTAAAAGCCGGTATTCATAACTCGTTTTCGACTACGTTAAATTTCAATTGATTTAATGGTGCGAAAATGTAAACATTGTCTTCGTTCATAATTTTCATTATTTCTATAAGCTGAAAAAAATTTTTTAAATCATCAGGAGGTTTTTTTTAATGTTTCTTCTTTTGAATGGTCCAAAAATTTTCAAGATAATAGTGTGTTAAATATGGTGGAAGGGTAAATTTGACAAGGTAGATTGGACATCTCTATTGATCATGGTCAAAAGTAGAATTTGACCCCAGAAATCAGATTGAAATTCTTTTGAATTAAGTAAAAAAAACAAAAACATTTTCAGTAGAATTTTTCTTTCTCCATAAAAAAATTATGCTCACTTATTGAACCCTTCTTGTATTTCTTTTAAAATTGTCCCTTCCCTAACATGATACAGTCTTCTATAGTTACTATGGAAGACTTATAGCTAATGATTGTGTGTATAGTATTAATAGAGTGATTGATTAATTTAATGGCATGTCAACATTAGGAAATGTTTTCTTATGTTGGTATAACTAAATTTTATTTTATTTTTAAAACAGAACATGCATTTTTTCAAAATTTCAGCGGTTGAATTCAGCGTTCGTTTTTTGTAAACAGTCTTTTTAACGGATATCTTTCTTCCCATCTATGTCGCTCTTTGATGAAGACCAACTTATCGATTTGGTCGAAACAGTACTGTCAGCAATCACATAACCAACATCATATGTTTTTTCAAAATGTTAAATTTCATACTGTCGGATTAATTTCCATCTATTTTTCATATATATATATATATATATATATATATATATATATATATATATATATATATATAAGAGAGTTTTATAATTTGCTTGAATCATTGTGTATATATTGGTTAGGAGGTTGATTTAGAAGGCTATCACAATGCAGGTGTAAAGAAAAAATAATAATACGGTAACAATGATGTGGTTTTAGAATTAAATACAGGTTAACACACAACATCATTGAAATCAAACTGTCTGACATAGGGTCATTGAAGTGGGGAAAGCCATTCCAAGTGGGTGACATCTCTAATCCATAAATTAACAAGTGATTTCTACAGTGTTTTTTTCTATCTTGCCATATTGTCTCCTTTGATATTTTCATGGATATATATATATATATATATATATATATATATATATATATATATATATATATAGATATAAGATTTATTTATTTGTTTGTTTATTTATAGAAGCATTGCTGAATAAAGTATGTATATTAAATATTTTATATTTTTGCTTGAAGGCAATTACAATGCGAATATCGCATAAATTCGATAATTATAGAAGATAACAATGACAAGTGAATTTCGCAAAGAATCACTCGGTGTGTAGAATATCGTATAGACTGTTTCAACTTTATTAAGTCTCATCAGCAATATATACTAACGATTTCCCTCCGACAGAAATACGAGGCAAGGAAGGCGCTGAGTGAATAATAACAAGTACATCCGGGCCTTTATGCTTTTCGGCGAAGGAAATAAGATTTATTTATTTGAATGTTACTTTATTCAGCAATGCTTCTATAAATAAACAAACATCCAAATAAATAAATCTTATTTCCTTCGCCGAAAAGCATAAAGGCCCGGATGTACTTGTTATTATTCACTCGGTGCCTTCCTTGCCTTGTATGGTAGAGACTCTAGTATCATTGACAGGTTAATTTCGCAAGTATTTCTTGGTGCTGTATCGTGGCTGAAACAGTATAGTGTCAAAACTATCCTGCTGAAGTCCTGGTTTCGATTTCTGTCGGAGGGAAATCGTTAGCATATATCGCTGATGAGACTTAATAAAGTTGAAACAGTCTGTACGATATTCTACACACTGAGTGATTCTTTGCGAAATTCACTTGTCATTGTTATCTTCTATAATTATCGAATTTATGCGATATTCGCATTGTAATTGCCTTCAAGCAAAAATATAAAATATTTAATATATATAATATATATATATATATATATATTTGTTTTCTTTCCAGGTATTGAAGAGTTGTGCAGTAAAAGGGATGTATTAAACAAACAGATTCAACAAGAAGAAGCAGAAAAAGAAAAGATCCAACATGACATCTCCATCCTCAGTGAGAAATTGTCAAAAGTTAATGAAAGCCTCAGTAAAAAATTAGCTACAAGAAATGAATTTGATCGGACGATAAGTGAAACTGAGAATGCTTATATGAAGGTAACCATTATTTGTTTTACGAAGGTGAGTCAGAAAGTAATGCCATTTTGTTTAGGACAGGTATAATTACCAACACAGGAACATGTATCATACATCAAAATGAAGCTGGTCTTCTGTAGAACACATCCCTACTCAAACCCTCTTTCATGGGGTCGAAGAGAGGCAAACATTATTCCAGTGACGAGGAAGTGAAATATGTAGTGAAGAAGTGGCTCAAAGAACAGTCAACAGAAGTTTACAGGACAAAGATACATGCTCTCATTTGAAGGTGGAATATTGCTATTGAGAGAAACAGTGACTATGTGGAGAAGTAGGGATGTGATAAACAGAAGAACAGCTTCATTTAGATGTATGATACATGTTCCTGTGTTGATAATTATACCTGTCTTAAACAAAATGGCATTATGTTTTGATTCAACCTTGTATCATTGTAACAGAAAAGAAGTAGTGGTATTGCAAGGGGTGGACATTTTCAATGAGGAGGTCTTTAATTATTTTTAATTATTATTGTAGCAGAAAAGGAGTATGTATTTAACCAATTCTTCCAACATGGGTAGGGTGTGACACAAGGTCAATTTTTAAGCAGTGTACAGCTGGTTTAAATTCAATTTTCCTTCTCCTAGACTGGTTGCCATATCAAGGTTAAAAAGTCAAATCTGCTTTACTATTTACTTTTAGGTGAGAAGCGATGGATTCATGCTAAGAGCATTAGCGTGAAAGTGAAACAAACAGGACCCTCCAGCCAATTTCACTGAGGGTCCATCCTGAAGGTCCTCAAATTCTTTTCAAAATTTGTTTGTATTGTTGTATACCCGTTTATCTTGGGTATATAATAGGAGAGAAACAGACAGACAAGGGGATGATAGATGAGGGGCTCTTACTTATTAACTCTTCTGCTTACTAACTGCTGCTAATTCGTCGGCCGCCATATTCTTCAGGGCTGACTTCTCAGGCTGATCCAATGGATTGCTTTCTTGGAGGTGATTTATTCAGGCTGGTCATTTCTTGTTTTAGTAATTAACTTTGTTGTTTTTCTTAAGTCTTTATTAAACAACTCCAGCCCATAAAACCGCAGCGGTGAGATGCGACATCTTGGAGACATCTCTCTTGTCTGATGTCTTGTTGCAACTAAAACTAAACTATCTCACACATCTAATCGCACACTTCCAGAGGGTTAAGTCAGGGTCATCACAAATCAATCATAACCCTAATGATTATGGAAATTTCCCACTTAACTCCCTCCAATTTTTTAATCTAATGAACTCTGATTCAAAATATCTAACTGCAGTATGTACATAATTCATAATCTGCCTATGAATTATGTAACGGTATCCATGTAAGAAGAAAATCCTGAAAATTGCAGTGCAATAGCATTAATCATTCTTATTTTATTTAAGATTTTAAAATTTTAGGGAATTCCCAAAGATTTCTACCTTTTGAGTTTTTCCCAATTTTGGAGGTTTGCATTGGTTTTGTTACAAGACTTGATAATGTTTTTCTTTTCTCCATCCTAAAGTATTTTTTAATTAGTTAGAATCAATTGTTTTAACTTAGAGGCCTTTGAAAGTTTTTTAAAAAACCTGCAAAAACATAGGCTCTGGGGGACAATTTTTAAAAATTCAAAGTTTAGATAGCTCTCATTCCATTAGCATATGTTTCAATTCTACTCTGATAATAGGCTTATACTCAAAAACTGTTTGATTAGATGAGTCTTCCATCCTTAATGGGGGGGGGGGGCATAAAACTGCAAAAAAATAAAAAATCAAGAAAATATTGAATATTTTTCAATTTTTGGATCTCAATAAAGTAAGTAAAGTTGGCGGGGTGGCCTAATATCAGTATCAGCCATATAGCAAGGGAGTCTATCCCTTTTTCACTAGTGCTAGACCAAAGAGATCATTTTAGCATCTGAGATGGAGCACCACACCTACCATTAGCTCCTCACTTTACCGCACAGATCTCTGTGCTACTAATACGCTAAGTTGGTGAGGGCAGGTATCCTAGTCCAATGCTCTACTGACTGAGCTAAACTCTCCTTAAAATCTCAATGATTCTTCACAAAAACATAAAAACCATATAGATTCTTAAAATACATCTAGAAGTGAGTCGAGTTTTTAAAAATAGGATATTTATATTCATCCTAATCTTTGATTTGGGTACCCTGAAAATTGACCAAATTCTGAAATTGTAAAAATTTCTCAACTGCAACAATGTCAAAGACTTTAAAATTTATTTACTTTAAAATTTTGATATGTTAAACTCTGCAATAACCATTGTGTCATTGTCAAACAGGCCCTTGTGTTTCTAGAACAGCTTTCTTAATTCAAAGGGTTACAGTACAGAAAAAAAAAAAACTATGGTTGAATACGTGATACCTGTATAAGTGAAACCCAAATTTGATATTTTACCTATCAAGCATTTATATCTATGTATAAAGACTTATTTTTAAGATTAGCCAGAAAGTATCTAAAGTATCCTTTTGTCCTGGGTGTTAAAAATGGACTTTTTTATGGATTTAGGGTAAATATTTCCTCTTTTAGCCCCTACTCTTTTATCTTAACCTCTTACTGACCAAGTTAACAGAAGCTATAATTATAATTTTTATAAAAGTTACTGTTTCATTCTAATCTTTTTTAAGTCCAACACAAACCTACAAAACACATGCACACACAAACACTGCAAACAGATAAAGGTAATAAAAAAAGAACACACACAAATAAATAAACTACTAAGGCCTGCCTAATAATAATAAAAAAGGTAGGCCAAACCTGGAATGATACTAAGACATTGTTGGACAGACACACACACATAAACAGACTTACACATACGCAGAGAATTTGGAAGATATCACCAGGCATACAACAGAATGGACAAATCCTAGCAGCAAGGTAACAGCTCCAGACTTAGCTTTCAGAAAAATTCTGATGAAGGGATCTTTATCCTGAAATATTAAGAATAAATCAACGATAAACAAACAACATCATAGTTACCTCATTTTTCTTTACACTTGCATTGTGATAGCCTTCAAAACCAACCACCAAACCAATTTCCACTTTTTGTTTAATTCCATTCATCTTACAAATATTTTCTTTTTTTACTTTTTTTTCTTTTTAGATTCTTGAGAGTTCCGAAACACTTTTGAATGTGTTGAAACGAGAATCCCAAACGTTGAGAGAACCGGTCAACCAAAGATAAGACTTTCTCCACTTGGATGTTTGCTCAGACCTTTTTTTTTTCTTTCTTAAAGAAAACAAAGAAGCCCTTCAATATGTTATATATTCTTCATTATTAACATACATACATTATTTGGTCTCTGCCAGTGTATATTGTAGCCAAGTGGTTCTCAACCTTTTTTACCTGATGGCCCCTTTAATTTACTTCTGTGGCTCCCATCTAGCTGTTATTAGAGAAAATATATTCTACTGTTTACATTTATTTTAAAGTACATATAAATTGTAACTAGGGCACCTTGCTTTGTCTAAAGATTAGCTAGGCAAGCAGATCATTGTTAGTGAGTTTGATTCTCACTGGGTGCCCCATACTTCTGAACTTATCACCATTAAGAATAGTAAATAAGTATAAATTGCAGCTGTATTATACAAAATGAAAATATTGCAGTTTAGGAAAATGATCACTTTTATTCAAATAAAATTGTAACAAAAAAATTATACAAAATGTGAATATAAATATATATATATATGTATATATATATATATAAAATGAAGAAATGTAGATAAACATGGGTTATTACACTGGATGGAAGTTTATTATTAGTTGTAATGTCGATATTCAAACATTTCGGTTTATTCTTTAGGACAATATGAAAGAAGTAAAAGAAAAAAGATTTTTGATATTAAAAAGATGATGGATGTTTTTGAACTACAAAAATCTTTTTTTTCTTTTACTTGTTTCATATTGTCCTGAAGAAGGTTTCTATATAAACTGAAATGTTTGAATGTCACATTACGACTAATAATAAACTTCCATCCAGTGTAACATCCGTATTTGTCTACATTTTTTCACATACTGTTGGATTGATTTCCTCATTTTACTCCCATATATATATATATATATATATATATATATATATATATATATAGTGTGAGATGGTCACTATTTCAGCTTTTGCTGGAATGGTGTACCAAAGGCAGTATTATTGGTAGAGTGCTCAATATAAAATAGAGCTGTTATATAATATAATAAGATAAATATATAAAGGTTTTACATATCTATTTATTAGGTGACAAAGGAACAATCACAACCATATTTTTTTCATGCGATGCAATCATCAGGTGAAGATGTTTCAAATATATATATATATATATATATATATATATGTGTGTGTGTGTATGTAGTTGTAGAACAATCTAGGGACTGCTAATAATATGTACTTTTGGTGTAACTAGTTAATACAATTCTGTAGCTCCACACAATATTATTTCATGTGTGCCCCTCCAATGTGATATGCCTCCCCACCTCAAGTGAGGGACATTCCTTCCCTTGAGAATCATCAGTAGTCTTTAGAATTTGCTTATTATTTGTTTGTTTCAGTAAATTCTAAAAAGTGAATACAACATACATCTGAAGAAGGCTGGAGAATGTATTGGCTGAAATGTTGAAGACAATTGTTCAAATGATGTAATGAAATAATGAAAACTCCTAATCTTAAAACTTCAGAAAGTAAAAATCCTGTTTTATGTTGGTTCTTTTCCTAATGCAATGAGCTGTGTTCTGGAAAATTTCATCCACAATGGAAATATCTGAAGGACTTGTTTTGGGCACAAGTGACAAGATAAAATTTTATCTTCATTTTCAGTTTCCATCCTCTTCAATTCAAAAACTGACAAAGGACTTTCTTGCTCATTGACATGCCTGGGAGCTTAAATTGTGTGTGTGTGTATACGCACGCACACACACACACACACACACACACACACACACACACACATGTTTCAGCTCCCAGGCACGTCAATGAGAGTCTTTTGTAAACACTATCTGATGAGACTAGACTCATATTGAGTTCCTGGTCGAAATAAATTTATTATAGTCAAATAGCAGTTAATTTTTTTTTTTTCTTTGAAAGTTAAATATTGCTCTGTATATGATTAATTTATTAGTTATTATACATTGAGCTCTCTTAGGAATTTATAAAAAGTCCTTGTATGAATCTATAAGTTTGCACCTACATGAGCATACAGTACGGATGTGCAGTGAGTTTTTGATGATCCCAAATTTTAATTCAACCTAAACTTTATCAGAACTGATGTGATCTACCCGAGTCCAAAATATTGGATTTATGGTGTATCTTAAAATACTATTCAGCCTCAAATATTAACCTGACCGGTTCATAGTTGAAAATATCTTAAAGTTACTCTTTTGAGAGGCTGTGCTGCTTTGAGAGAAAGTATTAGAGATCAAATCATTTTCTGTCATTTTTTTTTAATGTTTAAATTGTAATATCATCGTGTTGCATAGCGCCTTCTTTACTGGCACTAAATAGGTATATGTTATATACAGATCTTTTCACTAAGCCAAATCAGATATAACGTTATATACCTTTCTTTAATTCTTACTCTGGTCGTCTATTCTTCTGGCTGGCTTTAGTCCTGATCGTCTATCATCTATCTTGGTCTGATATATCTTCTAAGGTCTCGTCTGGTCTTCTATTGAGGATTCCGGGTCTGGTTTCTGTTGCTAGGGATTTCTTGTTATCAGAAGCCCTGTGTCATTGTTAGTTTTTAGTAATAAACACAAGACTTCGATTTATGATGATGTTACTTTATTCGTAGATCCCCAGACCAGACAATCTGCACAGTGAGACTCACATCTTGCTAGCTTGGCTTCTAACTTCTAACTGACTCAGTATCCTTAAACCGGAAGAGGGCCTTCTATGGGGGTTCCGGTTCTCACGGTCTATCCCGCAAGGTAAGGTCAGAGTGAGGTCAAGCATTGTCACTCACTCTCAAGGCCATCAGCTGTACTGATCGCCATAATGATTTCTACACTACCTTAAAAATGTATTAGGGATCCAATTATTATGTAACAAACGTATTTAATAATCTTATTGCATTTTGCATTTTTCGAGCTTCTAATCTTGTCTTTATTGTTTTTTTGTTTTTTTAATAATTCAATTTTATGAAATAAAATTGCCTTTTATTCAACCACTGTATTGCTTTCTTTTTGTTTTTCTTTTTGTGTTACCATTTAGTACAGACTGGTGTACGAGGGTGTTTCAAAAAGTAACGCCATTTTGTTTAGAATGGGTATAATTACCAACACAGGAACATGTATCATACATCAAAATAAAGCTGGTCCTCTGTTGATCACATCCCTACTTATCCACATAGTCACCGTTTCTCTCAATAGCAATGTTCCACCTTCAAATGAGAGCATGTATCTCCGCCCCGTAAAATTCTGTTGACTGTTCTTTGAGCCACTTCTTCACTACAGATTTCACTTCCTCGTATCACCAGATTTAGCGCCTTCAGACAGTCTGTTTGCTTCTTAAACTCTCTTTTATGGAGCCGAATAGATCTATTCGGCTCCATAAAAGAGAGTTTAAGAAGCAAACATTATTCCAGTGATGAGGAAATGAAATCTGTATTGAAGAATTGGCTCAAAGAAACCCAACCAAACCATTCTAGCAGTTTTTGCATCCTCACCTGAAATATTTTCATTATTTTTTTTGTGTATCTTACAATTATGTATAAAATAGAGCAATCTTGTGTAAAATGATAATCATTAATGATAGTATGTATTATTTAGATTTTTCAGAATATTCTCATCTTTATTGTTATATACACAATGTTTTGGCCGATGTGTCCTCTGGCCTTCTTCAGGTCCGAAAAATCTGAATGATACAAATTATCAAGCCTCATCTCAAAAATTCAGACAAATTATTAATCAATTACGAGACTTAGTTTGGCACAAGACTAGTAATATTGAGCACACTGAGAATTGAAATCACTATCAATTATCTGTTACTCTACCTTACTACACATTATACCACTTAAGGTGGCCATAATCCTTAATCTATCAATAATGGAGATTCGGTCTTGATTTGTCTGTAACCAAAACTACGTCACTGCTTACGTCACAATACCGAAAATTATCAATACATAGAATAAAGAACAACCTTGTAATCAGTTTAAAAAATTATTTTTTACTCTTGCCCTCTTTTCAACAACAAGAGGTTACAGTTTACAAACAAATAAATACCTACGATTTTGTGTAAAATTTTCAAAATAATTATTTAATTAATGATCAATAGATGCACGGAACATTTTATTTGAGAGGAACAGAAGTAAGTTAACATTTTTATTTTTATTTTTATTTTTTTTACTCCTTTTAATGAATTTGATGATTACTTATCATAAAACACTCTAACATTGAATTTTTAACTCCTACTTCCCTCAAGCAATATCTTTCAAAAATAAATTTTTACACTGCCCGGAGGGTGTTTTTTTTGGTTTTGTTTTGCTAGTGATATTAAATGAAAATATTGGACAGTCTACACAAGTACATATTCAGTAGCATTCAATAAAGAAATATTAAAAAGTAGTGCAATAGCAGAGATAATTAAAAAAACAGGTTGAAATTAAGGCTGCTCAGGTAGATATACCCAACATGTTCACCGAAGGTAAGATGTGACACAAAGTAGTGCATATTGCATTTGTGTGTCCTGGACTTCTGCCCTAAAAAACACTAAGCAGTGCCTGCTGAAAAAGTGAACTGTGCTAGTTATGAATTCCTTAGCTTTTTGACAATGACAGTTGTTTTGAATTAAAATAAAATGAAAATACCGAAAAAAAAAAAAAAAAGAAAATTTTTAAGGAAGGGTGGGGGGTAAAATATTTTACATTCACTTGTCAATAAAAAACCTGGGGTGTGGCTGTAAAATATCGCTTTCTTATCACATCAACTTGTTGATAAAAGTGCCTTCAAACCACTAAAAAATGTATTTTAAATGGGGGGGTAAATTATTTACGATTACTTGTCGATAAAAAACTGGGGGAGGTAGAATATTGTTTTCATATTGCATTAACTTGTCGGTAAAAACGCCTAAAAATAGTTGAGTAGTTCATAACTATCACAGTTCACTTTTTCAGCAGGCACTGGTTAGCGTTTTTTAGGGCAGGAGGCCAGAATGCACGAATGCGATATGCACCCACAAAGTTGCAATTATGGGGTATCCAGCAAGGATTGAACTTGCTATTCAGTGGTAATGGATCTGTAAGACTAGCTTAAGAACCATTATATCATGGTTCAACCTTTAAAAGAAAAGAAAAATCTTTGGACAGAAAGCCTCCATGCTTCCTGTAATTTACCAACACTATACCTGATACGCATGTGCACACATACAGGTATATTATTACTGTATACTATTTGTGTTCCTGACATTAGTACTATATTCTATGCATTATATATGAGACTTTGATGAATTGTGGTGCTCCTGAGCATTGTACGTGATAAATTTCATTATTATCATTATCATTACTAGCAAAATAAAAAGACACCCTCCGGGTGATGTAAAAATAATTTTTTGAAAGATATTGTCTGAGGGGATCTCAGGCAATATCTTTCAAAAAATTATTTTGAAGTGAAAATTCAATGTCATAGAGTGTCTACCATAAGTATGTAAAATCGTCAAATTTATTAAAGGAGTAAAAAAAAAAGAAAGAAAGACAATTTGAAATGGAAACAGTTCCCATAACTTTAAATATTATATTAGAATAAAACAATCTATATATAAATATATAACGCCGGGCATCTATTTATTGAAACAATGAGGATTGTCTAACGTTGCATGCTCACATTTTGAGTATATTTATTCTATGTTATGACGTTGGATTATGTGTTGGGTAATGTGACGTAAGCAGTGACGTAATTTTTGTTACAGACAAAAAACCGGAAGCGAATCTCCGTGATTAATAGATTAGAACATATACAATATTAATACGTAAAAGTAAAGTTGGATGGAATGACCAATTGTTGGTATCAGCTGGACAGCAAGAGAGTCTGTTCCATTTTTGCAGAGATATTGTTTTTGCTGAGGTGGAGCACCACACCTACCAACACTACCTTGTACATCAGATTACCCAATCTGTGCTAAACATGCGCTGAGTTGACAGGAACTGGTATCAAACCAGGAACCATGCGATTCCTAGGCATGTGCTCTACTGACTGAGACTATTTTTATACAGATCAAATTCTGTTAAATATTTCCCAAAAATGTCCTATTGATTTTAATACTGTTGTATTTATTTCACATAGACGCTCTTTTGGTGAGGCTTAGAAAATGCTGACTGTTTTCTCTACAGAGGGGTGTGGGTATTTAAATAAAATTAGAATTAAAAAAATAACAAACTCCTATGAACCTTCACCGAAAGAACCCTCCTAGCATGTGCAGTAAAAAGGACCCATTTCCGACTCCTAAGATAATCTCTTGGACATTTGAGTTTAGGCCTTAATTGTGTCTAGATACTTCTACTGGACAGGAAGAAATTTCCTTGCCATGTGGTGGCTATGACCTGTGAATAAAACCTAAATCATAAAACCGCCTTGTGTCTTTGTCTCTTCCTTCTTTCTTTGAATTCCTTTTCAGCATGACCACTAAATAAGATGGGGTTAAAAGCAAACTTTAGGAACACATACCAAGAATAACAAGCTACCTTTTTGACCTAAAACACAAAACCTCTTGTAACCCCACAGAGGTAAGACCCCCTCCCCTAAAAAAAGGGATGTCTTAGGTATGACACTAAACTGCATCTGATAGAAGGCATCCAGATCTGAGGAGTGCGGGCTGGACAATTTTTGTATGCGTTGGGAGAGGGGGTCTCGTATTAAACTTTACATCATGTCATGCCATCGTAACTAGATACGATCCTCCTACGCATAGTTGAAAGCTCCGCTTATCATAGTAACTGATTGGTAACTAACAAAGGGAGACCACTGACTTTACTCAGCTGTTTAAAAGCCAGCGTGCATCACGCAGATTATACATATTTGTGGAAGTTGCCAAGCTGTTTACTCCGAGTTAAGTGCAAACATGAATACTGCCCAGCTGGAAAAGGTGAGTAGTTGTGTTACTGTTTAAAGCGCCAATTACAATATTTAGAAAAATAAGTTAACGGTCCCAAAAAACACCGAAAAATTCCCTTGAAAATTAAATAAAATAAAATTCCTGTTTTTTTTTCTTTCTTTTTTTCGTTCTAAATTAAATGTCTTTATTTGTTGATTAAAAAAAATCGTTTCACACTCTTTTCAGCATTAAAACAAATACAAAACCTTTACGATAAGGGTTAAAAATTAAACTAAATAAGGCACTTATCCAGAATATTTTGCTGGTGAAATATCTGGTAATAATAAAATTTTAATGCGATGATGATAAATGTTTTTGTTAAGGTTTTATTATGGTTTTAGACCTTAAATAATCGATTATTATTATGGTTTTAGACCTTAAATAATCGATTTAATTCATTTTAATTCGTTTTTAAAATGAAAAGCAGACGAAATATTGGGTATACTAGATGTTTTGTTAAAGAACAAATACTTGTTTTAAACTTTAAAACAAGTATTTATTCTTTAACAAAACAATAAACTTGGAAATGCGTTTTCAATGGGAAATCGATATCCGAAGAGAAAAATATTTATGTTTGATCCGGAGACATTTATATTACAAAACCCACAATAAACCAGGAAACAAAAAAGTTATTTTGTTAGATTTGTTTAACAAAATTGCTATAAAGTAGTACACGTTATCGCCCGATAAAAAATGTAGTTGATGTCACAGTTAAAATAGTTTCAACTATAAAGTGTGGTAAATGAATTAAAAAATACGCATTAATTATTTCAACGACTTTTATTTTTCTTACTCTGTCGGGTTTTAATAAAATTAAATTGTTTGTTTAATTAATTTGCCTCGTGCTTAGAAAATTAACGTAATATAACTTAAATCGAGATCCGATCACTTTTTTTTCAATGTTTAGAGATATTTACTGCTTACGGCGGACCATCGGATTTAATAGTTGATTGATTGATAGATTGATTTTTAACGACATATCAACCCGTCTAGGACTATTTTATGTCTAGAGGTTAGGGAATCGCGTTCATTGTACATTCTTATTTACATTTTTTGTGTAGCTGTTTCTTAAGAGTTTTTCTTTTGCACATACTCCTATCGAATAAGAATAATTTTTTAAACAGATGTATTTGAGCCAGGTATGGGACACTAATAAGTACTGCCCCTCCGGATCAGAATCGACCTGGGAGTAATGACAATGAAAACATTAAAATCAATCAATCTTTTGGGTGGTGATTATAAGAAGTATTATTACATTTCTATGTATTCTTTTTAATATTTATCAAAGTACCCTATTCAGTTTCAAATTGGGATGGAAACGCTATACTGTATATCTCTCTAATAAAAATCTTATGATGTGCGATGTTTTTTTTTTTTTTTTTTTTTTTTTTTTGTTAGTTTCCATAACATTATACAAGCCATGAGAATTTTGTATTGTTTTGTTCTCAAACAAAACATTGCTAGATATTTTGTTTATATTTTGAATTACTAACTATTTTGTGTGTTATTCGCCTCTTCTTTTTCTTCTTTTAGTCTTTTACATTTACAATGCGAGAACTACTGTAAAAAAGAAAGTACTAATTTTATGATTTTCACTAAAAGTTTTCATTTCCATTTTAAAAACCCTTAGATTAGAACCATGAGTCTGGGCCCCTAACTTCAATAATAGTTGTAATTGTAAAATATTGTAATCTTTTATTTAACTGCTTTACAGGCTGTTTGAAACATTTTAAAGACAATTTAGAATGTATTAAAATTAAATAAAATTATCTATAAAATATAAAATTGCAACATTTTTCTTGGCAATAGATGGGAGATAACGCCCCAAAATTCAGGCCGCTCAGGTTTATATGTTAACGGTACAAATACCGACGGCTCGGATTCAAAGGGTTAATAAATGAATTCAATTTTTTTTTTTTTTTTTTTTTGAGAAAAAAAGCTATGTCACAACAGATTGATTTTCATGTTTCTAGGCAAACTTTTAAAGATAACAGAACTTGTAAAAAAAAAAAAAATTGCTTTTTCATCGCTTTTGGTAATTATCAGTGAATTCACAAACTTTTCCAGTTTGTTGGGAGCCAGGATGGTGGGGGTGGGGGTGGTAATCGAATTTCATGACCTAGATACCACTAGTCTCAACCTGGCATTATCTGAAATAATATTGGAAAGATTATTATTTTGCCTGTTGTGTTAACAGGCAAAATAATAATCTTTCCAATATTATTTTGTTTTTGTTTTAAGTATATTTTCAAATTTAAAAACAATATAATTTCCACTTGAAAATGGCAAATAATGATGTTTATAAACACTTGGGAAGTTTTTTTTTTTTTAATTAAAAAAAACTTTCCAAGTGTTTTCAAACATTATTATTGGCCATTTTCAAGTGGAAATTATATTGTATTTTATATATATACTAGAAAACCCGTGACCCGCTGGGTCATCCATTGAACTCGGGTTATATTGTTAAAAAATCACAATAATGTAAAATAAAATCAGGGAATTTTCCAATTTTAATGAAATTTTCAGTGTTGATTTATCAATAAATGAATTTTATAATGCATCAGTTATTTTATTTCAAAACTTTCTGACTTAATTAGGTATTTCTGCTATGGTAAATTAATATTTAGAATTCATTTATAATATGAAATGCCTAATTTTAAGTTTCAAATTTCCTATTTTTAGATTTTAAAAACAAATATCTATTTAATAACTACTTTAGTTTATTATTGTTATCTAATAATTTTTTTTAGAAACATTATATTGAAAATTTAGGACCCCTTCCTTTTGAACAGAACAAATATTGATGTATATTTTTTCTTTTATAAGATAATAGTAGGATGGCCCATAATTCGTCTGCTCACGACTGATCTTTTGTTTTAAAAACGAATTAAAATTAATTAAATCTATTATTTAAGGTCAAACTTTTGTCTAAAATGATAAGTAGTAACATAATGACCATCATTAAAAAAAGAAAAAATATCTTTACATATACAATTTTAAAATAACAACATTTAAAACGATTTTTCGGTCAATTTTTATCGCTTTCGGTCTGAGACGCTGGTTTAAGATGGCTTAAAATGGCTTTTTTACAAATTTAATATAACATTACCGATTGCAAAAAAATTACCAAAAATCAGGGAATTGTCCGATTTTAATGAAATTTTCAGTATTGATTTATCAATTAATGAATTTTATAACGCATTAGTTATTTTATTTCAAAACTTTAATTTAGTATTTTTGCTATGAATAATTAATATATAAAATTCATTTAAAATATGAAAACCCTGATGTTAAGTTTAAAATGTTATATTTTTAGATTCTAGAAATAAATATCTATCTAATGCAAAACTTATTTTAGATACAAAAAGTAAAAGTTTTGAAGAAAAACTCTATTGAAAATTTAACCCCCTTTTTAAGCAGAAAAAATATTAATGTATATTTTTTTCTTTTATAAGATAATTAAATAATTATCGAAATGAGTAAAAAAGAAATCTTCAAAAAATTAATTATTTATTGTTTTTTTATATTTTATTTTTCGATTTTTGGTACTTATTTTCTCATAGAAAAGCCACCGTAAAAGTTTTTTGTTGTTTCTATTTATAACTTTGGTCTTTTATCTCTTTATTTATACTGTAATTAGTACAGAAAATGACCAACTCACAAAAATGTTACGCCCCCAACATAAGAGGGAGGGTCAAAATTAAGTGACCTGAAAAAAATGAGAAATAAATAATGCATTATAAAAATCATTCATTGCTAAATAAACACTGAAAATTTCATTAAAATCCGACAATTCCCTGAATTTTGTTAAATTATTTTCTGTAGGTGGTGCTAAAGTAATTTTGTCAAAACAGCATTTTACACTCATTATGTTTACCTTAAAAAGATATATATATATATACGTAAGACAATTTTTAAATTCAGTTTTTGTAATTGCTAATTCGCATATTAATTCAAATTTGATTCGCTGATTAAAAATGGATATATTTTATTCTAAGAAATATGAAAGTATTCGTAAAAATATTGATAAAAAGGTTTTCATTTTTCTTTTTTACATAAACAAACGCATTTAACAACACAGTAGAAATAGAGTGGACATACAGAAAAAGGCAGCAGGGTGGGGTGTGCATGCTGATTGTATCTGGAATATCAGCAGTAGCAGCTATGCTATAGCTTTCGAAAAATCGTTTGATTTTTGTTTGATTATTTAATTATATCCCTTAATCAGTAAAAATCAATAACCAAATTTGGAGTGTTTCTTAGTTAGAACAATATCAATGTGTATGCAAGATTTTGAATCTGAGTGACTTCCCGTTTTGGAGTTATACATCGACATGTACATACCAAAATGGTATGTGGCTACTTTTGTTGATATTAAAATATGTGGAAAGAAAAGACATACTTTAAAATACTGATTAACGTCGGTGTCTTAATTTAAAACTACGTGACATAATTTTTCACAAAAATTCTTGGAAACTAATTTTAATATATATATATTGTTGGAATATTTTATTTATAAACTGTAATGCTTCTAATTTTTACAAATTAAAAATAAAATTCATTTTATTTTTAATACAGATAACGCATTTTTGAAAAATTCCAACATTGACTAACAGCGTTCTGTTTGCGCATTCCATATATATACATATATATATATATATATATATATTTGTATATGTATAAGTATTAACTTACCGGTGGGTATAAGAACGATCGTTGGAAGCGCACAATATCCAGAGGTTAAGGTTGAGAAAAAACAAATACAAAGTGCTCAATACAATGTAGAGCATAAATTTATTTTAAGAATGGAAAGGAGTAACCTACTCGAGTTTCATCGATTGATTCTTCAGGGTTACTTTAAATTAATCGAGTTTACGATTAATCTTAGGTGTTATAAACATATTACTTCTTGAAACATTTAACCCAAATGGACTTAACAAAATAAACCACCCAAAAGAGATTACATTTTAACCCTCAAATATTTATTTAAATGTTTCAAAAAATTCATTATTTGAAAATTCATAGGACTGATTTTCCAACTTAATGACAATGTCTTATGGAGGTCCCTATGGGGTAATGGCTAACATGCTGGACTGTGATAACGTAGTAAGTTCAAACTCCATTTGCACTATTATGATTACTTTTAGACTAATACCCTTGGAAAAGGTGTGAACCCTCTTATCCCCACAACTCTGGGTTAAATAGTACCACTATTATATCTATTAATAATGGAGATTCGCTTCTGTTTTTTGTCTGTAACAAAAACTGCGTCACTGCTTACGTCACATTACCCAACACATAATCCAATGTCATAACATAGAATAAATATACTCAAAATGTGAGCATGCAACGTTAGACAATCCTCATTGTTTCAATAAATAGATGCCCGGCGTTATATATTTATATATAGATTGTTTTATTCTAATATAATATTTAAAGTTATCGGAACTGTTTCCATTTCAAATTGTCTTTCTTTCTTTCTTTTTTTTTTTTACTCCTTTAATAAATTTGATGATTTTACATATGTATGGTACACACTCTATGACATTGAATTTTCAGCTCCCATCACCTCAGGCAATATCTTTCAAAAAATTATTTTTACATCACCGGGAGGGTGTCTTTTTATTTTGCTAGTATATATAAAATCCTTTTTTTCAGCATTAACATATTTCAGATGCATAAAATTATTTTTATCATTGTCATTTTAGCAACTTTTTTCTTTCCACTCTTCCACCACTAATATATTTACCCAACCCCTCCGCTATGACCAGGATGCAACATGGTCATGTTTTTGAGTGGAGTACTGCTGGTTTGAATTGAATTTTTTCCTTCTCCTAGACTGGTTGCCATATAAAAGTTATTCTGTGCTACTATTTATCCATAGCTGAAAGGAGAATAGTTGGATTCATACCTTTTGAGAAAGTATTAGTGGTATGTGAAATGCAATAAGCCTCATACAGGATTTGAACTCTGGTCTACTTGCCCATTTTCTTCAATGATAACCATTACATTACTAGTATTCAATTCTCAGTTTTGTTTTTCTCTATTTATTTCTCTCCCCATTCCCTTCACTATTGGAGAAGAAATTCAGGACCATATGACCTTAAGGCACCCCTTTTTGATCCCTATTAAGAAAGGACTTGTTTTTCATTTACACCGTCAATATCTGGTTGTTTTAACAGATGATTTTTTTTTTAAATTATAAAACTAACCTCTAACTTTAACCCCAAACCCTAACCCCTAACAAACAACCGGATATTGACAGTGTAAATGAAAAACATGTCTTTTCTTAATCGAGATCAAAAAGGGGTGCCTTAATGTCATATGGTCCAAAATTCAAAACAACCTGTTGATTCTGAATATTTGTCACTGGTGGGAATGTTTACGATTTAGAACATCCAGGGATTCTTATCTTCTTTGACTTCTTAAGATTAGGTCTTTTTTTTTTTTTTTTTTTTTTTGAATAATCTCTGAAAGCCTTGCCTGACCCACAATTTGACTGTTATCTTTTTTATTTTTATTTATTTATTTATTTTTTTTACTGCTGAGAAATCTAGAAAAAATATCTGGAATGAAACTTTATCTTTTAGTGAATAGAAAACGTAAAAAGAGTTACTGTTTTCTTGTAAAGTCTTTTAAAAAAAAAAAACGCTTGGTGGCATTAATGATTTAAAAAAAATAAGATAAGATTTATTCTATGTATTAATGATTTTGACCATAAATTAAATATCCATCGATTAACTTATTTAATTCCTGAAATGACTGTGACATAAGCAGTGACATAGTTTCGGTTACAGAAAAATAGAGATTGAATCTCCATTATTAATAGAATAGTCCAAACTAATGCCATCACAGAGAAATATCCACTGGAATTTGTGTTTATTTATAATTTTGTTTCTCTTAATGTGGACTTTTTTTTCATTGCAAGCCTGTTGCATTTTTGTGTGAATATGTGTTTGCTCTGTATACTGTGTAAATTTTGAGTTTCAAGACATAATAAAAACTATACAAATTCTTATTTTCAGTCAGTATTAATTGATAAAAAGTTAAACAAATTCTAAATTTAGGTTAAAGTTAGCTGCTACAAATCTAAAAAGTCAGTGCATATCATAAACAAATATTTTTTTTTCAAGAATTTTGTAGTTCAAAGTTAGGGGTGTGTGTTATACATTCCTCCACAATTTCTAGCTAATTGTAAATACATTTCAATATTTACTTGGAAACTAATTACACTGTATGGGGTACAAGGTAGGGGTTAGATGGCTTTAGTTGTTCATAGACAAAAACTCTACAATTTATTAAGAAACTCTAGTTGGGACCCATCAAATTTCCCGGGGACTCATTCAAATCAAATCCGTGCGTCCCAGGATGCACTAAATTAAAAAGCTATCAGCATCACTGCATGAGTGCATGTTATACAGAAATAATTATGGTACTTATTTTTTAACTGCTACATAAGTAAAAGCAAAGTTGAAACTTTATCTTTTAGTGAGTAGAAAACATAAAAAGAGTTACTGATTCTTGTGAAGTCTTTTCTTAAAAAACGGCATTAAGGATTTTTGTTCTATATCCAAAGTCATTCTAATAAAAGTCAGTTGGCCACTAATGATAAAAGATTACAAAATGACCAATGAAGAATAAAAGTGTGCCATTTTCCTGGAATTGATAAAAAAAATAAAAAAAACAACTTTCAAAAAACATTAATTTAAAACTTTTAAATCACTATATGGTGTGTGGGGTGCTGCTTCCAGGATTTGTTCAGGACAGTATGGAGCAGCCTTGTACAGTTTCCTTCTAGCTTTTTCTACAAGTGTTTTGTTATAATCTAAGTGGTGCAGCTATACAGTGGCACTGACACAGCCAAAGCTTGGAAGCAACAACAGGGCAGGACAGCCTTCGAGTCCTTTACTAACATAATCAGCTGATTCCTTTACTAACATAATCAGCTGATTCCTTTACTAACATAATCAGCTGATTCGAAATGTTTAACAACAAATTATTTGTATTATTTGGTCTATTGTCCTCATCTTTATTATTATCTGTACAACATTTCGGCTGATGTGCCCTCCAGCCTTCTTCAGGTATTTTTTGTCAGACTCAGGAGCCTTCTCGAACTCGGGAACCTTCCTGTTGTAATTGGAAGCCATCACAGAACTTTGAACCTAACCATTTATTCAGTCCATGGGGATATCCTGTTTTCATTCTGCTAACCATGGCTGGGTACAAGTGTTAAGCTATGTTAATTATTATTCTATGTTACTGTTGCCCTTGACCAGGATTGAACCTGCAGCCTAGAGATAACTGTCACTTAGAACTGTCTTAACTCAACGTCTATATCCACTACACTATGTGTTCAACTGCATTCCATGAATAAGTGTTTAACTGTCAAAAGTGTTTGACATGTCCCACATTGTGGTTGTTGTTCTTGTTTGAGTATATTGGAGTTAGTCTTGTATGACCAATGCATAATTGAGATACAATGACTTGTTCCTTTCTAGACTTCCTTAAAGTTGGTCTCCAGCCTCATAAAGTTGGTTTGATTAAATGTTGTACAGATAGCAATAAAGATGAGGACAATAGTTCGAATTATCCAAATAATCCAAATTATCAAGCCTCATCTCAAAAATTCAGAGTAAAAACAAATTATCTATAATTCAGTATATGCGATTTGGAAAATGTGACATTTGTTCAACCAAATATTTTGATTTGATTAACTTATCAACTTTGACATTCTTTTGAGTTGAGAGTTGATGTTTGCATCAGATGTTTATGTTGCTATATCTAATTTACAGAGGGTTGGGTGGGGAAAATTTCTCACCCTGACCTAATTTTGTTTTAAAGTGATACTAGGATGAGTCAAAAGTTTTGTAATATTTTCATACGTTCTAGTTTGTGGCACATATATCATGTGATTAAAGCAGTTCAAGCCGTGGGACCCATAAAATTTCCTGGGGACTCATTCAAAGCAAATATGTGCATCCCAGGATGCACTAAATCAAAAAGCTATCAGCATCACTGATGGTATATATTTATCTTTTTATTCATATTGTACTTTGATCTAAACTCTTTGCCTACTTTAAGTCGCACACAGCAGAACTCATACCACACCTAAGAAAAGTACAAAAACTGATGGTTAGTTCCTTATAACTGAGAGCAGAAATACTCAGATTACTATAATAATAGAACTTCATTTGAATATAATGAGTTCTGAGGTGAATAGATAGTGAACTTTGAAATATCCCATCATACAGGTTAAAAATACCAAGAAAATTTGGTACAGTCGTGGGGGAAATTTGGTAGGCAAAGAGTTAAATGTACAGGGAATCCTACAATGTATTGACAAATAATAGACTAAATCTTTTTTTTCTTTCTGTTTCAGTTCAAAGATGATGGCTGCTTGGTGATTCCAGATTTTTTATCAGAATCTGAGGTTGAAGGACTCAAGAAAGAATGTTGTCATCTTTTGGACCAAATGGATGCCAGTCAAGAACACAGCACTTTTGAGACAGACAAGGAGGTGAGGAAGAACTTTTATCCAAATATGGATTTGAGGGTATTTACCTGACATCCCACTTATGTGGGTATGACACAAGGTCGTTTAATGTGGGATCACCCATGAACTGAAGTTCATGGAATGGTGGATGCAAAAAATGCATAGATCCCGTCGGCATTCCCCCTCAAGAGGGGGCACCTCAGGCACTGGGCAATAAACCCAGCCCTGCCCCTTTAAATCAAGGGGGCAGGTGTTGCCTGGGGAGATAGCCCCCTGGGATCACACTGTTGATTTTTTCTCGTTTTGTTTTTCTCTATTTATTTCTCTCCCATTCCCTTCACTATTGGAGAAGAAATTCAGGACCATATAACCTTAAGGCACCCCTTTTTGATCCCTATTAAGAAAGGACTTGTTTTTCATTTACAACCGTCAATATCTGGTTGTTTTAACAGATGATTTTTTTTTATTTATAAACTAACTACCTAAACCCTAACCCTACAAACACCGGATATTGACAGTGTAAATGAAAAACATGTCCTTTCTTAATTGAGATCAAAAAGGGGTGCCTTATGTCATATGGTCCAAAATTCAAACAACCTGTTGATTCTGAATATTTGTCACTGGTGGGAAGTTTACGATTTACAACATCCAGGGATTCTTATCTTCTTTGACTTCTTAAGATTAGTCTTTTTTTTTTTTTTTTTTTTTTTTTTTGAATAATCTCTGAAAGCCTTGCCTGACCCACAATTTGACTGTTATCTTTTTTTATTTTTATTTATTTATTTATTTTTCTTACTGCTGAGAAATCTAGAAAAAATATCTGGAATAAAACTTTATCTTTTAGTGAATAGAAAACGTAAAAAGAGTTACTGTTTTCTTGTAAAGTCTTTTTTTTTAAAACACTTGGTGGCATTAATGATTTAAAAAAATAAGATAAGATTTATTCTATGTATTAATGATTTTTGACCATAAATTAAATATCCATGATTAACTTATTTAATTCCTGAAATGACTGTGACATAAGCAGTGACATAGTTTCGGTTACAGACAAAATAAGATTGAATCTCCATTATTAATAGAATAGTCCAAACTAATGCCATTACAGAGAAATATCCACTGGAATTTGTGTTTATTTATAATTTTGTTTCTCTTAATGTGGAATTTTTTCATTGCAAGCCTGTTGCATTTTTGTGTGAACATGTGTTTTGCTCTGTATACTGTGTAAATTTTGAGTTTCAAGACATAATAAAACTATACAAATTCTTATTTTCAGTCAGTATTAATGATAAAAAGTTAAACAAATTCTAAATTTAGGTTAAAGTTAGCTGCTAAAAATCTAAAAGTCAGTGCGTATCATACACAAATATTTTTTTTTCAAGAATTTTGTAGTTCAAAGTTAGGGGTGTGTGTTATACATTCCTCACAATTTCCAGCTAACTGTAAATACATTTCAATATTTACTTGGAAACTAATTACACTGTATGGGGTACAAGGTAGGGGTTAGATGGCTTTAGTTGTTCATAGACAAAAACTCCTACACCCCCCCCTTTTAAGCACTAATAATTTGCGATTTTTTTTGTTTACAACATTGAGAAATAATATTCTAACGATTTCGTACGTAAGACAATTTTAATTTCAGTTTTTTAATTTCTTGTTTGAATTAGAAATAAAATGTAACATTGTAATTTATTTATTTATTTGAGCAACACAAATAACAAAGACAACTAAATATTATATTTTGTGTTTGAATTTCGTTATTCTTCTTTCAAAAACGTTTTGAGTTTCACTGGATATATTTAATCATATCATATTCTAAGAAATATGAAAATAATAGTATGTGGGTATATTTATATCCCCACTTTTTAATCGCTTGAAGGATTTTTTTCAAAAACTCTTTCATACGTAAGACAATTTTTAAATTCAGTTTTTGTAATTGCTAATTCACATATTAATTCAAATTTGATTCGCTGATTAAAAATGGATATATTTTATTCTAAGAAATATGAAAGTATTCGTAAAAATATTGATAAAAAGGTTTTCATTTTTTTTTTTTACATAAACAAACGCATTTAACAACACAGTAGAAATAGAGTGGACATACAGAAAAAGGCAGCAGGGTGGTGCGTGCGTGCTGATTGTAGCTGGAATATCAGCAGTAGCAGCTATGATATAGCTTTCAGAAAATCGTTTGATTTTTGTTTGATTATTTAATTATATCCCTTAATCAGTAAAAATCAATAACCAAATTTGGAGTGTTTCTTAGTTAGAACGATATCAATGTGTATGCAAGATTTTGAATCTGAGTGACTTCCCGTTTTGGAGTTATACATCGACATGTACATACCAAAATGGTATGTGGCTACTTTTGTTGATATTAAAATATGTGGAGAGAAAAGACATACTTTAAAATGCTGATTAACGCCGGTGTCTTAATTTAAAACTACGTGACATAATTTTTCACAAAAATTCTTGGAAACTAATTTATATATATATATATATATATATATATATATATATATTGTTGGAATATTTTATTTATAAACTGTAATGCTTCTGATTTTTACAAATAAAAAATAAAATTCATTTTATTTTTAATACAGATAACGCATTTTTGAAAAATTCCAACATTGACTAACAGCGTTCTGTTTGCACATTCCATATATATATATATATATATATATATATATTTGTATATGTATAAGTATTAACTTACCGGTGGGTATAAGAACGATCGTTGGAAGCGCACAATATCCAGAGGTTAAGGTTGAGAAAAACAAATACAAAGTGCTCAATACAATGTAGAGCATAAATTTATTTTAAGAATGGAAAGGAGAAACCTACTCGAGTTTCATCGATTGATTCTTCAGGGTTACTTTAAATCAATCGAGTTTACGATTAATCTTAGGTGTTATAAACATATTACTTCTTGAAACATTTAACCCAAATGGACTTAACAAAATAAACCACCCAAAAGAGATTACATTTTAACCCTCAAATATTTATTTAAATGTTTCAAAAAATTCATTATTTGAAAATTCATAGGACTGATTTTCCAACTTAATGACATGTCTTATGGAGGTCCCTATGGGGTAATGGCTAACATGCTGGACTGTGATAACGTAGTAAGTTCAGACTCTATTTGCACTATTATGATCACTTTTAGACTAATACCCTTGGAAAAGGTGTGAACCCTCTTATCCCCACAACTCTGGGTTAAATAGTACCACTATTATATCTATTAATAATGGAGATTCGCTTCCGTTTTTGTCTGTAACAAAAACTGCGTCACTGCTTACGTCACATTACCCAACACATAATCCAACGTCATAACATAGAATAAATATACTTAAAATGTGAGCATGCAACGTTAGACAATCCTCATTGTTTCAATAAATAGATGCCCGGCCTTATATATTTATATATAGATTGTTTTATTCTAATATAATATTTAAAGTTATCGGAACTGTTTCCATTTCAAATTGTCTTTCTTTCTTTCTTTTTTTTTTTTACTCCTTTGATAAATTTGATGATTTTACATATGTAGGGTACACACTCTATGACATTGAATTTTCAGCTCCCATCCCCTCAGGCAATATCTTTCAAAAAATTATTTTTACATCGCCGGGAGGGTGTCTTTTTATTTTGATAGTATATATAAAATCCTTTTTTTCAGCATTAACATATTTCAGATGCATAAAATTATTTTTATCATTGTCATTTTAGCAACTTTTTTCTTTCCACTCTTCCACCACTAATATATTTACCCAACCCCTCCGTTATGACCAGGATGCAACATGGTCATGTTTTTGAGTGGAGTACTGCTGGTTTGAATTGAATTTTTTCCTTCTCCTAGACTGGTTGCCATATAAAAGTTATTCTGTGCTACTATTTATCCATAGCTGAAAGGAGAATAGTTGGATTCATACCTTTTGAGAAAGTATTAGTGGTATGTGAAATGCAATAAGCCTCATACAGGATTTGAACTCTGGTCTCCTTGCCCATTTTCTTCAATGATAACCATTACATTACTAGTATTCAATTCTCAGTTTTGTTTTTCTCTATTTATTTCTCTCCCCATTCCCTTCACTATTGGAGAAGAAATTCAGGACCATATAACCTTAAGGCACCCCTTTTTGATCCCTATTAAGAAAGGACTTGTTTTTCATTTACACCGTCAATATCTGGTTGTTTTAACAGATGATTTTTTTTTAAATTATAAAACTAACCCCTAACCCTAACCCCTAACAAACAACCGGATATTGACAGTGTAAATGAAAAACATGTCCTTTCTTAATTGAGATCAAAAAGGGGTGCCTTAATGTCATATGGTCCAAAATTCAAAACAACCTGTTGATTCTGAATATTTGTCACTGGTGGGAATGTTTACGATTTACAACATCCAGGGATTCTTATCTTCTTTGACTTCTTAAGATTAAGTCTTTTTTTTTTTTTTTTTTTTTTTTTTTTTGAATAATCTCTGAAAGCCTTGCCTGACCACAATTTGACTGTTATCTTTTTATTTTTATTTATTTATTTATTTTTCTTACTGCTGAGAAATCTAGAAAAAATATCTGGAATGAAACTTTATCTTTTAGTGAATAGAAAACGTAAAAAGAGTTACTGTTTTCTTGTAAAGTCTTTTTTTTTTTAAAACACTTGGTGGCATTAATGATTTAAAAAAAATAAGATAAGATTTATTCTATGTATTAATGATTTTGACCATAAATTAAATATCCATTGATTAACTTATTTAATTCCTGAAATGACTGTGACATAAGCAGTGACATAGTTTCGGTTACAGACAAATAGAGATTGAATCTCCATTATTAATAGAATAGTCCAAACTAATGCCATTACAGAGAAATATCCACTGGAATTTGTGTTTATTTATAATTTTGTTTCTCTTAATGTGGAATTTTTTTTCATTGCAAGCCTGTTGCATTTTTGTGTGAACATGTGTTTGCTCTGTATACTGTGTAAATTTTGAGTTTCAAGACATAATAAAAACTATACAAATTTTTATTTTCAGTCAGTATTAACTGATAAAAAGTTAAACAAATTCTAAATTTAGGTTAAAGTTAGCTGCTAAAAATCTAAAAAGTCAGTGCGTATCATACACAAATATTTTTTTTTCAAGAATTTTGTAGTTCAAAGTTAGGGGTGTGTGTTATACATTCCTCCACAATTTCCAGCTAACTGTAAATACATTTCAATATTTACTTGGAAACTAATTACACTGTATGGGGTACAAGGTAGGGGTTAGATGGCTTTAGTTGTTCATAGACAAAAACTCTACAATTTATTAAGAAACTCTAGTTGGGACCCATCAAATTTCCCGGGGACTCATTCAAATCAAATCCGTGCGTCCCAGGATACACTAAATTAAAAAGCTATCAGCATCACTGCATGAGTGCATGTTATACAGAAATAATTATGGTACTTATTTTTTAACTGCTACATAAGTAAAAGCAAAGTTGAAACTTTATCTTTTAGTGAGTAGAAAACATAAAAAGAGTTACTGATTCTTGTGAAGTCTTTTCTTAAAAAACGGCATTAAGGATTTTTGTTCTATATCCAAAGTCATTCTAATAAAAGTCAGTTGGCCACTAATGATAAAAGATTACAAAATGACCAATGAAGAATAAAAGTGTGCCATTTTCCTGGAATTGATAAAAAAAAAACCAACTTTCAAAAAACTTTTAAATCACTATATGGTGTGTGGGGTGCTGCTTCCAGGATTTGTTCAGGACAGTATGGAGCAGCCTTGTACAGTTTCCTTCTAGCTTTTTCTACAAGTGTTTTGTTAGAATCTGTTATAGGTGATATACCCTATTGACCAATGGAATGCGCTGACGGGTTACTATAAGTAACAGGGATAATTGTGGCTTGGGAGTAAGCCAATGCGAGTAAGCCAATAACTCTATTTGTCGGACGTAATTTCCACTTCTCTGTATTGTATTTGTCTACTTTCTGTTAATACATTTTCCTACATTTGTTACCCGTCGTTTTGTTCTTATTTGACCCCTTAAAACCTCACAACAGAATCTAAGTAGTGCAGCTATACAGTGGCACTGACACAGCTACAGCTTGGAAGCAACAACAGGGCAGGACAGCCTTCGAGTCCTTTACTAACATATTTCGTCAGCTGATTCGAAATGTTTAACAACAAATTATTTGTATTATTTGAACTATTGTCCTCATCTTTATTATTATCTGTACAACATTTCGGCTGATGTGCCCTCCAGCCTTCTTCAGGTATTTTTTGTCAGACTCAGGAGCCTTCTCGAACTCGGGAACCTTCCTGTCGTAATTGGAAGCCATCACAGAACTTTGAACCTAACCATTTATTCAGTCCATGGGGATATCCTGTTTTCATTCTGCTAACCATGGCTGGGTACAAGTGTTAAGCTGTGTTAATTATTATTCTATGTTACTGTTGCCCTTGACCAGGATTGAACCTGCAGCCTAGAGATAACTGTCACTTAGAACTGTCTTAACTCAATGTCTATATCCACTACACTATGTGTTCAACTGCATTCCATGAATAAGTGTTTAACTGTCAAAAGTGTTTGACATGTCCCACATTGTGGTTGTTGTTCTTGTTTGAGTATATTGGAGTTAGTCTTGTATAACCAATGCATAATTGAGATACAATGACTTGTTCCTTTCTAGACTTCCTTAAAGTTGGTCTCCAGCCTCATAAAGTTGCTTTGATTAAATGTTGTACAGATAGCAATAAAGATGAGGACAATAGTCCGAATTATCCAAATAATCCAAATTATCAAGCCTCATCTCAAAAATTCAGAGTAAAAACTAATTATCTATAATTCAGTATATGCGATTTGGAAAATGTGACATTTGTTCAACCAAATATTTTGATTTGATTAACTTATCAACTTTGACATTCTTTTGAGTTGAGAGTTGATGTTTGCATCAGATGTTTATGTTGCTATATCTAATTTACAGAGGGTCAGGTGGGGAAAATTTCTCACCCTGACCTAATTTTGTTTTAAAGTGATACTAAGATGAGTCAAAAGTTTTGTAATATTTTCATACGTTCTAGTTTGTGGCACATATATCATGTGATTAAAGCAGTTCAAGCCGTGGGACCCATAAAATTTCCTGAGGACTCATTCAAAGCAAATATGTGCATCCCAGGATGCACTAAATCAAAAAGCTATCAGCATCACTGATGGTATATATTTATCTTTTTATTTATATTGTACTTTGATCTAAACTCTTTGCCTACTGTAATAGGTAACTGAGTTACCTCCCCTACCCTTCTAATTACTATATAAACTGGTTAAAAATCCACCACTGTATTCTATGTAGAATAAATTGTGGTAGTAAGCAAACAAACACGGTCGGACTTGCAGAAGCTTTATTCTATGTAGAATAAAGCTTCTGCAAGTCCGACCGTGTTTGTTTGCGTGGACTTGCAGAAGCTTTATTCTATGTAGAATAAAGCTTCTGCAAGTCCGACCGTGTTTGTTTGCTTACTACCACACCTACTTTAAGCTGCACACAGCAGAACTCATACCACACCTAAGAAAAGTACAAAAACTGATGGTTAGTTCCTTATAACTGAGAGCAAAAAGACTTAGATTACTATAATAATAGAACTTCATTTGAATATGAGTTCTGAGGTGAATAGATAGTGAACTTTGAAATATCCCATCATACAGGTTAAAAATACCAAGAAAATTTGGTACAGCCATTGGGGAAATTTGGTAGGCAAAGAGTTAAACGTACAGGAAAACCTACAATGTATTGACAAATAATAGACTAAATCTTTTTTTTTTTTTTCTGTTTCAGTTCAAAGATGATGGCTGCTTGGTGATTCCAGATTTTTTATCAGAATCTGAAGTTGAAGGACTCAAGAAAGAATGTTGTCATCTTTTGGACCAAATGGATGCCAGTCAAGAACACAGCACTTTTGAGACAGACAAGGAGGTGAGGGAGAACTTTTATCCAAATATGGATTTGAGGGTATTTACCTGACATCCCACTTATGTGGGTATGACACAAGGTCGTTTAATGTGGGATCACCCATGAACTGAAGTTCATGGAATGGTGGATGCAAAAAATGCATAGATCCCGTTGGCATTCCCCCTCAAGAGGGGGCACCTCAGGCACTGGGCAATAAACCCAGCCCTGCCCCTTTAAATCAAGGGGGCAGGTGTTGCCTGGGGAGATAGCCCCCTGGGATCACACTGTTGATTTTCACTAATAGTCCAGTGCCAAAGTAGCCACTGGACCCCTGCCCCGAAGAGTGGGTTATTAGTGCATTTTGATATGGATTTGAGGGAGATATATATATATATATATGCAGGGATGCTTGTCCAGATACAGAACTGAGTAGGATAAGGATGTAAGGTGGAATGTTTGTCTAGATATGGACCTGAAGTAGACAAAGATTGATTGATATTAACGGCACGTTAACTCGTTTAGGGTTATTTTATGTCTAGAGGTTAAATAATTGTGTTCATTGTACATTTATATTTACATTTTTTGTGCAGTTATTTCTTAAAAGTTATTGTTTTGCATACAGTCCTATCAAATATGAATAATTTTTAAACAGATCTATTTGACCCATAGAAGATAGATTACCAGGTACTACTACTCTAGGTCAGAGTGGACCTGGGAGTGATGGCAATGAAATAGTACTGCACACTCCCTAGAACTCTACTACTCTCTATAGTCTAGACCTTAATGTAAGCCTACTGTGTTTACTTGGAAGATAATGAAGTTTTCACATAACATTTTACTATTTATTATATTTGTACAAATTATATTCACAGATGTTAGAAATAGTAAACAATGTTAAGTAAAAACTTTATCATCTTAACTAATAGACTTTGTTTAGGTGTGTAGGCTATGTGGGGACATTTTGGATTGGAGTTACAGCAAGGTTAGGCCTAGAAACAAGGTAAGAATTGATGTTTCAAAAACATATCTTGTGTAAATTGAATTAAATTAGTGAAATAGATCACTAATTAGGACTGACCCTATTCTATTAGTGACCATCCAAGCAGAGTTTAACGGGTTTGAATTCAGAGTTTTTCTTCTCCTTAAATAGTTGCCTAACCAAGGTTAAGAATCTGCCCTATTATTTACCCATAGCTGGAGGGAGAGTAGTTGAATTCATATCTTTCCCAAGGGTATTAGCACTATGTGAATTGTAGCTTCGTCCAGGATTTGAACTTGGGTTGATGAGTCCATTTCCTATGACTCTAACCATTACACCACGCACTTCCAACTACTGTGTAATGTTTTGAGGGGAAAAATTGGTCTTAAATAGTTGTTCATTCCATGAGAATATATGGTACCTGTTTATGAAAGATTGTTGACTTGTTGGAAGTGTATAGTGGGTAAATTGCATATCAAATTTTTTTCTCACACATTTGTAGGAGGTACAGTTGGAAATGTGTTTATCATCAG
Source organism: Doryteuthis pealeii (assembly GCA_023376005.1). Taxonomy (NCBI): domain Eukaryota; kingdom Metazoa; phylum Mollusca; class Cephalopoda; order Myopsida; family Loliginidae; genus Doryteuthis; species Doryteuthis pealeii. Next base: position 43,255,848 of record CM042154.1, on the reverse strand, counting down.
GGGAAATGAAAATCGTAAACATTTAAAAAAAAATCAACCTTTCTCATCATGGCATCCAGTGAGACAAAGAAAAAAATGTAAATATTCCATTTATTTGGGCATGAATGAAAATTAAGTTTAGTTATAAGAAGTGTATCAAGTAAAAAATTGAAAAGCCCTGCTATAAACACTATGATTATGAAAAACCTTAATTAGTAGGAGCAGCACAAAAGTATTCATAAATTGACCATTAAGAATTTTTAACAAGTCTATATTGGCTTGAAAATATCACCTTTCTCTTCATCACTGTATGACAGCCCTCATTTTGTTAGAACAAAGTGTTAATTTGTCTTCTATCTACATTATATATATATACAAGAGTTTTATTAAAAATACATGTATGAAAAATACCTGGAGCAAATCTAAAGAATACAGTAAATAGCAGTTTATTCTGCCAAATTTGACCAGATTCACATTACTGGGAGTTTTTGTAGATAGGTGAAATATACAAATACTCTCTCATGCAAGTGAATTACACGCATTCAATCATGGGTGTGGCCATTTGTGTTTCACTTTGCACTAATGCCCTTGGGAAAGGCATGAACCCTTCTTTTCTATGGGTAAATAGTAGGACAGATATGAACTCACTGATAGAGATAGACAGACATAGATAGATAGATATGAACAGACAGATAGATATCAACATGCAGAGATAGATATAAACAGAGGTTTTTGGCCCTACTGTATGAAAAGTGTTGTTAAGATCCTTGTGGCCATTTTTAGGCTGCAGATGAGAGCACTTTACAGTGGAGATCCCTTGTGGCATTAATTTTGATCCGTGTTGAGTAGAATCTTATAATCCTTGTGTTTTTCAGTGTTAAGCAGAATCCTTGTTTTTGGTCTGTTTATCTTGAATCCTATGATCCTTGTGTTCCTCAGTGTTAAGCACAAGCAACTGAACCCCTGTCCACCAAGGCCTTTAAATAGTTAACCAACCATGTTTTTGATCGTGTTGATTGGCCAATTCAGTCCACACAACCTCTAAGAGTCTATAAATTCAAGTTGTGATCCACAGCACATCTTATATACACAAAGTATTCCAATAGAGAGGCTTTTGGCCACAATATCTGAAAAGTGTTGCCTAATTTTCTGCCAGTTGATTGTCTTTTGAGAAAGGGTTTCCTGAATTGTTGATTCTGAGTTAGGCAGAGATGACCTGTTTTCCCCTTCCACCACCCATAGTAGATGGTTTTCATCTGAACTAACTTATATGCAATGGCTAAATCCTTTTCTGAATACTCATTTAAATAATTAAAATGATTAATCTCTTTTCATTTTCAGTTCAAAGATGCTTACTTCATGACAAGTGGAGACAAGATTCGTTATTTCTTTGAAGCCGATGTTTTTGATGACAAAGGTAAGTTCTGAATATTTTAACCGACAACTCTCAAATTTGGGCGCTTACCATGGTGTAATGCAGGCCTTTCCAAACTCTTTTAATTGTGACTCTCCCACCTTTTTTTTTTTTTAAGGAAACTTGTTGTGACCTCTTTCCCCATGTTTGGTAATAAAAATTTGAGCATTTCTCTGCCCTGAGGGATTTTGCACATTTTCAGTAAAATCAACTGTTGGCAATTTTTTTTTATATATGAAAGACCAGATATGTAAAAATCTCTTACTTATATATGTTTTCATGATAGACATTATGGATATCAGATTTTTTCCATATAATTTATTATATTTTGCATTTTTATCTTAAATTCTTTTTTTGAAAATTGACCAGCAAAATGAGGAGGTGATATTTTGAAACATATCTTGTTACTAAGTCATTTTGAGGTCTGGAATGCAGAATTCAAATTGTCTTTTATAAAAATGTATGCATTTCTCTAATACAATCACACACCTCATACACACACAAACATACACACATATATATATATATACATACATATATTTATTTTTTCAATTAAATAGGATATATATATATATATATATATATATATATATACTAGAAAAAAAGATGACCCGTTGGGTCACCCATTGAGCTCAGCCTGGATTGTTGAAAGAAAATCACAGGATTTCGTCAATTTAAAGTTTTCCAAAACTGTCCAAATAAGTTGGATTTTATTGAGAATAGACACAAAAAATGAGGGTTGTACTTTTTTGCAGCTTCTATAATTTACCTACGTCAGTTTTACGCATGTGTAGATGCTTAGATTTGTCTGTCATACCATACGGCTGAAAATCGCTTCATTTATGAAGATTAAGTTTCCTATTTATTTTATTTTATTTACATTTATTTAGAAATAAATCAATCTAATTCTGTAATTTTATATTAATTTTTTTGAATAGGCTAGTTAGCCGGTTTCAGTAAAATAGACTTACTTTTAGGCTTATTTCACCAGTCCTAATAAAATAGACCACAGGCTATTTTGCTAGCAAATATATTTGAAATATATTTCAAACTATCTAAAAACTAAAAGATTAAAATAGTTGTTGACAAGCAATCTGGGATTATCTAAAAGGTAATTGCTTAAAAAGTAGTTGTGCAATTCTGTGGATACAAGCAAACTTTAAAACAATCAATCTTAAATCTAATTTCTTAAAATGGTACTTGACAAGATTTTAATCTTGTTAGGGTTAGGCTTAGTTTTAGGGTTGGGTTTGGGTTAGGGTTACAATTTTATGTTTTAACAATTGAAAGTGGAAAATCCCATTTTTCCACTTTGGAAAAAATTCATGATAGTCAAGTTGACCTTCATCATTTCCTTTAATTTTTTTTTAAAATTTTGTAAAAATTTACATTTTTGACCACAGTCATTAGACGGTATCTATATTTTTCATTTAGAAGAATTTTTTGTATCTTTATTCTTCACAAAATATAGGTATAAATGAATATAAATAAATTTTTGTGTCAAATCTGTTGTTATTTTTAACATTACTTGAATTCAAAGTAGAAATATTTACAGGGCCAGTAAAAAACAGGCACAGTCAGAATGTCTTCTTTTCATTTTAAAAATGAATTAAAATGAATTAAATCTATTATTTAAGGTCAATTTTTTGTCTACAGTGAAAAGTAGTAACATAATGAACATCAGTAAAAATAAAAGTAAAAATAAAAATAATATTACATATACAATTTATTTTAAAAACATTTTAAACTATTTTTTTGGTCAATTTTGCTCAACTATATAGTAAACATGGTCGCCAAAGATGATGTAAAATCCATATTTTACAAAATAAGCTTATCCCCCCCCTCCCCGATTGAAAAAAAATTACCAAAAATCAAGGAATTATCTGATTTTAATGAATAATTGTCGAAAAGAGTAAAAAAAAAAGATCAACAAAATTATTTTTTTAGTTTTTATTTTAAATTTATTTTTTGATTTTCGGTATTTATTTTCTACCAGGATAGCCACCCTTAATTTTTTTCTTCTATTCACACCTTTAGTTTTTTGTCTTTATTTATACTGTAATTAGTTTCAACTTTATTTAACCCCACCGGTATTTTGCAGCCAAAAAATAAGGGGTGGGGTCAACGTTAAGTGACCTGAAAAAATCAGTAAGTTTTGAAATAAAATAACTGATGCATCATAAAATTCATTCATTGATAACTCAACACTGAAAATTTTCATTAAAAACTGGATTATTCACTGATTTTTAGTATTTCTTTCAATGGGGGGGGGGTGTATTTGTAAAATAAGGATTTGCGGCAAATTTGACAGTGCCGAGCAAGTAGGTTTTTATATTTTACCAAAACCAGCTAAATAGCATCTTCCTAATTTTTTTACTAACAAATATTTGATGTACTTACCCCTTTAACTTTATAAATTTAAAAAATTAATAATTCAAGTAATTAAAAAAATCTATTTTAAAGTATGATATTCAATTTTAGTTTAGCATAAAATTAATAAAACAAAACAAAAGTTCTCTGTGGCCTGTAAAGATAGAAGAAGATTTTATGTGTGTGAAGGGAGATATCTCTGGCTGCTGATTTTCAGCTGATAAAGTTTTTTCACACACACTTCTCTTTGTCTTAACTCTCTAGATAGAATATTAGCGAGCGAGGGAAATTCTAGCAGATATTTAAGAGAGAGTCGGGTGAGTTTTTGACTTAATTGCAAATTACAACTAATTAGAACCAATTTCAAACATTTAGTAATCCTAAAACTAAGGAATAAATTAGTATAAATTTTGTGTCATTAAACCAACCAGGAAAAAAGCCTTTCGGCTTTAAAAGGTGAAAATCTCAGCTTTAGTATATAATATATATATATATATATATATATATATTTCATTAATTATAATTTAATATAATACATACTCATGATTACACACACACACACACCCAGCGAAAGTGAATCAGTCGTCTGTTCAGCGTTTGTTTACATTTTAAAAAATCTACAGCAACCGTTTTCAGTGTTTGTTTTACGTTTTAAACATCCACGAACGCTCGCGTTTCATTCAACAATTTTTAAATAGACTAACCGACAAAGCAAAAGAGTTTTGCAGATTTCTTATTTTCAATTTTTCATAATATTACATATATATATATATATAGTATATATGTAAAAATGGAAAAGGAATTGAATCCGACAATATGAGGAAAAATGAGTAAAGAAAAGAAAAGTAAATGGATAAAATGAATTTAATCGATATCACATTAATCGATATCACTTACACATGTGTTTTGGTCAGTTTATGTGTGTGAAAATATTTCGCACACATACAAGAATCGACCTTCATCAGAGTGAACATTTATTTTTTTTTTTTTAATAAAAATTTTTTTTTTTTTTTTTTAATAAAAAATTTTTTTCAAAAATAAATGTTCACTCTGATGAAGGTCGATTCTTGTATGTGTGCGAAATATTTTCACACACATAAACTGACCGAAACACGTGTAAGTGAAATCGATTAATGTGATATCGATTAAATTCATTTTATCCATTTACTTTTCTTTTCTTTACTCATTTTTCCTCATATGTATATATGTGTGATAGTAGATTTGTTTTTAAATGGATAATCACAAAGTTTTTGATTTTGTTTGTAGGGAAAAATGCAATAACCAGTTAATAAGAATCCTAAGGCTAGAACATAAAATTTAAAAAAAAATTCTAAATTTTATAAGGAGTCACAACCCCACTTTTGGGAAGGCCTTGTATAAATTATCTTCCTATTTCAAGGATAAAAATGATGGCTGCATTTTTTAAGGTTCTTTTTTATTTGTTTGTTTTAAAAACAGATGATTTGGTGGGGAGGGGTTGATGAAAGTTTGTTTGAAATTTTGAATAGGCAAATTGAAATTAGTTTATCTGTCATCTTTTTATTTTCTATATGAAGCATTGTCAACCATTGTTATTGAGGCATATTGGATGGGTCCCTTATAAAACACCACCCTACCACCTATAATTGAATGGAATCACAGAAAGAATGGTGCAGACTTTGAAAATGGAACTAAGAGCATTTTCCCCATATAATAATAATAATATAGAGACTTACTTACCAAAATCATTATTGAGCTATTGAACAAGTCCTTCTGCATTAATGGGTAGACAGATAAGAGCTCCCATAAGCATGTCATTTGCAATGAATGAAGGTATAGTATAAAAAAACCCAAAAAACAAAGAGTCGAATGCTGAGAAGGCGAATTTCATATTACAAAAAGGACACAACACAGCAATATTATTAAAAAACAGACAAAATATACTTGCTCATGAGGATCAGTTAAGAAGTAGAATAGAGCCCGATGAAATAGAAATGGAATCTGAAGAGGGGGGTGGAGCTAGTGAATCTAATGATGAAAACGAAGAATCAATGGATGAATGTTAGAATATCGGACGATGAATCAGAAGAAAATGAACTTAGACCTAGGTCCCCTGTCAGAAGAAGTGATGATACTCTCCCTGAAAGCCCGTCTAGATTTCCGAGAATCTTCAGAAGAATTCAGAGATCTACGAAGAGCATAAAACCATTTCAGTTCAGGGACGTGTAGTGTCGTATGCAAATGAGATAATACTATAAAAGTATTCTGCCTCAGTAGCCAAGCAGATGGCTACTACATTTGCCTGAATACAAATGTATATTCCTGAGATTGATTCACTTCATAGCAGTTTTTAATTATTAGTTATATTTTCTTTCATTTTTAATTTTAGCTTCTCTTTATATCTATTGTTATGAACACTTGAAATTTCTAAGTAAACATTTGCCTTTGACAATCTGTATAACCCATGTGAGTTATATTTAAAAACTACAACAAAAAATCAAAGCTGAAAGAAAACCAATCTCTGAAGGCGAGTCAAAAAGTAATGCCATTTTGTTTAGGACAGGTATGATTACCAACACAGGAACATGTATCATACATCAAAATGAAGCTGGCCCTCTGTGGATCACATCCTTTCTTCTCTATCAATAGCAATATTCCACCTTTGAATGAGAGCATGTGTCCCTGACCCGTAGGGCCCCATCAAAGAGGGTTTGAGAAGCAAACATTATTCCAGTGATGAGGAAGTGAAATCTGTAGTGAAGAATTAGTTCAAATAACAGTCAACAGAATTTTATGGGGCAGGAATACATGCTCTCATTTGAAGGTGGAACATTGCTATTGAGAGAAACAGTGACTATGTGGAGAAGTAGGGATGTGATCCAAAGTGGACCTGCTTTATTTTGATGTATGATACATGTTTCTATGTTGGTAAAAACTGTCACTTATTCAAAGATGAAAATGAAGGCAGTATTTTTTAAAGTGTTTTTTTTTATTATTTCTTTTAAGAACTGATTTGTAAAAAATATAATTACATTTTTTTAATTTTTTTTTTAGGCAAATTAAAAGTAGACAAGAGTTTAGCAGTCAATAAAATTGGTCATGGTAAGTAAAATTGTTTTAAAAATTTCATTTCTACAATATTTTTTATTTTGTATATTTTTCTAACTGTTCATTTGAAATAAAAAAAGAAAAGAATAGTTTTAGAAATATATTTTATTTTTGTTGATCAACTCATAATTTCTGTTATGTCCTGAGTGAACTGTATCCAGTGGTGAGGCTCCAGCTCTGGAGCTCTGACAAGAGGTTTAATGTTTTAGGTTTAAAGGTGGCTGTGGTTATTCCTTGCTTTTAACCCTATCTTATTTGGTGGTCGTGCTGAAAAGAAATTCAAGGAAAGAAAAGGAAGAGACAAAGACAAAAGGTAGTTTTAGGATACAGGCTTTATTCATGGGTCATAGCCACCATGTGGCAAGGAAATATCTTCCTGGCCAGTAGTAATGTGTCGCTCAGTTAAGACATAAGTTTGAATCACCGAGAGATTTTCTTGGGGCTCGGAAGTGGGTCCTTTTTTCTGCACATTCTCAGAGGGTTTTTCCGGAGTGAAGGCTCATGGGAGTTTGTTATTTCTTATTTTAATTTTATTTTAATCCCCACTGGAGTATGCAGTCACCCTTTTATTGCCATTACTCCCAGTTCTTGAGTTTCAAGACATAATAAAAACTATACAAATTTTTATTTTCAGTTAGTATTAACTGATAAAAAGTTAAACAAATTCTAAATTTAGGTTAAAGTTAGCTGCTAAAAATCTAAAAAGTCAGTGCGTATCATACACAAGTATTTTTTTTTTTCAAGAATTTTGTAGTCCAAAGTTAGGGGTGTATGTTATAGATAAGTGCATGTTATACATAAATTATGGTACTTATTTTTTAACTGCTACATAAGTAAAAGTAAAGTTAGCGGAGTAGCCTATTGTCGGTATCAGCCGGACAGCGAGGGAGTCTATCCCCATTTCACTAGCGCTAGATCAGGGAGATTGTTTTTGCTGAGGTGGAGCACCACACCTACCGTCAGCTCCCCACTTTACCGCACAGATCAGATTGCCCTATCTGTGCTACTCATGCGCTGAGTTGGCGGGGACTGGTATCAAACCAGGAACCTTGTGATTCCTAGGCGGGTGCTCTACTGACTTAGCTAAATCGGCCCCATATTTTAAATTGCTATGTTATTCATATTTTATTTAATTTTAATTGGTAATTTGCTTGAAGCATTGTTAAGTATGTTATTATATATTAATGATTTGAAGGCAATTACAATGCATATAAAAAATAAAAACAAAAAGATGTTTTTTTGTCTTATCGATTTCAAAGTAAACTTTATCTTCAGAGACGGTTTTCAGAAATGGACATGCTTCTTTTTTTTTTTTGTGTCGTTATATATATATATATTTTTTTTTTCCTTTCTTTTTTTCTCCTCTCTCTTTTTTTTTTTTTTCTTTTCTTTTTTCTTTATGTTATGAATGAAATGGGCGGATAACTGTAGTTTCTTACTTTTGAAATATCTGTTGAGAATGGGTTTTAATTTTTTTTGTATGTATATCTATCTAATATTGTCTGGTTAACTTGGTGAATATTGCTACATTGTAGCTATCTTGAATTCAAAATAAAAACGGTCACATAGAAGAATTCATTTACTTAGCTTTTATTTTCTTTTTAAAAAATTTTTTTTTCAGTTGTAAAATAAAATAAAATGTATTAATTTAATTAGATAGATCAGTAAATAAATAAATAAATAAATAATAAATAAAAAGATTATCTTTAATTATATATTAGAAGGATTGAAGGAAAATTTTAAGAAAACTATGTTTTATGAGTATTTAAAAAAATTTCAAATAGATTAAATATTATATATTAATTATATCTTCTTATGTTTCTCTAATTATTTTCTTAAAGGATTTCTCCATTTTTGTCACAATCAAATTTGATTGATTCCTTGTTTCTATTCACAGCTCTTCATTCATTGAGTCCCAAGTTCAAAGCAGCCACGTTCAGCAATAAAATTAAAGTAGGTGTCATTATTTCATCGTTAAACATTAATCTTTTATCTAATCAAATTCCCTGTCCTGTTGGATGGGGCACCTCTGCAGAGGGGTAGCCACGTTCAGCAATAAAATTAAAGTAGGTGTCATTATTTCATCGTTAAACATTAATCTTTTATCTAATCAAATTCCCTGCCCTGTTGGATGGGGCACCTCTGCAGAGGGGTAAAATCTCCCTTATGAAGCCACCTGTGATGCTTAAGGATGGAACCCTGGTGGCTGAGCAGTCCATGCAACACTTCACATTTTATCATCAAGAAAAAGTACCTTGTTATTTATTAATACTAACTCCTCCCCCATAGGAAATACATTGTACGAGATTGTGTTGGTAAGTAAAAAAAATCTTAAAAATGTATTATATACCTCCTTACATCAGGTATATAATTGGCGAGAGAGAGACAGATGAGGGCATGATAGATTTCGTTCTTACTTGTTCTCTTGTCTACCTCATTGGACACCATCTTTTGCAGGGCTGATTCTTACTCTGCTGGGCTCATCTGTTGGGCTTTCTTCTCTGTTCGGGCTGAGTGTCAGTGCATTTCTTATGGATTAATTAATACACAAGACTTTGTTGTTTGCTTTATAGCTTTTATTAAAACAACCCCAGCCCAAAACCGTGCAGTGAGAAGCAACATCTTGAGAGCCGATGACAGCATCTTCTCTCAATGAGTAACTGGTCACAACTAAATAAAAACTGTCACATGCTTCTACTGGCATGTTTTCCAGGGGTCAAGCAGAGGTCATCCCTTGTCAATCATTGGCAGTAAATTTCCACTCAACTCTCTGATTTGAATTTTTAACAAATTCAATTTTAAAATTTATACTACACTACTTACATAATTCATAAGCTTCATGAGTTATGTAAAGCAATGCACTTTTGTGTATGTTCAAATTGAATTTTTTAAAATGTAACAAAAATTAGTTTTGACAGTCAGAATGATTGACAATTAATTAAACTAGTACAAAATAAAAAAACACGCTCCGGGCGATGTAAAAATAGATTTTTGAAACATATTACCTGAGGGGTGGGAGTAAAAAATTCAATGTCAGCGAGTTTGTACCCTAAGTAAGTAAAATCATCAAATTCATTAAAGGATTAAAAAATAAAACAATTTGAAATGTAAATTTAAATATGTATTAAAATAAAACCAACTATATATAGATATATAATACTAGTCATGTATTTATTAAAACTTGTTTTAAAAAACAATGAGGACTGTCTAATGTTGCATGTTCAAATTTTGAGTGTATTTATTCTATGTTATATGATTTGGGGTAATGTGACGTAAGCAGTGACGTAAATTTTTGTTACAGACTAAAACCGGCAGCGAATCTCCATTATTAGTAGATTTGAATCCCCAGACTGTTCATAACATCTTGTCCAAGAAGCTGTATGTACAGAAAATTTGTTCCAAATAATTCCACTCACTGTGAATAAGCTTTTGGCTAAAAAGAATATTACACACCTGACTTTGATCTGATTGATTCATTTTAATAGAATGTCAACCTGTTTTGGGTTATTTTATGCCTAGAAGTTAGGAAATTGTTACATTTATATTTACATTTTTTTGTGTAGTTATTTCTTAAGTGTTAAGAGCACTTATCAACAGCAGGTACTGTAAGTAATCAGGAGCCTGTATGCCAGACTAAAACTTTGTCACAGAGTAGCAATTTTAATTTTATTATTTAGTAGGTGAAATAGATCACTAATTAGAACTGAGCCTATTCTAGTAATGACCACCCCAAGCGGAGTTTAACAGTTTTCCTTTTCTTAGATTGGTTGCATAACCAAGGTTAAAGAGCCCAGTCTGCCTACTATTTACCCATAGCTGGAGGGAGAGTAATTGGATTCATACCTTTCCCATGGGTATTAGTGCCATGTGAACTGTAGGATTAAACTCTGGTCAAAGAATCCCTTTCCTACGACGGCTTCCAACCTAGCACTTGGAAAGTATGATGTGAGTTCAGCATCTCATAGGCTTATGTGGTCCATCACCTTCACAATCTTAGTAAAAGCATTTGAAGCTGTAATATAATAAAATTGTTTCCTCTTTTTGTTTTTCTTGTTCCAGAATCTTTGTAAATCTCTTGGAATGATCCATCCTGTTGTTGCCCAAAGTATGTACATCTTTAAGGTAAGCAGCAGACAATTCTGATATTTTCTAAATCAAACTTTAAGTATACATACGAGGGTGAATCAAAAAGTAATGCCATTTTGTTTAGGACAGGTATAATTACCAACACAGGAACATGTATCATACATCAAAATGAAGCTGGTCCTCTGTGGATCACATCCCTACTTCTCCACATAGTCACTGTTTCTCTCAATAGCAATGTTCCACCTTCGAATGAGAGCATGTATCCCTGCATCATAAAATTCTGTTGATGGTTCTTTGAGCCACTTCTACACTACAGATTTCACTTCGTCGTCACTGGAATAATGTTTGCCTCTCAAACCCTCTTTCATGGGGCCAAAGAGATGATAGTCACAATGAGCTGGCTTTCATAAAACAAGAGTGCAGATAATTTTTGAATCTCCCTTGTACATACAGTACAATAAAATATTAATTCTTTCATCATTCTTTACAAATTAAGACTAAAAAATTCTTTAACAAGAGTTATATTCTTCTGTGTTTTATTTACACAAAATGTAAGGTGTTTGTTATCATACTTAAGGCATTTTTAAGAGCGAATCACAAAGTAAATAACATAATTTTGTTAATTGTGTTCATTATTCTTTAAAAACAACTAAAATGTATCTTTAGTTTCTTTAAGGTTTAACAATATTATATTATTTCGTGAGTAATTTTCACTAGTTTTACAGTGTTTGTTCTCATTTTAAGGCATTATATCCAGTTTCCATAAAAAGTAGGTTATGTCACAACATTTGGAACCAATTAATGATGTGGGGAAGGGTATGACAGTATTTTCTTCAAGTCTATAATAATAAAAAAATTCTTTAATTTCAGCAACCGTACTTGGGAGGAGCTGGTGAGTTTAATTTCTTTTTATCAATTTAATTTGAAGATGTTAGTTGGCAAAATAAGATTGATAAACATGTATCATTTCAGAGGGATAAGTGATGGGTACTATTACCTAACCCCTCCACAAAGTAGATTTTTAAACATTGTACTGTTTGTTTGAACTCAGAGTCGTCCTTCTAGCCTAGCTCATGTACTAGGCAAAATGGTGTTGTTAAATAGATTGGCACATAGTGTCTTGTCTGACTTTGCTTTGAGCACATCTTTTATCATGGTAAATGCCTTCAATCTTGATGTTATGTGTGTCAAACTATGAAAAATCTCAATACTATTTTGACACACCTTATATATATATATATATATATATATATAAAAGAAAGTTTGGTATGTATGTGTCGACTTATAACTCCAAAAAGGAACGTCACTCAGATTTGAAATCTTGCGTACACCATGATATTCTTATAACTAAGAAACACACAAAATTTGGCTTTTTAATTTTACTAATTAATTGATATAATTCAATAATTAAAAAAAATTTAAAAATATCATATACAGACCCCTCTGAGCCCACACCACTCCTCGACGTGAGTTGAGTTTTGAACTTCCAAGACAATCTACGACAAAAAGGTGGACCATTTGGAAGGAGGTTTTACCCAGCAAGGTGCTGTTGGCGTATTCTACAGCCGAATAGAGCAAAATAAATAAGGACACATGTTTAATACTTAGCTCTTTTTAATTGTTACTTTTTAGGGGTAAAAAAAAAAATAAATCAAATTAATATTTTTTATCATTTTAATGCAACAAGCAATTAAGAACTGAATTTAAGTTTTTGTCATATGTACAAAACAGTTTTTAGAAAAACAGAATTAAGTTTCAAAACACCCAAATTTTTTTTATTCTATAAATTATTTTCCTCTTATTCTCTCTCTTACCCACTCACTTTCTGCTGTTCTTAAAAAATGTTTAAAGTCGGTTACAGACTGGGTACTTTTGCTAGTATATATATATATATATATATATATATCTATGACCGGACTAGGTAATAAAGATATTGTTCTGCTTGTGTACCATTGGTGACAAAAATGTCCCTGTTTGAAAAAGGGTTAAAAGTGAAAAGTCAGTTATGAAATTAGCCATTTTGTTTGTTTCTGTCTTTGCAGTTGGTCCGCACCAAGACAGCACATTTTTATACACAGATCCAATGAAACTTTTGGGAATGTGGATTCCTTTAGAAGATGTAACGGAAGAGAATGGATGTTTGTCTTTTATACCAGGATCACACAAAAGTAAGGTGCTATGATTTTTTTTTTTTTTAAAACATTGAAAAAATTAGGTAAGATATTGCAATCGGAGGAAAGTTTCACAGGTTCATTCCATGTCAATTCACCAGGGCGTTACACCCAGCGACACCAAATTACTTGAAATTTGGCACAAATCCTCCCCTTCATGAGTTAGGAAAGTGTGCCAAAGTATTTTGTGTTAAACCTTACCGTTCTGATTTTAGAGGAGGGGTTAAAATTTTCCTATTTTACCTCTGGGTTGTGTGGTGTCGCAGATTCTGTGTTTTTAAAAAATACTTCTATACATTCAAATTTGGTATGTAGGCAAATAAGGACTGTAGAATCCAAATATTCAACTATTTTAACCCTATACCTGATAGAAATTTTTATTTTGCCCACCCAAATGCATGACTCCAAAATCAACAACTTTTCACCTATGTAGCTTATGTCTATAGAAAATGTGTCCTCTTCAATTTTCATAATATTTTTTCATCTACTATGCCTGCCTAAGTTCACCAAAGAATTTTGTGAGTGAGTAAAGTCTACTTTAGAAGAAATGACCCTGCCACGTTCAGAGTTTTTTTCCTATGTAAATGCAGGATTTCAGTGAAAAATTATAATTAAAGACAATCATCCTAATGCTCCATGAACTCTCAAATGTTGATATTGTGCTCAGTTACTTCTTAAACTATTTAATAATATTGTTTTTATTAATTTAAATGAAAAACAAATTAAATACGAGTGCGTGTCAAAAATTAATGCCATTTTGTTTAGGACAGGTATAATTACCAACACATGAACATGTATCATACATCAAAATGAAGCTGGTCCTATGTGGATCACCCCCCCCCTACTTTCCCACAGTCACTGTTTCTCTCAATAGCAATGTTTCACCTTCAAATGAGAGCTTGTATCCCTATTCTGTTGACTGTTCTTTGAGCCACTTCTTCACTACAGATTTCACTTCCTCGTCACTGGAATAATGTTTTTATTGAAAAGAAAGAATGAAAGAGGGTTTTAGAGGCAAACATTATTGTTCTATTTGTACTGAACTAACAGTTGAAAAATGTCATTGTTTATTCCATGATAAACAGGTTGGAGTGATTTCAGTTGATCAGTTGGATGCAATGGATGTAAAGCGTATTGCCTATATAACAGGATTGTGATGAGGATAAAATACAGACTTTAATTTGCTTTTTGATTTTTAAATGGAATACAATATCTCTTTTCAAGCCATTCATATTTAGTCAACAGGACCTGCTTATGATGGCAACAGATAGTCTGTATTTTATATTTCATATTATCCACATTTTCTATAGACTGACTGTAAGCTACATAGGTGAAAAGTTGATTTTGGAGTCATGCATTTGGGTGAGCAAAATAAAATTTTCTATCAGATATAGGGTTAAAATAGTTGGATATTTGGATTCTATAGTCCTTATTTGCCCTACATACCAAATTTCAGAAATATTGAATGTATGGAAGTATTTAAAAATTTTTTTTAAAAAACACAGATTCGGCCTTAATTTAGAGGCAAAATAGGAAAATTTTACCCCCCCTCTCTAAAATCGGAATGGTAAGGTTTAACACAAAATAATTTGGCACACTTTCCTAACTCATGAAGAAGATTTGTGCCAAATTTCAAGTCATTCGGTGTCAGTGGGTGCAGATTTCAACTTTTTGCTGGTGTTTTGACATGTAATGACCCTAAATTGGTCTGGTTTATTTCATGGCATACCAACTCCTTATGGGTTATTTAATGCCAAAATTTGATTCCTTTGTAAATGTTTGATTATAATCATAACTTTATATTTTCAAAATTCCATTGCAATCATTTTTTTAAATGACACTTTTTGCCTATAATCATTTTTTCCAAATAGAATTTCATGTGATGAGCTTTGATGAAAGGGTAAGTGAAAAAATAATGAAACGAAACAAAGGAAAGCCGAAACGAAATTTGAAAGCTTGGTGAAAAAATAGAAAGGAGATGAAATGAAAAAATGAATTACAGAAAGAAAAAGTGAGAAAAATGGAAAGGGGAGAATCTACATGAAGAAAAGATTCAGGAAAGAAGAGAGAGAGAGAGAGAGAGAGAGGGGGGGGTAGTGATATACAAGGTGTGTAAAAAAAGTATTGAGATTTTTTTGTACTTTTTGACACACCTTGTATTATGAAAAAAAATAACGTTCCATTCAATAATTAATTTTTTCAGAATACAAGATGTGTCCAAAAAGTACCAAGCTTAAAGCTGTATTTACTAAGATAGAAATGAAGAATGAATGGAACGTTATTTTTTTCAGAATACAAGGTGTGTCAAAAAGTGCAAAAAATCTCAATACTTTTTTTGACACACCTTGTATATTTCAAATGTTCCTATCTAATACTAAGTTTTCAAACATATCTATTTGACCCATAGATGGGACCCTAACTGGTATTATCACTCAGAGTAATGGCAACAAAGGGGCGACTCCTCACTCCCCATGTTACATCCGATAAGTAACCTATCAATTGTGTATTGTAGTGTAGTTAAATCAAACTAACTTTTTTGTTGAAAAATACAGGGAATTTCATGTGTTTGACCTATTCTCTCATTGGACAGCCAACGTCAGAAGTTAGTTTAGAGAAATCAGATTTGGCTGGGTGTCAGACGTATGATGGTGTCTCTCATTCAAATAGCCGTTTTTTCAAATGTGTGTTTGTCTTGGGTTTGATATTAAAATAACAATCAAAAACAAACAACTGACCAAGACAGAAGACTTCCCAAGATCAAGACAAGAATTCCAACAGGAAACCCAAGGCAGAAGAAATCCAGCCTAAGCTAAAATAGAATAAACAGAATACAGAACCAGCAGCTTAATATCAGAACTAGCTAAGAAGATGAATCAGAAGCTAAGTATATAAGTATACGTCCACATGTATACTATATGAAATATTTTATTTTTGATCTTTTTAAGTTTTCTGGCCAACTTTTTAATATTTGGGTGGAATTAGTGGATAAGTCCACAAAAGTTCAGGTCCCAAGTACTTTCGGCACTTCGAAGTGCCATCATCAGGGATGACGTGTTCGTTTTTTTAAAATTATATTAATGTGGAGGCTGGAAGGAGAAGAATTGATGAGAAAGGTGTTATAGGCATTTTAAAATGTGTGTACTGCATTAGAAATTAATTTTGTTTAAGGATGGTTTGTATTGTACTCGGGACCTGAACTTTGGTGGACTTATCCACAAATTCCACCCAAATATTAAAAAGTTGGCCAGAAAACTCGAAAAGATCAAAAATAAAATTGTTAAACAGGAGATGTGTCTTTTGTTTAATTCTACATGTATAAATGAAAGAATGCTGCCCAAATACACATATATGAAATATGTATATATGTTGATTTAAAGAATGGCTATGTAACACCCAGAGCTCCAGAACGAGAGCCTCATCTCCAGATACAGTTTAGTATCATACGTAGGACATGTTTCACTGAGTGATTTTACAGTTTGAAAGAAGAGTGATTTTACAGTTTGAAAGAAGAGCCTTAATTGCAAAATCACTCTGTGAAACATGTTCTATGTATGACACTAGACTGTATCTAGAGATGAGGCTCTAGTTCTAGAGGCTCTGGGTGTTAGGGTTAGGGTAGCTTTAATTTAAAACTCGTCATTCTTAATATTTATCTTCATTTCTACATTTGTTAACCATTATTCATTTGGTGCATATTGGATTCATGCATCCTGGCCTCCTGCCCTAAAAAACACTAAGTGGTGCCTGCTGAAAAAGTGAACCATGTTAGTTATGAACCATTTAGCTGTTTGAAGGCGTTTTTACCGACAAGTTAATGCAATATGAAAGCAATATTTTACCCCGCCCCCACCCACCCATAAGTTTTTTTATCGACAAGTAATTTTAAATTGTAAGATATTTACAATTACTTGTTAATAAAAAACTTGAGGGAGGAGGATATCGCTTTCATATCACATTAAATTGGTGGTTAGTTCTGCCACTTTATAAAATCTAATTTTTATGTATTAAAAAGCAATTTTAAAATCCCAGCTTATAGATAAATAAAATTTGCAAATTTCTTTTTTCCAAACAGGTGGGCTGCATAATGAACGTCGAATGGTGATTGACAAAAATGTTGCAAATCAAACAAAATTCACCAGTGAAGTTGCAACATATGACATGAGCAAATTTCAACCCATTATTGTCAAGAAAGGTGACTTTTCCTCTCAAGTTCTTATTTTCTTCAACTTTTTTTTGTCCTTGTTGAGTCCTTGTATTGTAGCTGTAGAAAATTATGTTAAGCTGTGTATTAAATGTTAGCATGTTATCCTGTAGCTGGTAGAAAATTAAATGTTAAGCATGTTATCATGTAGTTGCAGAAAATTAATGTTAAGCATGTTATCATGTAGCTGGTAGAAAATTAAATGTTAAGCATGTTATCATGTAGCTGGTAGAAATTAAATGTTAAGCATGTTATCTGTACTGGTAGAAAATTAAATGTTAAGCATGTTATCATGTTCATGTGACACAAGATTGCTGGGGAGGGGGCTTTGTGCCTCCCTGTTCATGGACAGGAATGCAACTTGTGTATTGCTACTCCTTTGTCTAGGCAGATGGTAAAAAAGTATTTTGACTTAGGTATGAAGAGGAACTCAAGTCACCTAGATATACTAAATTTGTGACCATACCCGGGGACTATGATAACTTTGCTAAACAAGCAATCAGCCCCATGTTTTGATTTGGTTGTTTTTTTTTAAGGGTGAGAATGTGCTGGAGAATGTTCAGGGACAGGAATGCAACTTGTATATTGCTACTCTTGTTGAGGCAGACGGTAAAAGAGGGTTTTGACTTTGCCACTTCTTCTTTCATAATGCTGCTGGCCATACCACCTTGTGCCTATTGGCAGACACGGGAAGTAATTACCTTTCATGTTCCCTAATATCAAATAGGAGAACCGTGGCAAGTAAGGGATGTTGGTTTGTTTTGTTTTATGGCATATCAACCTCGGTGGGTCATTTAATGCTGACAAAGTTTTGAAATAAATTCATTCTTAATGGATACTCAATATTTTTTTAAACACATTTTACTATTTAACGCATAGATGGGACCCTAACATGTACTACCACTCTGGGTCAGAGTGGACCAGGGAGCAATAGTGATGAAGGGGTGCTGCACATTCCCCAGACCTCCAGAACTGGAACCTTACCATCAGATAGAGTTTAACATCATTCCCATGACATGAAAACCCTCAGCAACCACCTTCTAGCACATATATGATAAAAAGGGTTGGGGCTTACCAATAGGACTGGGGCAATCATATAGGTACTAGTGCTTGATGTGAGCAATCGATTGATCGGAGGGGGCCTTTGTGACCACCCGTCTAGCCCAAATAAGGGCCAAAGAAGTAAGGGATGTAATGTCTACAATGGTGAAACCCCCAGTTAAAATTAGGTTATTATATTCTGCTTTTAAAACTTGCAGCGTTTGTCAATTTATTTTTCATTGTTCCTCTCCATAAAGGTACGATGGTGCTTATTGATGGCTTAGTTGTCCATAAAAGTGAAAAGAATACGTCTTCCAAATCACGTCAAGTATACACCTTCCATCTTTATGACCAACATGATTGCAACTACAGCACAGATAACTGGTGAGTGTTTCTTTTAATTTAATGTTCTTTTTTACTATTGTCTTCATACTTGTTATTTTTGTACATTTCAACTGGTACATTCCCAGATTGATTTAAAAAAAAAAATTATTCCATATAATTCATATTATACATGAGAACTATATAGATAACAGTTTTTCCAGTCACATGCCTCACTGTATTTGGGATATTTACTGTAATTAGTTTTTATATATAAAGTGAAAAAGTTAGTTTTTATATATAAAGTGAAAAAGTTTTATATATAAAGTGAAAAAGTTATAGTTTAAAATAATACCTTACATTAGATCCAGATCGCTTAACATTATCTAAATTAATAACCAATTCCGCCCATAACCTTTTTTACTTTATATATAAAAACAAAACACAATAAATATTTAATCATTTATTAAATACAGAACTTAATAATAATAATAATTAGAAATTTAAAAAAATTAATCGTAAAATAAAATATATAAAAACTCCTTTTCTAAAATATTAACATATTCCGCTCATAACTTTTTCACTTTATTATAAAAAACTAATTACAGTAAAATATCTAATCATTTATGAATCACAGAACTTAAAAATAAAATTTAAAATAATAAAACATTTAATCGTAAAAAATTCCTTTAATAAAAGTCTTTTGAATTCCAACCGTCACATTTCTTAACACCCATCCCTTCCGTTTAAATTGTTTTCACCTTGTTGCCAACCATCTCAAAAATTCGCTACATTTATTGACAAAAGATATACATGGAACATGACCGACATATATATGGCGCGAAATGCCCACGTTGGTGAATATTGTAACGTCTTTCGTTTTTTGCAGTATTAAGGTTTTTGTTTTGTAAACTCATTTTGACTTTCCTCTCCGACCCAAACAACTACGGGAGTGAATGAGCTCTGATGATGATTTTTGTAAAATCGAAATATTGATCAATATCAGCTATGATTATATTATAAATTGTTTTCTTCTTTAACAGCATTGTGTGATGTTTTCATTCCACCTTTTCTTACTCATATTGTCGGATTAATTTCCTTTCTTTTAACTTATATATATATATATATACACACACACACACACACAGTTGTATGAACAAAATGTCCTAATAGGAAAAGGAGTCTTTAGTAGAAGTGTTGAGTCTTTGATATGCAGCTGATAGAAAATGAAAGGGTAAAGACTTTAAAGAGGTTAAGCAGTGATTAGCTTGCTCAGAACTTAGATGAGTTATCACTTAGGAAGAACAGGTACTGTAAGCAACCTGAGGCATATGTATATACTTTTGTATCATGCAACTTTGTGAGAACTAAATTGAGACCTTTTGCAGTTGGAAATTGTATGTGTACTAGTTGGCCTAGGCTTAGCCTTGGTCAACTATTTAAACACACAAAGTTTGTATCTTGCATTTGGTGCAACCCCCTAATATTAGGCTAGAATTTAGCTCTCAGAAGGTCACATGATATGCAAGTATATACAGTATGGCAGACTAAATTTTGGTTTGGTTTATTTAATGCTGAAAGTTGATTTGTAAATATTTGATTATATACCCTCCATCAGGCATCTACCATACATTGAGTGCTTTGCTTCCCTGAGAATGGATACATTGAAGCTCTGACGTCTGGCAAATGATTTGGTAAACACCCACAAAATTATCAACCATCTTGTCAACAGCAACTCTGAGCACATTTTTCATTTCCTTGTGTCTAACACACATGGGCATGCCTACAAAGTCAGAAAACAGCACAGCTCCCATGACTTTGGGAAACTTTTTTTTATTTTTTTTTTAAACTCAGAATTGCTGAAGCATGGAAAAAAACTATCTGCATCAGTTGTTAGCTGCTGAGAGACTGCATCTTTCAAAAAAAAATATTTGCCAACACTAAACCTGATATATCCACATGCACACATGTATATAACTCATACACTGTTCATTTTCTTGACGTTTGTACATTATGTACTACACATGCACCTTTGATAAGTTGTAGTGCACCTGAGCACTGTACACAATTTCATTATTATTATTATTATTATTATATAATCATATTATTCATATATTCTATTGCTATAATTTCTTATTTGTCTGATCATATTTTTGCATAGTTATATTTGAAGTGCACAATTTTTTTTTATTTCTCTTCATATAAACTAGCACAAAAAACGCCCTCCAGGCAGTGTAAAATTAATTTTTGAAAGATATTGCCTGGAGTGGGGGTCAGAGGGTTTGTATAAGTAAGTAAAATCAAATTTATTAAAGGAGAAAAAAAAAATGGAAACTTATTTGTTACCCTCAAAATTTTGCATGAATCTATCAATTATTAATCAAATAATTATTTTGAATATTTTATATGTAAATTTTACACAAAATCATAGGTATTTAATTTGTAAACTTTTTAGTTAACTTTTTGTCACTGATAAAAGGGCGAGAGTAAAAAATAACAGCTTTTATTTATTTTATTAATATCAATTGTTCTTTATTATATATATTGACAATTTTGGGTAATGTGATGTAAGCAATGATGTAGTTTCAGTTACAGATAAATAAAGACCAAATCTCCATTATTAATAGATAGGATGTGACTCAACATTGATGCCAGCTAATGATCTCCTGAATAAGTTCACAATAATGAAATTTGAGAATCTCAAAACAAATATACTACTAATTTAATAGCCTAAGAAAACTAAATTACTGAGGTGTTATTATTTATACTAAATACAAGTCTTAGACTATTGTCCTCATCTTTGTTGTTATATTCACAATGTTTTGGCTGTTGTACCCTCCAACCTTCTTCAGATATCATTATAGTCAGTAACCTTCAGGGAATTTTAAACTGAACCGTTTATTCAATCCATGAGGCATAACTAAGAAGGTAAACTGATAAGAAAAATCCCACGGTATGGACAGTGGCATGAGAACATTATGGATTGATTGGTTCAGTCGGAAATTCCCTGAATGTTACTGACTACAAGACACCTGAAGAAAGCTGGTACAGCAGTCGAAACATAGTGAATATATGATGGTGAGTCAAAAAGTAATGCCATTTTGTTTAGGACAGGTATAATTACCAACACAGGAACATGTATCATACATCAAAATGAAGCTGGTCCTCTGTGGATCACATCCCTACTTCTTCACAGTCACCATTTCTCTCAATAGCAATGTTCCACCTTCGAATGAAAGCATGTATCCCTGCACCGTAAAATTCTGTTGATTGTTCTTTGAGCCACTTCTTCACTACAGATTTCACTTCTCATCACTAGAAAGTTTGCCTCTCAAACCCTCTTTCATGGGTCCAAAGAGATGCTCTCATTCGAAGGTTGAACATTGCTATTGAGAGAAATGGTGACTATGTAGAGAAGTAGGGATGTGTCCACAGAGGACCAGCTTCAATTTGATGTATGATACCTGTCCTAAACAAAATAGCATTACTTTTTTACTCACCCTTGTAAATAAACCTGCCAAAGATATTTTGATAAAACAAGGTGTTCAGTAGTCTTAAACAAAAAAAAAAAAAAATTTTGTTAATGATAAATAACTCTTCTCAAAATTACCGAATAAAATAAAGACAGATTATTTTTAATATATATATATATTTTTTTTTTTCTTTACAGGTTGCAACCATCTAAAGAATTACCTTTTCCTTCGATGTATGACACTGAAGTGTAATCAGTAGACTGGAAACATTTGCTCAAAGTTTATTTTTTTTACTTCTTGTATTTTTAAAAACTTATAGTTTACTCAAAATGTAAATTTTTGACAAGAAAATGCCCAGTTCATCTGTCAAAATTTGAATATTTTTATTATTAAATTTTTTATTTTTATCCCACTGTGACAAAACTCCCTTTTCATTTATTAATCAGTGAGTCTTTCAGACGAGCTTTGGCTCGTATATTCTCTGGCTTTCATTAGGTATATGTTCCACCAAGTAATCTTTAGGAACTTTAAATTTCATAACCGCAGCAAAAAAAAAAAAAAAAAAAAAAAAATTACAGCCTTGATATTTACTAAACTTCTCTAAGTTTGGCACAAGGCCAAGATGGATTGTGTGCTTCATTTTTGCCTATCTGGTATTGATAGGAAATACACATAACTGCCTAAGCCAAGGTGTAGGGTGTGTCATGAGTCACCTGGCTCTTGGGTCCAGTGGCTTTGTCTTCTGGACCGGTAAAGTAATTAACAGTGTGATCCCAGTGGGCCATGTCCCCCCAGGCAACACCTGACCCCTTGATTTAAAGGGGCAGAGCTGGGTTTCTTGCCCAGTGCCTGAGGCACCCCTCCCCCTTGAGGGGGAATGCTGACGGGATCTACACTATTTTGTGCCTACCATCCCATGAGCTTCAGTTCGTAGGTGGTCCCACATTAAATGACCTTGTGTCATACCAGCATAAGTGGGATGCGAGGTAAATAACTAGATCTGCATCTGGATACAGGAAGAGGCTTGTGCAAGGTTATATGGAAGACTAGCTATTGCCTATGCAGCAAGTCTCCCCTTCCACACCTTTCAAGTTATCCAAGGGAGAAAGCAAGGGCTGCCATTAGAATTCCAACTGGTTTTTAAATTTAGAGTTGTCTTTGTCTTAAACTAGTGACCCACCAAGGCCCCATGATGTTGAATAAGAAAAAAAGAAAAAAGCAAAGGCTGATACAGCTTATTATCAGTGTCATTGCAGAAGTTGTCAGAATGAGTTTGAAGTTTACGTCGAGCTGCCTACAAAACTCCAAGTGGTTTTAAATTTAGCAGTCTTTCTCTTAGACTGGTTGCTCACCAAGGCACAGTCTGCCTTACTATTTTCACTAATAATTGAGGGAAAGTAGGGACATGCCTTTTCTAATTTACTAAGTGAATACTCTAAGGAAAATAAAATAAATTAGGCCTTCCCATCATGGTGTAATGGTTAGCAACCTAGTCTTACTGAAAAACGAGTCTGATCCTTGATTGATGCCCCATGCTTGTGACCTTGTGTTACATCCTACTTGTGGCAAACAGGTTGGATAAATACCTACCCAAAAGAAAATAAATTGGGATTTAAGAGTTCAATTTCCAGGGAAGGACACCAGCTGAGACCAGTATTTTACCACCCTTCACCCTAAATGACTTCATTTTATCTGAAGTTTTCTGGATGTAGCATAAACCTGATGAAGGTTGGAGAGTACATTGGCTGAAATGCTGTGAAAAAAAAAATCAGTAAGTTGGTCATTTCATTAATAATATTTGAAGATGATTTGAATAAACATTGAAATATCAATGAATCCCACCTTCTCAACAATCAAAAGTATTAGTTAATAGAATATTTCATGGGATTTTAAAATCTATTATGACAGTAAGAAGTGGGGGATTTGTTTATAACTTGGTTGTAATAAAAAAATTGATTCCCTTTTTATGTCTTATGTTGTTAAAAGATTATATATATATATATATATATATATATATATATATATTATATGAGAGAGAGGGAAAGAAAGAAAAAGAAAGATCCCCAAAATATTTAGAAATCACAGAAACGTTTGATGTTTATATCATTGTAAAGATTGAACATGTATATTTTTCTGCATAATCACCATTTCAGTTTATGCATTCTTGTAGTCGCTGTGGCAGTTTTTGTATGGCTATATCATCCCAGCTCACCACTATATCATTGAGGAGGAAGCCTGTTAATTGGTGATGAATTTCAATTAGTTTAATGCCTTTTGTATTAAAAAAACGAATAACTGTGCGAATTTCACACCAATTTTTCAGGGAAGCCTTGAAAATCAGCATTCAAGAGACTAGATTTTTAGTGGTGTTCGAACACGTCTGGCATAGGTGGGAAATATGAAAGAAAAAAAGGAAAAAGGAAAAAAAAAAAAAAAAAAAGGCCTTCCTAGCATCCGACTAAGCCAAATTGACAAACCAAGGGAAATAACTGTACACATCACATAAAAGAGAATATTTATTGGAGAAATCTAATTTGTCAGTCCGTTAGAAGTTAATGCTTCTCATTTTCCCATGAGATCTTGTTGCTTTTTGGCCATCATTTCCTCAGCCGCCGTCATGTTTTCATGCATTGTTGACAACAACTGAAAAATAGAATAAAATTTTGAAAGTGTATAAAAAGAAATACCAAATGTTAATATTTGTATATACAGCTCTTATTTGTAGTGATTTAAACTAATATCTCATTTATTTCATCGAGTCTATCAGTTGAGAACCAGCTTTTAAAAAAATTAATCTAATTGCTTTTTTTTTTTAAAGTTTTGTTTTTAGCAAAACATGGAATTTTCTTTTCTCGAGTATCAGAAGGCTAAGATTCAAGTTGTTAAGTATTTAATATTGTAGATGGCAAAATATATCCTGAATATTCTTCAGTAGAAATGAAAGAAAATCTTGTTTGGCTTAGATGTGCCATATTCCAAGAGAGTTAAAAAACATCATAAATATTTAGAGTGATAGAGAAGTAATACAAATTAGAGTATGACTAAAAATTGCTTTCAGGATACACTTTATTTTTAATTAAACACGAAATATTATAATATGTCTATTAATAATGGAGATTCGCTTCCGGTTTTTGTCTGTAACAAAAATTACGTCACTGCTTACGTCAATTACCCAAAATCGTTATAACATAGAATAAATACACTCAAAATTTGAACATGCAACATTAGACAGTCCTCATTGTTTTTTAAAACAAGTTTTAATAAATACATGACTGGTATTATATATAGTTTGTTTTATCTTAATACATATTTAAAGTTTACATTTCAAATTGTTTTATTTTTAATCCTTTAATGAATTTGATGATTTTACTTACTTAGTGTACAAACTTGCTGACATTGAATTTTTACTCCCACCCCTCAGGCAATATGTTTCAAAAATCTATTTTTACATCACCCGGAGTGTGTTTTTTATTTTGTACTAGTAAAGATTAATGTACATTAGTTCACATAAAAAAAAAACCCAAAAACTATCACTCATCATCATCATCAATGTCCATTTTCTACATTATGAAGACTATTGCATGAGCCAAGATGACAGCTCTAAGTTCGCAAAGAAAATGCAATCAAAAACCTCATAAACAATTGAAATAGTTTCATAAAAATCTAACATCGTTGACTTGTGGATTGTTTAAAAAGAATATACATATTTTTTTTCTGTAATTCATTCATTCAAAAGTTGTCCCAGGTCTTTTTACTCTGGTATTGTATTGACTTCAGTTGTTACAACTGTTAAAATAAAGATATATTTCAACAGTTATAACAACTGAGGTCAATACAATGCCAGAGTGGGGAGACTCAAGACAACTTTTTGATAATATGTCTTAGTTACTTCCAAGTAGAATGTGTGTGTATATATATATATATATATATAAGCAGGGCCGGGTTAGCTCAGTCGGTAGAGCGTTCGGCCAAAAACAACAAGGTTCCTATTTGATACCGATCCTCGCCAACTCAGCGTATGAGTAGCACAGGGATCTGTACGGTAAAGTAAGGAGCTGATGGTAGGTGTGGCGCTTTACCTCTGATGCTAAAAACAATCTCCTTTGTCTAGCGCTATTGAAAAGGGGATAGACACCCTCGCTGACTGGCTGATCCCGACTTTAAGCCGCCCCGTTGACTTTACTTTACTTTTTACTTATATATATATATATATATAAAAATGAATGCTATATGTTTGTTATGATCGTTAAATGATATGTACGCACATATAATATTCTTTATAGCTGTTTCACACAAACATGTTGTGCACAAGATGACATGAAAACTAGAAAGAATTAATATTTACCAATTCTTGTACTGAATGAATCAAATCCTCAGAATGGTCTTGTTTACTGGCTTTCAATTTCTTTGTGTATTTACTGTTCACTTCTCGCATCTTTTGTTTGCTTTTATCACATAAAACCTTTGCTGATTTGTACAATTTTTCTCGTTGCTCCCTTGTCACCCTGGGAAAAAAAAATTCATCATTCAAACACATTCAATATATACAAATAAAAAATGGATGCTATTTATCATTAACATGATGAATAGACATAGCCTATCATTTTTATAATGAAGTGTAGGATTTAAACTCAATGGTTACAGGAAAAATACAGTATGTCAAAGTTTGACGGACAAGCCTTAACCCCAAGTTGACCAGGAGCACAGCTCTGACTGGTTGAAAGATGTCACATAACCAGGCCAATCTATAAGAAAGTAGTTGGAATTATTGAGAGAGCCCTTGTGGCTGTGCTGATTTCTCCTGTGTGCGTAAGTTATATGGGTATCATCTCTTATTATAATGGAGATTGTGCGTTTTTCTGTCTGTAACCAAAACTATATTACTACTCTAGTCCCAATTCCCTTAGTTATTAACGTCACATTCTCCATGATTTTATTTTTGTTTAAACCTTAATTATTATGGCAAGGGGAAGGTGTACTTAAGATGATAGACAATGCACACAAGTAGAAAAACAAAGAAAATGTTAGAGAGCGGATTGTTAAATAAATAGAAATTATATCTGCTATTTCTTTAAATATGATAAAACTGCTTAAAATTTTGCTTTTGTTTTAATATTATTTATAGTACAGTTATTTGCAACTTACACATGAAATACAATAAATAGAAAAAACTGAATTAATTAACTCTTAACATCCTGTTGAGTCCAGAGCATTCCTATAAGGATATATAAAAAAATGGTTAAAAATGACCTTTGCATCTAAAGTCACCTGTTATTTCTTGTAAATCAAAGACTTCTAAATATGTTTAATATTATATTTAAACAAAGGCTATAATTTAGGGCAGATTAGGAAAACAAATGAGACTTCCAGCTGGGTGGAATGAGGCGGTATGGGACGTTAAGAGTTAAAAGTGAAAACAGAAAAAAGGGAATTTACCAAAAGTGAAAACAGAAAAAAAGAAGATTTGTCTGTATGCTTTGTACTAATTCCCATAATCCCACTATAATATGCATATTTCATTTTGATGAAAAATAAATAAATAGCAGTCTATCAAATTAGCATTATAACTGGTAGAAACCATGTGCTCCTACATCTGACTTTTGGCTTGTCGTGCCTCTATATAATGGTCAGGAAGCGTGTGGTGTAATGGTTAAAGTCATGGGAAATGGACTTGTCGCCCCGAGTTCAAATCCTGGACGTGGTAATTGCATTTCACTTAGTGCTAATACCCTTGGAAAAGGTATGAATCCTACTCTCCCTCCAGCTATGGGTAAATGGTAGGACAGACAGGGCTCTTTAACCTTGGTTAAGCAACTGATCTAAAACTTAAACTAATATCTCGCACTTTCAGAAGGTCAAGTGAATGTTACCAATTGTCAATCATCGGTTATGGTAAATTTACACTTAACTTCTGTTGTTTTGAATCTAACAAACACTGATTCAAAATTCATCTAACTACAGTACATACATAATTCATAAGATATCTATGAATTATGTAACATAGGGTGGACCCAAGCCTACGTGGGTGGATTTCATATATTTTTTATGAATACTACTTTATGAAAATTGACATGTAGTAGAATGAGGGTTCATATATTTTATATGAATACTACTATATAGTAGAGTAGGGACCCCCACATCATAGATTCAATGGGGGTGGATAAGACCCTGATAATGGCCCTTTTGTGTCCTTGATTTTGAGACCTGATTTAAAGAACTCATTAACCTGATATAATATTATTTACTTACTTTGGAATAGGCAGGAAAATCGAAGTACTGTCAACTTGAGGATTTATTCCAATACCAGATTTGACAATAGCTTCTTTAACGGCGGGTACATACTGAAAAGAAAAAGGAGACAATTATCTTGTGAAATTAATTCTTACAGAATCTACTTATACCTAAAACACTTTGCATTTTGCCTTCTCTTGTCTGCGAAGATCCGACAGTAAGATTAACCAAGCAGCCGGTTGAAGAACATCAAACAATTAATTAAATATGATAAAAAAATGGGAAAACTGAAGATAATAGATGTAACATAAACATTATATATTGAACATAAATACAAACAAACAAGATGACAAAAAAGGAGGAAAAAAGTTAAAAGTCCATAACAGACCTTAGGTAGAAAAGGATTCAGTGTATGAGGGTGATCGAAGAGTGGTGAAGAGATGTGTGTTGTTGCTTTGGTAAGAACTGCCGAATTGTCCAAATGTGTGGGAAAGGGTCTAGTGGGGTCGAAGGTAGGTACATGTTCATTGTCACGCAAGCATTGGGGGGGGTCATGCTGAAGTCAGACACACTGGGTGGGGAAGGAAAGAAGGAAAGGTTTTGGAGTGGAGTCAATGTATGTATGTATGCAGAACATTTTGCATATTTTCTTTTAAAGAGCACCTTCAAAGATAACCCTGACTTCAATCTTTCTAAAAAGAGCGCCATTAGAATTATTATTTAGTTTAGTTTGCAGATGCGGCCAGAGATTCAGAGCGAGTGGACTCGAAAGTTTCTCGCTCTGAGAGTTGTTCTCCCCATAGCAGTTGAAGATGTGCAGAGTTGTTTTAAATAAAAGACTTAAGAAAAACAACAAATGACAAGCCCAAAAAGAAGAAGAATCAACCTGAAGAAATACAAGAAGTAAAAGCAACCCCAGGAGAAGCCAAATGGCAGAGCCCTGAGAAGATGGCGGCTGAGTTAGAAGCATAAGTAAAAAGTAATACCCCTCATCCCATCTGTCTCCCTCTCCCATTATATATACCTAATGTGTTATAAAACCAACGAAACATGGAATTAATTATATTTTGATTTATTTAATGGCATATCAATTTCTTATGGGTTATTTAATGCTGAGATTGATTTTAGCAGCATGTCAACCCATCTAGGGTTATTTTATGCCAAAAGGTTAGGAAATTGCATTCACTGTACATTTATATTTACAATTTTTGTGTAGTTGTTTCTTAGGAGGTTTTGCACACAGTTATATAATATTAAGTATTCCTATCTAATACTAATAATTATGTGATTTAAAGGAATTATTTCTATTTAAAAACTAAGTTGCACACAGTTATATGATTTCAAGTAATTAATAATAATCACTGAGTAAACAATTATAGCTTCAAGTAACTATTCTTAAAACCAAAAAATTAGTTATATGGCATCGAGTATGCCTATTGAATAATTCTTTCACAAATTTTTTTTACCCATAGATGGGTCAGAGTAAATCTGGGAGTAATGGCAATAAAGGGGTACTCTATATTCCCCTAGAATTGGAGCATCACCATCAGATACAGTTTAGCGTCTTACCCAGACATCCCTTTTTTGGAATTATTCTTACCCTTCTGCAAGGGATACAGTCAGCCTATTCTAACCCCTGCCAGAGATTCATAGGAGCAGACTCAAATAGATAGGTAGATAGGAGCAGACTCAAATAGATAGGTAGATAGGAGCAGACTTACATGATTAATTGATTTTAATGACATGTCAACTTGTTTTGGGTTATTTTATGCTTAGAGACATTACTAAAACAGTTGGATAATATACTGAAGGAAATGTAGTGATCGAAACAATAAAGATGAAGATATGATTGATTTTAATGGCATGTCAACCTGTCTAGGGTTGTTTTATGTCAAGTGGTGAATTGAGAGGGATGGTCAGATTTATTATGTTTTTCAAAGGAGTTTCTTGATTTTAACAGTAAGTTATCTGCAGTTGTTTGTTGCTAAATGGATTGGGAATCACTTTGAGGGATAAGTTTATAGGCTAAAGTTCATTTTATTGTTATATTTTTTGGTATAAATTTCTTTCTGGAAGAACAAAATGTCACCTACACTGATATTTTTAGATATATTGGTGGTTGTGTTGTAAAAATGTTGTCTAATAACAGTATAGGGTGTTTGACATGCTATGCATTCTGGATGGTTTTCTTGTTAAAGAAAAATGAGTGTGACACAAGGTCAATTTATTAAGCAGAGTTTAATAAAGTTTTCCTTCTCCTAGACTAGTTACCTAGCCATGGTTAAAGAGCCCAGTCTGCCCTGCTATTTACCCATAGCTAAAGGGAGAAATGGATTCATACCTTTCCCAAGGGTATTAGCGCTATGTGAAATGCAAACAGCTTCGCCAGGAACTGAACTCGGGTCGACAAGTCCATTTCCTAAAACTCTAACCATTACTCCACGCGCCTCCATCAAATTCTGATATATAGTACATAGAATAATGTACTAATGTCAGGAATATGAATAGCGTATAGTAATAATATACATGTACATGTGTGTGTAGAGGGGGGGTATCAGGTATAGTGTTGGCGAATTACAGAAAGCATGGAAGCTTTGAAAGATGCAATATAGTTTGGATATAGTGACTTGTTCTTTTCTGAAGATAGATGATTATTGGTGTTGCATAGAAGAAAAGAATGAGAAAATCATAAAAAAAGTCTCAGGGGGCAAAAAAAAGAAAAGAAAAAAAGCTGACTAACCTGAGGAGACATACTGAGATTTATGATAATTAAAGAAGGATTTTTCTGAATCACTTGACCCAATTGATTCAATGGGAATTTGCCATCGACCGTTTCAACTGGTATAGACTGGAACATGTCTGCAAAAATAAGTTTCATTTTTTAACAAAAGTTCTCTCAAATAAAAGCATATCAACCTCAGTATTTAATGCCGATAAAGTCAATTCTTAATGGATAATACAATCATTTTTTCATTTATAGATGGGACCCTAACAGGTACTACCACTCCGGGTCAGAGTGGACCAGGGAGCAATGGTGATGAAGGGGTGCTCCACATTCCCCAAACCTCCAGAACTGGAACCTCACCATCAGATAGAGTTTAACGTCATTCCAGGACATGTAGACCCTCAGTCACCGCCTTCTAGCACCCATATGATAAAAAGGGGTTGGGGCTTGCCATAAGGGCAATAGGGTTGGGGTAATCATATAGGTGCTAGGCTCAAATAATTGTAAAAGTCCTTATCAATCATCAATTGAAATATAAAAGACTTTGAAAATTAAAAAAGTAAAACGCATTTATTTATCATACCTGTTTGTGTTTACCTGTTGCACCATATTTTATTGTGTATATATGTTGGCCAGCAGAGTAGCATAAAAACTAAAAGAAACTAATATCTCACCTTATTGAAGTTTCATTTATCAATTAGGATACGATCATCAGATGAAACTTTTAAATATAAATACACACACACACATACAGGAGTAAATTTGCTTAGTGTAGTAAAGTTTTTTCTTATTAGTTGAAAATTTTTTCTCATGTTTGAGCAGTGTGTGTGTGTTTGGACCATATTATGTTTTTATTTCTTGTGCATTTGTTATTATCACCATTGTTGTCGTGTGTGTAATTCAAATTGGTGTATATTCTGCTATTTTTCAGGGATGTTTCATATTCCATTTTAGCTTGGTACCTCAATAGAAACCTCAATATTGCTAGAATTCACATTAACTATTAACAAGTAAATGTGTTTAGTGATTTTAGGTGGATAATCAAATTTTAGGTTTATGTATAGCTGTCCCTTTGTTGGTTTTCTGTAAGGCCTCCATGAATGAATGACGTCTAGAAAATTAACAGTTTTAAAATTAGATATCACATCTAACGCAGTCATTATCATAGTTATTAACCACACACACACACACAGAGAAATACTTACTTGTTGATATACGCAATGTTAACTGGTTGATGTAATCTGCCTTCAATTGTTCCAAAATGTTTAACATTTCTTTCTTCATGGCTGGGAGATTGACAACTTCTTCAACTTCTTCTGAACTCAAACTTACTTTTGGTTTACCTAAAGACAGAAAAGAATTTTACTCAAAAAAGAAAACAAATATTTCAGATCTTGGGTTTAAGTAAGTGAGAAATGATACTTTTTTTTCTCTCTTGTCATTTTCTTTCCCCAGAATAAACATGCACCCCCCATTCCTTTCCAAGTAGTTGCTTTGGCATCTGGAATGCTGTAAGGATTTATGTATAACACACACACACACTTGTATAACCCCCACCCCAACTTTGGACTACAAAATTCTAGAAAAAAATATTTGTTCTATTCGACCCACAGATAAGACCCTAGCAGCTACTACCACTCCAGATCAGAGTGGACCTGAGAGTCATGACAATAAAATGGTTCTCCACACTCCCAGATCTCCAGAACAGTAGCCTCACCATCAGATGCAGTTTAGTATCATACCAGGACACATCGGGGGGAGGGGTAATTCCTCTGCAGGACATAGCATCCTAACAGGTAATATCAATCCAGGTTAGAATGGACCCGAGAGTAATTGTAATGAAAGGGTACTTCACTCTCCCCAAATCTCTAACACTGAAGCCCCACCATCAGATAGAATTTAGTGTCATGCCCAGTATACCCCTTTGAGAGATCTTTACTGCTCTGCAAAGGATATAGTATATTCTAAGCCCTTCCAACAGGGCTTAATGATATTTACAGTATTGCCCATAAATAAATACACAAGTTTATTTCTAGTAGAACATTGAATAGGAAAGGCAGATGTTACTAATATTACTCTTATCACTTTTGATCTCATTTCTACTGGTCAGAATTTTTAAAATTATTTGAGTGTCTAATAAGAATGTTCTCTGTGGGGGGCTCAGTTAAGTCCGACGCTTTTACTCTCCCAGCAATGCTGCACTCTTCTCACCAACACTATCAAAATATCTTGTCTATCGTCCACTCGTCGTCACAGCCAAAATGCTACTGCAAGCTTTCTCCCGGTTTGAGAGGGCTGGTCAATAAATACACAATTACAGTGTTCATCCGGGCTCCTTACTCTAACCTGCCCGTGCAGCACATGCGACACTAATCAGCATGCGTCAATCCTTCCATCCGGGCCACTCTGGATAGTTTAGCAATTCCCATGCGTCAGGCCATGACTCACGATTGCGAGTTCAATCTCCCAACTCGCCTCCTCATTCCATGTAGTACCACAGAGTACACAGCTAAAGCTCATATATAGTCTAGATCAGTGATTCCCAACCATTTTGTACCATGCCCAACATTTTATCACTATGTCCCCCACCCGTTAATTGTTTAGTAAGATATATAACAATATCAGTTTTAAAGAAGTATAACATAAAAAATTGTATCTTTCAAATAAAACTTAAAGGGTTTAACTTCAAATTTAATCAAATAAAAACCATTTTATAATGTGCATAATTACGGGGGAGGGCAACAGATGAAGAACTGCAAAGTTAAACAAGTCAGAAGCCACACATATAGCTGGTGCCAGATGCACGATAACATTAGTGGGTGAACACTTGACTAGATTGCACAAGCTGTTGTGCTCAGTTAGGTTGTAATTACAATTTTACCCTATAAATTTATAATTTTTACCCAAATAGGGTAAAATAAAGAAAAATGTTGATATTACTATATTTTTCATATTGCCCCCTCTTTTTATTATTGAATTGCCCTCCAGTGGTGTGTAGGCCCCATGTCAGGAATCACTGGTCTAGATTGACTTATATACGAGTATATAAGATCAAAGATTCCTCCAACAAAGAGTCTACGTCTATATGATGCAACATATGTTGTTTTATGATGTACAATTGCAACAGCTGGGCAACTCCAAAGGCAGATATAGATAAGCTTGATATCTGCCAGTGCAAACATCTGAGAACTATCATCAAACACCAATGGCCAAACATCCTAATCCCCAACAAGACTGTACAAGATATGCAACATATTCCACTATCAATAAGGGTGGCACAACTATAATAGTCCATGTTTGCTCATGTGCTACAGATTCCTAAAGAAGCACCTGTACAAAAATCCCTGGAATTTGCTGTAATAGGGTCAAACAATTACCAAGCATGAAGGGGTCACTACTGCACAAACTTGCTTAGTAAGCTGTGGGTGGACCTCCAAAATGCAGGACTAGGAGCTAAGGACCCTTGCAAAAGAAAGGACAAACTGGCTTCAAATGAGGAAGGACTGAGTGCTGCTGTAGAATTTTCCAAACTACTACAATGGCAGAATATAGTAAATCACCATAATATATATATATATATATATATATTTACCAACCCCCTCCACACGAGCAGGAAGTGACACATGGTCAATTTCTTGTGTGGAGTTTAACAGGTTTGAATTCAGAGTTTTCCTCATTAAGGTTAAGAGCCCAGTCTGCCCTGCTATTTACCCATAGCTGGAGGGAGAGTAGTTGGATGCATACTTTTCCCAAGGGTATTAGCACTATGTGAAATGCAAACAGCTTCGTCCAGGATTTGAACTCTGGTCGACGAGTCCATTTCCTATGACTAACCATTACAACACATGCTTCCATATACGCCTTTTTTAAAAATTTGACAAAGATGTTGTCTTTGTGTATCTACTTACCTCTGCGAAGGGTCTGCCTTTCTAGAAAATCAGCATTTGAAATCATGGGTTTTTGCCCTAACCCTAATTTTATGAAATACCCTGTATATTGAAGTAAGAGATTTACAATTGAAATTGTTTG
The DNA here is from genome assembly GCA_023376005.1 of Doryteuthis pealeii. Lineage (NCBI taxonomy): Eukaryota > Metazoa > Mollusca > Cephalopoda > Myopsida > Loliginidae > Doryteuthis > Doryteuthis pealeii. The sequence goes on along the minus strand of CM042154.1, from coordinate 43,220,720 downwards.
TGTGAAGTGATGACCAAAAGCAACCATGGTAATCACTTTCCCAAATGCAAAAGTTCACTGACAAAGTCTTTCCGCCTGCAACAATATTACAGCAGTCTTCACTCAATCCACCAAAGTTCACTTGTTTCTTGTCCAACACACATCTCTGTTCACGTTAGGAAGACCAAATGCAACTGCGCTGCGATGTGGGAAGGTCGGCCTTAAATAATAAGTAACTGCCCTCCCAAGATCTTACATCCGGGCCAATCACACTCAGCGCTGCCCGACCCATGTGAAATTTGCATATTCAACAGGGATGACAGTAGTCTGACTACGAGCCACACCTTACAATGAGGAGATTGAGAGTTCAATCTCTGTAGTCACCTGCTACACTCCTCTCCCCCTTGCACAGGCCAGACATATATGGACGTGCTTCGTTCTTGGAGGTAAGGTATCTTCTTGTCTACAACAATAAAATATAAAATTTAATTACTAGGACTTACCTTTATCTTTCTTAGATTTTGTTTTTAACTTTTTGGCATAACCACGGTACACACACCAGGTAGGTCCATGACTTGAACCCAAGATGCAATTTTTGGTATTGTTGGGAGTTGTCTAGTGATTGGCAAAAACTGCCCTTCAAGATCTAAACCGAGTGGACGAACACACCGAGTTAACCGACGGCATGACAAATGCTGAATGTTCTGGACAAATGCTGGCCGGAATCTCGACAATAAGCAAAGGGAAGACATTGTAGCTGAAGAAGAAAAAGAGTGTAGCCATTTATATATCTTGTAATATTATGGTTTGTTTTTGTTTTTTTTTTGTTTAATGGCATTTCAAGCTCTGTGGGTTATTTAATGCCAAAGCTCTCATTGTAAAAGAACAGTAGTGGTACTACTTAATCCATAGCTGGGATATATATATGTGTGTGTATTTGGGCAGCATTCTTTCATTTATACATGTAGAATTAAACAAAAGACACATCTCCTGTTTAACAATTTTATTTTTGATCTTTTCTAGTTCTCGGGACCTGAACTTTCGTGGACTTATCCATGAATTCCAGCCAAATATTAAAAAGTTGTCCAGAAAACTAGAAAAGATCAAAAATAAAATTGTTAAACAGGAGATGTGCCTTTTGTTTAATTGTACATGTATATATATATATGAAAAGTGAATGGAAGTGAATCCGACAGTATGAGAACATCATGTTTTGTTTTTCTAATATATATATATATATATATATATATATATATATTTACAAGATGTGTCATAATAGTGCCGAGATTGAAGCTGTATTTACCAAGATAGAAATGAACAATGAATGGAAAGTTTTTTTTTTTTCAGAATACAAGGTGTGTCATAAAAGTGCCGAGTTTGAAGCTGTATTTACTAAGATAGAAATGAAGAATGAATAAAAGTTAAAAGTAGAAATAGAACTCATTTTTACAACTGGTAACAAAACATTAAAAAAAACAACAAAAAAAACATGAATTCTAAATTCTGCTAAAAAATGTCATAATATTGACATTTTTTTTTTAGTAGAATTCAGAATTCATGTTTTTTTATTATACTAAAACTAATCCTGTATAGAAACTTATAAAAATCTTCTGATATAATTATTCAGACTTATCTTTATGGAAAAAATTTAAAAATCATTTTTTATCAGTTCATTTTTTTCAGATTTCACAAAATGAAATAGGGACCTCGTAAAAAATATTTCCCCTAATATATTTTAGGAAAAACCCATTTTAAACATAATTTCATCAAAATGGTGAAAATTTGACTTGATTTTTCATCGAATTTTTTAAAAATCCGGTAGTCATAACTTTTTTTTTTTTTTTGGCTACGTCAATTTTCAATTGATTTAATGGTGCGAAAAAATGTAAACATTGTTTTCGTTCATAATTTTGATTATTTCCGTAAGCTGAGTTTTTTTTTTAGAAAAATAATCAGGAATTTTTTTAATGTTTCTTTTGAATGGTCAAAACTTTTGAAAATGATATTAACCTTTATTCAAGTTTCATTGTGTTAAATATAGGGGGGGGGGGTAAATTTGACACATCAGATTGGACATCCCTAATGTAAAGTTCAAGTTTAGCGTCGGGAAAAACAATTGCCTGGGTACAAAACGTAAGCTTAGAAGTTTTAGTTTTCATCAGAAGTTTTATGAAACAATATGAAAGTAAAAACTTTAAACTTTTTAAGATTTTTCTTTTGCGCAATAACCGTCACGTAAAATGAATAAATATAGGGACTGAAATTGTTGTCGTCTGCTACGAATTTTAAAAGCGAATTAAAAATAATTAAATCTATTATTTAAGGTCAAACTTTGTCTAAATCGATAAGTAGTAACATAATAACCATCATTAAAAAAAAGAAAAATATCATTACATATGCAGTTTATTTTTAATAGATTTAAAACTATTTGTTTTGGTCAATTTCGACGCATTCCGCCATTCTGTCTATTTTTCAATGGTTTTACGCACTTGTTTACAATTTTTATGTAACATTCACGATTGCAAAAGAATTTACCAAAAATCAGGTAATTATCCGATTTTAATGAAATTTTCAGTATTTATTTATCAATTAATGAATTTTATAATGCATCAGTTGTTTTATTTCAAAACTTTAATTTAGCATTTTTGCTATAAAAAATTAATATATAAAATTCATTTAAAATGTGAAAAGCCTGATGTTCAGTTTAAAATGTTATATTTTTAGATTCTAAAAATAAATATCTATTTAATGCAAACCTTATTTTAGACACATAAAGTAATAAGTTTTGAAGAAAAACTATTGAAAATGTACCCACCTCCTTTTTAAGCAGAAAAAATATCAATGTATAATTTTTTCTTTTATAAGATAATAGCCAATTAAATAATTATCGAAATGAGTAAAAAAGAAATCCCAAAAAATTATTATTTTTTACATTTTATTTTTCAATTTTCGGTACTTATTTTCTAGGTACCACCAATCAGTTTAGGTCATCTTGAATAAAACGGAAATAAATATTTCCGAACTTTGTTTATCAAAAGTCTCGTAAAAAACAATTAAAGATCGTACGTATTACATGCGAAAGGGTAATTTTTAGGCCACAATTTAGACAGAAAAAAATACATATTACTAGGTACCACCAATTTGACCCTGTGCAATTTACCCCCCCCCCCTACATTTAACACAATTAAACTTGCAGAAAAATTAATATTTTCTTGAAAAATTTTTCCATTCGAAAGAAAAAACATTGAACAAACTCCTGGTGATTTAAAAACATTTTTTAACTTGTTTTTAGCAACGTTAAATTTCAGTTGATTTAACAGTGTAAAAATGAAAACATTGTTTTTCAATCATAATTTTCATTATTTTCGTAAGCTGATAAAAAATTCAAAAAATCATCAGGAGTTTGTTTAATGTTTTTTCTTTCGAATGGAAAAAATTTTTCAAGAAAATATTAATTTTTCTACAAGTTTCATTGTGTTAAATGTAGGGGGTCAAATTGGTGGTACCTAATAAATAAACACTGAAAATTTCATTAAAATCCGATAATTTCCTGATTTTTGGTAAATTATTTTCTGTAGGGCCCCCCACCCCTACAGAAAATAATTCATTTTGTCATTTTGTCAAAAACGCATTTTAGGACCATTTTGGGTATACCTAGTCTAAGCTTACGTTTTCCGCGCTGTTTTTTTTACGCTAAACTTGAACTTTACGAAGGATGGATATTTTTTTTGCTTCTCAACAGATTAAATTATACATTAAATTTACTTAATTGCATAAAAAGTCGATTTTGACAATTAGAATTAATTCATGTGCCAACGTTTTTTTTTTGCTAACAAAAGAAAATATCGAAGCTAATTGGTTCTATACAACAAGTCGTCATTTATTCAGCTCAAAAGTAAAACTGTCCTACTATTTTCAAAACACAGAGGTCAAACATAAACATTGTCACATTCACAGATGATATGGGATTTCAAAGTTTAAAAAATACCCAAGAAAAGTAAAAATGAATATTACTTGGTTCAAAAACTAATTAAACAGTATATATATATATATATATATATATATATATATATATATATATATATATATATACTGATTCCATGTACATATCTATTTTAAATCAAGAACCGGTTAAATTACGACTGAAAAATCGGAAAATAAACAGCAGTCGACACAGCACTTACTTTAAAAAGATAAAATTCTTAACTGAAAATTTTATCTCCTGGGTTTTCTTCCAATTGTCAAGTGAGAGATAAGTAAAAGAAATCACGCAGTATTGTTAATAGAAAATTAAAAGCAGTTCCAGATGGAGAATAACCAGTTCAAAAAAAAAAAAGTTTAGTTTGAAGAAACCGAAGCCATGTGCTTTCGCCTATCTCTTAAAGTCACGCCAGGTGGCGTTACTGTTGCTATTACTTCCGCTTTCACTACTTCCGGAATAAAACACGCATTCTTTTATTGAACAACTCTCGTTAAGTATCAGTTATTAAGTATTACAAATTACAAGCCATTGATTAATTTTAACGGCATATCTAAACGTCTAAGGTTATTTTATATCTAGGGGTTAGGAATTCGTGTTTATTTTACGTTTTGTGTAGTTGTTTCAAGAGTGTTTTTGCACCTTAGCGAATTATACGAATAATTTTTGGTAGACTACTGTTAGGCATGTGCAAACCGCGGGTTTTCAAAATGTCCGCATAATTGTTAAAAATATTTTAAAACGTCAATAAAAAATGGAAAATTAACTTTTTAATGTTTTCTTTTTACGTTTAATATAAAGAACAATTCCCAGTTTATGTGTTATAAAAAAAAGAAAAAAACAAATTTCTCTTACATAAAACCTAAATTTTTGCATTTAAAAATAAATTCCCGTAAATTCTTAATCTTTGTTGACAGTTATCGCATCTTGACGTGTTCACTATTTCTTTATATGGAGGATTATACGTATAATAATTTCTTTTCTGAAGCAAAAACATGTTACTAATTTAGCATTTCCTTGATGCCTCACAATTTAACTCTTAATATTATTGAAAAAAAAAAAGAGTTGGCAAAATCAAAATTAGAATGTTAGAAATTATTTATAATAAAATTCTATCATAATATTCTTTTCTTTTTTTTTTTTCGATACATCTAATATCTGGTTTCTGGATATAAACGGGAGAATTATTTGTTTCCAAATAAAATAATAAATTTATTTAAACACTGTTTGAGTTCTTTCTACAGAGTATAATTATACAAGCGTCACGGATTTGAACCTATTTAACTTATGTACCCAGCACGCATCAGTGAAATAATAACAACAATAGTTTTCCCCAAAACCCAGAGTTTATTTCTCTTAGATCCATCCGTAATAAGAATGACGACAATTTTTAATTTAAACATTATTTTCAAATTTAAAAAAAATAAAACCAACATATATTATGTCATTATTTTTAGCAAGATATTTTTTATACAATATTTTCTTTGATTAAATACGATTTTACTGTACATTAAACAAAAGTATTTATTTTACATTTTATAAATTTTTAAAAATCCCTGAAAAATAAAATAAAAATGTAGACAATAGGAATATTTAATATAATAGTGACTGGCAAACGGAGCCAAAAATTCGTTTTTGACAAAAGGACTTTAGCCCCCCTACAGAAAATAATTTACCAAAAATCAGAAAATTATCGGATTTTAATGAAATTTTCAGTGTTTATGTATCATTGAATGATCTTTATAATGCATTATTTATTTTATTTCAAAACTTTCTCATTTTTTTTCAGATCACTTAATTTTGACCCCCCTTATGTTGGGGTAAAATGTTTTGCAAGTTGATCATTTTCGATGCTAATTATAGTATAAATAAAGAGATAAAAGACCGAACTTATGAATAGAAACAAAAAATAATTTTTACAGTGGCTTTTCTATGAGAAAATAAGTACCGAAAATCAAAAAAAAAATGTAAAAAAAAAAAAAAATTAATTTTTTGGAGATTTCTTTTTTACTCATTTCGATAATTATTTAATTGGCTATTATTTTATAAAAGAAAAAAATATACATCGATGTTTTTTCTGCTTAAAAAAGGGAGGGGGTACATTTTCAATAGAGTTTTTCTTCAAAACTTATTACTTTTGCACCTAAAATAAATTAAATGTTTGCATTAAATAGATATTTATTTTAGAATCTAAAAATATAACATTTTAAACTTAACATCAGGATTTTCATATTTTAAATGAATTTATATATTAATTTTTCATAGCAGAAATACTAAATTAAAGTTTTGAAATAAAATAACTGATGCATTATAAAATTCATTAATTGTTAAATCAATACTGAAAATTTCATTAAAACATTAAATAATTACCTGATTTTTGGTAATTTTTTTTTCCATCCCAAATGTTACGTTAAAATTGTAAAAAAGCGCCTAAAACCATTGAAAAACAGCCAAAATGGCGGGTCGCGTCGAAATTGGCCAAAACAAATAGTTTTAAATCTTTTAAAAATAAACTGCATATGTAATTATATTTTTCTTTTTTTAATGATGGTTATTATGCTACTACTTATCGATTTAGACAAAGTTTAACCTTAAATAATAGATTTAATTATTCTTAATTCGCTTTTAAAACTCGTAGTATCCGATTTTTTTGCCTATACCTATAAGTAGTCTACTGTGAATTCAGGGACGTAAATTTTTTTACCATAGTACAAGACAGTGGAATATGAAATGAAGACCAATGTATATATTTTTAATATCTAAACTGGAATTAATACTTTTAATAAAAATGAAACTCTAAGGAAAACTTAATATACGTTAATTCATTTATAAGAGACGGCATTAATTGATGTTGTATAGATTTAAACTTGTTGCGCGTAGTGATTCAGTTGTGCACTTATTTGACCTCAGCGTTGTTATTTTAAGAGAATTGAAATAATCAACTTATTAAGTCCTATACTGAAATAAACTGAAAATTACTATTCACTGGTAATTTTTCCGAGTATTTAACAATATTTCTATTTCAGAGTAGCAAAAAACCCCAAAAAACCCAACTTTAACGGTCCACTTTCGCACTTCTGAGGTAAAAAAAAAAAAAAAAAAGAAGTGTATAACTGAATCACTACGCAATAACATTAAATCTATATAACATCGATGAATGCTAGGTATACCCAAAATTGACGTAAAATCCGTTTTTGACAAAATAAATTTACCCCCCCTCTACAGAAAATAATTTACCAAAAATCAGGCAATTATCGATTTTAATGACATTTTTAGTGTTGATTTATCAATGAATGAACTTATAGAATACAATTCTATATTTTATATCAAAATAAGAATAAACACGCGTGCACATTTCTTTTCCCAAACTTCAGGGAAAATAAATTAAAACAAACACACAACACAATCCTTTTCCCAAACTTAAGGAAAAGAAATTAAAACAAACACATGAACACAATCCTTTTTCCAAATTTAAGGAAAAGAGATTAAAACAAATGTTTATATATTGGTCAAAGTTTGATTGGAGGAATCAATGTGCTTTCAACTACGTACGCACGTTTGCGCAAAAAAAATTAATTACTTTTTGATCCCACTGAGTATCATAAAACACAGAGAAGAAATCAACAATTACACAGACTTCATCTCGCCGTCAGATAGGACACACGACCGGACAACAACAAACAAACAGATATCTGTGGGGACGATTCACTAATATCAAGACAAACACGGCACCCTTCTGAGTCACAAGCTGACTACTAGAATTTACCATTCACTCGTATCATCTCGTTAAACATCAGGAATCAATTTCATCAGGTCGTATATTACAAAATTAATTTTCATTTCTGTCCATATCTAATCGAACTTTGACGACTACATAAACATTTCACATTACACATTTCTTGACGTACTTTGCTAAACTCTACACACGAACTTTTACATTTCTTTGAACATTAAATTTTGTTGATTATTGCCAATTTATTCTCTGAATAAATCTATTTGTTATTTTATAATTATATGCATTTGTTTTATCATTTCTCCGTATTCTCTGCCTAAACTGTGTCATATTTTTATTCGTAATTTAAATATTATTTGTGGAGTAGTTTCACGCAACCTTCCCGACGTTAAATACATACAAATTTATTCTCTGTCATTAATAATAATATGGGTCGCCTCTACAAACTTTATAATGCATTATTTATTTTATTTCAAAACTTTCTCATTTTTTTCAGGTCACTTAATTTTGACCCCTTATTTTGGGAGCGTAATATTTTGGCAAGTTGGTCAGTTTTCTGTACTAATTACAGTATAAATAATGAGATAAAAGGCCGAATTTATAAATAGAAACAAAAAAAACTACGGGGGATTTTCTATGAGAAAATAAGTACCGAAAATCGGAAAATGAAATGTAAAAAAAAAAAAACACATTTTTGGAGATTTCGATAATTATTTAATTAGCTATTATCTTATAAAAGAAAAAAAAATTATACATCGATATTTTTCTTCTTAAAAAAGGGAGGGGCTAAATTTTCAATAGAGTTTTTCTTCAAAACTTATTACTTTTTGCACCTAAAATAAGGTTTGCATTAAATAGATATTTATTTCTAGAATAAGGTTTGCATTAAATAGATATTTATTTCTAGAATCTAAAAATATAACATTTTAAACTTAACATCAGGATTTTCATATTTTAAATGAATTTCATATATTAATTTTTCATAGCAGAAATACTTAATAAAAGTTTTGAAATAAAATAACTGATGCATTATAAAATTCATTAATTGATATATCAATACTGAAAATTTAATTAAAATCGGATAATTACCTGATTTTTGGTGGGTTTTTTTTCAATCGCGAATTTTACATTAAATTTGTCAACAATCCATTTTAAACCAGCGTCTCAGACCGAAAGCGATCGAAATTGACCGAAAGAATCGTTTTAAATGTATTAAAAATGAATTAAATGTGTAATATTATTTTGCTTTTTTTATTTCTTTTATTGGTGGTCATTATGTTACTACTTATCGATTTAGACAAAAGTTTGACTTTAAATAATCGATTTAATTAATTTTAATTCGTTTTTAAAAAACATTAGCAGACTTTAGCTGCCGTTTTTGGGTATCCCTAATGAATGCTGTCCTTTAGTCTTCATTTCATATTCCACTAAAACCTGTCCGGTAGACTATGATGAAAATTTACGCCACTGAATTCACAATCACCTCTTAACTTTCATTATTTTTTGTTTTAATAGTATAATATATATCATCATCATTGGTAATGATGATGATGATGATTTTCTATTTCATTTTCAGCGCTTTATTTCATGTAATCATAGTTGATTAATTAGGAGTTATATTGGTATGCCATCCCGCCCCACTAGGAGTCCAGTGTCTTTGACCCTGGGCCTTACAAGCTAACATCGTTGATCTCAGGGGGCCACCCCCCAGGCCACACCTGTCACTCGATTTAAAGGGACAGGGCTTGGTTTATTGCTCAGTGCCTGAGGCGCCTCCTTGAGGCGGAATGCCGACGGGATCAACGCATTTTTGCACCCGCCTCCCATGAGCTTCGGTTCGTGAGTGGTCCTACATTAATAGTGCCTTGTACACGTGGACGTACCAGTGTAGGTTGATCAGCAAAAACCTACAGCTCTTTCCGGATTCTGGATACCACGCGGAAGACCCACCAGGACGTTTGGCGAGGAAAAGTCATGGGAATTCGTGCTAACAGTGCGACCTGGTGATGATGATACGAGAGTGAGTCAAAAAGTAATGATAGGCTACTATTCATTTATTTTTCATCAAAATGAATATACATATGATAGTAAGTGGGTATGTGAATTAGTATGAGCGTGAGTAAAAAAGTAATGTCATTTTGTTTAGAACAGGTATAATTACTAACATAGGAACATGTATCATACATCAAAATGAAGCTGCTCCTCTGTGGATCATATCCCTACTTCTACACAGTCACCGTTTCTCTCAATAGCAATGTTCCACACTCGTATTTTGGTAGGGGGTAACAAGACGTTCGGACCAGCTCGTTGAATAGTCAATCCATAGAACTCTTAAACAATTTTATTAAAAACCACAAACCAGATTTTCCTTTTCTTTTTTCATTGTTAATGAAGTATACCCTTATTATTTCTTTTATTATAAAAAAGTTAATTTAAAAAAAGGGCTCCCAAACACGTGACCCATAAGCTACTTTCGTGACTAATATTTTCATAAAATTTGGTGTTACATAATTCGTGGATAGTCAATGAATTATGTACGTGCTGTAGTAAGAATATTTTTGAATACAAGTTCGTTAGATTTAAAATTGGAGGGGGTTAAGTGGGGAATTTCCATAACTGATAGGGTTATGATTGATTGATGTTGACCGCGACTTAACCCCTCTGGATGCGCGCGATTACAGGCGTGAGATATTTTTTAGTTTAGATGCGACTTGACATTCGACGAGAGCAGACGTCTCTCAAAATCACATTCTCCGCGTGGTCGAATATGGGCTGGGTTGTTTTAAATAAAAGACTTAAGAAAAACAGAAAAAGTCTTGTTAAGTTATTAGAACAAGAAATGACCAGCCCGAAAAAAACAACACGAAGAAGCAACCTACAGGATCAGCCCGAGAAGTAAGCCCGGAAGAACATGGCGGCTGACGAGTTAACAAGCAGGCTATCGGAAATCTGATAGAGAATTATCTTCCCCTGCCGCTAGAGGGCGAATCGCCAATACGATGTTGGCGCCAAAACCAAATTTCTTCACTTATCAAGGAGCAGTTACCAGGGGAGAGACGCTAAAATAAGCGCTCCCATCACCTTGCCCTTAACCAGCATACCACTGAAGGCCGTTTCGACAGCATACTTATCAGAAGGCTGAGGAACAAGAACAGACCTGACGAAGCGTCTTAACAACATTCAAAACCAACGAGTAGAACAACTTTCTAGCGCAGTTCACCAATAACTTTTTATTGTACCTCTCAGATAATTCTGGTAGCAAATGCCATTAAAATTTGCAACAATTCTGTACTTTTTGATAATACATGTGTCTGCATTTTATATTCGTGTTTGTTTCCTTCTTTCGTCCGAACAATAACCACTAACGGAGATAAAGGGCTCCAACGAAACCCCGTAAATACTCTTAAGGCCGAGTTAACAAGTAAGAGCCACTCATCCTATCTTCTACTATGCCTGTCTCTAAATCTCCATTATATACCCGATGTGTTATAAAAAAAGTCGTCGGGGTGGCTTAATGTCGGTATCAGTCATACAGTGGCTTAATGTCGGTATCAGTCATACAGCGAGGGAGTCTATCCTCTTTTCACTTGTGCTAGACTAAGGAGATTGTTTTGGCGTCTGAGGTTGAGCGCCACACCTACCATCAGCCTCTCACTTTACCGCACAGATCCCTGTGCTACTCATACGCTGAGTTGGCGAGGGCCGGTATCGAACCAAGATTCTTGCGATTCCTAGTCCAGTGTTCTACCGACTGAGCTAAACCGGCCCTTCTATTATGTGTTATAAGGGGTATATAACATTGGTAATTTGTCTCTCGCCCCTGACCATGAGAAGGGTAGTACGTACTTTAATATTTCAGTCACTTTCACTTCAAGATCAAAAGCTGAAAAGTAGAAATAATATCCAATTTTAATTAAGAACGTTAGTAAAATTTACATCACCTTGTTTTAAAAAAAAATCTAGTGGATTGTATTTACCACGTATCCCACGTGGCCCTATTAATGTGGGACCACCCACGAACCGAAGCTCATGGGAGGCGGTTGCAAAAAATGCGTTGATCCCGTTGGCATTCCGCCTCAAGGGGCGCCCAGACACCGGGCAATAAACCCAGCCATGTCCCTTTAAATCGAGGGGTCAGGTATTGCCGGGGGGGGGGGGACGCCCCCTGGGATCTACGATGTTAATTTTCGCGGTCCAGGGCCGAAGCCACCGGACCTACTAGTGAGTGAGATTATGGAAAATTAACTTAAGACGAAAGAACACGAATAATTTTTCCTGTTTCATAAGGGGAGAAATGGTTAGATTTTTACATTTCATATGGGCGTGGAGGGTGTACCTACAATAGAATATGAGGAATTGTTAAATAAACAAATTATATCTGTTATTCTTTAAATATGATAAAACTTAGAATTTTGTTGTTGTTTTCTCTGTTTTAATTATATTTACTTGCAAGAATATGTACCTCCCGGGCGTAAGTATTTAAGTTTTAATGTAATGGAATATATTAAATTAGCAAGACTAACGAATTTAAATAAGAACTCATATAAAATGATTAAACTTATTTTAATTGTTTTAATTAGTTTCTATAAAAATAATTCATAGGATTGATTTTAATACATTGGAGAATAAAACAATAATATTAGAGATCAATAACACCAAGTAATTATTTATTAAACCCTCTTTTGTAAAAACCAGTATGCAAATTAACCACACCCTTTATTTCTTAGTGATATATAACACACATTGCATTATTTTAAACGTACTAATAACATGGGCTGTTTTGAGGCAAATATAAACTCAGATCTTCATAGAGATATCTTAATAAATAAGATGTATTATATTCTATGTAATAATGCTTTTGACTATAAATTAAATACTCATTGATAAACCTACACAATTCCTGAGGATATTGGGACGTAGGGAATGACGTAGTTTCAGTTACAGACACCGAATCTCCATTATAATAAGATAGTATAATTAATTGCAATCTAGCCATGAAATACAATAAAATGCCCCCCCCCAAAAAAAAAAAAAAAAAAAAAAAAAAACAAAAAAAAAAACAAACAAACAAAAACAAAAACAAACAAAAAAAACAAAAAAATCCGGAATTTATCAAATTTGAAAACGGGGGAGGGGGAAATTTATCAAATGTGATAATGGAAAAAGGGTATTTACCGAAAGCAAAAACGTTATCAAGGAAAATGTGTCCCCCTACAGTTTGTACTTTATAGTGCCGGTTTAGCTCAGTCGGTAGAGCGTCCGACTTTGAACCACAAGGTTCTGGGTTCAATACCGGCACTCACCAACTCAACGTATGAGTAGCACAGGGATCTGTGCGGTAAAGTGAGGAGCTAATGGTAGTTGTCGCGCCGCCCCAGACACCAAAAACAATCTTTGGTCTAGTGCTAGTGAATAGGGGATAGACTTCCTCGCTGTCTGGTTGATACCGACTTTAGGCCAACCCGACGACTTTACTTACATTTTTGTACTAATTCACATATCCCACTTACCATCATATGCATATTCATTTTGATGAAAATAAATGAATAGCAGCTTATCCGTTGTATTGCAGATTATCATTATAACCAGAGGAAATCACCTCCACCACCTTCTTATCTCACTTTTGGCCCGCTGTACCCCTCCCCGAGGACCTAACATCACGTCTAAGCTCTTGAGTTTGAGACCCCTGCTCTAAACCAAAAGATACCAGGATTTTATTCTTGCGGAACATAATAGTAAAAACAGATGCCTTTTTCTTTAGAAATAAACACTCTACTTCTTCTTTGCAAGGCAATACATTCTACACAGGGCTGAATGGATTTGCCAGTTGTTAAATATATTAAAAATCCCTGTTGTCAAACTGGAGAGGAAATTTAAACGATATTTGGTATTATTTATTACAAAAATTTACAGAGCTGAAACTTTCAAACTATCTATATTATAAGAACAAATATAATGCCCCCTCCGGTGCAAGTATTTAAGTTTTAATGTAATAAAAATATTATATTAAATTAAAAAGGCTAATGAAACTAAATAAGAATACAGATAAAAAAATTGAAACAGAGGGAGATATAATTGAAAAGTAGAACAACTGAAACTTACTCATCCTTCACTCCCGTCTTTCATTGCTAAATTTTCCTAATTTACTTATTTAGTTAAAATAGAAAGCAAAGAATAAAATTACAGTTATTTTTTCTTGTTAATGGATTTCTTTAAGATTTATCCCTAAGATGTTTGCTCATATTCATTAAGATGAAACTAAACAATTAGAAATCAATGATATCTCGCACATATCAAAATCAAATGTTTAATATCAATATGCAAATTAGCCTCCCCGTTAACACTTAAACCGCTATTTTGTTGTATATATAAATACAATTGCATGTTATAAGTATGTATATAAGGCCAACAATATTAATAAAGTAAAACAATTTTATTAATAATTGAGGTTTAAATGAAAATAAAATTATGGAGAATGTGACGAAAATAATTAAAGGAATTGTGACTTGAGTAGTAATATAGTTTCGGTTACAGACAGAGAAAGACACAATCTCCATTATAATAAGAATTAGTGGGTATTAGTTCATTATGAACACTAAGCATTAGTGCATCCATAGATACACTAACACTGAACATTCGGCGAGGAAAGACAGACAACTAATTCTCATAAACAATGTACATATGAATATTTTATAAACATAATATGTAATAACAAATAACAGAATTCATATGTCCCAACAAGTTAAATATACAATATGTCCCATGAAAAATGTGTAATTAGTAATAAAAAGACATACTGTGTTTTTTCATGGTGAGGTGGAGACTAATTGTTCCTCTTCTGCTTAACGAACAGTGCTGAGAAATATGTCCTTTTCGCTCAAGGATCGAGGACCGAAACGAGATAGGTGTTGTCCATTCAAAGAAGAAGAAGAAGAAGAAGAAGAAGAGAGAGAGAGAGAGAGAGAGAGAGAGAGAGAGAGAGAGAGAGAGAGAGAGAGGAATTTCAAGCGTCAGAATTGTCATATGACCAACGGACATGTGACGTGGGAAGCTAAGCCTACAATCGAAGGGAAGACAATGACGTTTTTCTCACTACAATATGAATATGTAGCAATCCAAAAATGAATACACCCTTATGCAAATTTCTATATAGTTGATTTTAGAGAATACAAATACACGCACCCGCTAAAGACCGTTTTTTAATGAAAGTGCAGGTAAATGAGATTTACATTTCTTATTATAATGGAGATTATGTGTCTCTCTGTCTGTAACCGAAACTACGCCACCAACAACGTCATAATTCCCTTAGTTAGCCACGTCATATTCTCAATGGTTATCAAATAATCATTATTCAATCTTAATTAGTATATTATTTATTATCAATGTCTCTATTAATATCTGGATGAGATAAATTTGCCTCAAAACAGCCCATATTATTAGAGTATTTAAGATTCTGCGATGTGTGTTATATATCATTAAAAAAATAAATGTTTACTTACGTATATGGTGTGAATAATTTGCTTACCGGTTTTGACAAACTGCATTTAATAAATAATTACTGGTTCCTAATATCATTATTTTATTCTCAACGTATTTAAAGCAATCCTATGTATAATTTTATATTGAAATCAATTAGAATAAAGTAAAAAAAATAAATGTAATCTTTTTGTGTTCGTATTTAATCTCATTATTTTTTTCTAATTCAATATAATATTTGATCATATCAAAATTTAAATACTTATTTTTTCTCGTATTTTTAAAGATAATTCCCTGGAGAATTAGATTCTATTTACACTTTTTTATAATTAATGCTGAATTGTCCTAAGTTTATTATGCAATACATTTAATTGATGAGTAATTATCGCCAGTCCAAGATCTCACTGTACGGCAAAGCTCTCCTCCATTGAAACACCCACAGGGTCACTCTAAAACAAAAGGCATAGGAGGAAGAACCACAACACAATGCCATCAAAACCCTGACCAGACCTTCAACTGCAGCCGTACCGACTGTCCCTGCTTGTCATGGTCATCGTGACAGAATACAACCAAAGAAGCGATACAAGGACTGCTTGAGAGAATCCCTTGGTGTCTGTCACATCAACCATCGCCATGTGTTCCACCCTAGTTGAAGAACCGTGACACCTGGCGTCTTGTCACTAACCATGATGTCTCCTCTTTTGAAAATACCCATATGGCTACTCTCAAAGACAAAAGACATAGGAGGAAGAGCCACACACAAATGCCATCAAATACCTGACCAGGTCTTCAACTGCAGCAGCCACAGCGACCGTGCTGCTTGTCCCGCATAGGCCTTATCAGCCACGAACACGCCTGCCTTTAACGTGGACCACCCTCTTAAACTTCGTTCACGTACTCAAGCCATGAATTAGTTAGATACCCCCATTGTCTGCCAAATAATTTCTGCTAATGACCGCTAGATGAAGTTGCTAAAGCAGTATATAAGAAAGGGACAGGAGAATATCACCTCTACAGAATGCCTTAGACAAGAACAGTCGCGTCCTCTGTAACCTGGACTTTTATTCCCCAGCTCGCCCGTGTTGCATTAAACATGGTACATAGAATAGTAACAACATACAATGTCATAAGTCTATTTGCTTACACATAGGCATTTTTAATGCCCCGCACCAACAACAAAAGAACACTTGTCAAATATGTAAGTCTTCTCAGAAACTCACATCACTTAGGAACTTCATTTACACGTAGCACGATAAAGACATTTTTACATACACCCATTCATTTACTCCTTTTGTATTATTTTCTATCAGTTTTGCTCAAGGCAAAAATGTCCCCCAGGACATTCCGATCATTTAACCATGTGTAAGAACTTCCTTGGATCCCATGTCATGTTTGTATTCTCTTCTGTTAAAATTTGCTCAGGCAATAACATATCCTTGTAATCACTTCGTCGTGAATTGTTCTCACGTTTATCCATACGAGAAAACGATACTCAACCAACGTTTCTTCTACAATGTTTTAGCTTCTTATGTGTCTGCCCTTAAGTTTAATTTTTACAGAATAAGTAAAATTAATATTTAACCAAAGTCCTTGAAATCTATCGCAAAATGAGTAAGTACACAGTAAGAAGACAAAAATTAAGTAATTTTTTTACGGTGTCAAAATTTACGAAAAACGAGTAGAAGAGTTTTGCGTTGTTCTGAAACAAAGAATGAATTCAATAAATAAATTCATTTAGTTATTTGGTTGTTAGTTTTATGTTTTTTTCAAGCTCGCTCGTAGTTGTGTCTAAACCGCAATATAGTTGGTTCTTCCTTCGGTGGGCTGGTAAGCTGAAAGGGAATTTAGGAAAAGAAATAGAAGGAACAAAGATAAGGGTAACTTTAGGGTAAGACTTTTATTCGTTGATTCACACTATTTCTTGGAGGGGAGATATTTTTCCCAAGCAAATCAATAGGTCTCCATCAAAGTCTTGGAGAAATCCCTTTTTGACGCCAAAAATTTCGTTTTTTTTTCTGCACGTTACTTTTTGTGATTTTTTTATTTATTTTTTATTTGGTTTAATTTATTCTTATTTTTATTTTTATTCTAATCCCCACAAGGATTATATTTTTGTCGAGTCTCTGCTCACCAAGGACTAATATTAGCATTAGAATATCCGTAATACGCCAAATGAATAAACGAAAAATAAGCTCATTTGTACATACATAAACATTGAATATATACATAATATACATACAAAAAGTATTGAAAAGATGCACAAACTAATTCCAGCAGATAGAAATATGCACATATTGTTCTATGAACAAGCAGTATATGAAAGGGGTGCAAAACGGAAACAGGATTACTTGAGATTGATGTACAGTAAAATGTTCTTAGTCATGTTAATTTTACTGTAATAAATTGGTAGACAATACAACGTTTCTCTGTTCAAGACAGTGGCAAAAGATGAGAATGTGTTTCTGGATTGTCATATGACAATCCAGAAACCACCTAAAAGACACGCCCATCTTCGAGTGAGACAATTGTCTCCTTAAACCATCTAGTAACTTATTTTAAATCTGTAGCAGTACATATTTCCCCCTTTTTAGGCAATCTTTTGGTGTAAAAAATATTATCATGGGATACTAGTGAAAGTTAAGACTGCAAATATGATATAAAATTCACCCAGTTAATTATGATTATTGGATATGATTAACAAGAGCTTGCTAAAAGTTTTTCTCAATATTTATAGATTAGTTGTAATTTAAGTCACCATATGCCCACCCCAGTTAACACTCCAGCTGTCTGCTTGTCATAATAGGGATAGTCTGATTACAAGTCATTGTCAGCATGCCAAGAGGAACGATATTGGTTATTATACTTAACAACAATAAACAATTTTATTTAACATAAACGTAGGAAAGGGCACTGGTATTTTTTCAAAAATTGACCCCTTTAAAGTATCCCTCTGAAAGGAACATCAATGTCAGGACCAGTTAAATAAGATAAAAAAAATCCTTAAGATTTAAGAATATGTTATATTTTCGCTGTACTCTCGAAGATAGGGGAGTTATTAAGAATTCTGGGTATGGGGTTATCGTCCTTGTCTGCGAGCCCTGTTTTCCAACCACCATCATGAGCCAGCATACTTTGGCGCCAAAACCAAAAGGTGAACTCACCCTCTTCTGTACCAGCAACGAAAGGAACGGGCCGAAAAAAGGTCGCTCCCCGCTATTATTCAACAGACCGAGTCGGACGCAACCAGAAGTCCATCTATATCCAGAACTATATCAGAGGCCGTAGCAAGGGGCTCCATTAATACCCCATATCCCGCAGGATAACAGCTAAGTGACAATTATATTACATATTATATAAATATTAATATACATATTATATACTTGAGCCGCAAACGAGACTAAAGTTTTGCAAGTTTTATAAGCTATACAAGCTTTTATCACATCTGTTGTTCGTTTTACTTCTTTGACTCTTACCTGTCTGCCATTTTTGCGGTTAACTCCATAATATGTATATAATATTTATATAATATGTATATATTTCAACTAGGCTGTTTATCCTGGATATGGGGTATTATGGAGCCCCTTGCTACGGCCTTCTGATATAGTTCGGATATGATGGCTTCTGGTTGGCGTCCGACTCCGGTTCTGTGAAGAATAGCGGGAGCGACCTCTTTTTTCGGCCCGTTCCCTTTCGTTGGCTGGTCCAGAAGAGGGTGAAGTCTCACACTTTTGGGTTTGGGCCAAAGTATGCTGGCTCATGATTGGGTTGGTTGGGAACAGAGGCTGCGCAGCAAGGGTACGATAACCCCATACCCCAGAATTCTTAATAACTCTCCCTATCTTCGAGAGTACAGCGAAAATATACATAATTCTTAAATCTTAAGGATTTTTTTTTATCTTATTTAACTGGTCTCTGACATTGATGTTCCTTTCAGAGGGGATCCTTTTGAAAGGGTCATTTTGAAAGAAATACCAGTGCCCCTTTCCTACGTTTTATTGTTAAATAAATTGTTTATTGTTGTTAAGTATAATAACCATATCGTTTCCTCCTTGTAATGCCTGACAATGACTTGTAATCAGACCAATATCCTATTTAATGCACAAGCAGACAGCTGGAGTGTTTTAACTGGGGTGGGCATATGGTGACTTAAATTACAACTAATCTCTAAAATATGAGAAAACTTTTTAGCAAGGCTCTGTGTATCATATCCAATAATCAATAATTAACTGTGAATTTTTAATCAATATTTGCAGTCTTAACTTTCTCCTAGTATCGCCCAATGATAATATTTTTTAGCACGAGAAAGATTGTCCTAAAAAGGGGAAATATGTACTGCTACAGATTTAAAATAAAGTTACTAGATGGTTTAGGAGACATTGTCTCACTCGAAGAATGGGCGTGTCTTTTAAGGTGGTTTCTGGATTGTCATATGACATCCAGAAACACATTCTCATCTTTTTGGCACTGTTCTTTTGAACAGTAGAAACGTTGTCATATTGTCTACCATTATACAGTAAAATTACATGACTAAGAACATTTTAAACTGTAACATCAATCTCAAGTAATGCCTGTTTCGCGTTTTTGCACGCCCTTTCATATACTGGCTTGTTCATAGAAACATATGTTGCATATTCTATCTGCTGGAATTAGTTGTGCATTCCTTTCAATACTTTTGTAATGTATATTATGTATATATTCAAATGTTATGTATGTAACAAATGAAAGCTTATTTTCGTTTATTCATTTGGCGTATTACGGATATTTCTAATGCTATATTAGTCCTTGGTGAGCAGAGACCTCGACCAAAATATAATCCCTTGTGGGGATTAGAATAAATAAAAATAAGAATAAAATTAAACCAAATAAAATAAATAAAAAATCACAAAAAAGTAACGTGCAGAAAAAAACGAAATTTTTGGCGTCNGAGAGATATATATAAAAAAAAGCAGGCCGGGTGCTCAGTCGGTAGAGCGTTCAGCTAAGAAACAACAAGTTCCTAGTTGATAACCGGTCCTCACCCAGACTCAGCATATGAGTAGAGGGATCTGTGCGGTAAGAAGGAGCTGATGGTAGGTTGGCGGCTTCCCTCTGATGCTAAAACAATCTCCTGGTCTAGCGGTTTGAAAAGGGATAGACTCCCTCGCTGACTGCTATTCCCGACTTTAAGCCGCCTGTTGACTTAACTTTACTTTTTACTTATATATATTAATGAATGCTATATTTGTTATGATAGTTAAATTGATTGTATGCACATATATATTCTTATAGCTGTTTTCACACAAACATGTGTTCAACAGATGACATGAAAACTAGAAAGAATTAATATTTACCAATTCTTGTACTGAATGATCAAATCCTTCAGAATCGGTCTTGTTTACTGGCTTTTTTCATTTCTTTGTGTATTACTGTCATCTCGCATCTTTTGTTTGATTTTGTCACATAAAACTTTGCTGAATTGTACAATTTTTTCGTTGCTCCCTTGTCACCTGGAACAAAAAATTCATCATTCAAACCTTCATATATACAATAAAAGGCATGCTATTTTATCATAACATGATGATAGACATAGCCTATCATTTTTATAATGGAGTGTAGGATTTAAATCAATGTTACAGGAAAAATACAGTATGTCAAAGTTGACAGGAAAGCCTAACCCCAGTTGACCAGGAGCACAGCTCTGACTGTTGAAGATGTCACATACAGGCCAATCTATAAGAAAGTAGTTGGAATTATTGAGAGATCCTTGTGGCTGTGCTGATTTCTCCTGTGTGCGTAAGTTATCATGGGTATCATCTCTTTTATAATGGAGATTGTGCGTTTTTCTGGTATGTAACCAACTATATTACTACTCTAGTTCCAATTCCCTTAGTTATTAAGTCACATTCTCCATGATTTTATTTTTGGTTTAAACTAATTAATTAATCTGTTGAGCATATCTACATACTAATGCGAATTGTCAACTCGTATTGGCAAGGGAAGGTGTACTTAAGATGATAGACAATGCACACAAAGTAGAAAAAAAAAGAAAATGTTAGAGCAGCGGATTGTTAAATAAATAATAAGGAAATTATATCTCTTTTCTTTAAATATTGATAAACTGCTTAAAATTTTGCTTTTGTTTAAATATTATTTATAGTACAGTTTATTGCAACTTTACACCATGAAATACAATAAATAGAAAAAACTGACATTAAATTAAACTCTTAACATCCTGTTGAGAATTTTCTAGGTCCAGACATTCCTATAAAGGATATATAAAAATGGGTTAAAATGACCTTTGCATCTAAAGTCACCTGTTATTTCTTGTAAATCAAAGACTTCTAAATATGTTTAATATTATATTTAAACAAAGGGCTATAATTTTGGGCAGATTAGGAAAAATGAGACTTCCAGCTGGGTGGAATGAGGCGGTATTGGGCGTTTAAGAAAGTTAAAAGTGAAAACAAAAAAAAAAAGGGAATTTACCAAAAGGAAAACAGAAAAAGAAGATTTGTCTGTATGCTTGTACTAAACTCCCAATAACCCACTATCATATGCATATTTCATTTGATGAAAATAAATAAATAGCAGTCTATTCAAAGATTAGCATTATAAACTGGTAGAAACCAGTGTTCCTACATCTGACTTTTGGCTTGCGTGCTCTATATAATGGTCAGGAAGCGCGTGGTGTAATGGTTTAAAGTCATGGAAATGGAACTTGTCGCCCCGAGTTCAAATCCTGGACGTGGTAAATTGCATTTTCACTTAGTGCTAATAACCCTTGAAAAGGTTGAATCTACTCTCCTCCAGCTATGGGTAAATGGTAGAGACAGACAGGGCTCTTTAACCTTGGTTAGGCACTGATAATAAAACTTAAAACTAATTCTCACTTTCAGAAGGTCCAAGTGAATGTTACCAATTGTCAAATCATCGTTATGGTAAATTACACTTAAACTTCTGTGTTTTGAATCCAACAAAACATTTGATTCAAAATTCATATAACTACAGTACATACATAATTCATAAGATACCTATGAATTACTGTAACATAGGGTGGAGGAACCCAAGCCTACGTGGTGGATTTCCAATTTTTTATGATACCACTTTATGAAAATTGACATGTGAAGAATAGGTTCATATATTTTATTGATAACTATTATTAGTAAGGTAGGGACCCCAATCATAGATTCAATGGAGGTGGATAAAGACCCTGATAATGGCCCTTTTGTGTCATTGATTTTTGAGACCTGATTTAAAGAATCTTCATTAACCTGATATAATATTATTTACTTACTTTGGAATAGGCAGGAAATCGAAGTACTGTCAACTTGAGGATTATTCCAATACCAGATTTGAACAATAGCTTCTTTAACGGCTGGTACATACTGAAAAGAAAAAGGAGACAATTATCTGTGAAATTAATTCTTACCAGAATCTACTTATACCTAAAACAGCTTTGCATTTTTGCCTTCTCTGGTCTGCGAAGATCCGACAGTAAGATTCACCAAGCAGCCGTTGAAGAACATCAAACAATTAAATATGATAACAAAATGGGAAAACTGGAAGATAATAGATGTAACATAAACATTATATATTGAACATATCCAAAACAAACAAGATGACAAAAAAGGAGGAAAAAAGTTAAAAGTCCACAGACTTAGGAGAAAAGGATTCAAGTGTATGAGGGTGATCGAAGAGCTGGTGAAGAGATGGTGTTGTTGGCTTTGGTAAGAACTGCCGAATTGTACAAATGTGTGGGAAAGGGTCTAAGTGGGGTCAAGGTAGGTAATGTTCATTGTCACGCAGGCATTGGGGGGGGTCAGCTGAAGTCAGACACACTGGTGGGGAAGGAAAGAAGAAGGTTTTGGAGTGGAGTCAAATGTGTATGTATGGCAGAACATTTTGAATATTTCTTTTCAAAAGCACCTTCGATCAAAGATAACGCCTGACTTCAATCTTTCTAAAAAGAGCGCCATTAGAATTATTATTTAGTTTAAGTTTGGCCAGATGCGGCCAGAGATTCAGAGCGAGTGGACTCGAAAGTTTCTCGCTCTGAGAGTTTCTCCCCATAGCAGTTGAGATGTCATTTAGTTGTTTTTTAAATAAAAGACCTAAGAAAAACAAAAATGACAAGCCAAAAAAGAAGAAGAATCAACCTGAAGAAATACAAGTAAAGCAACCCAGAGAAGCAAATGGCAGAGCCTGAGAAATGGCGGCTGAGTTTAGAAGCATAGTAAAAAGTAATAACCTCTCATCCCATCTGTCTCCCTCTCCATTATAATATACCTAATGTGTATAAACACCATGGAATTAATTTATTTTATTACTTTAATGGGCATCATCAATTTCTTATGGGTTATTTAAAATGCCTGAGGATTGATTTTAGGCAGCATGTCAACCATCTAGGTTATTTTATGCCAAAAGGTTAGAAATTGCATTCACTGTACATTTATATTTACAATTTTTGTGTAGTTGGTTTCTTAGGAGGGTTTGCACACAGTTATATCACATATTAAGTATTCCTATCTAATACTAATAATTATGTGATTTCAAGGACATTATTTCTATTTAAAAACTAATTTGCACACGGTTATATGATTTCAAGTAATTAATAAATAATCACTGAGTAAACAATTATAGCTTCAAGTAATTTCTTAAAACCAAAAAATTAGTTAATATGGCATCGAGTATGCCTATTGAATAATTCTTTCAAACAAATTTTGTTTACCCCATAGATGGGCCATAGTAAATCTGGGATAATGCAATAAAGGGGTACTCTATACTCCCCTAGAATTGGAGCATCACCATCAGATACATTTAGCATCTTACCCAGACATCCCTTTTTGGGGAATTATTCTTACCCTTCTGGCCAAAGGATAAGTCAGCATAATTCTAATCCCTGCCAGAAGAGATTCTAGGAGCAAGACTCAAATAGAAGGGTAAGATATGACAACTTCATGATAATTGATTTTAATGACATATCACTTGTTTTTTGGGTTATTTTTATGCTTTAGAGGAACATTAACTAAAAACAGTTGGATAATATACTGAAGGAAATGTAGTGGATCAAAACAATAAAGATGAAGATAGATTGATTTTAATGGCATCGTCAATCTATCTAGGTTGTTTTTATGTCGAGTGGTGAATTGAGAGGAGGTCAGATTTATTTGTTTTTCAAAGGAGTTTCTTGATTTAACAGTAAGTTGTTTTGCCATTGGTTGCTAATGGATTGGGAATCGCTTTAAGGGATAAGTTTAATAGGCTAAAGTTCCATTTTATTGGTTATATTTTTGGTATAAATTTCTTTCTGGAAGAACAAAATTTACCTACACTGATTTTTTTTGGAGATATATTCGGTTGTTGTGTTGTAAAAATGTTGTCTAATAACAGTATAGGGTGTTTGATCAGCTATGCATTCTGGATGGTTTTCTTGTTAAAGAAAAAAGGAGTGTGACACAAGGTCCAATTATTAGCAGAGTTTAATAAAGTTTTCCTTCTCTAAGACTAGTTACCTCGCCATGTTAAAAGCCCAGTCTGCCCTGCTACCTTTACCCTAGCTTAAGGGAGAAATGGATCATACCTTTTCCCAAAGGGTATTAGCGCTATGTGAAATGCAAAAGCTTCGCCAGGAACTGAACTCAGGTTCGACGAGTCATTTCCTAAAACTCTAACCATTACTTCCAGCGCGCCTCCATCACATTCTGATATAAGTACATAGAATAATGTACTAATGTCAGGAATATGAATAGCGTACATAATATAAATAATAATAATAATGTACATGTGTGTGTAGAGGGGGGGTAATCAGGTATAGTGTTGGCGAATTAACAGGAAGCATGGAAGCTTTGAAAGATGCAATATAGTTTGGATATAGTTGACTTGTTCTTTCTGAGATAGATGATTATTGGTGTTGCATAGAAGAAAAGAATGAGAAAATCATTAAAAAAAGTCTCAGGGGGCAAAAAAAAGAAAGAAAAAAGCTGACTAACCTGAGGAGACATACCTGAGATTTTTATGATAAATTAAAGAGGGATTTTTCTGAATCACTTGACGACAATTGCATTCAATGGGAATTTGCATCGGACCGTTTCAAACCTGGAATAGATGGGAACATGTCTGCAAAAATAATTTCATTTTTTAACAAAAGTTCTCTCAAATAAAAAAGTAAAAGTCCCTTATCAATCATCATTAAAATATATAAGCTTTGAAAAAATTAAAAAATAAAAACGGCAATTATTTAATCATAACCTGTTTTTCTGTGTTTACCTGTTGCAAACATATTGATTGTGTATAATATTGTATTTACCAACCCCTCCGACGAGCAGGATGTTGACACAAGGTCAATTCTTAAGCGGAGTTCAGCAGTTTTGAATTCAGAGTTTTCCTTCTCCTAGAACCCGTTGCTAACCAGGTAAGAGCCCAGTCTGCCCTACTATTTACCCCTAGCGGAAGGGAGAGTAGGATCATACCTTTTCCAAGGGTATACGTTAAAGTGAAAATGCAATTACCACGTCCAGGATTTGAATTCGGGGCGACAAAGTCTATTTCCATGAACTTTAAACCATTACAACCACGCGCTTCCTACTTTGATTGTGTAATATGTTGGCCAGCAGAGTAGCAATAAAAACTAAAAGAGAACTAAACTCACCTTCTTATTGAAGTTCATTTACAATTAGGATACGATCATCAGATGAAACTTTAAATATAACTATACACACACACATACAGGAGTAAATTTGCTTATGTAGTAAAAGTTTTTTCTTATTAGTTGAAAATTTTTTCTCATGTTTGAGCAGTGTGTGTGTGTTTGGCCATATTATGTTTTATTTCTTGTGCATTTGTTATTATCACCATTGTTTCGTGTGTGTAATTCAAATTGTTATATTCCTGCTATTTTTCAGGGATGTTTTCATATTCCATTTTAGCTGGTCTCATAGAAACCTCATATTGCTGAATTCACATTAACTATTAACAAGTAAATTGTTTAGTGATTTTAGGTGGATAAAATCAAATTTTAGGTTTATGTAAGCTGTCCCTTTGTTGGTTTTCTGTAAGGCCTCCATGAATGTGACGTCTAGAAAATTAACGAGTTTTAAAAATTAGATTATCACATCCAAGAGGCAGGGTCATTCGATCTATGTACTTATTAACGCACAACCACCACACAGAAATACTACTTGTTGATATACGCATGTTAACTGGTTGATGTAATCTGCACTTCAATTGTTCCAAAATGTTTAACATTTCTTTCTTCAATGCTGGGAGATTAGACAACTTCTTCAACTTCTTCTGAACCTCAAACTTACTTTTGGTTTACCTAAGCACAGAAAAGAATTTTAACTCAAGAAAGAAACCAAATATTTCAGATCTTGGGGTTTAAGTAAGTGAGAAATGATACTTTTTTTTTCCTCTCTTGTCATTTTCTTTTCCCAGAATAAACATGCACCCCCATTCCTTTCCAAGTAGTTGGCTTTGGATCTGGAATGCCTGTAAGGATTTATGTATAACACACACAGCACACTTGTATAACCCCCCAAACTTTTTGGACTACAAATTCTAGAAAAAAATATTTGTTCTATTTCGACCCACAGATAAACCCTAGCAGCGTACTTACACTCCAGATCAGAGTGGACCTGAAGAGTCATGACAATAAAATGGTTCTCCACACTCCCAGATCTCCAGAACGTATGACTCACATCAGATGCAGTTTAGTATCATAACAGGACACATCGGGGGAGGGGTAATTCCTCTGCAGGACATAGCATCCTAACAGGTAATATCATCCAGGTTAGAATGGACCCGAAGAGTATTGTAATGAAAGGGTACTTCACTCTCCCCCAAAATCTCTAACACTGAAGCCCACCATACAGATAGAATTTAGTGTCATGCCCAGTATACCACTTTGAGATTCTTTACTGCTCTGCAAAGGATATAGTCAGCATATTCTAGCCTTCCAACAGGGCTTAATGATATTTACAGTATTGCCCATAAATAAATACACAAGTTTATTTCTAGTGGAGAACATATGTGTACCGTTGGTGCTTTTTTTTTCCGGACACTTAATGGATATCTGTATGTTGTCGTATATCTGGTCACAGTACCCAAAGTGATATACATAACCGGCCGGTGCGTGGTGGCGATATATTCACGGTACTAAAATGTCTTTCTTGTTGATAAAAATTACAACGCGAGAAATAAATGTGGTCACAACTGCTAGCCTTTATTATCAAATGCTCATCTGTGGGTTCGCATCAGAGAGGAAGGAAAGGCAGAGAGAAAGAGAGAGAGAACATTACTTGATCTACTGTGGACCCCTACTAGGAGGCACCAAAGGACCGTCCGTCCCTAACGCGTCAACGCAAAAAGAGGCCGGTCCGCTTTCTTCATTGTTCAACGTCACAACGTGACTTCCGGTTCCAGTCCACACCAGAAACTTCGGTTGCCAACTCTCAATTCTCCATTCGGGGTCATTGCTAGACGTCAAACCATCGTTCATCCTGTTTGCTTCTCACTATTTTTAAAACTTTATCATCTCTTATTTCTTCTTCCTCCTTTTCTAATATAGTAGTTTAGTTCACAAATCAGGATAATATCCCCTCTGCTACATATGGTAGGTATTGGCAATTACTCATTGAATTAGGAAGGCAGATGTTACTAAATATTACCTTATTCACTTTTTGATCTCAATTTCTAACAGGTCAACCAATTTTAAAAATTTTTGAGTGCAACAGCTAAAACTTAAACTCAAGACACATAATATAGTCTAGATCAGTGATTCCCCAACCATTTTAGTAATCAATGCCCCACATTTTTATCACAGTGTCCCCACCCGTTAATTGTTTAGTATGATATAACAATATCAGTTTTAAGAAGTATAACATAAAAAATTGTATCTTTCAAAATAAGATTAAAGGGTTTAACTTCAAATTTAATCAATAAACATCCATTTTATATGTGTATAATTGCGGGGGAGAGCAAGCAGAATGAAGACTGCAAAGTTAAACAGTCAAGAAGCCACACACATATAGCTGGTTGCGCAGAATGCACGATAACATTAGTGGGTGAACACTTTACTAGAATTGGCACAAGCTGTTTGTGCTCAGTTAGGTTGTAATTAACAATTCACCCTATAAATTTATAATTTTTTTCCCAAATAGGTAATAAAGAAAAAATGTTGATATTTACTATATTTTCATATTGCCCGCCTTATTATTAATTATTATTGAATTGCACTCCAGTGGTGCGTAGGCCACGTCAGGAATCACTGGTCTAGATTGGCACTTATCTACGAGTATATAAGATCAAAAGATTCATCCACAAAGAGTCTACGTCTATATGATGGCACATGTGTGTCTTATGTGTCATTGCAACAGCTGGGCAACTCCAAAGGCAGATATAGATAAGCTTGAATAATCTGCCAGTGCAAAATCTGAGACTACATCAACACCAATGGCCAAACATCTCTAATCCCCAACAAGACTGTACAAAGATTGCAACATTTCCAATATCAATAAAGGTGGCACAACTATAATAGTCCTGTTTGCTCATGTGCTACAGATTCCTAAAGAGCACTGTCAAAAAATCCCTGGAATTTGCTGTAATAGGGTCAAACAATTAACCAAGACATCGAAGGGGTCACTACTGCCAAACTTGCCATTAGTAAGCTGTGGGTGGCACCTCCAAAATGCAGGACTGGAGCTTAAAGGACCTCGCAAAAGAACGGACCAACTGGCTTCAATGAGGAAGGACTGAGTGCTGCTGAGAATTTTCCCAAACTAACTACAATGGCAGAATATTAAGTAAATACATATATATATATATATATATATATAACCAACCCCTCCAACGAGCAGGAAGTGACAGCATGGTCAATTCCTTGTGTGGAGCTTTAACAGGTTTGAATTCAGAAGGTTTCCTCATTAAGGGTTAGAGCCCAGTCTGCCTGCTATTTTTACCCAATAGCGGATGGAGGGAGAGTAGTTGGATGCATACTTTTTTCCAAGGGTATTAGCACTAATGTGAAATGCACCAGCCATTCGCGTCCAGGATTTGAACTCTGGTCGACTATGGAGTCCATTCCTATGGACTAACCATTACACACATCTTCCATATACGCCTTTTTTAAAAAAATTTGACAAAGATGTTGTCTTGTGTATTCTAACTTCTTAATCCTCTGCGGGGAGGGAAGGGTCTGCCTTTCCTAGAAATCAGCATTTAAAATCATGGGTTTGCCCTAACCTATTTAAAATAATGAAATACCCTGTAATATTGAAGTAGGAGAATTTACAATTGAAATTGTTTGTGTGAAGTGTGACAAAAGCAACCATGGTAATCACTTTTCCCCCCCCCCCCCCAAATGCAAAAAGTTCACTGACAAAGTCTTCCGCCTGAACAATATATTACAGCAGTTTCAACTCCCACCAAGTTCACTTGTTTTCTTGTCCAACCACATTCTGTTAGTTAGGGAAGACAAATGCAACAACTGCGCCTGCGGGCTGCGATGTGGGAAGGTTTCGGCTTAAATAATAAGACTGGCCCTCGCCAAGATTCTTAAATAACATATCCGGGCCAATCACACTCAAGCGTGCCGACCCATGTGAAATTTGCATATTACAAGGGTGACAGTAGTCTGACGCCCGGCCACGTTACGAGCCACTCCTTACAAATGAGAGATTGGAGAGTTAATCTCTGTAGTCACACTGCTAAAAACTCCTCTCCCCTTTGGCAACATAGGCCAGACATATATGGACGTGCTTCGTTCTGAGGTAAGGTAATCTTCCTGGTCTACACAATAAATATAAAATTTATTACTAGGACTTTACTTTATCTTTTTAGATTTTGTTTTTAACTTTTTGGCATAACCAACCACGGTACATACACAGACCAGTAAGGTGTCCATGCTTGAACCCTCCTCCAGATGCAATTTTTTTGGGGTATGTTGGGAGTGCTAGTGATTGGTCAAACCTGCCCTTCAGATCTAAAAAACCGCAGTGAAGAACACACCGAGTTACCCGAGCAAATGACAAAATGCTGAATGTTCTGGACCAAATGTCTGGCGGAATCGCTCGACAATAAGCAAAGGGAAGACATTGGTAGCTGAAGAAGAAAAGAGTGTAGCCATTTTATATTTCCTTTTGTAATATTATGGTTTTGTTTTTTGTTTTTTTTTTGTTTAATGGCATTTCAAGCTCTGTGGGTTATGTAATGCCAAAGCTCATCAATTGTAAAAGAACAGTAGGTGGTACTACTTTACTTATCCATAGCTGGAATATATATATGTGTGTGTATTTGGGCAGCATTCCTTTTCATTTATATACTGTAGAATTAAACAAAAGACACATCTCCTGTTTAAAAAACCAAATTTTATTTTTTTGATCTTTTCTAGTTCTCCGGAACCTGAAGCTTTCGGTGGACTTATCCATGAATTCCACCCATAAATATAAAAGTTTTTTGTCCGAAAATAGAAAGAATCAAAAAATAAAAATTGTTAATCAGGAGATGTGCCTTTTGTTTAATTGTGACATGTATTATATATATGAAAAGTGAATAGAAGTGAATCCGACAGTATGAAGAACATCTGTGTTTGTTTTTCTAATAATATATATATATATATTATATTATATATATATATATATATATATATAATATATATTATATTTAATTACAAGATGTGTCATAAATAGTGCCGAGATTGAAGCTGTATTTACCAAGATAGAAATGACAATGAATGGCAAGTTTGTTTTTTTTCAGATACAGGTGTGTCATAAAAAGTGCCGAGTGTTGAAGCTGTATTTACTAAGATAGAAATGAAGAAATGAATAAAAGTTTAAAAAGTAGAAATAGAACTCATAAGGACTGGTATCGAAACAACTCATTTTTAAACTGTAACAAACATTAAAAAAACAACAAAAAAAAATGATTCTAAATTCTGGCTAAAAAAATTGTCATAATATTGACCATTTTTTTTTTTAGTAGAATCAGAATTCATGTTTTTTATTATACTAAACTAATCTGTATAGAAACTTAATAAAAATCTTCTGATATAATTATTCAGACTTATCTTTATGAAAAAAATTTAAAAATATTTTTTATGCAGTTCATTTTTTTTTTGCAGATTTCACAAATGAATAGGGACGCGGTCATAAAAAATATTTCCCCTAATATTTTTAGGAAAAAACGGCCATTTTAAACATATTTCATCAAAATGGTGAAAATTTGACTTGATTTTTCATCGAATTTTTTAAAAATCCGGTAGTCATAACTTTTTTTTTTTTTTTTTGGCTACGTCAAATTTTCAATTGATTAATTGGTGCGAAAAAATGTGAAACATTGTTTTCGTTCATAATTTTGATTATTTCCGTAAGCTGAGTTTTTTTTTTAGAAAAAATCATCAGGAATTTTTTTAATGTTTCTTTTGCAAATGTCAAAAATTTTGAAATGAATATTTAACCTTATTCAAGTTTCATTGTTTAAATATAGGGGGGGGGGTAAATTTGACACATCAGATTGGAAAATCCCTAATGTAAAGTTTCAAGTTTAGCGTCGGGAAAAACAATTGCCAGTTTGGTACAAAACGTAGCTTAGAAGTTTTAGTTTTCATCAGAAGTTTTAATGAAACAATATGAATGTAAAAACTTTTAAACTTTTTAAGATTTTTCTTTTGCGCATAACCGTCTACGTAAATGATAAAAAATAGGGACTGAAATTGTTGTCGTCTGCTACGATTTTAAAAGCGAATTAAAAATAATTTAAATTCTATTATTTAAGTTAACACTTTGTCTAAATCGATAAGTAAGTAACATAATAACCTCATTAAAAAAAGAAAATATCATTACATATGCAGTTTATTTTTATAGATTTTAAAACTATTTGTTTGGTCAATTTCGCGCATTCCGCCATTCTGTCTATTTTTCATGGTTTACGCCACTTGTTTACAATTTTATGTAACATTCACGATTGCCAAAGAATTTACCAAAATCAGGTAATTATCGATTTAATGAATTTTTCAGTATTTATTTATCAATTAATGAATTTTTAATAATGCATCAGTTGTTTTATTTCAAAACTTTAATTTAGTATTTTTGCTATGTAAAAATTAATATATAAATTCATTTAAATGTGAAAAGCCCTGATGTTCAGTTTAAAATGTTTATATTTTTATGATTCTAAAACATAAATATCTATTTTAATGCAAACCTTATTTTGAACATAAAGTAATAAGTTTTGAGAAAACTATTGAAATGTACCCACTCCTTTTTAAAGAGCATAAAAAATATCAATGTATAATTTTTTCTTTTATAAGTATAGCCAATTAAATCTTTAATCGAAATGAGTAAAAAAGAAATCCCCAAAAATTAATATTTTTTACATTTTTTTTCAATTTCGGTATTTTATTTTCA
Source organism: Doryteuthis pealeii (assembly GCA_023376005.1). Lineage (NCBI taxonomy): Eukaryota > Metazoa > Mollusca > Cephalopoda > Myopsida > Loliginidae > Doryteuthis > Doryteuthis pealeii. The sequence goes on along the minus strand of CM042154.1, from coordinate 43,188,175 downwards.
TAGGTACACCAATAGTTTAGGTCATCTGACTAAAAACGGAAATAAAATATTTACGAACTTTTGTTTATCAAAAGTCTCGTAAAAATACATTAAAGATCGTACGTAATTACATGCGGAAGGGTAATTTTTAGGCCACAATTTAGACAGAATAAAAAATACATATTACTAGGTACGCACCATTGACCCCTGTGCATTTAACGGCCCCCCCCCTACATTTAAACACAATGAAACTTTGCGCAAAATTAATAATTTTCTTGAAAAGTTTTTCCATTCGAAAGAAAAACATTGAACTCCTGGTGATTTAAAAAAAATTTTTAAACTGTTTTTTAGCAAACGTTAGAATTTCAGTTGATTTTAACAGTGTAAAAAATGAAACATTTGTTTTTCACATCATAATTTCATTATTTTCGTAAGCTGAATAAAAAATTCAAAAATCATCCGGAGTTTGTTTAATGTTTTTTCTTTCGAATGGGGAAAAGCATTTTCAAGAAAATATTAATTTTCTACATTTCATTGTGTTAAATGTGGGGGTCCAAATTGTGGTACTATAAATAAACAACTGAAAAATTTATTAAAATCCGATAATTTCCTGATTTTTGGTAAATTATTTTCTGTAGGGCCCGCCCCCCCTACAAGAAATAATTCATTTGGTCATTTTGGTCAAACGCATTTTAGGCACCATTTTGGGTATACCTAAGTCTAAGCTTAGTTTGCCGCGCTGTTTTTTTTGACGCTAAACTTGAACTTTAGCGAAGGATGGATATTTTTTTGCTTCTCAACAGATTATTATGATACATTAAATTTACTTAATGCATAAAAGTCGATTTGACAATTAGAAATTAATTCATTGTGCCAACGTTTTTTTTTGCTACAAAAGAAAAATATCGAAGCTAATTGGTTCTTAACAACAAAGTCATCATTTATTCAGCTCAAAAGTAAAACTGTCCTACTATTTTTCAAAACACAGAGGTCAACGATAAACATTGTCACATTCACAGATATATGGATTTCAAAATTTAAAAACACTCAAGAAAAGTAAAATGAATATTACTTGGTTGCAAAAACTAATTAAACAGTATAATATAATATATATATATTATATATATATATATATATATATATATATATATATCTGATTCGCATGTACATATCTATTTTTAAATCAGAAACCGTTAAATTACGACTGAAAAATCGGAAATAAACAGCAGTCGGACCACAGCACTTACTTTATAAAAGATTAAAATTCTTTAACTGAAAATTCTATCTCCATGGGTTTCTCCATGTCAAAGTGAGAGCTAAAGTAAAGAAAGTCACGCAGTATTGTTAATAGTAAATTAAAAGCAGTTCCAGAAATGGAGAATAACCAGTTCAAAAAAAAAAAGTTTTAGTTTGAAGAAAGCGCGAAGCCATGTGGCTTTCGCCTATCTCTTAAAGTCACGCCAGTTGGCGGTTACTGTTGCTATTACTTCCGCTTCACTACTTCCGGAATAAAAACACGCATTCTTTTATTGAACAACTCTCGTTTAAGTATGCAGTTATTTAAGTATTAGCAAATTGACAAGCCTATTGATTAATTTTAATCGGCATAATCTAAACGTCTAAGGTTATTTTATATCTACGTGGTTAGGAATTCGTGTTTCATTTTACGGTTTTGTTGTAGTTGTTTTTCAAGAGTGTGTTTTGCCCACCTTAGCGAATTATACGAATAATTTTTGGTAGACTACGGTTTAGCATGTTAGCAAACGCGGTTTTCAAAATGTCCGCATAATGTTAAAAATATCTTATAAAACTGTCAATAAAAAATGGAAAATCTAACTTTAATGTGGCTTTTTACGTGTTAATATAAAGAAACAATCCCAGTTTATGTGTTATAAAAAAAAGAAAAAAAACAAAATTTCTCTTAGCATAAAAACCTAAAATTTTGCATTTAAAAAGTAAATTCCCGTAAATTCTAATCTTTGTTTGACAAGTTATCGGCATCTTGACGTGTTCACTTATTTCTTTATATGAGGATTATACGCTTATAATAATTCTTTCTGAAGCCCAAAAACATGTTTTACTAATTTTAGCATTTCCTGATGCCTCACAATTTAACTTCTTAATATTATTGGAAAAAAAAAAGAGTGGCAAAAACAAATTAGATGTTAGGAAATTATTTATAAAAATAAAATTCTATCATAATTTATTCTTTTCTTTTTTTTTCGATACATCTAATATCTGGTTTCTGGATATAAAACGCGTAAAGAGAATTATTTTGTTTCCAAATAAAATAAATAAATTTATTTAAACACTGTTTGATTCTTTCTACAGAGTATAATATACAAGCGTCACGGATTGAACCTATTTAAACTTATTGTACCCAGCACGCATCAGTGAAATCAATAACACAATAGTTTTCCCCAAAACCCAGAGGTATTTGCTCTATAGATCCATCCGTAATAAGAATGACGACAATTTTTAATTTAAACATTATTTTCAAATTTAAAAAAAAATTAAAACCACATATTATCTATGTCATTATTTTAGGCAAGATATTTTATACAATGTTTTCTTTATATAAAAATACGATTTTACTGTAATTAAAACAAAAGTATTATTTTACATTTTATAAATTTTTAAAAAATCCCTGAAAAATAAAATAAAAAATGTAACAATAGGAATATTTAATTATAATAGTGACTGTGCAAACGGAGCCAAAAATTTCGTTTTTGACCAAAAGGACTTTAGCCGCCCCCTACAGAAAATAATTTACCAAAAAATCAGAAAATTATCGGATTTTAATGAAATTCTTCAGTGTTTATGTATCATTGAATGATCTATAATGCATTATTTATTTTATTCAAAAAAACTTTTCTCATTTTTATTTCAGATCACTTAATTTTTGACCCCCCTTATGTGGACGTTAAAAATGTTTTGCAATTTGATTCATTTTTTCGATTGGCTATTATAGTATAAATAAAGAGATAAAAAGGACCGAACTTATGAATAGAAACAAAAAAATTAATTTTACAGTGCTTTTCTTGAGAAAATAAGTACCGAAAATCAAAAAATTAAAATGAAAAAAAAAAAAAAATTAAATTTTGTGGAGATTTCTTGTTTACTCATTTCGATAATTATTTAATTGGCTATTATTTTATTTAAAAGAAAAATCATACACGATGTTTTTCTGCTTAAAAAAGGAGCGGGTACATTTCAATAGAGTTTTTCTTCAAAAACTTATTACTTTTTGCACCTAAAATAAGGTTTGCATTTAATAGATATTATTTTTCTAGATAGGTTTTGCCATTAATAGATATTTATTTCTAGAACTAAAAATATACATTAAAGCTTTAACATCAGGACTTTTCATATTTTAATGAATTCAAATTAATTTTCATAGCAGAAATCTAATAAAGTTTGAAATAAAAATAACGATGCATTATAAAATTCATTAATGTTAAATCAATACATGAAAATTTCCTTAAAACATTAAATAATTACCTGATTTTTGGTAATTTTTTTCCATACCAAATGTTTACTTAAAATTTGTAAAAAAGCGCCTAAAACCATTGAAAAAACAGCCAAATGGCGGGTCGCGTCGAAATTGGCCAAAACAAATAGTTTTAAATCTTTTAAAAATAACTGCATATGTAATTATATTTTTCTTTTTTAATGATGGTTATATGCTACTACTATCCGATTTAGACAAAGTTTAACCTAAATAATAGATTTAATTATTCTTAAATTCGCTTTTAAAACTCGTAGTATCCGGATTTGTTTGCCTATACTATAAGTAGGTCTACTGTGAATCAGGGACGTAAAATTTTTACCCATTTAGACAAGACAGTGGAATATGAAATGAAGACCAATGTATATATTTAAATCTAACTGGAATTAATACTTTTAATAAAAAATGAAACTCTTAAGGGAAAACTTAACATATACGTTAATTCATTTATAAGGGGTACGGCATTAATTGATGTTGTATAGATTTAAACTTGTTGCGCGTAGTGATTCAGTTGTGCACTTATTTGACTCAGCGTTGTCTATTTTTAAGAGAATTGAATATCCAAACTTATTAAGCCTACTGAAATAAAACTGAAAATTACTATTTCACTGTAATATTTTCCGAGTATTTAACATATTTCTGATTTCAGAGTAGCAAAAAAAAAAAAAACCCCAAAAACCCAACTTTTAACGGTCACTTCGCACTTCTGGAGGTAATAAAAAAAAAAAAAAAAAAAAAAGAAGTGTATAACTGAATCATACGCAATAAACATTAAATCTATATAACATCCAGAATGCTAGGTTATACCCAAAATGACGTAAAATCCGTTTTTGACAAAATAAATTAGCCCCCTCCCCTCTACAGAAAAAATAATTTACCAAAAATCAGGCAATATCGGATTTAATGGGACATTTTATGTGATTATCAATGAATAACTTATAGATACAATTCTATATTTAATCAAAATAAGAATAAACAACGCGTGCCACATTTCTTTCCCAAACTTCAGGGAAAATAAAATTTAAAACAAACACACCAACACAATCCTTTTCCCAAACTTAAGGAAAAGAAATTAAAACAAACACATGAACACAATCCTTTTTCCCAAATTTAAGGAAAAGAGATTAAAACAAAATGTTTAGATATAGTTTGGTCAAAGTTTTATTGGAACATGGAATCAATGTTTGCTTTCAACTACGTTACGCACGTTTCGCAAAAAAAAAAAAATATTACTTTTGATCCCATGGAGTAATCATAAAACACAGAGAAGAAATCAACAATTACACAGACTTCATCTCCCGTCAGATAGGACACACGACGGGACACAAACAAACAAAACAGATATCTGTGGGGACATTCACTAACATCAAGACAAAACACGGCACCCTTCTGAGTCACCAAGCTTGACTACTAGATTTACCATTCACTCGTCATATCTCGTTAAACCATCAGGAAATCAATTTCATTCAGGTCGTATATTACAAAATTAATTTTCATTTCTTCCATATCTAATCGGAACTTTGCACGACTACATAAAACATTTCCACATTACACATTTTGACGTACTTGCTGAACTCTACACAAGCGAACTTTTACCATTTTCTTTGAACATTAAGATTTTGTTGATTATTTGCCAATTTATTCTCTGAAAAATCTATTTGTTTTTTAAATTATATGGCATATTGTTTTATCATTTCTCCGTATTCGTCTGCCTAAACATTGTGTCATATTTTTATCGTAATTTAAAATATTTATTTGTGGAGTAGTTTCACGCAACCTTCCGAAACGTTAAATACATACAAATTTATTCTCGTCACATTATAATAATATGGGTCGCCTCTACAAAACTTATAATGCATTATTTATTTATTTCAAAACTTTCTCATTTTTTTTCAGTCACTTAATTTTGTCCCCCTTATTTTGGGAGCGTAATTATTTTGGCAAGTGTGTCAGTTTTCTTTATAATTACAGTATAAAAATGAGATAAAAGGATTCCGAATTTTATACAATAGAAAACAAAAAAAACTCGGGGATTTTCTATGAGAAAATAAGCTACCGAAAATCGGAAAATGAAAATGTAAAAAAAAAAAAAAACACATTTGGAGATTTCGATTATTATTTAAATTAGCTATTATCTTATAAAAGAAAAAAAAAATTATACATCGATATTTTTCTCTCTTAAAAAAGGGAGGCTAAATTTTCAATAGAGTTTTCTTCAAAAACTTATTACTTTTTGCAACCTAAAATTAAGGTTTGCATTAAATAGATATTTAATTTCTAGAATAAGGTTTTGCATTTAAAATAGTATTATTTCTAGAATCTAAAAAAAAATATAACATTTTAAACTTAACATCAGGATTTTCATATTTTAAATGAATTTTCATTAATAATTTTTCAAGCAGAAATACTTAATTTAAAAGTTTGAAATAAAATAAACTGATGCATTATAAAATTCCATTAATTGATATATCAATACTGAAAATTTATTTAAAATCGGATAATTACCTGATTTTTGGTGGGTTTTTTTTCAATCGGCGAATTTTACATTTAAATTTGTCAACAATCCATTTTAACCAGCCGTCTCAGACCGAAAGCGAATCGAAATTGACCGAAAGAATCGTTTTAAATGTATTAAAAATGAATAAATGTTTAAATATATTTGTGCCTTTTTTTATTTCTTTTTTGGTGCGAGTGTGTATGTTACTAAACTTACGATTTAGACAAAAGTGTTGACTTTAAAATAATCATTTAATTAATTTTAATTTCGTTTTTTAAAAAAACATAGCCTAACAGCGCCGTTGTGGGTTTAGTCCCAGAGACTTGTCCTTAGTCTTCATTTCATATTCCACAAACGTGCTTGGCGCTGAGGTACAAGAAAAACGCCAGAATCACCAATCACCTCTTAACTTTCATTATTTTTTGTTTTAATAGTATAATATATATCATCATCATGGTAATTGGATGATGATGATTCTATTTCATTTTCAGCTCTTTATTTCATGTAATCATAGTTGATTAATTAGGAGTTATATTGGTATGCCATCCCGCCCCACTAGGAGTCCATGTCTTTGACCCTGGGCCTTACAAGCTAACATCGTTGATCTCAGGGGGCCACCCCCCAGGCCACACTGTCACTCGATTTAAAGGGACAGGGCTGGTTTATTGCTCAGTGCCTGAGGCGCCTCCTTGAGGCGGAATGCCGACGGGATCAACGCATTTTGCACCCGCCTCCATGAGCTTCGGTTCGTGAGTGGTCCTACATTAATAGTGCCTTGTACACGTGGACGTACCAGTGTAGGTTGATCAGCAAAAACCTACAGCTCTTTCCGGATTCTGGATACCACGCGGAAGACCACCAGGACGTTTGGCGAGGAAAAATCATGGGAATTCGTGCTAACAGTGCGACCTGGTGATGATGATACGAGAGTGAGTCAAAAAGTAATGATAGGCTACTATTCATTATTTTTCATCAAAAATGATATACATATGATAGTAATGGGTATGTGAATTAGTATGAGCGTGAGTAAAAAGTAATGTCATTTTTTAGAACAGGTATAATTACTAACATAGGAACATGTATCATACATCAAAAAATGAAGCTGTCCTCTGTGGATCATATCCCTACTTCTACACAGTCACCGTTTCTCTCAATAGCAATGTTCCACACTCGTATTTTGTAGGGGGGGTAACAAGACGTTCGGACCAGCTCGTTGAATATCAATCCATAAACTCTTAAACAATTTATTAAAAACCACAAACCAGATTTTCCTTTTTCTTTTTTCATTGTAATGAAGTATACCCTATTATTTCTTTTATTATAAAAAGTTAATTTAAAAAAAGGCCCCAAACACGTGACCCATAAGCTACTTTCGTGACTAATATTTTCATAAAATTTGGTGTTACATAATTCGTGGTAGTCAATGATTATGTACGTGCTGTAGTAAGAATATTTTTGAATACAAGTTCGTTAGATTTAAAATTGGAGGGTTAAGTGGGAATTTCCATAACTGATAGGGTTATGATTGATTGATGTTGACCGCGACTTAACCCTCTGGATGCGCGCGATTACAGGCGTGAGATATTTTTTAGTTTAGATGCGACTTGACATTCGACGAGAGCAGACGTCTCTCAAAATCACATTCTCCGCGTCGAATATGGGCTGGGTTGTTTTAAATAAAAGACTTAAGAAAAACAGAAAAGTCTTGTTAAGTTATTAGAACAAGAAAGACCAGCCCGAAAAACAACACGAAGAAGCAACCTACAGGATCAGCCGAGAAGTAAGCCCGGAAGAACATGGCGGCTGACGAGTTAACAAGCAGGCTATCGGAAATCTGATAGAGAATTATCTTCCCTGCCGCTAGAGGGCGAATCGCCAATACGATGTTGGCGCCAAAACCAAATTTCTTCACATCAAGGAGCAGTTACCAGGGGAGAGACGCTAAAATAAGCGCTCCCATCACCTTGCCCTTAACCAGCATACCACTGAAGGCCGTTTCGACAGCATACTTATCAGAAGGCTGAGGAACAAGAACAGACCTGACGAAGCGTCTTAACAACATTCAAAACCAACGAGTAGAACAACTTTCTAGCGCAGTTCACCAATAACTTTTTATTGTACCTCTCAGATAATTCTGGTAGCAAATGCCATTAAAATTTGCAACAATTCTGTACTTTTTGATAATACATGTGTCTGCATTTTATATTCGTGTTTGTTTCCTTCTTTCGTCCGAACAATAACCACTAACGGAGAATAAGGGCTCCAACGAAACCCCGTAAATACTCTTAAGGCCGAGTTAACAAGTAAGAGCCACTCATCCTATCTTCTACTATGCCTGTCTCTAAATCTCCATTATATACCCGATGTGTTATAAAAAAAGTCGTCGGGGTGGCTTAATGTCGGTATCAGTCATACAGTGGCTTAATGTCGGTATCAGTCATACAGCGAGGGAGTCTATCCTCTTTTCACTTGTGCTAGACTAAGGAGATTGTTTTGGCGTCTGAGGTTGAGCGCCACACCTACCATCAGCCTCTCACTTTACCGCACAGATCCCTGTGCTACTCATACGCTGAGTTGGCGAGGGCCGGTATCGAACCAAGATTCTTGCGATTCCTAGTCCAGTGTTCTACCGACTGAGCTAAACCGGCCCTTCTATTATGTGTTATAAGGGGTATATAACATTGGTAATTTGTCTCTCGCCCCTGACCATGAGAAGGGTAGTACGTACTTTAATATTTCAGTCACTTTCACTTCAAGATCAAAAGCTGAAAAGTAGAAATAATATCCAATTTTAATTAAGAACGTTAGTAAAATTTACATCACCTTGTTTAAAAAAAATCTAGTGGATTGTATTTACCACGTATCCCACGTGGCCCTATTAATGTGGGACCACCCACGAACCGAAGCTCATGGGAGGCGGTTGCAAAAAATGCGTTGATCCCGTTGGCATTCCGCCTCAAGGGGGCGCCCAGACACCGGGCAATAAACCCAGCCATGTCCCTTTAAATCGAGGGGTCAGGTATTGCCGGGGGGGGGGGACGCCCCCTGGGATCTACGATGTTAATTTTCGCGGTCCAGGGCCGAAGCCACCGGACCTACTAGTGAGTGAGATTATGGAAAATTAACTTAAGACGAAAGAACACGAATAATTTTTCCTGTTTCATAAGGGGAGAAATGGTTAGATTTTTACATTTCATATGGGCGTGGAGGGTGTACCTACAATAGAATATGAGGAATTGTTAAATAAACAAATTATATCTGTATTTCTTTAAATATGATAAAACTTAGAATTTTGTTGTTGTTTTCTCTGTTTTAATTATATTTACTTGCAAGAATATGTACCTCCCGGGCGTAAGTATTAAGTTTTAATGTAATGGAATATATTAAATTAGCAAGACTAACGAATTTAAATAAGAACTCATATAAAATGATTAAACTTATTTTAATTGTTTTAATTAGTTTCTATAAAAATAATTCATAGGATTGATTTTAATACATTGGAGAATAAAACAATAATATTAGAGATCAATAACACCAAGTAATTATTTATTAAACCCTCTTTTGTAAAAACCAGTATGCAAATTAACCACACCCTTTATTTCTTAGTGATATATAACACACATTGCATTATTTTAAACGTACTAATAACATGGGCTGTTTTGAGGCAAATATAACTCAGATCTTCATAGAGATATCTTAATAAATAAGATGTATTATATTCTATGTAATAATGCTTTTGACTATAAATTAAATACTCATTGATAAACCTACACAATTCCTGAGGATATTGGGACGTAGGGAATGACGTAGTTTCAGTTACAGACACCGAATCTCCATTATAATAAGATAGTATAATTAATTGCAATCTAGCCATGAAATACAATAAAATGCCCCCCCCCCAAAAAAAAAACAAAAAAAAAAAAAACAAAAAAAAAACAAACAAACAAAACAAAAAAAACAAACAAAAAAAACAAAAAAAAATCCGGAATTTATCAAATTTGAAAACGGGGGAGGGGGAAATTTATCAAATGTGATAATGGAAAAAGGTATTTACCGAAAGCAAAAACGTTATCAAGGAAAATGTGTCCCCCTACAGTTTGTACTTTATAGTGCCGGTTTAGCTCAGTCGGTAGAGCGTCCGACTTTGAACCACAAGGTTCTGGGTTCAATACCGGCACTCACCAACTCAACGTATGAGTAGCACAGGGATCTGTGCGGTAAAGTGAGGAGCTAATGGTAGTTGTCGCGCCGCCCCAGACACCAAAAACAATCTTTGGTCTAGTGCTAGTGAATAGGGGATAGACTTCCTCGCTGTCTGGTTGATACCGACTTTAGGCCAACCCGACGACTTTACTTACATTTTTGTACTAATTCACATATCCCACTTACCATCATATGCATATTCATTTGATGAAAATAAATGAATAGCAGCTTATCCGTTGTATTGCAGATTATCATTATAACCAGAGGAAATCACCTCCACCACCTTCTTATCTCACTTTTGGCCCGCTGTACCCTCCCCGAGGACCTAACATCACGTCTAAGCTCTTGAGTTTGAGACCCCTGCTCTAAACCAAAAGATACCAGGATTTTATTCTTGCGGAACATAATAGTAAAAACAGATGCCTTTTTCTTTAGAAATAAACACTCTACTTCTTCTTTGCAAGGCAATACATTCTACACAGGGCTGAATGGATTTGCCAGTTGTTAAATATATTAAAAATCCCTGTTGTCAAACTGGAGAGGAAATTTAAACGATATTTGGTATTATTTATTACAAAAATTTACAGAGCTGAAACTTTCAAACTATCTATATTATAAGAACAAATATAATGCCCCCTCCCGGTGCAAGTATTTAAGTTTTAATGTAATAAAATATTATATTAAATTAAAAAAGGCTAATGAAACTAAATAAGAATACAGATAAAAAAATTGAAACAGAGGGAGATATAATTGAAAAGTAGAACAACTGAAACTTACTCATCCTTCACTCCCGTCTTTCATTGCTAAATTTTCCTAATTTACTTATTTAGTTAAAATAGAAAGCAAAGAATAAAATTACAGTTATTTTTTCTTGTTAATGGATTTCTTTTAAGATTTATCCCTAAGATGTTTGCTCATATTCATTAAGATGAAACTAAACAATTAGAAATCAATGATATCTCGCACATATCAAAATCAAATGTTTAATATCAATATGCAAATTAGCCTCCCCGTTAACACTTAAACCGCTATTTTGTTGTATATATAAATACAATTGCATGTTATAAGTATGTATATAAGGCCAACAATATTAATAAAGTAAAACAATTTTATTAATAATTGAGGTTTAAATGAAAATAAAATTATGGAGAATGTGACGAAAATAATTAAAGGAATTGTGACTTGAGTAGTAATATAGTTTCGGTTACAGACAGAGAAAGACACAATCTCCATTATAATAAGAATTAGTGGGTATTAGTTCATTATGAACACTAAGCATTAGTGCATCCATAGATACACTAACACTGAACATTCGGCGAGGAAAGACAGACAACTAATTCTCATAAACAATGTACATATGAATATTTTATAAACATAATATGTAATAACAAATAACAGAATTCATATGTCCCAAACAAGTTAAATATACAATATGTCCCATGAAAAATGTGTAATTAGTAATAAAAGACATACTGTGTTTTTTCATGGTGAGGTGGAGACTAATTGTTCCTCTTCTGCTTAACGAACAGTGCTGAGAAATATGTCCTTTTCGCTCAAGGATCGAGGACCGAAACGAGATAGGTGTTGTCCATTCAAAGAAGAAGAAGAAGAAGAAGAAGAAGAAGAGAGAGAGAGAGAGAGAGAGAGAGAGAGAGAGAGAGAGAGAGAGAGAGAGAGAGAGAATTTCAAGCGTCAGAATTGTCATATGACCAACGGACATGTGACGTGTGAAGCTAAGCCTACAATCGAAGGGAAGACAATGACGTTTTTCTCACTACAATATGAATATGTAGCAATCCAAAAATGAATACACCCTTATGCAAATTTCTATATAGTTGATTTTAGAGAATACAAATACACGCACCCGCTAAAGACCGTTTTTAATGAAAGTGCAGGTAAATGAGATTTACATTTCTTATTATAATGGAGATTATGTGTCTCTCTGTCTGTAACCGAAACTACGCCACCAACAACGTCATAATTCCCTTAGTTAGCCACGTCATATTCTCAATGGTTATCAAATAATCATTATTCAATCTTAATTAGTATATTATTTATTATCAATGTCTCTATTAATATCTGGATGAGATAAATTTGCCTCAAAACAGCCCATATTATTAGAGTATTTAAGATTCTGCGATGTGTGTTATATATCATTAAAAAAATAAATGTTTACTACGTATATGGTGTGAATAATTTGCTTACCGGTTTTGACAAAACTGCATTTAATAAATAATTACTGGTTCCTAATATCATTATTTTATTCTCAAACGTATTTAAAGCAATCCTATGTATAATTTTATATTGAAATCAATTAGAATAAAGTAAAAAATAAATGTAATCTTTTTGTGTTCGTATTTAATCTCATTATTTTTTCTAATTCAATATAATATTTGATCATATCAAAATTTAAATACTTATTTTTTCTCGTATTTTTAAAGATAATTCCCTGGAGAATTAGATTCTATTTACACTTTTTATAAATTTATGCTGAATTGTCCTAAGTTTATTATGCAATACATTTAATTGATGAGTAATTATCGCCAGTCCAAGATCTCACTGTACGGCAAAGCTCTCCTCCATTGTAAACACCCACAGGGTCACTCTAAAAAACAAAAGGCATAGGAGGAAGAACCACAACACAATGCCATCAAAACCCTGACCAGACCTTCAACTGCAGCCGTACCGACTGTCCCTGCTTGTCATGGTCATCGTGACAGAAGTACACCAAAGAAGCGATACAAGGACTGCTTGAGAGAATCCCTTGGTGTCTGTCACATCAACCATCGCCATTGTTCCACCCTAGTTGAGAACCGTGACACCTGGCGTCTTGTCACTAACCATGATGTCTCCTCTTTTGAAAATACCCATATGGCTACTCTCAAAGACAAAAGACATAGGAGGAAGAGCCACAACACAATGCCATCAAATACCTGACCAGGTCTTCAACTGCAGCCACAGCGACCGTGCCTGCTTGTCCCGCATAGGCCTTATCAGCCACGAACACGCCTGCCTTTAACGTGGACCACCCTCTTAAACTTCGTTCACGTACTCAAGCCATGAATTAGTTAGATTACCCCCATTGTCTGCCAAATAATTTCTGCTAATGACCGCTAGATGAAGTTGCTAAAGCAGTATATAAGAAAGGGACAAGAGAATATCACCTCTACAGAATGCCTTAGACAAGAACAGTCGCGTCCTCTGTAACCTGGACTTTTATTCCCCAGCTCGCCCCGTGTTGCATTAAACATGGTACCATAGAATAGTACACAACATACAATGTCATAAGTCTATTTGCTTACACATAGGCATTTTTAATGCCCCGCAACCAACAACAAAAGAACACTTGTCAAATATGTAAGTCTCTCAGAAACTGTCACATCACTTAGGAACTTCATTTACACGTACGCACGATAAAGACATTTTTACATACACCCCATTCATTTACTCCTTTTGTATTATTTCTATTCAGTTTGCTCAAGGCAAAAATGTCCCCCCAGGACATTCCGATCATTTAACCATGTGTAAGAACTTCCTTGGATCCCATGTCATGTTTGTATTCTCTTCTGTTAAATTTGCTCAGGCAATAACATATCCTTGTAATCACTTCGTCGTGAATTGTTCTCACGTTTATTCCATACGAGAAAACGATACTCAACCAACGTTTCTTCTACAATGTTTTAGCTTCTTATGTGTCTGCCCTTAAGTTTAATTTTTACAGAATAAGTAAAATTAATATTTAACCAAAGTCCTTGAAATCTATCGCAAAATGAGTAAGTACACAGTAGAAGACAAAAATTAAGTAATTTTTTACGGTGTCAAATTTACGAAAAACGAGTAGAAGAGTTTTGCGTTGTCTGAAACAAAAGAATGAATTCAATAAATAAATTCATTTTAGGTTATTTGGTTGTTAGTTTTATGTTTTTTCAAGCTCGCTCGTAGTTGTGTCTAAACCGCAATATAGTTGGTTCTTCCTTCGTGTGGGCTGGTAAGCTGAAAGGGAATTTAGGAAAAGAAATAGAAGGAACAAAGATAAGGGTAACTTTAGGGTAAGACTTTTATTCGTTGATTCACACTATTTCTTGGAGGGGAGATATTTTCCCAAGCAAATCAATAGGTCTCCATCAAAGTCTTGGGAGAAATTCCTTTTTGACGCCAAAAAATTCGTTTTTTTTTTCTGCACGTTACTTTTTGTGATTTTTTTATTTATTTTTATTTGGTTTAATTTTATTCTTATTTTTTATTTTATTCTAATCCCCACAAGGGATTATATTTTGTCGAGTCTCTGCTCACCAAGGACTAATATTAGCATTAGAATATCCGTAATACGCCAAATGAATAAACGAAAAATAAGCTCATTTGTACATACATAAACATTGAATATATACATAATATACATACAAAAAGTATTGAAAAGAATGCACAAACTAATTCCAGCAGATAGAATATGCACATATTGTTCTATGAACAAGCAGTATATGAAAGGGGTGCAAAACGGAAACAGGATTACTTGAGATTGATGTACAGTAAAATGTTCTTAGTCATGTTAATTTTACTGTATAAATGGTAGACAATAGACAACGTTTCTACTGTTCAAAGAACAGTGGCAAAAAGATGAGAATGTGTTTCTGGATTGTCATATGACAATCCAGAAACCACCTAAAAGACACGCCCATTCTTCGAGTGAGACAATTGTCTCCTTAAACCATCTAGTAACTTATTTTAAATCTGTAGCAGTACATATTTTCCCCTTTTTAGGACAATCTTTTGGTGTAAAAAATATTATCATGGGGATACTAGTGAAAGTTAAGACTGCAAATATGATATAAAATTCACCCAGTTAATTATGATTATTGGATATGATTAACAAGAGCCTTGCTAAAAGTTTTTCTCAATATTTATAGATTAGTTGTAATTTAAGTCACCATATGCCCACCCCAGTTAAACACTCCAGCTGTCTGCTTGTCATAAATAGGGATAGTCTGATTACAAGTCATTGTCAGCATACAAGGAGGAAACGATATTGGTTATTATACTTAACAACAATAAACAATTTTATTTAACAATAAAACGTAGGAAAGGGCACTGGTATTTCTTTCAAAATTGACCCTTTCAAAGTATCCCCTCTGAAAGGAACATCAATGTCAGGACCAGTTAAATAAGATAAAAAAAATCCTTAAGATTTAAGAATATGTATATTTTCGCTGTACTCTCGAAGATAGGGGAGTTATTAAGAATTCTGGGGTATGGGGTTATCGTCCCTTGTCTGCGAGCCTCTGTTTCCAACCAACCAATCATGAGCCAGCATACTTTGGCGCCAAACCCAAAAGTGTGAGACTCACCCTCTTCTGTACCAGCAACGAAAGGGAACGGGCCGAAAAAAGGTCGCTCCCACTATTCTTCAACAGAACCGGAGTTGGACGCAAACAGAAGTCCATCTATATCCGAACTATATCAGAAGGCCGTAGCAACTCCGTTAATACCCCATATCCCAGGATAAACAGCTAAGTGACAATTATATACATATTATATAAATATTATATACATATTATATACTTGACCGCAAACGAGACTAAAGTTTGCAAGTTTTATAACTAATACAAGTCTTTTATTCACATCTTGTTGTTCGTTTTACTTCTTTGACTCTTAACCTGTCTGCCATATTTGCGGTTAACTCCATTCAAACCTAGGAGTACTGCCGCTAGTGCTTTTCTTTATAGAGTAAACCCCGAAAACAAATCCGGAGCCGGGGTCCCTAAAATGGAGTAACGCTGAACTTCAGCGTTACACAGCAACACCTGTGACATTACTATTGCCAAACTGGATTGGTTTCTTACCTTTCCTTTAGACCACAGCGGCAGTGTGAAGAGGGGGGATCTGCTGCTTGGACAACAGCACATCCCCGTATCAACCTGCCCAGGCTATGTAGTTAAAAAAACAAACTTTTGGACACTATCCCATCGTCTTTCGCAGACGGAAGGATGCCAATACACATTCTCGAAGAGTTAAAAGAAGAGATGACCAGGTTCAGAGAATAATTTTAGTATCGGGTTAGGGTCTTGTTTCGAAGGTTGCGTGATTATTGTAGCCAATTATGCGTAACAAGTTCGTAATGAAATATAGGTTAATATTGTAGCAGGGTAGTTTTCCTGGTACTATGATAAAAGGTTTAATGCTGAAATAAATTATAAATAAAACAAACAAGCAGCAAAACAAATAACAGAAGGTTCAGTTGAAACAGATGTCTTTTTTATGTATTAATTTTGGTAATGTTTAAAGAGATATGTTGTATGAGTATCAATTTTTGCATGTGTACAGTGTACGACGTACACTGTACACATGTAAAAAATTATACTCTAGTACACTGTACGTTGGTACACTGTACGTTAGTGATGTCCAATCTGACGTGTCAAATTTACCCACCACCTATATTTAACACAATGAAACTTGTATAAAGGTTGATATCATATTGGATCATTAAAAAGAAGAAACATTAAAAAAAAAAAAAAAAAAAAACTCCTGATGATTTAAAAAATAAATTCAACTTACGGGAATAATGAAAATTATGAACGAAAACAATGTTTACATTTTCGCACCATTAAATCAATTGAAATTCAACGTAGCCAAAAACAAGTTATGACTACCGGCTTTTAAAAAATTCCATGAAAAATTGATTCAGAGTCAAATTTTCACGAAAATTTCGGTACTTCACATATTCACATATTGATGAAATTATGTTTAAAATAGGTTTTTCCTAAGATATATTCGGGGAAATATTTTTTCCGATGTCTCCTCCCTCCCTATTTTAATTTATGAAATCTAAAAAAATTAACCGTAACTATACAACTTAAGAAATCATCCGAATGAAATAGGATTTACATAGAGAAAAGCCAAACGAAAACCAGTACTAGCATACAAACAAAAGAAAATAAGGTTAAAGTGGACAAAAGAAAAACAATTATTTGATGAAAGTGATATTCAGTGATGACTCAAGAATCTGCATTGGTCATAATGCCGGAAATTTTGTCTGGTGCCGTTCAAATGAAACATAGATGACTGCCTGAATAAAACAAGTTAATTTCCCAAGTCAATCAATATAGGGTTGCATGTTATTTAAAGGACCAGGAGAGATAGCAGTGATTACCTCAACAATCAATGCACATGTGTACATTGAAATCTTGGATAATTTTCTCATTCTATCGACAGAGAATTGGTTTAATTATTATGAAGTCATTTTTCAGGACGATAATGCATCTTGTCACAGTGCAACGTCGATTACAGTTTTTCTTCAGGAAATTCATACAAAATCAATGACACGAACAATCTGAATCGGATCTAAATCCAATTAAAAATTATAGTGGAAATTTGTAAAAAAATGGTCCATGAAAGAACATCCACCAAATGTTACATAATTCATAAGCTGTTTATGATTTATGTACGTACCTGTGGTAAGAATATTTGAATCAGGGTCCGTTAGATTCAGAATGCCGGGTCAGTGGAAAGCTACCCAACAGTTATTGACGGGTAATAACCTTTTTCAAACCTCTTAAATCTCTGCTTGGATTGGTCACTACTAAAATAGGCTCAGTCTTACTTAGTAATCTATCTCAATTTTTAAAAAATGATCTTCACTTTTATTTTATGGGATCCGAGCCCATCGTGAATGATTTGATAGATAGAACCATGATTAATCGGCAGAGAATAAGCAACCGCATCGATGATAACTTGCTGGTTCGCTGATTATCATTTTTCTTGCTTGCTGAATCTTCTTATCAGTGGAGGTTGATGGGCGTTATGCTCCCGCTTCGTGCATCACGCTTGTCCAGCCACTTTTAAACTTCTCTATCCACTCACACATACTTCTACGCGATAGTGCATCCTATTGTGCTAAAAGTCTCGGATGAATTTCAGTCCCTGACACTTCTTCCGACCAAATATATCAGGCCACTTCCTTGGTGCATACTGCAAGTGGAGCGACCATGTTTACACTGTAAAGACAGAATGGCGCGATCAGACTCAAACTTTGATCACGTGACCACAACAGTGTCAATTATAAGCACGTATGAACATAATGAAATGTGAAAATACTAAAGATATGTTATGACGATGGTGCGGATAATTTTTGACTCTCCCTCGTATTAACTGTCATCCTAGAAAGTTGAAACCACTTTATTAAAGAATATTGCTTTAATTTAGTGAAACCCATGCCTGAAAGAATTAAGGTTGTCATAAAAACTCTATTCAAAGTAAGAATTAATGTTACATAATTCATAGGTAGCTTATGAATTATGTACGTAACATTGTATCACATGCAGAGTGGTTCGTAAGGTGAAGTTACTGAAATAGATCACTAATTATGACTGAACCTATTCTAGTAGTGATCACCCCAAGCGGAGTTTAACAGGTTTGAATTCAGAATTTTCCTTCTCCTAGACTGGTTGCCTAACCAAGGTTAAAGAGTCCAGTCTGCCCTGCTATTTACCCATAGCTGAAAGGAGAGTAATTGGATTCATACCTTCCCCCAGAGTATTAGCGCCATGTGAAATGTAGACAGCCTCGTCTAGAATTTGAACTCGTGTCGACGAGTCCATTTCCTACGACTCTAACCATTACACTACGCGCCTCCATAGCAATGTGTATTCAATTGATGACACAATTTCTCTACTGTTTCTGTCTCTGAAGAAAGGGAAAAGGCAAAATATTGTTGGCAGTTCAATGGCAAATTTAAGATAATGAAGCTAAAAACGGATTCGTCATAGCTGCAGGAAAAAATGGGAAAAAGTATCGATTCTGATTTTTAAAAAAGATTTATATTCCTTGAAGCTAAAGTTTATATCTGGTCTCGTTTACTACGAATCTTTACTTCAAAGATTTTCTATCATTTGTAGTTAAATGAATTGTCTAGGATCACCAGAGTGGTCGATATTTTCCCCTGGATACCGATAGGACTACCGAAGGGGTTAATAAATGTCTGGAACTCGGAATGCGGAAGTGGGTAAACGTGGCGGGTGTTGAGCTGAACTTTAGGGTTGAAAGCAAATATTTAAAAAAAGTAGACTGATTATTCTACCTACGCAAAATGACAGCAAACAGATACTACACTCTGTGGAAACACAATTTATAAAGAACTGGCCTCATGTTAAGAACTGAATCTTGCAAGACAAATGTGGGGTATGCAGATTTTGGCTCCTCCTGCTAGTCCATAAAAGAGTGGATTTCTAAGGGAAGAGGGTGCATATTTTGAGTGTTTTAACCGTGACTTCAGCACACGTGTACAAGTGGATTTATTAAATGAGAAAAAGAATGATACGAAGATGTTGCAGGCTTTTTGTTTGGGCTCAGGATTGCTCAGAAAATGAACTTTTTCTATTTTTGAATACAGAAGTGCAACATTAGTTATTTTTAGAAGTATGAGGGTAAGTCAAAAAGTAATGCCATTTAGTTTAGGACAGGTATGGGCCGGGATAGCTCAGTCGGTAGAGCGTTCGGCTAGAAACCACAAGGTTCCTAGTTCGATACCGGTCCTCGCTAACTCAACGTATGAGTAGCACAGTGATCTGTGCGGTAAAGTAAGGAGCTGATGGTAGGTGTGGCGCTCTACCTCAGATACTAAAACAATCTCCTTGGTCTAGCGCTATTGAAAAGGGGATATACTCCCTGGCTGACTGGCTGATACCGACTTTAGGCCGCCCCGTCGACTTATAATTACCAAGACATGAATATCAAAATGAAGCTGGTTCTCTGTGGATCACATCCCCACTTCTCCACATAGTCATAATTTCTATCAATAGCACCTTCAAATGAGAGCCTGTATCCTTGCCCCGTAAAATTCTGACTACCACTTCTTCACTACATATTTCACTTCTTCGTCACTGGAATAATGTTTGTCTCTCAAACCCTCTTTCATAGAACCGAAGAGATGATAGTCTGAAGGACATCTAGGGAGTATGGAGATTCGGTAAAGTTGTCCACCCGAATAAGGCGATTTTCTCCCTTGTCTTTATGCTTGTTTGTGGTCGAGCATTGTCATGCAGAAGGAGGATATTGTCGATTGGTAAGTTGGGTCTTACTCGTCGGATTCTTGTTCTGAGCCTCGTTAGAGTCTCAATGTAGGCCTTAGTTTTATGAAATAAACTTCACATGAAATAAAGAAAATGGCATTACTTTTTTACTCACTCTCGTATATCATGCGACATATTCATCATACTGTATTTCCATATATTTCGATAAGATTTAATACTTTTATGTTAAAGTCTAGCATCCGTATTGTTGTCCTCATCTTTATTTTGGTATGTAAAAACACAACGTTTCGGTCACTGTATCCTCCGGCCTTCTTCAGGTGTTCAAGAATGTGAAGTGGTTTTCATTCGTGTAAGTTTTCGATGAAAGTTTTTATATCTGTCTCCATTGTTGTAATGTATCGGATCCATATCGATTTGATGTTATTTGTTTGAATTTTTTAGATGAGGCTTGATTTTTCGGACTGTTGTGTTTTTACATATCATAAAAAATGAGGACTTCCATAACTATCTTACTTGCCAAGGCAGTTGCCGTGAAAGCTTTTACTACTATTGTCAACCTTGACAGAGACTTATAAAGACTATATAATTTCACAAAGACTTTCCTAACTTAACAACAGTGAAATGAACGTAACGCGTCTCGATTTGCATCGACAAAAAAATTCCGATCAAAATCGATAGGAAGTATGGGTTTTTCCTTTTTAAAGCTATCGAACTCTTACAAAACTATTGAGTCATATTGATAAAACATTGATCATACAAAAGCTCAGATTGATGAAGAGATAACGTGGAGACCCATACATACATACTTCTTTTATATTCACACAAATGCGCACAGAGAGAGAGAGAGAGAGAGAGAGAGAGAGAGAGAGAGAGAGAGAGAGAGAGAGAGAGAGATTGATTCTTACATATACACACACACACACATATATATATATATATATATATATATATATATATATAATCAATAGTAATGGTATTATGGATGATTTGGACTCATAACTTAAAGTTTCATGGTTATGCAATCCTCAGATGAGTCAAATGGTTGAGATCTTAAAAACCAGTAGTTTTTTTAACGTTTTTTTTTAACGTGAAGCGTTTTCACGCGATGTGATGATATAATGCTAAACATTGTTTTTTAACCTGTGGCTTGTTTAACATATATATATATATATATATATATATATATATATATATATATATGTAAGAAAAGGTGGAATGAAAACATCACACAATGCTGTTAAAGAAGAAAACAATTTATAATATAATCATAGCTGATATTGATCAATATTTCGATTTTACAAAAATCATCATCAGAGCTCATTCACTCCCGTAGTTGTTTGGGTCGGAGAGGAAAGTCAAAATGAGTTTACAAAACAAAAACCTTAATACTGCAAAAAACGAAAGACGTTACAATATTCACCAACGTGGGCATTTCGCGCCATATATATGTCGGTCATGTTCCATGTATATCTTTTGTCAATAAATGTAGCGAATTTTTTATATATATATATATATATATATATATATATATATATCTGTGTGTGTATGTTTCTGTGTATACATATACATGTCTTTCATTTGTGTGGTCATTTCTGAAGAAGACTATAGTGTATATGTGTGTGTACAATTATCCTTTAAATTATGTATACACACACTCACAAACACACACATACACACACCTATAATGAATATATATATATATATACACACACACACACACACACACACACACACACACATATATATATATATATATATATATATACATATATCATCATCATCATCACCATCATGATCTTATCGCGCTGGTAGCACGGATTCCCATTAGTCTTTCTCGCCACCCGTCCCTACCGGTAATCTCCACTGGCAGGTCTCCCGCTCGGTATCCAGAATCCGTGCAGAGCTGATTGATGTAGGTTTCTGCTGGCCAGCATACACTAGTGTGTCCATGTGTAGGTGTCCACGTGAGAACGTAACTTGAGTTCGCCCTTGCTTCTCTAGCAGTGTCTAGCATGTCTTGTTCGCCTTACATGGATGGTTTATGTGATAGAAGGCAAGTGGGCGTACAATTGATCCTTTTAAGGGGAGGGGCTACTCCCAGGATTGCAGGCAGCATCCTTGTACAGTTCCCATCTATCTTTTTTCCCAAGCGTTTCGTCCAGGTGGTGCAGCCGTACATTAGTACTGAAACGGCTACAGATTGGAAGAATTTTCCCTTTATCTTATCAGAGAGATCAGATTTCCAAATGATCGATAATCTGTCTATAGCAGTCCTTGCCTTTCCAATTCGTATAATGACATTATGAGTTATTCAATGCCGAAATTTGATACATTGTAAATTTAAATCATAACTATTTATTTATATTTTTTGCTTGAAGGCAATTACAGTGCGTATATCGTATAAAATTCGATAATTATTGAAAATAATCATGACAAGCGAACTCGGCAAATATCGCACCCCACATAGAACATCGTACAGCTGTTTCAACTTTATTAAGTCTCATCAGCGATGAGACTTCGATGAGATTTCATAAAGTTGAAACAGCTGTACGATGTTCTACGTGGGGCGCGATATTTGCCGAGTTCGCTTGTCATGATTATTTTCAATAATTATCGAATTTTATACGATATACGCATTGAAATTCCTTCAAGCAAAAAATAATAATATACTTTACTTAACAATTCTTCAAAAGTAAATTATCAAATCTCATCATAACTATTTATATTTTCAATGTTCCATTGCCATCACGTTTTTTTTTTTTTTAAATCTCACTGATTTATTTGTCTATAATAATCCTTTTTGCATACAGTTATATGGTATCTGATAGGGCCGGGTTAGCTCAGTCGGTAGAGCGTTCGGCTAGAAACCACAATGTTCCTAGTTCGGTGCCGGTACTCACCAACTCAGCGTATGAGTAGCATAGGGATCTGTGTGGTAAAGTAAGGAGCTGGTGGTAGGTGTGGCGCTCCACCCCAGACACAAAATCAATCTCCTTGGTCTGGCGCTAGAGAAAAGGGGATAGACTCCCTCGCTGATTGGCTGATACCGACTTTAGGCCATCCCGACGACTTTTTTATATGGTATCTAGTATTCCTATCTAATGCAAATAATTTGCACTGTTACGAGGTGGAGTAAAAAAGTAATGCTATTTTGTTTAGGACAGGTATAATTACCAACACAGGAACATGTATCATACATCAAAATGAAGCTAGTCCTCTGTGGATCACATCCCTACTTTTCCATATAGTCACCGTTTCTCTCAATAGCAATGTCCCACCCTCAAATGAGAGTATATATTCCTGCCCCGTAAAATTCTGTTGACTTTTCTTTGAGCCACTCCTTCTCTACATATTTCACTTCCTCGTCACTGGAATAATGTTTGCTTCTTTTCGGCCCCATGAAAGAGCTCACATGTACTATTGTTTATATATGTCTCCAATGCATTTGATTCCACACACAGAGCAAAAATGGAGCAAATACGATTAGTATATGGTCTCCTGAAAGAAACTGTTAGTGCGATAATGATGTTATACAAAGACACAAAAGCAATTGTTCTTTTATCTGATGGTGACACAGATTTCTTTGACATTGGAGCCCTACAAGGAGATACATTAGCACCATATATATTTATAATCTGCCTAGGCTACATACTACGAACGCCATTAGATCTCATAAGAGAAAAGGGCTTTACGCTAAAAAAAGGCAAGAAGCCGGCGGTATCCTGCAGAAACTATTACCCTTTAATCTGGGGGCAATATATAGTGCCCGGCAAAAAAGATTATACTACGCCTGAATCCTCCAGCCGGATGCAGAAGCCTGGTTTGCGGCCCAAAACCAGGCTTCTGCATCCGGTTGGAGGATTCAGGCGTAGTATGATCTTTTTTGCCGGGTACCGTATATTGCCCCAGATTAAAAGGTAGACAATTAAATTCGGATGAAGAAGACAACAAACAAATGAAAATAAAAACATATATTCAGAAAGGTATAAATTGCAAACTTAATGGCGTTTGCTACAGGACTTATCTGCTAAGTTCCTTTTAAGGTTTGGGACCTTTCACTCGTCCTTCGGGACGGGAGTCCAGTGTGCTTCGGCCACTGGACCGGTAAAGTACAAATAATAGCGTCGATCACAGGGGGATTTCGCCCCAGGCAATATCTGCCCCCCTTGGGGGCATGGCTGGGTTTATTGCCCAGTGCCTGAGGCGCCCCCCTTGTGGGGGAATGCCGAGGGAATCGACGCAATTTTTGTTCTTTCCCACCCATGAGCTTCGGCTTGTGGGTGGGCCCACATTAAAACGAGGCTTTGTGCCCAGCCCATACACGTGGGGTATAAGGCAAATATACCTTTAAGGTTTGGGAGCGACTGGATTTAGACTCCTTGCTGACTCATGGAATTAAATTTGGGCGCTAATGTACGATATTGGCTGATTCGGACTTTGATGCCAAGGGCAGATAACTAATCCCTAATTTTTCTAATAGTGCGGCAGTATGCGCGTATTAGTATAGTAAAACATTTCGCGCGTATGATATTCAATTCACTGGGCGCTCCATAATTGTAGCCTTTTGCAAAGCTAAATCAAGCTTAGTAAAATATCTAGCTGAGTACTAGAGCAATAATTAGCAGACGATTATCGCAAGACATTGTTAGTAAGGCATCTGTTATTTAATTCACTTAGCACCACTACAATCAAAGTATTGTGCCAGACTAAGCTTAGCCTATTGATTAATTGATTGATTTTAACGGCATGGCAACACATCTTGGGTTGTATTATTTGGATTATTCCGACTATTGTCCTCATCTTTATTGTTATCTGTACAACGTTTCGGCCTTCTTTATGTATTTCTTGTCGGACTCTGGAGCCTTCTCGAACTCGGGAACCTTCCTGTCGTAACCGGGAGCCATCACGGAACTTTAAACCCAACCCTTTATTCAATTTATCTTAAACGTTGTACAGATAACAATAACCATGAGGACAATAGTCCGAATAATCCAAATTATCAAGCCTCATCTAAAAATTCTGAGAAATACATCTTGGGTTATGTTATGTCTAGAGGTTAGAGAATTGTGTTCATTGTATGTTCATGTTTACATTTTTGTTTCGTGGTTTCTCAAGGGATTTTTTTACACACGGTTCTATCGAATACGATTAAAAAAAACCCAGATACATTTGACCCATAGATCGAACCCTAACTTATACTACCGCTACAGATCAGAGTGGACCTGGGAGTACTGGCAATGAAGTAGTATTCCACATTTCCTAGATCTCCAGAATTGAAGCCTCTCAATCAGATGCAGTTTAGTGTCATCCCAGACCCCCTCTTATGGTAGGTAGGTGGGGTAGGGGTTTTATCCCCTCTACAAAGAATACAGTATTTTAAACCCATTTAACTTAGTGTATTGTTCGTATTACTCTCTCAAACTATTGCTGGTGGATCTGATATTCAATGTAATGGGAACCTCACAAATGAAGCCTTGAGCCAGACTTGAATAAATATCTACTTGGGCGCTGATTTTTTTGTAGGTTACTATATCGACAAGATAGATATTAATCGCGAAAATTTCACTTTATAGATATTGCCTTTTGTGGAAATATCGAGGTAAATATTTTTCAGGTTACCAACTATAAAGCGATGGTTAGCAAGCCATTAGTAGTATGAATTCTGGATTCAATTCACTGAATGCTCCATGAATCGTAGCCTTGTGTCAAACTAATCAGAGCTTGGGATGCCAGCCATTAAGCAATTGTTTGCAGGTTATTATCACAAGACATTTCAAGTAGTATGTATATGCAAGTCTTTTCTCCACGCTGTATTTTCATGGCCTCGTGCCTGCCTTACTGAACCGACCTGAGTCAATTTCTCTCTGCTGCTGCTCCGTTCAATTTCAAATTGACAAGTTACGACGCAAGTCGATTCGCAGCTCCCTCCTACCACGTTTAAAAAGTGTTCACTCCCACTTCCTTTGTAAATCCCATCTCCTACCTCTTTTCTAGCAGTAGTCTTTCTCCTACTAACCTCATCTACAGAGCTTAGCGTCTCCCACTCCGTCGTTAAAGACTACCTCCCACTTCTACTCGCGCTGCTATCAACGTTAGTCGACTCTAACAGCTCATGACGTATGGTCGTTAAGATTTTCAGTTCCGCGAGATAGGGACTTTCCATTTATTAGAAAGGCCAGTTAAAAAGGTTGCTATACGGTCATTTAACATTACTGAAAGCACACAACATGTGCAAGTTATGACATAGTGGACTGTTGAAGTGCATTACATTACAGTACACTACAATACAAGCACTTGCTGTTGTTTAGTCAAAACGAAGAGGAGCCACAAAAGTTAGAACTTAAAACTACAAAAGAAGTGGCGCGAGTTGAACATAATTTTAAAAAGATTTTCCCCCTAAATGAATAAATCTACAACTTTATTTGGATAGGGAATGCTTACACTTGCCGATCTATTGGTTTGTTAACCTCTTGTGAGATGACTTCAGTGATGGTAAGTTTTTTCTCTTTTCATTTCTTTATTTCATCATATTTTAATTTTGAGTCGATCTTGTTGAAAATATTGAATTAAATTTGATGTGAAACTAACTCAAGCCTTTATATTTTGTTTAATGACTTACTTTATGAATAAAATTAGAATAAATATTTGATTTAAAGTATTATTATAGTTATTGTTCAGTTGTGTCGGTGAACAATGTTCACCGACACAACTGAACTAATACCCCCCTACACATGGAACAAAAATTCATTGTCAATTTTAGAATTGACAATTCTTAGATTCTACATTAAAAAAAATAGTTTGTGGTTTAAATTGTGATTTAAAAAAAATAATTATCTTTAAAATATATTTAAAAAAAAACAAACAAAAAAACCCCATACTAAATAACAATAACAACAAAACGAAAAATATTTTGTCACGTGTTTTAACCATATTATTTCATTTATTTGTTCAGATGGTAGTCCCGGGTGTAATGTGTAGCTGACTAAAGTCTATGTTATTGTTTTGAATTTAAATTGTTTTGTCTTGATTTTAAATATTCGTCTTTTGCCTAAATTGAGTAAGCCTAATGAGTCAGTACATCTACCTAGGTTTCTCCTAACGGATCATCAGGATAATTTTGAGTTTTTATTTTTTTATTATACTGTCAGAGTTTAGAAATATCTCTTTATATATTATAAATATAATCACAAATCAGCTGTATTCAATTTATTTGGGAATACCATTCGTACATTACATTTGTTTGTATATTTGTTTCTAAAAACGTGTGTAGGTAATAAAAAAAAACTGGAATAATATCTACTTATGAGTCGGTACTTTTGCTTAGGATTAGAGTGTAGTATCTGCGCACTCCATAAAAGTGTCACACGGTCACATTGCCTTAGTCAAGATATATTACGTTCTATGTGAATATTTTTTTTTGTTTTGTTCAATTAAAATGTTTAACTTATTTTTAGAATTGTCTACACTACAATAGAAAAAGAAGTTATCTATTGTCCAAAACTTGTCTTACAAATTGTACTTTTTGTTAATCTAAGTTTTGTTTTTCTGGGAAATATTTTCAAATTAAAATCTATTCAGAAAAACGATCTTTGAATCGAAACTGCTATATTTTGTTGCAACGATCGTCTTTCGTTTTGAGATACACTTCTTTTAATTTTTTATTTTTATTAATTATGTTTTTGGATATTTTTGTTATAATCGTACACAGCCAGCTTTGATTTATATTTTCGAAAAAAAAACCCCAAAAAACAAACAAACAAAACAAACTAGTAACGGTTATTTAGACATTCATTTAATTTCCAATGATTATTATTGATCATATGATTTTATTCGTTTTTGTAGAAATTATTTTTAATATTGTAAATAGTATTTTTTTTTGGCTTAATATAAAAAAAATTCATTCAATTAAAATAAAAAGAAACTTTTCATTTTAAAATTTAAAGTTATTATCAGAGAATATTTTAGTTAACTCGTTTCGGACACTTGTTGTTCAATTTCCGACGTTTCTGATTTTTTTTCTTACACATTTCCTGTTTTGTGTTGGGGAAATTTCTGTGATTAATTTTCCTTTCGAACTATAGAACAACGGATATATTTTTGATTTTCAATAAATAAATACTAGTTGAGTATACTCACAAAAAAAAAAAAGTTTTTGATTTTAATTATTTAAAAAAATTGTATTGAAATATTATTTGCATTAATGTCTATTGTCTTAAAATATTTTTAAATTCCCAAAGGGCACAACATTTTGTTATATCTTAAAATAGAAAAAAAACCCCAAACAAACTCCCCCCTTTTTTTCTTAAAGAAAAGATTTAGGGTAGAAACAAAGAAGCAACCCTAACATACCAATTATTGGTATTAGTAGCAGTAATAGTAGTAGTCGTAGTAATAAAAAAAATCTTAGTTTATTCCTAAAATATTTACTCTGACCAAAAGTGATTAAAGTATCTAACTATATAAATTAGAATTAATGATACCAAAAAATTTATATCTCAAGATTTCAATATTTGATATTTTTTAAACTTATATTCACACCGCAGAGATTCCAAATTAGCGAGTTGGGTTCGATCCCATCATTTCGTTTTTTTTTTGTGCTTGTGCCAAATGTTAGCTACATCGAGCAAATGTCCACATTATTCGTCAATTATTTTACCTCTTTCAAATTTTTCTTTCTTTTTATGATAGGGTATTTAAATAATAGTATCACAGCCATATCATTAGTTCCTTAATTCCATCAAAGAAAATTGCTTTTTTTTCTTCTGATTTGACTAGCCCCATTTGTTAAGTGACAGTTCTCCTAGGCTTTGGAGCATTTAACACTTTTTTTGTGTTTTGTGTTTACTGTTTAGTATGCCTGGAAGAAACCAACCGCGTGACTAAATTAGGAAACAACAACAAAAGTATTTATACGAAAGCAGATTGAACTCTTGATGTGTATTGATTTGGTAATTACTTGCTTTAAAACCCTTTCTCTAGTAGTCTGTAAATGAAACGAGACAATTAACTATCTCTGGTAGATTTTTATGCCTCTTGTTTTGATGGCCTCGTGTTTGAGTTTGAGATTTTATTGAAATTTACTCCTTTTAAAGCAGAGATCGCCAACTTTTTGACCATCGATCCCTTAAAAAAAATCATTGAATACTAATCCCCTCAGGCATGTACAATAAATAGATAAATAGGTAGCAGTGCTGGACTTCCATATCAAGCTAAATGAACTATACAACTATAGCTTAGTAGGGCAATGGACCCTCGGGAGCTTATTTTAAAAATATATTTTTTATTTTATCATTAGTTTTTATTTATCTTATTCTTTAACAGTAAAACTAATTCGCCAAAATATATTAAAATAGTTAAAAATTAATAATAGTATTTTTTTTTCTTTATTAAAACATTAATAATAAAATTATCTAAATATTTTTAGAGAAAGGCCTTAAATTTTATATAGCTTAAACCTTTAAGCTATATGAAATTTAAGGCCTTTCTCTAAAAATATTTGGATAATTTTTAAGCCTTAGGGCCTCAGCAGGTCTAAGTACGGCCCTTGTAGGTAAACGTGCATTTTTCCTATGCATTCATTCAGTGTGAGGAAACTACATGCTAAAATCCTACGAGACTGTCTTTCTCTGTGCATATCACTCTTAACTTAGAATAAAGACATAAAAAGCAAAGAAGTGTTTAGTGTTGTGAAAATCGGAAGAAAATGTACAAAATATTGAACATAATTCTGGAATTTAACATTGAGTTAGTTGGTTATTGTGTTTAATGACATATCAACCCTTGTGGGCTATTTAATGGCATTTTTTTTATCTAACATAAACTATAAACTAGTAAAAATAATTTTTATGTTAGATTTTTCATTAATTTCATGAATATTAATAAATTGGTAGAAATAATTTTCATGAACTTGCAAACAGATCTAGGTGGGACCCTAACAGGTACTACCACTCCGGGTCAGAGTAGACTTGGGGTAGTAATGGCAATGAAGGGGTACTCCATACTCCCCAGAGCCGACGTTTCCAAAATTGGAACCTAACCACTAGATTCAGTTTAGTGCTATACCCAGGACACTAAATTGGTGGAAATAATTTTTTGTTAGATTTTTCATTAACTTCATGTGTATCAACAAATTAAAAGAAATAATTTTGTGTATTAATAAATTGCTGGTTGCTCCTCAGTCATTGCCTTCTTGAACATACATGGTAAAAATGGTTGTGGTTTTTCCATAAGAGCAATTTAAAGATACGATCAGGACAATCATGTAGGTGCTAGGAGTTGACATGACCCGCCAAATGATTGGATCGGGCCGGGCCGGGCTGGGCCGGGCCGGGCCGAAGTAGTGTGTTGCATGTCATGAGACCACTTAGTACCTGGATCACTGATTGCTCAGCCACCAGACTCCTGTCCTCAGGCATTATGGGTCACCATCCACAGCCAACAGGTGGCACCATGGGGGGGGGGGTCTTACCCCTTTGCAGAGGTGCAGTAGGTGTAATCTACACCCTCAGCCGACAGAGGGCGATTAACATTGAGAGTTCAGTTTTATCAAAATACGTGGAAATACAGCATGATAAACGAATATTTCACATGAAATACAGAGAAATGCCCTGAGTAGAGAATCTGTTTGGTATCATTTAATAGTAAGTATTAGTATTATATACCCCCATAATATCTCCGGTATATAATCGGCCAGAGAGAGACAGTAGTAGATAGAGAGGTGATGAGGGTCTTACTTGTTACTCTTCTTCTATTTCGTCTAACTCGGCCAGTCTTATTTCTCAGGCTGATCATTTGGGTTGCTTTTACTTTTGTTGGATCTTTATTGGACTGGTTCTTTCTTATTTAAACTAAACTAAACAAGACTTGTTATTTTCTTCTAAATATTTATTTCAACAACCCAGCCCATCTTTCAACCGCCGTGGGGGAGAAGTACCACAGAGTGAGCAACTTTCAAGTCCACTTGCTCTGAAATCGCTGGTCGCATCTGAAAACTAATTCTCTCATATCTAATAGCACTCTTTTTTGGAAGGTGAAATCAGGGTCATCGTCGTGCCAATCATAACCCTAACGGCTATGGAAATTTCTCCACCTCCGATTTTAAATCTAATCAATTTTATTCTAAATATATTCCTACAGGTACGCACATAATTCATAAGCTGATTTATGTAACGTTAGTGTACTTTTATTTCTTAATAGAAATGTACAAAAAAGGCTCACTTTTTTATGGTAAAAAATCTAATTTGTATTTAAAAAAAAAAAAAAAAAAAAAAGGAAGAAAAAAAAATGTGAAAATACTATTTTCAACGTTATTCGGACTATTGTCCCCATCTTCATTGTTATTTGTACAATGTTTCGGCCGATATACCCTCTGGCCTTCTTCAGGTATTTGTTGTCGGACTCGGGAACCTTCTTTTCGAACTCGGGAACTTTCTTGTCGTATTCGGGAGCCATCACGGAACTTTGAACCTAACCCAAGTCCGACAAGAAATACCTGAAGAAGGCCAGAGAGTATATCGGCCGAAACGTTGTACAAATAACAATGAAGATGGGGACAATAGTCCGAATAACGCAGATAATACTAATATTCAAGCCTCATCTCAAACATTCAGAGAAATACTATTTTCAAGTTTTTCATTTTCAATACATAGAATAAATAACAGATTTTTATGTAAAAAAAACAAAAACAAAAAAAACTGGTTTCAGTATTCAGAACTGTAATTTGAAGTATATTAAAGTCGTTTTTGTCTTTGCATTTTTTTACTATTAGCAATATCAACAAAATTTCCTTCATTTGATAATAGTCATTTGTTTGTACATAGTTATGTTTTCAAGTAACTAATTCTTAGTAATAATGTTGACAGCATGGACAAACTATTTGGAAAAATAGATCCCAAGAGGATATTAAACTTTTTGAAAAGAACCGGCCTCTTATCAAGGATGTAAGTTCACAGACCTACAAAAATCACCCACTCACTCTCTTGATGTTAAAATTCTCAACAGAAAACTTGATTACATCAAATAAACCCCCTATACATTTTTGAATACCTAATTACCAATAGAAGTATTCAGCATGAAATAACCCAAGGGGTTGACATGCCGTAAAACCCAACCAACCAAACCAAACCTATAGCTTCAAGTAACTATTCCAAATACAAATAATTTGTAGTTGTATGACATCAAGTATTTTGATCGAATATGAATAACTTTTAAATATCTATTTGACCTGAACAATTACTACTACTCCAGATCAGAGTGAACCTGGGAGTAATGGCGATGAAGGGGTACTTCACACTCCCCAGATCTCCAGAACTGGAGTCTCAGTACAATATGTAGTTTAGGGTCATACCCAGTATACACCGTTTTTTGGGTGGGGTTTTTACTCCTTTGCAGGGGATACAGTCGGGGATATTCTAAGCTCTGTGAACAGGGCAGTAACTCTTTGGTTTATTTAACTATCAACACCATGTGTTGAAATTTGATTCGTTTGTAAATATTTGATTAGAATCATAAACATTTATATTTTCAATTTTCTACTACAAAAATTTTATCATTTTTTTATTTTATTTCATTTGTCAATTCTTATTATAATGGAGATTGTGTTTTTCTGTCTGTAACCAAAACTATATTACTACTTAAGTCACAATTCTCTTAGTTATTAACGTCACATTCTTCATGATGTTATTTTTATGTAAACCTCAATTATTAATAGAATTGTTTTACATTCTTAATACTGTTGTCCATGTCTATATACTAATAACATGCAATTGAATTTATGTATACAACAAAATAGCGGTTTACAGTGTGAACGGGAAGACTAATTTGCATATTGATCTTAAAAAATTGATTTTAATTAATATATGCTTAGTATTATTGATTTTTAATTGTTTGAATTATCTTAATGAATATGAGAAAAATCTTGGGGATAAATTAGGAAAATTTAGCAAAGGAAGACGGGAGTGAAAAAAGAGTGAGTGAGTTTCAGTTGTTCTATTTTTCGATTATGCCCCCTCTGTTTCAAATCTTTTTATCTGCATTATTTAGTTTCATTAGCCTTTCTAATTTAATATAATATTTTATTACATTAAAACTTAAATACTTGCACCCGGAGGGAGCATATATTTGCTAGTAATAATAATAATTTGTTTGCATACAGTTATATGGTTTTAAGTATTCCTATCTAATTTAAATAATTTGCATACATTTATATGATATTAAGTATTCCTATCTACTACCAATAAATTGAATACAATTATATGGTTTCAGAAGGGCCGGGTTAGCTCAGTCGGTAGAGCGTTCGGCTAGAAACCACAAGGTTCCTAGTTCGATACCTGCCCTCGCCAACTCAGCGTATGAGTAGCACAGGGATCTGTGCAGTAAAGTAAGGAGGTGATGGTAGGTGTGACGCTCCACCTCAGACACCAATACAATCTCCTTGGTCTAGCGCTATTGAAAAGGGGATAGACTCCCTCACTGCATGGCTGATACCGACATTAGGCCGCCCTGACAACCTTATATGGTTTCAAGTAACTAATAGTACATTTTTCTTTTCATGCAGTTGCATTTGGTTTCATTTTTTAAGTATTCTTATTTTTTGCTAATACTAATAATTTGCACACAGTTATATGGTTCCAAGTATTTCAAGCAATTGTATGGTTTTACTAATAATCCTTTGTAAACTATTCTAAATTTAATTAACTTTTATAGGAAAAAAAATAGAGGGGGGAAAATAAAGATTTAACTCTACAAGTTTTTGTTGAGGGGGGGGGGCAAAAGAAGCAAGTCCAACGCCTTCTTGCAGGCTAAACTTTCTCCTTGCAAACACTGACTTCTTCGTCATCGTCGAATCCTCTAGCAGCTACCGTAGCAACACTCGTTTCTGCCCGCTTTGCTTCTGGGTGTTTCCTTCTATTTATACACAGGTCTGCTTCTATCATCCAAGCGTCTGTGCTTCACATACGGGACTGTCAACTCAATCCCAGTTGCAGGAATGCCCGCAGCATCTGGCGTTCACAGTGTCGCCTTTTTTGCATTCTGAAGGACACAGGTTGGATCCTAGGTCAGTCCTATACGCCAGGCAAAAGCCCAGCCCACCCATTGAGAATACGGAAAGTTTTCATGCCTGCCACTCAACTCGTATTCTCTGTCACACTCCCCCCTGATTTCATAATCACACAACATGCAGGTGGGTGCTGGCCTTTGTGTTCGGGTACTCCTTTGAAGTGGGAGAGCTGTGGCTTCTTCCTCGGCATATCGCAAAATGTCTCCGTCGCAATCGCAAAATGCCGCAAAATCCGGTCTCCGTCGCAATCGCAATCGCAAAATGCCGTCCGGTCTCCGCCCAATCGCAAAATGCCCAATCTTCTTTGTGCACGACGGCATATTGATTCAGCTTTGACTTTCTTTGAAAAGTCACCGTGTCCACCTAATATAAATAGCCAACCTTCTGTGTACGATGGCATGTTGATCCAGTTTCGACAGTCTTAGTAAGTTATGTGGAAAGTTGCAATGTCATGTGGGTGCAGGTTGTGAATGAAGACATGCAAGAACGACTCCTTTTCATATCCAACCAACTCACAGACATATGCTGAATTTACGCGAGTGTTGCTACGGTAGTTGCTAGAGGATTGGACGACGACGAAGGAAAAGAAGAAGTCGGTGTTTGCAAAGAGAAAGTTTAGCCTGCGTGAAGGTGTTGGACTCGCTTCTTTTTGGCCCCCTCCTCAACAAAAACTTGTTGAGTTAAATCTTTATTTTCCCCCTCTATTTTTTCCCTATAACTTTAAATACATATAATTTTCATACAGTTATTTCAATTATTCCTATCAAACATTAATAATTTTCAAACAGATCTATTTAACACATAGATGGTTGGTTGATTGGTTGGTTTTACTGTATGTTAACCTTTGTTGAATTATTTAATACAGATGTCAGTTTTTTTTTCTTCAAGCAATTATATAGTTTCAAGTATTTCTCTTCTATAGTAATCATTTATTTGCACACAGTTAAATGTTCTCATGTATTCAAATCTAATACTTAAAATTTCTGAAAAGATCTATTTGATCCATAGGTGGGACCCTCTGAGTGGACCTGGGAGTAATAGCAATGAAGTAGGTACTCTATACTCCTCAGATCTCCAGAACTGGACACCTCTTTTGGTTACCCCTATGCAGGAGATGCATTGACAGTGCACCTATCTTTTTTGGCTCTTGTATCTCTGAGGTTTAGAGCTGCTGGTGTGTTTAACCAGGCTTTCTTGAGTCCAAAGGTACATGAGCTTGAATTTCACTGAATATTTTATCTCCAATCCGCACTGTTCGTCGTTAGAAATTGACAAACCAGGCAAATTGCTATTAAAAAAAAAAAAGCAACTAAAAACAATTAGTATTATTTAGATTTTTCAGGCTGTTATTCTCATCTTTATTGTTATATGCATAACATTTTGGCTGATGTGCCTTCTGGCCTTCTTCAAATGTTTCTTGTTGAGCCTGGAAGCCTTCATTGTAATTTGAGTAAGGTTAAAGAAATCATACGTACTCAGATGCTGATAGGTGTGCGTCCTGTGTCCCTGATGCACAAGAATCTAAAAAGACGCAGTAGAATCTATGCATCCCAGTGTTTTTTTTTTTTTCTTCTCTCACCATTTCAAGCTAACTGTAAATACCTTTCAATAGTTTCTTAGAGATGAATTACACAGGATAGGTTACAAGGTAGGAGTTAGGCAGCTTTAGTTGGGACCCATAATCTTTCCCAGGGACTCATTCAAATCAAATATGTGCGTCCCAGGACGCACTAAATCAAAAAGGTATCAGCATTACTGCATACTAGGTATAAGTGTAAATTTTAGGCAGAAAAAAAGCATTAGGTTTTATAGGTTCCAAAAATTCACTCTGAATTGTCCAGTAGGATACATGGTGTAACAGATAGGCGTTGAGTTACAGTTCAAAGTGACAATCATCTGGAGGTTAAAGGTTCAATACAATACTTAACATAGCTTAACATTTGTACCTGGTCATGGTTAATGGAATGAAAACAATCTACTCCAATGAATTAAATAAATGGTTTGGTTTGAAGTTCTATATAGGCTCCCTAATCTGATGAGAAACATCTGAAGAAGGTTGTTGGGCACATAGGTTGAAACGTTGTTTATATAATAAACATGAAGAGAACAGTCTGAAAAATCTAAATCATACAAATTATCAAGCTTCAATCTCAAATGGCAGAAATGCTGATGGGTACGCATCCTGCATCCCTAATGCACAAAAATCTAAAAGGACACAGTAAAATCATTACAAGGTAGGTGTTAGATGGCTTTAGTTGTTTCCCCAGATCATAAATAAAAACCCTACAATCTATTAAGAAACTTTATTTGGGTCCCATAAATTTTCCCGGGGACTCGTTCAAAGTAAATATGTGCGTCCCAGGATGTACTAAATTAAAAAGCTATCAGCATCACTGAATAGTGAGTAAAAAAAAAAAAAAAAAAAAAAAAAAATAATACAAATTATCAAGCCTCAATCTCAAATGATGAGTAAAAAACAAAAATCTAAATACAAATTATCAAGCCTCAATCTAAAAAATTCAGACAAATAAAAACAATTAAAATGAAACAAAATCCTCGTCAAATTAATGTTTATCAATGCTTCATCTAAAAATGAAATTAAATGAAAGATGAACCTATTATTCTGAACAACGTGTTGATAAAATATCTTTTTTATTCTTTTTTTTTTTAACTGACACCTGTACTCATTCTTTATGTAGCTTTATTGGGAGCTTCATTATAACTGGGCTAAATTGACTGTTTCATTAACGTTTAAATTGAACATTGCAAATTTGGCCAAAAATATTATTCGTCATACAAAGGTCACATGTTTATGGGCCAGAATTTCACCAGGAATCCATTTATGACCTCTAAATAGTTATAGAATCTGATATTTATTAGACTTTTTGAAAAATCAAAAAAACCCAAACAAATTGCAGCACAAGCTCAATTGGCAATATATACCACACATCACTCACTTTCATCATTGAACATGTAATATAAACTAAAACCAAAATATGGTAAGGGCGACTCTTTCATTCAATTTAAAATTATTTTTAATAATTTGTTATAATCATATTTTTATAAATACATTGAAATAGCATAAATTTTATCTGAAAGATTAAAGAATTTTGATTATGGATGTTTTCCAAATAGCCTTGGCAGAATTGAATGAAATCACTTTAAAAAGAAACCATGTAGATCTTTGTTTTATAGTGTGTGTGTGTGTATTAATATAATAATAATGTATGTATGTATGTATGTATATATATATATATATATATATATATATATATAATTAGTATGTCCCACCACAATGTTTTCATAATATATCCAGATACAGAAAATATTTTGGTATTTTTTACCTCAAAAACTTCTAAGACCAATAAGATTCCTAAATTACATTTTTTATTTTCTTAATAGCGAATTTTGGAGCCCCTACTTAAAAAAAAAAAATTTTTTTACAATTTTGAAGGAAATAAAATAAATAGATCTTATACTTCAACTGAATAATCATGAAAGTTTGAATTTCTACAGAAGCAATCTAGCAAAATCTCAAACTGGAAGTAAACTATTTCGGCCTCCAGTTTTCAACTTTTACCTATGACTAGGTTTTCTATATAGAACACCATGGGTGGTACCTTAAGATCTGGTTATAAAAAGTGAAATTTTAATGAAATAATAATAAAAAATTATTGCTAAAGATGTCAGTCAAAAAAATCAGAATATTTCTGGAAATCAAAGGTATTTAGTTTAAGATTAGTATATACCTCAGCTAGAAAGCCATTTTAAAGATTGCACCACAATTTTTGATGATAAATTTGCAAGTACAAATTTTACCGATAATTTTTTTGCTGAAACTCAATTTCTAAACACTGATCTAAAGGAAGAAAAACAATTCAAACCAGTTGGAAACCTGGAGAGGGATGGGCTCTGCCAGGTTATTCTTGCCCAAGACATGCTGCATGAGTAGTGGCCCCACAACCAAACCAGGTTACAGGATATATCTCAAATACAATACAATTGCAAAATTACTTAAATATGTAATTTTTTTTCTTTTCTCTCTTTTTAAAAATTTTTTTTATTTTTTTTTTTTTTTTTGACAGCATGGACAAAATAGTCTAAATATAAGGCAATACTCTGACTATAATAGAAATCTTGTCTACCACTTAAAAGATTAGAAATTGGAAGAGAGAATGAAAAGGTAATGCGTATATACAGAAACAAAGTGCATGAGTAATAATAGATTATCATCATTTAAATATATAATGTTCTGAATATTCTTGTACTTATTTATTCTACCACTTATCGGAAGAGCCAATAAAAAATATACATCTGCACACAAGAACCAAATAATAAGATCTTTGTCTATTGAACGTTTTAACAACAATTCTGTAAGATTTTTAAAACCCCAAATGAAATTTTGTGTCACATTTATTTTGAGCTTTGTTTTTTTAGGTTCCATGTCAATTCAACCAATCAATGTAACCCCCAAAATATTTTTATTTTATTTTGATATTGTTGTAGTCATTAGAAAACCTTGAAAATTCAAACTGTTCTTAAGATATCGCAAGTTAAAATTTTGCTTAGCATTTTCCATAGAAAGATGTTTCCATTTTCAACCTCAACAATCTCACAAAATCCCTTGGTTGAAAATCAATGAAATTTGATACCCTTATCAGGGATGCTGGTAGGTACACATCCTGCATCCCTGACACACAAAAATCTAAAAGGACGCAGTAAAATTTGTATCCATGTGTCCCAGTGTTTTTCATTTTTCTTCCCTCTCTATTTCAAGCTAACTGTAAATACATTTCAATACTTTTCTAAGAAATGAATTACACAGGATAGGTTAGATACTGGACACATAGTGTATCCTTTTAGATTTTTATGTGTCAGCATTTCTGTCCCACTAGCAATGGGTTGTAATACCTGTCTGCTAATTATTGCTCAAATAGTCTGCTAATATGATTAGCTTTGCAAAAGGCCACAATAAATTATAAATCCTGTATAGATTATTAGTATTAGTTAGGAATACTTGATATAACTGTATGCAAACAAATGATTATGGACAAACATTTACAAAAAAAAAAAAAAAATGCACTGAACATTGAATGTAACCCCCAATTAGTACAAACTTTTACAGACAAATCAAATTTCTGCATTTTTAAATAAACTAAAAGGTGATGATATGCTGTTAAACAAATAAACCAAATGAATGAAAAAAAAAACGATATCTACATATTTACCAACTCCTCTGCATGAGTAGGATGTGACACAATGCCAATTTCTTAAGCAGAGTTTAACAGGTTTGGATTAAGTTTTCCTTCTCCTAGACTGGTTGACTAACCAAGGATAAAGAGCCCAGTCTGCCCTACTATTTACCCATAGCTGGAGGGAATTTAGTTGGATGCATACCTTTCCCTATGTTATTAGTGCTATGTGAAATGCAAACAGCTTTGTCCAGGATTTGAACTTGTTACCATATCCAGTTTATATGATGATAACCATTACACCACGTACAACCACCAGCTGTGTGAAATTTAAATTTGACACCTGTTTCCAGGTCACCAAATACAAACTGTAACATTATGGACAATTAGAATGCAATGCAAACAGCACAGGTGCCATGATGCAACCTTTGTTCGGTGCTTGTTTGTATTTACTTTAACCCCCCACTAGGTCAGGATGTGACACAAGGTCATTTTTAATATGGGAAGCCACGCACAAACTGAAGCTCATGTGATGGCTAATGGAAAAAAAAAAAAAAAAATGTGTGAATCCTGTCAGGATTCCCCTTTTGGGACACATCTGGCATGATGTATAATAATGAAAATAAACTTGAAAAGAATACAAGATAATAAAACAAATATATTGAAAATTTTTTTAATTAATCTATATATAAAAATATCGATCAGAGATTTATTTTTAAATCCTGGGCAATGCCGGGTAACTCTACTAGTTGAAAATATGGTTATGAATATAATCAAACATTTACATAATCTCAAAGTATAGGAACTGAATATTTAAATCTTTTTAATCTTTTGGATATAAATGAAGACAGGTGCCCAGCTTGAGCAACTTCTAAAATTAAGAGGTGATGTCTTGAGGAGTTGATGCCAATTTTCATTATTTACCCACGGTTTCCTCTGAAGGCAAAGATGTTCATGTTGAGTGAAGAGATCTTATAGATAATGAAACTATGTGACTTTTTCCCCCACTGTTATGGAGTGTAAAGTGTTATTTCCCAATTGCTTAGGCCTAAAGTATATAGAAAAGAGCTATTTTACGTGTGAAACTTTGCTTTTGTGACATGGGTAATGGAATCTTCAAATTCACCCAATTTTCAGAACATCAAAAGAATTTAATATTGAATAGCCGATAGAGAATTTTCTACAACTTACAAAATATTTTTGTTTAATTTTGCATAAGTTTAGTATCAGTACATGGACCGGGTTAGCTCAGTCAGTAGAGCATTCGGCTAGGAATCACAAGTTTCCTGGTTCGATACCGGCCCACGCCAACTCAGCGTATGAGTAGCACAGGGATCTGTGTGGTAAGTAAGGAGCTGATGGTAGGTGTGGCGCTCCACCTCAGACGCTAAAATAATCTCCTTGGTCTAGCGCTAGTGAAAAGGAGATAGACTCCCTCGCTGTCTGGCTGATACCGACTTTAGGCCGCCCCGACGACTTTACTTACTTACTTACTTTATATGTAGTTTTGATTCATATGCTGTTTTATTCATATTGTATATAAAGGAAAATGTGTGAATTTGCTTGTTTTTATATAGAAAATAGGTTAATTTCTAAATTTCATTATTCAGGGCACAGAGGCAAGGTTTAAAGGGAATAATGGTTGTTCCCTATGACAGCTCCTCCAACTGCTATAAAAGTTGTAGTAAACTGACAAAGGTTCTCCAAGCTGGTAAAAAAAAAAAAAAAGTAATCCTGTCCTGAGAAAAACTGCCTTGGCTTTTAACTCTCCTCCCTGGCCAAATCATTCCAATATACAGGGGTAACAAGATGCTTACTAAGAGACATTGCTCATAACCTTGGGGTTGTGAGTTCAATCTCTGTACTGGGTAGTACTTTTCATTCAGTTTATCTATCTATACAAATATAAAGGGCTGTTGCTGTGTATGTATGTATGTGTGTATGTCTGGATAAAACTACGGAACTAAAACAATTTACGACAAAGATATACACATTCTCTATCACCGGATATTGCTTTTGAGCAAAAATAATGAAGATTTGATTTATATTTGTGAAGATAAAAATTACTTTTATAACAAACAATTAAGAAATAATGCAACTATCCAGCAACAAAATTTATGTTCAAGTTCAAGTATAGCATTATTAAGTATGTCATGAAGTATGTCAAAAGAGTTCCAGGACTGGTGTCACAAAAAATTAATTTCAAATCCAAACTACAAGTTATTCCCTTCAAAGTAATCCTCCTGGAGTCTCATCCTTCTCTGCCACACTTGCATGCACTCCTGGAAGGGTTCTTCTGGGATTCTCTGTAGCTCTGTTGTCACGTTCCTTTTGATGTTGTGTACATCCTCAAAACGGGTTCCCTTGATGACCCCCTTGAGCTTTGGGGAAG
Source organism: Doryteuthis pealeii (assembly GCA_023376005.1). Classification (NCBI taxonomy): domain Eukaryota; kingdom Metazoa; phylum Mollusca; class Cephalopoda; order Myopsida; family Loliginidae; genus Doryteuthis; species Doryteuthis pealeii. The sequence continues at coordinate 43,146,323 of CM042154.1, read as the reverse complement.
AGAAAAAATCACATGGAACCAGGTCAGGTGTATAGGGAGGTTGCTCCAGTGCAGTGATGTTCTTGTGAGCAAGGAACTCTCAGATACTCAGGGCAGTGTCAGCAGGTGCATTGTCATGGTGAAGCACCCACGAGTTGTCCTGCCATATCTCTCGCCTCTTCCCGTGCACTGAACAAAGCAAATGTTGCAGTATCTTTTATAGACATGCTGTTTGATCATCTAGCACTGTGGCTAGAACTCTCAGTGGATGATGCCCCTCACATCAAAGTATGCAATCAATTTGGAACTTTTCTGACATACCTCGTATATACCAAATGTAGAAGTGAATAAGTTAAACTAATATTTTTCAACAAGTTGGGCATCTACTAATGTATGGGAAGTGCTGGTAGTGTAATGGTTATCATTGTAGGAAATGGACATGGCAACCAGAGTTCAAATCTTGAATAAGGCTGTTTGCATTTCACATAGTGCTAATAACCTTGGAAAAAATTTAAATCCACCTATTCTTTTTCCAGATATGAGTAAATAGTAGGGCAGAGTGGGATCTTTAACTTTGGTATGGCAACCGGTCTAGGAGGAGAAGGAAAACTCTGAGTTCAAACCTATTAAATTCCACTTAAAAATTGACCTTGTGTATCAATTTATTTAGTCCTTTGAACATGTAAGCTTAATATTTTGGACTCAGGAGATCTCAACAAATAATAAAAAGCTTAATGTCATGACAATTAACAACTGCCCTATTGACTGGGCTTAGGATACACCAACTGCATTTCCTGCAGAAGGGTAAGGTCCCCCTTCCCAAAATGAGGTGTCCTAAACTTCATTTGCATTCGTTGGTAAGGCTTCAGTTTTGGAGCTTTGGTGAATGTAGAGTCACCCCCTTTCTTGCCATTACTACGAGGTCTACTCTGCAAATTATTTGTACTTGTAAATATATGCACCCTCCGGGTACATGTATTTAACCTTTTAATGTAATAAAATTAAATTAGAAATGCTAATGAAACTAAATAAGAACGCAGATAAAAAGATTTGAAACAGAGGGGCTATAATTGAAAAATAGAACAACTTAAACTTACTCTTAGTCCCGTCTTTCATTGCTAAATTTTCCTAATTTAACTATTTAGTTAAAATAGGAAGTAAAAAATAAAACGACAGTTATTTTTTCTTGTTAAGATTTATCCCCATATTCATTAAGATAAAAACAAACAATTAGAAATCAGTAATAACACTAAATACATATTTATTAAAATCAAATTTTTAATATCAATATGCAAATTAGCCTTCCCATTCATACTGTAAATCGCTATTTTGTTGTATATATAAATACAATTGCATGTTATTAGTATGTAAATATGGTCAACAGTATTAATAATGTTAAGCAATTTTATTAATAATTGAGGTTTGAATAAAATTAAATCATGGAGAATGTAACGTAAATAATTAAGGGAATTGTGACTTGAATGGTGATATAGTTTCGGTTAAAGACAGAAAAAGACACAATCTCCATTATTATTTGTATTAAGTATAGTCATTTGAAGTTAGAATTTTTTTTTTATAAAGGATTATTATTAGTTACTTGAAACTGTACAATTGCTTGAAATACTTGGAACCATATAACTGTGTGCAAATTATTAGTATTAGATTAGAACACTTGGTACCATATAACTCAAACTGTGCAAACTAATGATTATTATTATTAAATAGGAATAGGTAATTGAAACCATATAATTGTTTAAAAAAAAAAGAAAAAAAAAGTAGCTGACTTTGGTATTAAATAACCCAACAAGTATTGACATCCCATAAAATCAACCAAATTCTCATGGGGTTGATATGCCATAAAACAACGAAACTGAAGCCTTACCATCAAATGCTATTGTGATTGGACACCCCTTTTGAGGGGGGGGGTCTTATCTTCTCTGCTGGGGATACAGTCAGTATATTCTAAGCCAGGGCAACAGCTTTCTGATACTACCAGCCTGACAGGTAAGGTAGTTATAGAAAATGGTTCCTTTAAGAAGTCAATCAATATTCTGTCAGCCATAGTCATAGCAGTGACAAGACAGGAAAACCTGGCAATAGAGAAAAGTGAATTAATGCCTTTCCAAAATTAGGATTACAAAACTAGATTAGCATAGCATTGTTAGTGAGTTCGATTCTCACTGGGTGCTCTATATTTTTGGCCTTGTGTTACAACTAAGCTATACTTAGTCAGTGATGCTCATAGTTTTTTTAATTTAGTGCATCCTGGGATGCACATATTTGCTTTGAATGAGTCCCCGGGAAAATTAATGGGTCCCAACTAAAGTTTCTTAATAGATTGTAAGGTTTTTATTTATGATCTGGGGAAACAACTAAAGCTGTCTAACTCCTACCTTGTAACCTATCCTTTGTAATTTGTTTCTAAGAAACTATTGAAATGTGTTTACAGTTAGCTTGAAATGGTGAGGGAAGAAAAAAGAAAGACACTGGGTGATGCATGTATATGATTTTACTGCTGTACTTTTAGATTTTTATGTGTCTCTGCTTAGTAAATAACTAAAACTAACAAGTAACCAACCATTCACAGCTTTTATTTTGATGTAAAAAAAAAAATGTTGGAATGAAATTTGTATGTATTCTCTGCTCATTAAAAAAAAAAATTTTTTTTAATTTTTTTCATAGAATTTTCATAGAATTAGAATTGTTTACAGAATATAGAACTTCTGAAAAAATTTAAACTTAAAGAAAGATATAGATTTTATAGGCAGTTATTTAGCATTGAAATTATTTTTTATTTAATAAAGTGTTGAATTAAGAAAACTGAAAATCATTTTTTTAAGATTTGTTTTTATTGACTGTACTATTCAACCAGTACTGTTTGAATTACATCAGACATCAGGGAATACTCCAACGATACTCTTTTACTGCAATGAAGTGCTTCAAATGGTAAAAAGAAAAGGACTAATAAATTGTTGTTTTTTTTTTTTTACTACTACTACTGATCAGCATTGATTGATTGAGGAAAGATCGAAGACAACAAGATTTTAAACTTTGGATAAATCTAGAATTTGAATAATCTTCTTATAAAATGTCTGAGAACTCTTAATCGGTTGACTCTGGGGAAAATGCATCTTTTTATTTTTTTTGTTTTTTTTTCCTTTTTAGTTCAATGCTTAGTTGTTATTGGTTTGCAAAAAAGATTTCATTCTTGAAAAGGTAAAATCTGCTGCTTGCAATCTAAAAAGATTAAAATCTAGGTAGATTGATATAAAGTTGATTGTTAAACCCTTTCGATCAATAAACTGGATATTTGAGTCTATGATCTATTTTGCTAAACACTGTAAGTCTTCCGCCCTATCGGTGGGGCATTAGAATGCACCTTTGCAGAGGGGTAAGACTCCCCCCAATGGGGCTACCTGTTGGCCGTGGGTGGCGACCCATGATGCTTAAGGATAAAGCCCAGGTGGATGAGCAGTTCATGGCTTGCAATACTCCACTTTGGCCCTATCTTGGGCTAGACGGGCGGTCGGAGAGGCCCCCTCCAATCAATTGGCTGGTCACGTCAAGCCCTAGCACCTATATGATTTTCCCAACCCTATTGCCCTTATGGCAAGCCCCAACCCCTTTTTATCATATGGGTGCTAGAAGGCGGTGGTTGAGGGTCTACATATCCTGGGAATGACGTTAAACTCTATCTGATCGTGAGGTTCCAGTTTTGGAGGTTTGGGGAATGTGGAGCACCCCTTTATCACCATTGCTCCCTGGTCCACTCTGACTTGGAGTGGTAGTACCTGTTAGGGTCCCATCTATGGTTAAATAGAAAAACATGAGTTGATAAACAAAATTGTATTATGCATTAAGAATGAATTTATTTCACAACTTTGTCGGCATTAAATGACCCACTGAGGTTGATATGCTGTAAAACAAACCAAACCAAAACTGTAAGTCTTAGTATTTCAGATTCTGGGATATCACTTCAATCATGTTCTGCATACATTACATATATTCATTGACTCTTCTATGAAAACCATTACTTTCTTCCTTTCCACCCCTGTATCTAACCTCAGCATGACTCCTGATGCTTAGGTGACAATCAACACGTACCTACCTTTGATCCCACCAGACCCTTTCCCATGCGTTTGGACAATTCGGCAGTTCTTACCAAAACACCAAAGCGACAACCCACATCACTGCTCTTTGATCACCCTCATACAGTCAATCCATTTCTACCTGTGGTCTGTTAAGGACTTTGAACTTTTCCTCTTTTTTTGTCATCTTGTTAATTGTTTGTATTTATGTTCAATACATAACATTTGGTAAATACATACCAACCCCTCCGCACAAGCACAAGATCAATTTCTTACACAGAGTTTAACAGGTTTGAATTCAGTTTTCCTTCTCCTAGACTGGTTACCTATCCAAGGTTAAGAGCCCAGTCTGCTCTACTATTTACCCATAGCTGGAGGGAATTTAGTTGGATGCATACCTTTTTCAAGGGTATTAATGCTATGTGAAATGCTAACAGTTTTTTCAGGATTTGAACTCTGGTCGGCTAGTCCATTTCCTACAACTCTAACCCTTACACTACGTGCCTACGCATATATAGTGAAATCTGGGTTTAGCCATGTGCATTATTTACTAATCCAATAAAGAACCACTTTGAACAAAACATGTGATTTTCGGCTCAAACTCAGAAACTTAATATTTGTGATCTCCTCAGTCCTACCAAATCCATCCTTCCCATTAAAAAAAATAATTCTCTGACCTAGAACAATAGAACATACATGCTATTCTACATGTACATCTCGCAGTTCAATTCCCCCCCCCCCCCACACACAAATTCATCATCTTCATGGTTTGTTCAAGAACTTTTCAACATTTCCTTCTACAGATTTTGGATCAACTTTTTGTTATGAAAAAAAATAATACAGTCCGGCTTTAAATTTGTGTCATTGTTTTTGATGAGTGTGTATGTGCATATATATATATATATATATATATATATATATATATATACACACACAATTTTTCCCCAAAATGTTAACAATTCTATGGGGTTCTTTTATGATATGATTTTAAAGTCTCCATCATGTCAACATATTGGAATTTTTCCCAGGTGGTTTCCATAATATTAGTTCTACTTTTCTAATAAAGATACTCCCATAGATATATTAATTTAAAAAATTAATTACTTGCAGGGCATTCCAAGAATGTGTTAACCGGGATGGTTAATATGTCACCTGTGTGTGTGTGTATATATAGTAATATTGATAATTAAAAAAAATAAGTAAACAGCAGATAACACCCTCATAAAATCCTTCTTCCCTCAGAACCATAAAATGTGACTCCTCCCCTCCTTACACTACAGTATATTAGGGAGAACAAAAAACAAATGGCCTCTTTGTTGTAAAATCACATAGGCAAAAAACTGTCAGTAACCAAGCGCCCTTGACTTCCTGGTTATGCTACCCAAACATTATATATATATTTATATGCATCTATATTTTAGGTATGTGTCCTGCATCACTGATGCATAAAAATCTAAAGGACGCAGCATGGGGTACAAGGTAGGGGTTAGACGGCTTTAGTTGTTCATAGATAAAAATTCTGCAATTTATTAAGCAACTTTAGTTGGGACCCATCATATTTCATATGGATGCATTCAAATCAAATCCATGCATCCCAGGACGCACTAAATTAAAAAGCTATCAGCATCACTGTATGCATATATATGTATGTATGTATGTATGTATGTATATATATATATATATATATATATATATATTTCCTATTAAAATGGTGAAAATAAGAAAATATTGCAACATAAATCAGGCTAACAATAGCCACCTGGAATGTCCAGACAATTGTCGATTCTGAGCGATTGGAAAACCCCAAATGACGAACTGGAATCGTGACAAACTTTCTTGATATGGGGTAGACATTGACACCCTTGTAGAAGACAGTTATAGCGATGACCAATTAACAGAAGTGGGGTCTGGCTACACTTTCTATTGAAAGGGCAGGCCGATGGTGGCTGTAAGGGGTTTGATGTAAGGTGGATCGAGCACCCCATCCTGAATCGGTCTATACGTAGGCAGCACATAACGGATGTCACAGACACAACTCCTTCATTTGACCGACCTGTGTGACAGGGCTTGTCCGCTCAGTCACGTATCATTGCATACATGAGGAAGACTGAAGGGATTCACATGTGATAGGGTATATAAAAACAAATCTGGATCCTTGGACCAACAACTTGTGCACAACCAAACTACTTGTAGAAATGGCCTTATTCTGTGAAGAAGTGGCAATCACCATATATATATATATATATATATATATATATATATATAATCTTATTATAATGGAGATTGTGTGTTTTTCTGTCTGTAACCGAAACTATATTACTACTCAAGTCACAATTCTCTTAGTTATTAAATGTCCCTTTCTCAATGATTTTATTTTTATTTAAACCTCAATTATTAATAAAATTGTTTTACATTATTAATACTGTTAACCATATCTACATACTAACAACATGCAATTATATTTATATATACAACAAAATAGTGGTTTACAATGTGAACGGGAAGGCTAATTTGCATATTGATATTAAAAATATGATTTTAAAAAATATGTGCTCAGTATTATTGATTTCTAACTGTTTGGTTTTATTTTAATGAATATAAGGAAAAGTCTCTTCAATGAATCTTAAATGAAATCCATTAACAAGAAAAAATAACTGTCATTTTATTCTTTACTTCATCTTTTAACTAAATACTTAAATTAGAAAAAATAACAATGAAAGACGAGAGTGATGGAAGAGTAGGTTTCAGTTGTTCCATTTTTTATTATACTCCCTCTGTTTCAAATCTTTTATTATACTCACTCTGTTTCAAATCTTTTTATCTGTATTCTTATTTAGTTTCATTAGCCTTTCTAATTTAATACAATATTTTATTACATTAAAACTTAAATACTTGCACCCGGAGGGTGCATATATTTGCTAGTATATATAACAAAATGTCATTTATAATTTTTCTTTCAAGTAAAATCCTGCCCACTTTGTATTTTTATGTTTTCCTCAATATAATTGAATGCCTTGAATACTGAAAGTGGAAGTGATTCTCTTGTGTTGGCAAGTTCACATGTGGGAAATGATTATTGATTTCAATGTAGAAATCAGTGATATTTGAACTGTTAAATCATTCTCTTGCCATTTTATCATTTTTTTTGTCCTCACTCATAACGCATCCATCATGAATCAATTTTCATTGAATTTCTGCAGAACAAATTTTTTTTGTATTGATAATCTATATTTATAAATGTGAAGACAGAGATACTGATAAGTGTGCGTCCTGTGTGCCTGACGCACGAAAATCTAAAAGGATGCAGTAAAATCATATCCATGCATCTCAGTGTTTTTCTTTTTTCTTCCCTCACCATTTCAAGCTAACTGTAAATATATTACAATAGTTTCTTAAAAATGAATTACACAGGATAGGTTACAAGATAGGAGTTAGAAGGATTTAGTTGTTTCTCCAGTTCATAGATAAAAACTCTACAATCTATTAAGACCCATAGATTTTCCCAGGGACTCATTCAAAGCAACTATGTGCATCCCAGGATGCACTAAATCAAAAAGCTATCAGCATCACTGGAAGAGTTTATCTGTCTGTCCTTGAAAGATTTTCAAATGATTCTTAGAGCTACCAAATTTAGTATGCATATTCAGGGGAGGTTTTAACATGGAGGAAAAAATTGTTTCTTACAAGAAAATGGGTCTCTCACTTAGAGGGAGCTTTTTTTAACAATAGATAATAATCAGCAGGAAGCCATGTTGCTGCAAGAAGTAATTAATCTTAGAAAATTTAAGTTTCTAAACTTTAAAGGAAAGAATATTTATGAATCATTTGTCTTTGTGAAATAATTATTCACATTTAATTAAACATTACTAATCAGTTTGTTACATGATTCGTGGGTAGCCTAAAAAAAAAAAAAATATGGTCGGACAAAACATTAAAATCATTTTGTAAGATTTCTAAGAAAGGGAAGGTTTGACCTAATTTAAGTTACGGGTTGCTGCTTATGAAATTTAACATACAAATACATTTAAAATTCGCCCCCCCCTCTCTCTCTCATCTCTACTCCTCCAGAGAAATTAGCATATATAACGAGGAGGTAATCAAGAGATACATAGAGAGAGGAAAATGATAGGCAGAATGTAAAGTAAAGGACGGATCAGTTTTTGACTTAATTGCATATTACGACTAATTAGAACTAATTAAAATGGATTTTTTTCAAACATAACCCAATCCTAAAAGTAAGGAATAATTTATAACTTTTGTGTCATTAAACAGTAAAGAAGCCTTTAGGAGACAAAAGTTGATTCACTCAGTTTTTAGTATAATAGATAATTGGTAAATCTTTTTACTCTTATGTGGATTTGTTTTATAGTAACATTTACCATTTGTAACCATTCAGTGTAAATTTTTAATTGATAACAAAGATTGTAAAATAGCAGAGATGTTGATAGGTACGTGTCCTGCATCCCTGATGCACAAAAATCTAACCTAGCACCTATATGATTGCCCCAACCCTATTGCCCTTATGGCAAGCCCCAACCCCTTTTTTTCATATGGGTGCTAGAAGGCGGTGGCTGTGGGTCTACATGTCCTGGGAATGACGTTAAACTCTATCTGATGGTGAGGTTCCAGTTTTGGAGGTTTGGAGAATGTGGAGCACCCCTTCATCACCATTGCTCCCTGGTCCACTCTGACCCGGAGTGGTAGTACCTGTTAGGGTCCCATCTATGGGTTAAATAGAAAAATGTATTTATAAAAAAATTGTATTATCCATTAAGAATTGATTTATTTCAAAACTTTATCGGCATTAAATGACCCACTGAGGTTGATATGCCGTAAAACAAAACAAACCAAATAAAGATGAGAAAGCAAAAATCTAAAAGGACCCAGTAAAATCATATCCATGTTCCCAGTGTTTTTCGTTTTTCTTCCCTCACCATTTCAAGCTAACTGTAAATACAATTTAATAGTTTCTTAGAAATTAATTACACAGGATAGGTTACAAAGTAGGAGTTAGATGGCTTGAGTTCCTGGGAAATTTGATGAGTCCCAACTAAAGTTTCTTAATAAATTGTTTTTATCTATAAACAACTAAATACATCTAACCCCTACCTTGTACCCCATATTGTGTAATTATAAAAAACAACCACCCTGGGATGCATGGATACAATTTTTCTGCGTCCTTTTAGATTTTTGTGCGTCAGGGATGCAGGATGTATATCTATTAGCATCTCTGTAGCTAGTGTAGGTGGGTATGTCAACTAGTTATAAATAACTAGGCTTGTTTTTCCTCAATACTGTTGCATTAAAACTGTTATTGAATTTGAAAATAGCGGAAATGGTAAAAGGCATCTAAAACATTTGAAAGCTTTGCATTAGTGTTGTTTTTGATTCTTGATAATATTGGCTGCAGAATGTATTCTTGTCATATTAAAGATTAAACAATAACAAACAAAATGGCAGGGGGATAAATTGAATGGTTGATACTCTTTGTGGGGTGGGAAGCAATAATGGTCATGTACTTAAAACCTTTAAGAAATGCACTTAGAGAGGAAATAGAGTTTTGTTTGTCAGTAACAAAATGACAGATGATGTTAGAGTGATTGTAATGGTTTCAATTCTGACTATGGTTCACTTTATATCAAATGCACTATTCGAAAGGCATGAATCCTCTTCTCCCTGTGTTTACTGCCAGATATTTTCATATGCCGCATCAGAGATGCTGATAGGGAGGCGTCCTGCGTCACTGACGCATAAAAATCTAAAAGGACTCAGAAAATTTGTATCCATGCGACCCAGTGTTTTTTTATTTTATTTTGTTTGCAAAAAATACTCTTACAATATAAATGATAATGAAATTTATTGTGTACAGTGCTCAGGTGCACCACAACTCATCAAAGTCTCATGTCAAGTACACAGAATAATGTATTAGTGTCAGGAACATGAACAGTTTATAGTAGTAATATGCATGTATGTATGTGTGCGTGTGTGTGCATATGTATGTGGAGAGTGGCATTAGGTATAGTGTCGGCGGACTACAGGAAGCATGGAGGCTTTGAAAGACTCAGTGCTTCGGCAGCCTACAACAGACGTGGGCAGTTTATTCCATGTATCCACAATAAAATAAAATAATTAAGCATTTTATCGTAATAAAAAGATGATATAATGTTGTTGTTGGGCCATATTTAAAGGAATTATTTTAAAAAATTAAAATAAATTTTTAGTGAAATACTATATACTGGTAATATTTAAGGGGATCTTATATTAAAATTACAAACATTTTTTTTGTGAACTAACATCACTTTCTTTTCTGCCTTGATTTAATTAAAAAGGCAAAATTTGAGTTTTTATTTTATCTTTTTATCAATTTGTCCAATTTAAGCTAAACTACTCCATAAATGGCTATTTCTGTTAGTTGACACCTACGCCTGTGTTTTGAACATGATGAAACTTTATACACATGTCAAGTTAATATTGGCTAATTGGATTTCAATAAAAATCAATAATGGAATCCTTAGGGGACAACTATACAATGGAGGAGGAAAGAAAAGACATTTCAGTGAGCAAGGGGGAAGGAGTGTAGTAGTAATGTTGAATTCAAGTAACAGTGAAAGAATGTTGAACACTTAATCTAATTGTTTTTTTTTTTTTAAATACTCTTATGATGTAGTATAAAATAATGAACCAGGTATCTATTGAAGTCAGTTAGCCTACTGTTGGTTTGAATAACAGCAGCTAAGTGCCATTCAAGCAGTGTCCAAGACAGTTGGTATAAATAGGACTCAAGAATGATCCATCCATGAATCTGGGTGATTTGGGTGATTCCATTCCTTGAGTTATGATTGGCTGCTTGACTGCTTGATTTGAATGACATTGTGGAGTCTTATATATACTCTGTCATTTTGCAGTGGACTTTGTGGCTTTCGGGTTTGTATTGAGTTACAACCATTTGCTGCCTTGTCTTCCAGTTCAACGGTAATTGGAACTTTAATTATTCTTCAGTATCTGAATTATTTGTGTATAACACACACTCTTAATTTTAGGCTATGGAATTCATGAAAAACATCCCTTGTGTATAATACAGACTTAAAAATTTATACATTATGTTTTGAAACACAAAATTTATATATTATTTAATTCGCACCACATCATCAGCTGCTACCCCCCTCCCAATCACGACCCCAAGACACTCATCAGTAAGAGAACTGAATTCTTCAATACAAGAACTCAGCTCGTGTTCTTAAGAAGGTCTGATAGACCGAAACGTTATAACGTTGACATCACCACCAGTAATAAACTTCCATCCAGTACAACATCCCATGTTTGTCTACTTTTCTCCACATATTATTTAAAGTAAATGAACGGACATGTCCACACAAAAATGCAACAAGCTTATGATAAAAATAAACTCACATTAGAAGAAACAAAATTATAAACAAATAACTGGGGAAATAACTAAAGCCGTCTAACTCCTACCTTGTAACTTATCCTGTGTAATTAATTTCTAAGAAACTATTGAAATGTATTTACAGTTAGCTTTAAATGGTGAAGGAAGAAAAAAGAAAAACACTGGAATGCATGGATATTTTTACTGCGTCCTTTTAGATTTTTGTGCATCAAGGACACAGGACATGTACCTATCAGCATCTCCAACTTTGTTAGACAACAATTTGGACTATAGATATAACTTAATTTCAGTCTCGAATATGTCAATGCAAGTGGCTGGAAAAAAAAAAAAAGTTAATATTTTCTTCTCTTGTATAAGAGGCATCCTAACTTATGGTCAATTCATGTTGAAAGCACTGGTTCCTGCTAAATTGTTGAAGTTAAGAAGCAATGAGCCTGTTCAGTACTTAGATGAGTGACTATTTAAGCAACAGCAGGTACTGTAAGAAAATGTAAAAAATGACTTGATTCTGTATGGTTGATATGCTGTAAAACAATCAAACCAAACCTTATTTTTAGATTAAAAAGTATGTGAGGAAAAGTGTGTATTGTACAAAAATTAAAAATTAGTGAAATAGATCACTAATTAGGACTGAGCCTATTCTAGTAGTGACCACCCCAAGCAGAGTTTAACAGGTTTAAATTCAGTTTTCCTTCTCCTAGACTGGTTGCTTAACCAAGGTTAAAGAGCCCAGTCTGCCCTACTATTTACTCATAGCTGGAGGGAGAATAGTTGGATTCATACCTTTCCCAAGGATATTAGCGCTATGAGAACTGCAGCTTTGTCCAGGATTTGAACTCAGGTTGACGAGTCCATTTCCTATGACTATAACCATTACACCATGTCCCTCCAACTTCTTTCTTTTTTAGATATTCTCTTAGCTTGGTTTAGTGTTCTCAAACAAAGAACTATTTAACATGCACTGGAAAGATCAAAGATCAAAAAAACAGTGTCCTGTATTAAGAGAATAAACAAGTATGAGAGATACTGTAGAAAGCATTAGCAAACTTAAATGGCAATGGGCAGGCCATGTTGTAAGAATATCAGACAGTTATTGTGACTCACAGCATGGGTCTCTTGAGATTGTAAAGTAATTCTGGCTGGTAGAAAATGGTGTGATGACCTGGATAAGTTCAGAATACCTTTATGATTAGTAGTGAAAAAGGTGCCACACCTTGCCTATGTTTAGCTAAATACTACTTATAATTATGCAGAGATTCTGATAGGTACGCATCCTGCGTTCTTGATGCACAAAAATCTAAAAGGACGTAATAAAATCATATCCTTACATCCCAGTGTTTTTTTTCTTCCCTCACCATTTCAAGCTAACTGTAAATACATTTTAATAGTTTCTTAGAAATAAATTACACAGAAAAGGTTACAATGTAGGAGTTAGATGGTTTTAATTAGGATCCATAAATTTTTCTGGGGAATCATTCAAAGCAAATATGTGCATCAAAGGACGCATTAAATCAAAAAGCTATCAGCATCACTGAGTATGTATGAACCCCCTCATCTTCCCAGTTATGGATTAAATAGTACTCCTCCTGTTCTTCTACAAGGATGGCTTTGGCATTAAATAATCCATAAAGGTTGATATGCCATTAAACAAAGAAACCCTTTAAGTATTTGAATAGACAATGTATGTATTTACCTAATTCCTCTGCCATGAGCAGTATGTGACACAAGTTCAATTTTAAGCAGAGTACAGCTGTTTTGAATTCAGAGTTTGTGTTTTGTATCCAATTTATGTGTGTGCTCAGGTGCAGGGTATCTGAAGGCTGAAGAGTGAAATGTTCAAAGGGAGGGTGGAGGGTTAATATTCAAAAGTGACATACTGCTGAACAAAAAAATGATTTATATATCAAGAAATATTATTTCTATCCTCACCCACCTACTTCATCCTCCTTAAAACTGTTTGGTTTACTTGTACAACTTTAATGGCTGACAATTGGCTTGTAACAATCTGTAAGTGGAGGAAAACTTTCTCCTCTTTCACAGATCTCTGCTTTCTATCCGAAACCGTCAGTCTGTGCTAACTTCTCTTCCCACCCCACTCTTCCTCTCCATTTCATATTTCACGTGTATTGATTATGGAATTAGAAAAAAATACACTTGTGTACTATGGACTGAAAGAGGGGCTTAAAATAAAAGATGGCAACCAGCGTTGTTAGTGTCTGCTTGAATTGTGAATAAGTGCAATTGAAGAACTTGTTGTCGTCTTTTGTTTTATATAACGGATGCATTTCCTCATCGAGTTGAAAGAAAAGTTATTAGTTAAGTAGACAGTTTGCCCACAATCTTAGTTTGCTTGTTAGCTTTCCTTCTCTCTACCCCCCTTCCGCATATTGGTTGCTGTCATTTATTAGACTGCCTTGGTATGTAATCTGCCATCGAGATAGAGTATAGAAATGATATTTATGGGGATGGTAATTTGGTGGGTGGGGGTAGGAGTTCTGGTTTCATAACAGAAGAAGAGTAACTCTCGACAGATAATGTTTCCATTACTTGTTTCCATTGCCCCAGTGCAATTGCTCTATGAACAATTGTGCACTAAACGAAATCTATATATTACTGAAATTCTCATTAAGTGTGTGTGTGTGTATATATATATATATATATATATATATATATATATATATATTATTATTATTATTATTATTATAATAATGGAGATTGTGTGTTTTTCTTTCTGTAACTGAAACTATATTACTATTCAAGTCACAATTCCCTTAGTTATTTATGTCACATTCTCCATGATTTTAGTTTTCTTTAAACCTCAATTTTTAATAAAATTGTTATACATTATTAATACTATTGATCATATCTACATGCTATTGTATTTATATATACAACAAAATAGCGGTTTACAGTGTGAATGGGGAAGGCTTGGTTCTATCTTAATGAATAGGAGCAAAAATATTGGAGATAAATATTAAAAGAAATCCATTAACAAGAAGCAATAACTGTAATTTTATTCTTTACTTTGTATTTCAACTAAATAGTTAAATTAGGACAATTTGGCAATGAAAGACTGGAGTGATGGAAGAGTAAGTTTCAGTTATTCTATTTTTCGATTATACCCCCCTCTGTTTCAAATCTTTTATTTGCATTCTTATTTAGTTACATTAGTCTTTCTAATTTAATATATTTTATTACATTAAAACTTAAATACTTGCACCTGCAGGGTTCATATATTTGCTAGTATATATGATCTCCATTTTAGAGAAAAATGGAAATAAATACGATATGTATAAAAATATGCCAAACAAAATATTTTTTTATATATAATGATATGCCAACATATGTTTATTTTTTTTTTTTTTTATTTATTTATTTATTTTTTTAAAACCATCTTAAAATCAATAGCAGATGTTAAATGTTTCATCCCCCCCAAAAAAATTTCAAATGAAAAGATTTTTTTCATTAAAATTCTGTTTAATGCTTAAACACCTTTTTCTTTCCAGTGAATGGCATTTTTGCACCTGTAAGATACGTGTTATTTAAGGATGGGTGGGTGGGGTGTGTGACAAGATGATGTAATAGTCATCTTTCTCCATTCACTCTTTATTCCCTTGGATCTTTTTTTTTTTTTTTTTTTTTTGTACCATATTTGTTTATGCTAATTATTATGGGAAGTAAATGGCAACAATTTTTTTTTACGTATCAACATTTTGAAATCCTCTCAGTTCTTGGATAGAACAATTTGTTAGCATCTGGTATTTTAAGATGTGCATAGCTTTCTTCAAATCATAGTCACAACCATTTCACCCTTTTTATAAGCATGTGGTGTATGGTTAGGGTGGGTATGTGTTAGGGGAATGGGAGGAGACAAGGCAACCACAACCTAATTGATTATTGAAAAAATCCTAACTTGGGACTCTTTCAGGTTCCTTACAATTGCATCTTGTACTCAGATATGCCAATTTCTTTGTTGATTTTAAAATTTCCTGTTTGTTTTGTTTTACGGTGGGTCATTTAATGCCAAAAAGTTTCTTAATGGATACTCAATTTTTTTTTAAACACATTTTTCTATTTATCCCATAAATGGGACCCTAACAATTACTACCACTCCGGGTCAGAGTGGACCAGGGAGCAATGGTGATGAAGGGGTGCTCCACATTCCCCAAACTTCCAGAAATGGAACCTCACCATCAGATAGAGTTTAACGTCATTCCCAGGACATGAAGACCCTCAGCCACAGCCTTCTAGCACCCATATGTTAAGGATTGGGGCTTGTCTTAAGGGCAGTAGGGTTGGGGCAATCATATAGGTACTAAGGCTTGATGTGACCAGCTGATTGAGTGGAGGAAGCCTCTCCGATCGCTCGACTAGCCTAAGTAAGGTTCTAAGTGGAGTGTTACATGTCATGCACTGCTCATCCACTAGGATTCCGTCCTTAAGCATCATGGGTTGCTGCCTACAACTAACAGGTGGCCCCATTTATGGTGGTGGTGGTGGGGTTACCCCTCTGCTGAGGTGCAGTCGGTGCATTCTAAATCCCCAGCCGACAAGGCTGTAGAATTATTGGTTATATCAATAAGCCTGACTTTTGGACAGTTTTTGTATTTGAAGAGATTAATTTTGTCTGAATCTACCTGCTGACCTTCATTGTTTGAGATCAACAATGGATGATGTTATAGAAGTTAAGATGCACTGATGGGGCATTCAGTTCTTCTATCTTAAGAGATGTCTCTTGGCATCTTGGCCTTTCAAGCCACATAAGACAAACAGACATATTATTCATTTGGGTCTTCTTTGTGTGTGTGTGTGTGTGTGTGGGAATTGGATTTATCAGCTTTGCAGTGTTCAAGTGTTGAGCCACAAGAGTTTTTGACATTGTTTACTTGTAGTTTTTGCAAGTTGACAATGCTGGATCCATCTTAATTATAGCCATAAAATTTTATTTTTATTAGAGATAAAATAAGGGCTGTTAGTTTTAAATTGTCTTTCCTTACAGTAGGGTTTATCTTAGAAGGCTTGATTCATCACCCTTGTATGCATGTGTGTGCAGCAGGCCCATCCTGAAATCAAAATATTTTTGTTTAATTCATTAGCATCATCTATACTTGTCGGTCATTAGTAGCATAATAACATGTAATGTTAATTCTGAAGCAAAAAAATTCTTATTTAAAAAGCTGAAAAAAATATACTTTTTAAGTTACCCAATTTCAATATCAAGGATTTCCTTTGAATATGCTTTATCCTTTTTTTACCGCAAACTGTCCGATGTATTTTATCGTCCCTTTGACCACTGCGTTAATTCGAGCCCTGGTGTGCTGGGGAGAAATGCCTTGGTGCACATGTGTAAAAGGAGTGAGGGAGAGACGAGTCTTGTATGTGTGTGTGTGTGTGTGTGTGTGTGTGTGTGTAGGGAGAGAGAGAAATATAGAGAAGCCTTGGTGTGTAGGGGTGGAGAGAAGTCTTGTGTGTGGCAGGGAGAGAGAAAAAAATATTGTGAGTGTGTTTGGAGAGAAGTATTATGTGTGTGGAGAAGGAGAGAAGCATTGTATGTGGGGGTTGATAAGGAAGCTGTGTGTGTGTGTGTGTGTGTGTGTGTGTGTGTGGAGCAAGAGTGAGAGAAAAAGTGTGTATGAGGAAAGAGAAGCCTTGTGTGTATCATATGATAGAGAGAGAGAGAGAGAATCCTTGTGAAAAGAGATAAAGAAGACTTGAGTGCATGCATAAAGAGAGAGACCTTGTTTGTGTATACATGTATGTATATGTGTGTGTGTGTGTATGTGGAGAGAGAAGCCGTAGGTGGGTGGTGGCATGAGAAAGAAAAGCCTAGAATCTTTCATTCTTTCTTAAATAGAAGCATCAAGAACATCATGGACTGCTGTTCCAACAAGTCTAGTGAAAGGTTTAAAAATATCTGATTCATAAAAATACTCCTTTTTGTAAGTGGTTGGCTTTTGTTACTTATGCCAAGTATCGAGGTAATTTGAATGTAGTTTGAGTTCCAGACCCCATCTCTGAATTTAATGAAGCTTGGGTACAGGCCAATTTCCTCCTCATTGGCTTGATCTGTCAATGTTGCCATTGGTTATCGCAGCCATTTTGCTATCCCTGCTTAGGAGGCTAGAAGTTGATTATGAGTGGTTTGCTCATTAGGGTAGGTCGATTTTTCACTTTAAAAAAAAAATTAAATTGTCCATCTATGTAAAAGTTGTGTGTTAGTATACTGAATACTGATACCCAAAATTAGATCTTTTACTTGCACTATTGTTTGAGGAAATAGTATCAAAGATCATCTACTAAAATGCACTAAAAATCCTCGTTTTAAGAAAACAAGGATTTTTAGTGCATTTTAGTAGACAATTTTTGATGCTATTTCCTCAAACAATGGTGCAAGTAAAAGATCTAATTTTGGGTATCAGTATTCAGTATACTAACACAACTTTTGCATAGATGGACAATTTGATATTTTTTAAAAAGTGAAAAATCGACCTACCCTATTGCTCATGCTTCTGTCTGCCAATGGCAAAACTAAGGTACAGAGGACTGGTGATGGGACATAATGAAGAGTTATTTGGATTCATGTGTTTTCTCTCAGAAATATCTCCTCTTTGCTTGACTATATTCCTTACAACAAACAAAATTTAATAGTTGACTTTAAGATGATTTTGATTTTAAGAAGTAAATGAGTAAATCAAACATTTACAAAGGAATAACATTTCTACATGAAATAACCCATAAGGGGTTGATATGCCATTAAATAGACCAAACCTATATTATTAGTATTTTGATAGGAAATAGTAATATTATATATATACTTTTAGAAAAATTAAACCAAGACTGATTTCATGAAAATAATTTTTTGCTTTCTTTTGACAGGCCAGTTTGGGATACCTACTTGAGACCATATAATTATATATAAATGGCTAAACTTGCAAATCGGTTGGAAAATTAGGGTGACCCAGAAAAAAACAGAACCCACAAATTTTGTAATAAAACTGTTAATTTTAACTAAGGTTTTGGGTTAGGTTAGGCTTGGGGGTTTAGGGTTAGTTTAATGGGGAAAAAAATAATTTGGGTTCTGTTTTTTCTGGGTCACCCTGTAATATGTTTTAATTTTCTGACCGATTTCAGTTTAGCCGTATAAATTAGTGCAGTGATGCTGATAGCTTTTTAATTTAGTGCATCCTGGGATGCATGTATTTGAGATACGCATTCAGATGCAGTTTAGTGTTATACACAGGACATTCCTTTTGAATAGTCTTAACCCTTTGCAAGGATACAATCAGGATATTCTAAGTCGTGCCAACAGGGCAAGGGGAGAGATAGAGAGATCCCACCTAATCAGTGATGCTGATAGCTTTTTAATTTAGTGCATCCTGGGATGTACAGATTTGATTTGAATGAGTCCTCTGGAAATTTGATGGGTCTTAACTAAAGTTTCTTAATAAATTGTAGAGTTTTTATTAGCTAAAGCCGTCTAACCCCTATCTTGTACCCCATAGTGTGTCATTTGTTTCCAAGAAAGTATTGAAATGTATTTACAGTTAGCTGGAAATGGTGGGGGGGGGGAAGAAAGAAAAAAACCTTGTGATGCATTCATACAATTTTACTGTGTCCTTTTATATTTTTATGTGTCAGTGACGCACATACCTATCAGCATCTCTGTAGTGTTATTAGATCAGAATGCTTGAAACTATATAACTGTGTGCAAGCAAATGATTATAGACAAATGATAAAAATGCAATTTAAAGGAAAGTGCAATGAACATTGAAAATATTATTACAAATATTTACAAATGAATCAAATTTCATTATTAAATAATCCATAAGGAGTTTGATGTATTGTCAAACAAATAAATCAAACCAAATCTCAACCACAGGCAACAGTTGGCAATGCGATGGGGGGGGTGCATCGAAAGTTGGATTCATGTCATTTAAAAGGGCATTAGGTTTTTAGTATCCCCCCCCCATTAAAATTTTTTTTAATGTTCTTTGTTGTGACAGTGCTTTAAACTTCAATAAGGACAATTAGTGTCATTTTCTCTTATAAGTTCCTCTTATATAATAACATATCTGGTTTTGTCAAGGTTTGTCCTCCCATATAATAGTGAGCTAGAAAGAAGTACAACATGCTCTTTCGAAACTAAAAAAAATAAAAATATATAATAACTTCATACAATGACTGCTGTTTAAAACTCTTAAAGTCCTATACTGCCTCATTCCACCCGGCTGGAAGTCACATTCGTTTTAACTAATCAGCCCCAAACAATAGCCTTTGTTTAAATTTAATATTAAACATATGTAGAAATCTTTGATTTAAGGGAAATAATAGGTAATTTTAGATGCAAAGGTCATTTTTAGCCATTTTTTTATATATCCTTATAGGAATGCTCTGGACTTAGAAAAATCTCAACAGGATGTTAAGAGTTAAACAGTAGCATTGTATCCAATAAAGCCTTCATCAGATGATGACTCTGGGTTTAGGCATGGTTTCGGGCTGAAGCTTCATTACCATTAACCCAGAGTACCCCAGCTGTATCTTATGATACCACCAGACTTTGTTGGTTTGTTGTCACAACTCTGGGACAAATAATGGATGCTTGTCATAGAAATCGACATGGTGAGATGAATTCAAATCCTTTTTGCATTTCACATGGGAAAGGTATGAATCCAACTATTTTCCCTCCAGCTATGGGTAAATAGTAGGGCAGACTAGGCTCTTCAACCTTGGTTAGACAACCAGTCTAGGAGAAGGAAAACTATGAAAGTAACCCCCCCCCTCACATGGGGCCACCTATTGTCTGTAGGTGGCGACCCATGATGTTTAAGTACAGAATCCTGGTGGCTGAGCAGTCCTTGACTTGCAGCTCCACTTTGGCCCTTACTTAGGCAGTTGGAGAGGCTCCCTCTGATCAATCGGCTGGCTACATTAAGCCCTGATACCTATATGATTGTCCCAACCCTATTGCTCATATGGCAAATCCCCAATCCTTTTTATTATATATGTGCTAGAAGGCGGTGGCTGAGGGACTTAGTGTCCTGGGTTTAAACTGCATCTAATGGTGAAGTCTCAATTTTGGAGTTCTGGGGAGTGTGGAGCACCCCTTCATCACCATTACTCCTAGGTCCAATCCGAACTGGAGTGGTAGTACCTGTTAGGGTCTCATCTATGAGTTGAATAGAAAAAAATGAGTTTGAATACAGGTGTTTTAAAAAAAATCGAGTTAAAATTTTTTAAGATTTTTTATACCCATCAAGAATGAATAAAAAAAACCATCTTTGGGATAAAATAACCTAACAAGGCTTGACATGTCATAAAATCCAACCAACCAAAAAACAAAGGAAAAAGAGTGAAAGAAAGTGAAGTGAAACAGAAGAGAGAAGACTGAAACATTTCAGTTACTAACCTTAGGCAGAGATGCTGATAGTTACGTGTCCTGCGTCACTAACGCATAAAGATCGAAAAGGACACAGAAAAATCTTATCCATGCATCTCAGTGTTTTTTTCCCCCGTTCATCACCATTTCTAGCTAACTGTAAATACATTTCAATATTTCCTTGGAAACAAATTACACTGTATGGGGTATAAGATCATATTATATGGCTTTAGTTGTTCATAGATAAAAACTCTACAATTTATTAAGAAACATTAGTTGGGATCTATCAAATTTCCTGTGGACTTATTCAAATCAAATCTGTGTGTCCCAGGAACGCACTAAATTAAAAAGCTATCAGCATCACTGCTTAGGTGGGATCTCTCTATCTCTCCCCTTGCCCTGTTGGCAGGACTTAGAATATCCTGACTGTATCCTTGCAAGTTAAGATTATTCAAAATGAGTGTCCTGCAAGTTAAGACTATTCAAAAGGAGTGTCCTGTGTATAACATTAAACTGTATCTGATTGCGTGACTACTGTTCTGGAGATCTGGGAAGTATCGAATCATTCCTTCATTACCATTATTGCCAGGTCCACTCTGACCTGGAGTGGTAGTACCTGTTAAGTTCCTATCTATGTGTCAAATAGATCTTTCACATATTTTTTTCTTTTGTATTATATGGATCTGTACAATGTTTTGGCCGATGTGCTCTCTGCCCTTCTTCAGGTATTTCTTGTCTGACTTGGGAGCCTTCTCGAACTCGGGAACCTTCAATTGGACACATGAAACTTTAGTTAGTCCCCATCAAATTTCCTGGGGACTCATTCAAATCAAATCCGTGTGTCCCAGAACACACTAAATTAAAAAGCTATCAGCATCACTGGTAATGTCCCTTTCCATATAATACTGGCCCAGGATGTAGTTGCAGGGAATATACACATGTTTTTTTTATTCATTTTTAACATTTTTCTTTTTCTTTTCTTTTCGTTTTTTAAAATTTTTTTCTTAATTCATTTTAATCTAAGTACACTCATCAGTTTTTAAGAAACATCTCTATAAATCGAGTGATAGAAAAACTTTAGTAGCAATGCAATAAGAAAGAAAAAAAACCCCAAAAAACAACAGAAAATGTGGGAATCAGGATATTGTTGAAACCCCCCCCCAAAAAAAAAAAAACAAAAAAAAAAAAACATACAAGTTTTAGCGTTACAAAATGAGAGAGAAAAGAAAAGAAGAAATTCAAAATTCAGAAAAATCAATGAATTGATTTGTGACTTTTTTTCTCTGGTAGTTAACTGGGCCAAGTCAAAGTTGATTTGAATGATTGTCTTGTACACTAAATAAAAAGTTACCCCCCCTCTCTATCTAATGATAAATCCAGTGCAAGAGAGAGAGAGAGAGTGAGATAGAGAGAGTGAGATAGAGAGAGTGAGAGTGATGTTCTCTATTCACAGTCACAAATAACACTTGCCTAATTCCACAATAACATTTCATTAAAGCTTATTATATCAGATCACTTGTTTTGTAATTAAGAAATTAACCCTCTTTTCAGAATTTCTCTTAGATTTGACTAGATTCAAACATTGTGAGACTTAAAAATTATATGGTTATTACCTCATATATATATATATATGCACACACACGAGGGTGAGTAAAAAAAGTAATGCCATTTTGTTTAGGACAGGTATAATTACCAACACAGGAACATGTATCATACATCTAAATGATGGAATATAGACTATTATTTTTTCGGACCCATGAAAGAGGGTTTGAGAGGCAAACATTTTTTTTTTTATAAAACTAAGGTCTACATTGAGAATCTAACGAGGCTCAGAGCAAGAATCCGATGAGTAAGACCCAACTTGTCAATTGACAATGCTCAACCACTCACAAGCTTCAGGACAAGGGAGAAAATCGCCTCATTCGGGTGAACAACTTTACTGCATCCTCCATACTCACCAGATTTAGTGCCTTCAGATTATCATCTCTTCAGACCCATGAAAGAGGGTTTGAGAGGCAAACATTATTCCAGTGATGAAGAAGTGAAATCTGTAGTGAAGAAGTGGCTCAAAGAATAGTCAACAGAAGTTTACGGGGCAGGAATACATGCTCTCATTCGAAGGTGGAACATTGCTATTGAGAGAAATGGTGACTATGTGGTGAAGTAGGGATGTGATCCACAGAGGATCAGCTTCATTTTGATGTATGATACATGTTCCTGGTAATTATACCTGTCCTAAACAAAATGGTATTACTTTTTGACTCCCCTCATATATACAAAAGTGTCATTTAATAGATAAGAGTAACATTGCCTAAGGAGTTGGCAATAGGAAGCACTCTTTACAAGGGAATCAAGTGATGTCACAAAAGATTATCAGCATGACCTTTACTGACAGCTGCACCCGGAACTTTTTCTTTATCAGAGAGTCAGTATGTTTCCATTCTATGGACTATCTTTTTGACACTCGGGCTTTAGCCATCTGTGAATAGTTTTTTTTTGTTGCTTTTTTAAAAATGTTTCTCTGTAATCATCAGGGCGGCCTAAAGTCAGTATCAGCCGGACAGTGAGGAAGTCTATCCCCTTTTGACTAGTGCTAGACCAAGGAGATTGTTTTATGATATTTTTATCACTTTAATGCAATAAGCAATTAATTTGTGTTTTTGTCATATGTACAAAACAGTTTTTAGAAAAATAGATTTATGTTCCAAAACTGTCAAAAGTTAAGGATTACATTTTTAAGATAATATCTTAAATGTAAAAAAAAGGTGCCGCACCTAACATCAGCTCCTCACTTTACCGCACAAATCCCTGTGCTACTTATTGGTGAGGGCCGGTATCAAACCCAGAATCTTGTGGTTCCTATTTGAATGCTCTACCGACTGAGCTAAACCGGCCCTTCTTTGTACTCATCACACAATCTTCTCTAAATTTCACATGGTTTGTACTTCTCAGCCACCAAAAATTTAATGACAAAGTTTAATGACAAACATGTCTTGCTTGTCTTATCTTTCATCTCATCGAAGTAAGTGGCCATACAACAGCTGCTGTTTCGTTCGATGCTGCTTCCAGGATTTGTTTAAAATTACACTGTGTAGTTCCCATCTAGCTTTGTCTCCAGGTGTTTTGTTAAAGTCCTAGTGGTGTAATCATATAGTAGTACTGATACAGCTACAGCTTGGAAGAATTCTTGTTTTATTTTATAAAAAATCAGATTTCCATGTCATAAATCTGTCAATAGTAGTTCACACTTTAACTATGCACATGTTGACATTGCTTTCAGTAGATGGGATATTACTACTGAGGTATATGAACTAATCTACTAATTTCAGAGGCTTGCTATTTAACTCTTAACATCCTATACCGCCTCATTCCACCCAGCCGGAAGTCACATTCATTTTCCTAATCTACACCAAATGATGGCCTTTGTTTAAATGTAATATTAAACATATTTAGAAGTCTTTGATTTAAGGGGATAAAGGTAACTTTAAATGAAAAGGCCATTTTTAGCCATTTTTTGATAAATGTTTATAGGGATTGGGCTCTGGAGTTAGAAAATTCTCAACAGGATTTTAAGAGTTAATGAAGAGATGACAGCATCTTTATTGAAATATACAAACTCTGTTTTATCTTAGTTCATGTAGAGACCAATTCTTCATGTTGCCTGCTCCAGGCTATACAACAGATTCATTTTGAGCATTTTATTTGCAAGAAGTGCTACATCTTGATATATATCTTATTATAATGGAGATTGTGTGTTTGTCTGTAACTGAAACTATATCACTATTCAAATCACAATTCCCTTTGTTATTTACAACACATTATTTTTATTTAAACCTCAATTATTAATAAAATTGTTTTACTTTATTAATACTGTTGGCCATATCTACATCTTATAATGGAGATTGTGTGTTTTTCTGTCTGTAACCGAAACTATATTACTATCGAGTCACAATTAACATAGTTATTTACATCACATTCTTCATGTTTAAACCTCAATTATTAATAAAATTGCTTCACCTTTTTATTAGTGTTGTCCATCTACATACTAATAACATGCTTTGTATTATATATACAAAAAATAGTGGTTTGCAGTGTGAACGTGAAGCCTAATTTTCATATTGATATTAAAAATGTGACTTTATTAAATATGTGCTTAGTATTATTGATTTCTAACTGTTTGGTTTTATTTTAATGATATAAGCAAAAATCTCTCCATGAATCTTAAATGAAATCCATTAACAATAAAATAAGTGTAATTTTATTTTTTATTTCCTAATTTAACTAAATAGTTAAATAAGTAAAATTCAGCAATGTAAGACGGCAGTGATGGAAGAGTAAGTTTCATTTCTATTTTTCTATTATACCCCCACTCTGTTTCAAATCTTTTTATCTGCATTCTTATTAGACTTTCTAATTTAATACAATATTTCATTACATTAAAACTTGAATACTTGCACCTGGAGTGTGCATATATTTGCTAGTACTAATAACATGCAATTGTATTTATATATACAACAAAATAGTGGTTTACATGTGAATAGGAAGGTTAATTTGCATATTAATATTAAAAATTTGATTTTAATAAATATGTGCTTAGTATTATTGATTCAAATTGTTTGGTTTTATCTTAATATATATGAGCAAAAATATTGGGGATAAATCTTAAAAGAAATCCATTAACATGAAGAAATAACTGTTTTTTATTCTTTACTTCCTATGTTAACTAAATAGTTAAATTAGGAAAATTTAGCAATGGAAAATGATGGAAGTGATAATTTCAAAGTTGTTCTATTTTTCGATTATGCCCCTCTGTTTAAAATCATTTTATTGCATGTAATGAAATATATTAAATTAGAAAAACTAATGAAACTTAAAGTTTCATTAGTTTTTCTAATTTAATATATTTCATTACATTAAAACTTAAATACTTGCACCCGAGGGGTGCACTTATTTTGCTAGTATATTTAAATAATAGATTTACTTTTATATATATTTAATAGTAACTTGTACATATAATTTCCTTATTTAAAAACTGGTTCTTTTATATATTTAACGCTAGAAGTGGCTACCCAGCGTTGCTTGGGTAGAGGGAGGGGGGAAACTGGTGTATTGATTTGTTTACTTTTGAAATTTAAAATTGCTGGACATTTTAAAGTAGAATTTTAATGCCATTTCTATGTATATTTTGATTTTTACTGTGTATGTATATGTGTTTTGTTTGTTGTTTTATTTGTGTAGTTTCATCTGGACATACACACCAACTGCCCTTTATATAATCAATGTGTATGGTTGGCACTATTACACTTGAAGAGGTAGTAGTCATAAAGTATTATGTGGAGAGTGCTCAATATCTGTGATAGTGTTAATGAATAAATAAATAAATAAATAAATGTATATTTTAGTATATATTTATTTGTATGGAAACAAGTCTGTTAATTGTTTAAGTATAACAATTGTTGGGCAGCAAAAAATTTTTGAAAATGATAAAAATATGGTACAAATTTATTGTGCGTTTGTTTTAACTGTATCCGTGTGTCACTTGTTTGTTTATGTGTGCGTGTGTTATGTATATATATATTATCCTCACATGACTTTTTTTCTCTCCTTAGCCAGGACAATTGCCTGCTCCTCCACCTGAATGTTCTGAAACTGACCAATGCAGACTATGGGTTGGGAACCTTGATCATCGGTTAACAGAGTAAGCATATTTTCTTTTCTATTTGTAATTACTTAGAGATGCTTAATTTGTTCTTGTTATGTTAATAAATAAACCATCAACACATCTTACAGCTTGACAGGCTACCCTTACTTCTAGAGAGAGAGAGTGTGTATGTATATATATATATTACTCTCTCCCTCTAGAAGTAAGGGTAACCAGTGAAGCTGTAAGACGTGTTGGTGGTTTTTATATATATTAAAAAGAAAGTTTGGAATGTACGTGTCGACTTATAACTCAGAAAAGAGATGTCACTCATTCAAAGACTTTGCATACTGATTAAATATGCTTATAACTAAGAAATACACAAAATTTGGTTTTGATTTTTTTCTAATTAAGTGATATAATTCAATGATTAAAAAAAAAGAAATACCGCCACTTTCACCCCACTCTACTACCGTCGACATGAGTTGGGTTTTTAACTTTCAAGACAGAAAAATCAAAAACTTCCATTAATAGACCCTTCAACCCCAGCCCCTGTCAGCACCTTTGAACTGGCGTCAAGTCTGCCATCTGTAACCTCACCAAGACTCTTACTGTAAAAAAAAAAAAGAATTCTAAAACAAAACTACCGTTAAAAGACACTCCCATACCAACCCTTGTCGGCACAAATTTTGAACTTGCTGTTACAGACACACCCGCTCCCTTATTACATAAAAAAGAAAGACAATGTTTTTATTTCTAAACTAATGTTATTCTAAGCATATGATTTTTGGAAAATGATTTTATTTTACTGATATATATTTTTTATTAAGTATCAACAATTCAAGCGCAAATTTTCACTTTAAAAACAAATTAAAATTAATTTAATCGATTATTTAAGGTCAAATTTTTGTAACAAAATGAGCATCAGTAAAAAAAAAAAAAAAAAAAAATGTTATTATATATGTAATTAGTTTTTAATATATTTTAAATATTAAATTCTGCAAAAATTTGACGAAAACGGGCGCTTTGTGTGAAGTAAATTAAATACTAAATAAACACCTTATTAGATTTTAAAACCCTCATAACAGTTTTTTCTTAGAAATCAATAACAAAAAAAATAAATACACTATGTACAGAAAATTACTAAACAGCAGAAGGTGCTGTCGGTATATTCTACAGCCTCAACCGATAGAGTTAAATAAATAAGGACACAAGTAGCTCTTTTTAATTGTTACTTTTAGGGGTAAAAAATAAAATAAATTAAGTTAATATTTTTATCACTTTAATGCAATAAGCAATTAATTTGTGTTTTTGTCATATGTACAAAACAGTTTTTAGAAAAATAGATTTATGTTCCAAAACACTAAAAAGTTAAGGATTACATTTTTAAAATAATATCTTAATGTAAAAAAAAAAGTAATTCCAAAAATAAATATTGTAATATACAAATTCTCGGTGATGTTTTTAATTCTATAAATTATTTTTCTTTTATTCTCTCTCTTACACATTCAATCCCTGGTGTTTTTAATTTTTTTTTTAGTCTGGTCATGGGACCGGGTACTTTGCTAGTATATATATATATATATATATATATATATATATATAGTGATGCTGATATCTTTTTAATTTAGTGCATCCTGGGAATGCAAGGATTTGATTTGAATGAGTTCCGGGGAAATTTGATGGGTATCAACTAAAGTTTCTTAATAAATTGCAGAGTTTTTATCTATGAACAACTAAAGCCAATATAACTCCTACCTTGTACCCCATACAGTGTAATTCGTTTCAAAGAAAATATTGAAATGTATTTACAGTTAGCTGGAAATGATGGTGGGGAAAAAAAAAAAACAAAAAAACAACAAAAAACAAACAAACTAACTCTGGGATGGATGGGTATGATTTTTCTGTATCCTTTAAAATTTTAATTCATCAGTGATGCAGGACGTGTACCTATCAGCATCTCTGTATGTATGTATGTATGTATGTATATATATATATATATATATAAAATCCTCATCAGGTTGTGCTGACAGCATGGATTATATATATAAGGCATGTTTTATTGAAAATGACAGACAAGGATTTAGTGTTTAGTTTCTTATTCAGCTTTTCTTTTTGGTGAATGAGATGTTGTAAGTGTGGTTGTAGGCAGTTTAAAAACTGTCCAAAGTGTCTGTTTGTGTAATTCAGGTTAGGATACTTTCAACCATCTTCAGTCCTTTTCAAGGTGCTACTATAATTAATTCTTGAATACAGAATTAATTCAGTATTTCACAACGCAGGAGCACCTATATAGATGGTCAAAAATAGCCTTACCTGAACTACACTAACAGAGATTTGGAGTTTTTAAACTGCCTACAATCACAGTTGTGCTGCTCTGTCAACTGGGACTGTAAGACTGTACACTGACTACCTCTGCAAAGGAGTAAGACACCCCAAAGGGGGGCCAACTACTTGTAATGCCTGAGGAAAAGGTTCCTGGTGGCTGACCAATCTGTGACTCAGGTACTAAGTAGTCATATGATCTGGAACAGTCTACTTTGGCTTATACTTGTGTTTTTGTAAATAAACAATATACTTACACCACCTTATGTTAGTGAATTGGACGTGAAAAAATTGGTATTCAAATATTTGTCATTTTTTTTTCTCTTGTCTCATCAATAAAGTTATAAGAAAACTGTTAGGGCAGATAACTCTCCCTAACAAAGTTGACACTGGTATGCGCAGTCGCAAATCAGAGATGAGACAGTGAAGAACATGACTGCCTGATGAACACATCGCATGGCTGATAGCTGAACTGTTTTATCCAACTCATCCTACTGTATTCCCTGTTGGTGAGAAAAATAAAAACCAATATTGTTATATGTTAAACATATTTAACTGTTTTTGCTATATTTTTTATTCCTACGTCTTGGGATATAACAAATCTTCAGCAATGAAGATATGTTCATCAGGCAGCCATGTTCTTCACTGTCTCGTCTCTGATTTGCCACTGCGCATACCAGTGTCAATTTCGTTAGGGAGAGTTATTTCTCCCTGACAAAAACAATACAAATAAACAACTTTGAACTTGTGAAATAATCAATTTCTTTTCATTTAGTTAGATAGGATTTTATCCACCAGTAAATTTTATATGTACATGCTGAATTTGATTTCTTTATCTTGAATAGTTTTTGTTGTAAAAGGGTTTTGTCAATAAAAACAATATATTGTCCAAAAGTTTTTGTCCAGTTTTTCATACTTCAAGTGCTTATATTTTAAAAAAGTAGAACCGGTTTAGCTCAGTCAGTAGAGCATCTGACCCGGAACCACAAGGTTCTGGGTTCGATACCGGCCCTCGCCAACTCAGTGTATGAGTAGCACGAGGTAAAGTGAGAGGCTGATGGTAAGTGTAGCGTTCCACCTCAGACGCCAAAACAATCTTCTTGGTCTAGTGCTAATGAAAAGGGGACAGACTTCTTTGCTGCCTGGGCGATACTGATTTTAGACCACTCTGACGACTTTACTTACTTTTATATCAATCTATATTTTTTAATTACAAAATTTGTTATACCAAAATCACATTCAAATTTTTTTTTTTTTTTTTTTTTTTTCAATAATTTTTACTGTTAACTAACAATCTTCAAAAATAGCAAATGTTTAGTCCTAGTCTACTGTGTCCTACAGAATAATTTTTTGGTCAGCTCTGACCAGCTCCAGACTTCAAGTCTGGAGCTGGTCAGACCATATAAAATGCCTGCTTTGTTTATTCATATCATTTTTTAATTGGGGGTGCCAGAGTTTAGGTTAAAGAGTATATTGTTTTTTTTTTGTTCATATATTCTCCATTGAAATGAATAATTTTTCTGAGGTTGGTTGATATGATACTTTCTTGTAGAATTTATACTTCACTAGAGTTATACTTCAAAATTGATTTGGATGTGTCCATTATTCTGCAACCAAGTTTCAAAGGATTATTGAAGAGATTCCTGATGCTCTAAAATAAAAATCTTCAAAGATTCCTCTCAGAAAAATACATCTTAAGATATATTTTTATTCTATTTAATCTAAAACTGAAACTGAAACCAGTTTTGTCTGTTTTTTTTTCTTTTCTGTTTTTTTCAATAAGATTTTAGACAATTGCTGGTTCGGTTGGAAATAAGCCTCTCCAAGGTCCCAGCAGGAAGAAATATTCTTCACTTGCCCGATTTAGAATGTTTATCTTAAATCTTTTTTATTCTGATTGGTTGAGTCAAACCCCAGGTCTTTCACCCACTGCTACCACCTTAAAATTCCTATTTTTCCTTCTTCTTTCCCCCTCCCCTTCTTATCTAACTTACTTAGCATGCTTCTAAGTGCATCTGAGATTCTATTGTGAAATTAATTTCTTTTGCAGCTGATCTCCTATTAATAATGCATTTAAACTGCAGAAGAAAGTTTGGTGCATTAATGACAAATTAGATCCTATAATAAGTTTAATGACAAATACAATGGTTCGAATTTAAACAGCTAATTTATCCAAAGATACCAGAATTCAAGTTTTCTGATAACTTTTCTGAAAATGTCATCTTAACAATAAGCACAGAATTCTGTGTGTTTCATTTGTGATTTTTTTTCTTTTAACTTACATTTGAATATCATTCCACTTTGATTATCAACTAACTGAAGTACCCATCTCTGCCTAGTAAAAAAAGCCAATATTGCATCTTGGCAAAATTAAGTCAAATATCAAAAATCATTTTATCTTATTTTAAAACAATGCCTATTTTACAATCTTTTTTTGTGTTGGCAGGGCTTAGAATATGCTAACTGCATCCCCTGCAGAGGGGTAAGGTCCCCTCCCTCCTGCAAAAAAAAAAAAAAAAAAAAAATTAAGTGTTTTGGGTATGACATTAAATTACATTTGCTGTTGAAGTTTCAGTTTTGTTGTTCTGTGAAGTATAGAGTTACCCTTTCATCACCATTACTTCCAGGTCCACTCTGACTTGGAGTGGCAGTATATGTTAGAGACCCATAGATCTGTTTGAAAATTGTTAATATCAGATAGGAATACTTGATACTGTGCAAACAAATGATTATTAATAGGAATAGTTACTTGGAACCATATATTTGTGTATAAATTATTGTATTAGATAGAAATATGTTACTATATGACTGTGCAAATAGATTATTAAACAGGAATATTTAATTCAAAACAACTGTCACAAATTTTTAAATAGATACAACTGAGTTTGAAAAATAAAAACAATACATTATACAAATATAAAAGATATTTAGATATTCTTTTTTTATTTTAATTCAAAGCAAATGTCATGTATTGGGGTGGGGGTAAAATATCACTTTCATATTGCATTATCTTGTCAGGAAAAATGCCTTCAAACAGTTAAACAGTTCATAACTAGCACGGTTCATGTTTTGAGCAGCAGGCACTGCTTAGTGTTCTTTTAGTACAAGAAGGCCAGTTTTCTGAGTCTGGCCTTGTGCCAGACTAAGTTAAAATGTATTATCTACTATTAATATGTATGACTGTATGTTCTATATATTTGAATTATTAGTATTGGATAGGAATGCTTGAAACTATATAACTGTACACATTATTTCTATTAGATAGGAATACTTAATACCATATAACTGTGTAAACAAGTGATTGTTTTCATAGACAGACTAAAAATAATGTGCAATTTAAAAAAAAAAAAAGCAATTGCAATGTAACATTGAAAATATAAATAGTTAAATTAAGCATTTACTTATTAATTATATTTTGGCATTAAATAACCCATAGGGGGTTGATATGTTATTATTAGGTTGGATGCCGTGGTGTAATGGTTAGTCGTAGGAAATGGACTCCTCGACCCGAGTTCAAATCCTGTATGAAGCTACAGTTCACAAAGCACTAATACCCTTGGGAAAGGTATGAATCCAGCTATGAGTAAATAATAGGGCAGACTGGGCTCTTTAACCTTGGTTAGGCAACCAGTCTAGGAGAAGGAAAACTCTGAATTCAAACCTGTTAAACTTTGCTTGGGGTGATCACTACTAGAATAGGCTCAGTCCTAATTAGTGATCTATTTCATTAATTTTTTATTAAATAAACTAAACTAAACTAAACCAGACATTTGCTCATACCTATGTACACAACTGTATATGCTGCTTTGTATATTTTTTGCTGTAATCCAAATTTAGTGCAACTGATTCTAATCCAATGTAATCCGTGTTTAAATACATTACCCAGATCTACTGAGCACAGACAATTGTAAACCTTTAAGCTTTGTGAATTATTCAGTGATACGTATATATCCTTGTAAATCCTCGGATTTCTTTTTCCTCCCTCTCCTCTCTCTCTCTCATCTCTACTCAGATGGTTTGTATTAAACTGATAGCTTTACAAAATTGTAGCCTTTGCCAACCTACCTAACATTGTTGGTACCTTTTTTTATCTTTATCTTTTAAAGAGTTCTCTCTTCATGATTGATAAGAGTCATTTGATACAGATATAAATTGATCTGTTTCAAATTTACTTTTAAGTAGGTCTTAATAATCATACTTGAGACAGTATGTAGGGTTAATACCAGTATTTACTGGTGTAATGGTTAGAGTTTTAGGAAATGGACTCGTCGACCTGAGTTCAAATCCTGTACGAAGCCGTTTGCATTTCACATAGTGCTAATATGCTTGGGAAAGGTATGAATCCAACTATTCTCCCTCCAGGTATGGGTAAATAGCTGGGCGGATTGGGCTCTTTAACCATGGCTAGTTAACCAGTCTAGAAGGAAAACTCTGAATTCAAACCAGTTAAACTCTGCTTAAGAAATTGACTTTGTGTCACATCCTGCTCGTGCAGAGGGGGTTGGTAAATATATAGTGTCCTGAGTATGACATTAATGTCATCCGGTGATGAAGCCACAGTTCTTGAGCTTTGGGGAATGTAACATCATTTATTTATTGCCATTACTCTCAGGTTGACTCTGACCCAGAGTGGTAGTACCTGTTGAGGTTCCTTCTATTGGGTCAAATAGATCTGATATAATGTTTAAATTGATTTTGAACTGTTTCCTTTTAAAATATTGCTATAATAACTGTTTAAAATGACCTGGAATAGAAGTACCTGTTAGGATCACATTTACATGTCAAATAGATCTGTTTAAAACTTATCCATATTTGATAGGACTGTGTGCAGTAAAGCAAACAAACAAACAAAAAAAAACTCTTGGCATAAAATAACCCTTGACATAAAATCAATTGAAATCATGTCAGCTATAATTGTTTACAAATGATTATCACTTAACTAGGAATAGTTGCTTGAAACCATGTAATTGTTTAAAAAAAAAAAAAAACTGATTTTGGCATCAAACCCAAGAAGGGTTGACATGCTGTAAAACCAACCAACTAGTTTTTATTTACGAATCTGATATTATATAACTTAGACTTGCAATAGAGGTTTTAACCCTTTTTGGGCCGGGTTAGCTCAGTCGGTAGAGCGTTCGGCTAGAGACCACAAGGTTCCTAGTTCGATTCCGGTCCTCGCCAACTCAGCGTATGAGTAGCACAGGGATCTGTGCGGTAAAGTAAGGAGCTGATGGTAGGTGTGGCGCCCCACCTCAGATGCTAAAACAATCTCCTTGGTCTAGCACTATTGAAAAGGGGATAGACTCCCTCGCTGACTGGCTGATGCCGACTTTAGGCCGCCCCGTCAACTTTACTTATTTCAGTTGAAAATTGTTTTTATCATAATTACTGTCTAACATGCACCCCTAACTTTGGATTAAATTATACTCGTTTATAATACACGCTGACTTTTTAGAATTTGTAGCACCTAAATTTAATCTAAAAAGTCTGTAAAAAGAAAAAAAAAAGAAAATCTTAAACTATCTGTACATTATTAAATTCTGAACTGATTATATTAGAATGTCGTATACCGCCTCATTCTGTCTGACCAGAGGTCACATTCATTTTCCTAATCTACCCCAAATGATAGCCTTTGTTTAAATGTAATATTAAACATATTTAGAAGTCATTGATTTATGGTAAATAACAGGTAACTTTAACTGAAAAGGCCATTTTTAGCCGTTTTTGATATATCCTTATAGGAATTGGTCTATGGACTTAAAAAATTCTCAACAAGATATTAAGTAGCATTCCCTGTTGATTTTTTTTATTTGAGGTTATTGCTGTTTAATCACATTAGTTATGTAGAACTTTGTAAATGGAGTTCAGAACTGTTTGAATTATGCAAATATCCCCAGTGGTTCAAAAGTTATGAGAATTTAAAGCACCGAAATTGGGGTAAAAAAGTGGACATCTGTCGATTCAGGGACCATTTCAGAACAAGAAATTCAGTAATTTCTTCACCATTTCTTTATTTTTGAAGCAATTTTGATAAAACTTTGCATTCTTATGTAAAATTCTATGTTCTGTCTGATTCTGGTCTTAGATTTTATGTATCTCCATGCTAGAATCCATTATTTGGGGAATAAAAAGTAGGGGTATCAAGATTTTTTGTTTTTTTAAAAAGTTTACCACAAGATTATTCAACATTTTCATTTTTATACTGCATGTATACACATATATAAAACATATATAATATTAATTTAAATATATAACACTTTGAATTTGAAAATACATTTCTAAATGCTTATGTTGAATTACATAAAAGAAATAGATTACCTATTTACATGTTTTCACACAAACCCAGTCAGTGTGGGCCGTGTTTTGTT
>CM042154.1:43103641-43106141 GCA_023376005.1 Doryteuthis pealeii | reverse complement strand
CTTGGATATACATATATACACACCCATTCCTCACCAAATTAATATTGATAGAATGCTGAATATTAAGATATACACAAAAATAAATGAAAATTAAAAACTGTGAGCTATGAAAAGAGAAAAAACAAATTACCTTACAGGTAGGATTGAATACCCGGATCACCAATACTTATGTATTGGTGATCCGGCAAAGATCAAACTTGCTTTTTAGATTTGTGAGTCTAGTTTGCTAAAGAAACTGAACTATGAATGTTACTTTTTTTAGTCCCTACCCTATTTTTTTGAAAATGATTCTAGTCATGTATTTGTTTTTTATTTCCTTCCAGATTTTCCCTGTTGAAAATTCTGCAGAAATATGGCAGTTTAAAGAAATTTGATTTGATGTACCACAAATCTGGACCCGACCAAGGCAAACACAGAGGCTACTGTTTTGCTACCTACAGGAACAAAGAGGTAAATGTATTAACATTCCACCCCTAATCACCAGCAATTATTTTGATAATTATTTATTTGGTATATCCTTTTTTAAAATTTGTTATATACATATATATATACATGAGGGTTAGTCAAAAAGTAATGCCATTTTCTTTATTTTATGTGGAGTTTTTTTTATTTTTATAAAACTAAGGCCTACATTGAGACCCTAATGTGACTCAGAGCAAGAATCCGATGAGTAAAACCCAACTTGCCAATCAACAATCTCCTACTTTTGCATAACAATGCTTGATCATACACAAGCATCAGGACAAGGGAGAAAATCGCCTTATTTGGGTAGACAACTTAACTGTATCCTCCATACTCACCAGATTTATTACCTTCAGACTATCATCTCTTCAGCCCCAAGAAAGAGGGTTTGAGAGGCAAACATTATTCTAGTGATGAGGAAGTGAAATTTGTAGTGAAGAAGTGGCTCAAAGAACAGTCAGCAGAATTTTATGGGGCAGAGATACATGCTCTCATTTGAAGGTGGAACATTGCTACTGAGAGAAATGGTGACTGTGAAGAAGTAGGGATGGGATCCACAGAGGACCAGCTTCATTTTGATGTATGATACATGTTCCTGTGTTTGTAATTATACCTGTCCTAAACAAAATGGTATTACTTTTTGACTCACCTTCGTAGTTTGAATGATTAAAAAAATGGCATATAAAATTTCATTTTTTTTTTTTTTTTTCAATGATAAAAAAAGCATAAACATTTGTATTATTTAGGTTTTTCGGACTATTGTCCTCATCTTTATTGCTATATACACAACGTTTCGGCTGATGTGTCCTCAAGCCTTCTTCAGGTGTTTCTTGCTGAACTCTTGAACTTTCTAGTCCTTCATGGACCTTTTAACTGAACCCTTTATTCAATTCACTTGGGTAGACTGTTCTCATTCTGTTAACCATGACTGGGTACAAGTATTAAGCTATGCTAAGTATTCTATTTTAATATCATCCATGATCAGGATGAGGACAACAATCTGAAAAATCTACATGATACAAATTATCAAGCCTCATCTCAAAAATTCAGACAAATAAGCATAAACATGTTTGTGAATTTTTATATTTGTTCTCATTAATATTATTTGGATTATTCGGATATTGTCCTCATCTTTATTTGTATCTGTACTGCCCTTGACCAGGATTGAACCTGCAGCCTAACATTGTTCTCATTACTATGAGAAATGATGAGAAAACTATTGCAATAAACTTAGTTGTATTTGGCACTTACTGCTTGACATTTTTCCCCACCCAATATTGGCAATTGTATAGCAGAAATATAAAACCCGTTAATACTGATTTAGTGAAGAATCCGATGTTGGCCTGGCACAAAGATTGATTTTGAAGGATCAGTTTTACTACAGTATTATTGGTCATTTAGATAAGGGGAGTCATTTTCGTCGGTGAGATATGTATGTTTTTAGATTCGATAAATAAAGCTTTCTTTGAGCAAACTGTCTGGCTTGGCACGTTATTGGAAGAATGCCAACAAAAACTGACAGTTACTTGTTTTATTTTGAGTTCCTGCCTGGGATGAGAGCTAGTAAGCTAATAAAATGAGTTTGTGAATCTGTTGGCTTCCTATTGTAACAGTGGTCCATGATAATACTGATTTTTCTATTTAGGAAGGAGTGAAAGATTCTAATTAGCATTTCATTATCATCTCTGTTATAGTTATCTATTAAACTTAGCTTAGATGTGGCACAAGGCCAGAAGTATGGGACGCCCAGTGAGAATCGAACTCACTATTAATGGTCAGCTAATCTCGCTTGCTAACCATTACACCATGTAGGGTGCCCATATATATTTACCAACCCCTCCGCATGAGCAGGATGTGACACAAGGTCAATTTATTAAGCAAAGTTTAACAGGTTTGAATTCAGTTTTCCTTCTCCTTGACCGGCTGCCTAACCAATGTTAAAGAGCCCAGTCTGCCCTACTATTTACCATAGCTGGAGGGAGAGTAGGATTCTTACCTTTCCCAATGATATTAGTGCTAAGTGAAAATGCAATTTGCA
>CM042154.1:43058641-43096141 GCA_023376005.1 Doryteuthis pealeii | reverse complement strand
TATCAAATTTCTTCATTTATTGAAATGATCCCATAAAAATACCATACCCCAAAAATAAACCCATTACCTTTTTTCTTCATTTCCTCACTCACACATCCAATCCTCCTCTCTTTCCTTTCCCCTCTCATCTTATCACTATGTACGTCCACTCCCCTCATCCCCCCCAAATTATCTTTTCAGCATGAAAGTAGACTGTAGAGCCCATTTTGTCTTCAAATTAAATTTGACAAAGCTTCGCAAAATACTGAGGTGAAATATCATTTGAATTTAGTTGTTGTGTTGTAGTGAAGAAGTGGCTTAAAGAACACTTATCTGCATTTTTCAACACATAGAATAATGTACAAATGTCAGGAACATGAATAGTGTATTGTAATATTATACATGTCTGTGTACGTGTGTGTGCATATGTGTCTGGAGGGGGGAATATTAGGTATAATTTTGTCGAATTACAGGAAACGTGGCGGTTTTGAAAGATGCAGTCTTTCGGCAGCCTACAATGGATGCAGGCAGTTTATTCCATGCCTCAGCAACTCTGAGCATGAAAAAATATTTCTGAGCTATGCTGTTTTCTGACTGAGTAGAAATGCCCACATGTGTTAGAAACATGGAAATCAAAAAGGAGCTCAAGGTTGCTGTTGGTAAGATGATTAATGACCTTATGAGTATTTACATGTTTTTTACTATGAAGGTGATTCAAAAAGTAATGCTATTTTGTTTAGGACCGGTATAATTACCAACACAGAAACATGTATCATACATCAAAATGAACGGGTCCTCTTGATCACATCCCTACTTCTCCACATATTCACCATTTCTCTTAATAGCAATGTTCCACCTTCGAATGAGAGCATGTATCCCTGCCCCATAAAATTCTGTTGACTGTTTTTTGAGCCCTTTTCACTACAGATTTCACTTCCTCATCACTGGAATAATGTTTGCCTCTCAAACCCTCTTTCATGGGTCCGAAGAGATGTTAGTCTGAAGGCAAACATTATTCCAGTGATGAAGGAATGAAATCTGTAGTGAAGAATTGGCTCAAAAACAGTCAACAGAATTTAAATGTATTAACGATTTTGACTATAAATCAAATACTCTTTAATAGACTTATGTAATCATTGAGAATATTGTGACTTAAGCTGTGGCATAGTTTTGGTTACAACAGAAATACACCCAATCTCCATTATTAATAGATATAACATGTATAACTTAACTTTAACCCTTAACTTTGGACTAGGAAATCTAGGAAAAAAATTCTCGTGTATAATAAGCACTGACTTTTTCGAATTTTTAGCTGCTAAATTTAACCAAAATTTATGCTGTTTACACTATGTCTTAAAACACAAAATTTTCATGAAAACTCTATTAGAAGAAACAAAATTATAAACAAACTGTAAGGGTCAGCTAAAAAAACTTCCAGAGTTGCTCCCCTTTGATAGTAAAATCAGTGCATTCGGGGAACAAGACATCAGGACACATTTCTGGTCCACATAGCTTGAAGTTTGTGTCAATTTTGGTAGAACACGTTAGTTCTGCATCAAATAAAACCATCATTTTTCTACTTAAGACTCTGGCTTTCATTAATTTAAAAAAATATTTCTTGTATGTTAAAAACATAACACAAACTCACTTTACAGTGGATATTTCTCTGTAACTGCAGAAAACACATTAGTTTGGACTATAGATATAAATTACTTTTGGTCATTTTGTCTTGAATATGATAAGCCAAGTGGCTGGAAAAAGAGTTAATTACATATTTCTTATGTATAATACGTAGCCTGAAAAATCTGGAAAAATAGGGCCGGCTTAACTCAGTCAGTAGAACATCCAGCTTGGAACCACAAGGTTCCAGGTTCAATACCGGCACTCGCCAATTCAGTGTATGAGTAGCATAGGGATCTGTGCAGTAAAGCGGGGGAGCTGATGGTAGGTGTAGCACTCCACCTCAGACGCAAAAACAATCTCCTGGTCTAGCGCTAGTGAAAAGGAGATAGACTCCCTTGCTGTCTGGCTGATACTGACAATAGGTCACTCCATTGACTTTACTTACTTTATACACAAATAATTAAAGAAGCGCGTGGTGTAATGATTAAAGTCATAGGAAATGGACTCGTCGCCCAGAGTTCAAATCCTGGACGTGGTAATTGCATTTCACTTAGCGCTAATACCCTTGGGAAAGGTATGAATTCTACTCTCCCTCCAGCAATGGGTAAATAGTAGGGCAGACTGGGCTCTTTAACCTTGGTTAGGCAACCGGTCTAGGAGAAAGAAAACTCTGAATTCAAACCTGTTAAACTCCACTTAAGAAATTGACCTTGTGTCATATCCTGCTCGTGCGGAGGGGTTGGTAAATATATATACACAAATGATTAGTATGTGTAATTTTATAGCTCTAGATCATTCTATATAATTCTTGGTCAGGCAGAGAACTTTTCAGTAGGACTTTAGTAATAGTCAGTGATAAAGATACTTTATACACAGGATGCACAGGCAGTGTTGTTTGGATGCAGTCCAGTTTTCTCTTTGTCTTATCTTTCTCATACAGATGGCAATATGCCCAAAACTTCTTTTTTGTCTCAAATTATTTTGGTGTAAGAAAGAAAACTTAGCAAATAATTGGTAGGACTTAACATTAGATTAAAAAAAAAAAAGAAGCTTTTGTTAGGGGGTAGAGTAAAGAAGGAAAAAATGTTGGCAATGCTGGAAGATGTGACATATTAAATGGTAATATAGAGAATAAGGTGATTTCCTATAAGTCTAACATAAACAAAGGGGAACCACTCTTGACTGATAAATTATTTATTTATTTATTATTATTTATTCTACTAGGAAAAAAGAAGACAGGGTTAGAGGTTAGGGTTAGTTTAATGGGAAAATAAATAAATGATTTATCAGTCAAGAGTGGTTCCCCTTTGTTTATGTTAGACTTATAGGAAATAACCGAGAATAAATTTATTTATAGTAACTAGCAAATGTATGCACCCTCCGGGTGCAAGTATTTAAGTTTTAATTTAATAAAATATTAGATTAATTTAGAAAGGCTAATGAAACTAAATAAGAATGCAGATAAAAAGATTTGAAACTGAGGGTGTATAATCAAAAAATAGAACAGAAACTTACTCTTCCCCCACTCCCGTCTTTCATTGCTAAATTTTCCTAATTTAACTATTCAGTTAAAATAGGAAGTAAAGAATAAA
The DNA here is from genome assembly GCA_023376005.1 of Doryteuthis pealeii. Lineage (NCBI taxonomy): Eukaryota > Metazoa > Mollusca > Cephalopoda > Myopsida > Loliginidae > Doryteuthis > Doryteuthis pealeii. The sequence continues at coordinate 43,092,947 of CM042154.1, read as the reverse complement.
ATTACACTTATTTCTTCTTGTTAACGGATTTCTTTTAAGATTTATCTTCGAGATTTTTGCTAATATTCATTAAGATAAAATCAAACAATTAAAAATCAGTAATACTAAGCACATATTTATTAAAATCAGATTTTTTATATCAATATGCAAATTAGCCTTCCCATTCACACTGTAAATTGCTATTTTGTTGTATATATATAAATACAATTGCATGTTATTAATATGTAGATATTGTCAACAGTATTAATAATATAAAGCAATTTTATCAATAATTGAGGTTTAAATAAAAATAAAATCCTGTAGAATGTGACGTAAATAACAAAGAGAATTGTGACTTGAATAGTAATATAGTTTCGGTTACAGACAGAAAAACACACAATCTCCATTATAATAAGATATAGAGAATAAGGTTATTTCCTATAAGTCTAACATAAACAAAGGGGAACCACTCTTGACTGATAAATTATTGATTATTTATTCTACTAGGAAAAAAGAAGACAGAGTTAGGAGTTAGAGTTAGTTTAATGGGAAAATAAATAAATAATTTATCAATCAAGAGTGGTTCCCCTTTGTTTATGTTAGACTTATAGGAAATAACTGAGAATAAATTTAAGTGTTTAGTTCCAGTTAACTCACAAATGATTGGTATGAAGTTCTGAGTAAATAAAGATCAGAGAATCCAGTTTAGTATTAAATCCAGAAAGGGTAAATTTCCAAATAGATAAAACCAACATTAACAATTTGTTCTTTCTCTGGAGGAAACATTGCATTAAATGGCTGACATGAGTTTGGTAATTAGTAATATTTGTATTATTCTGACTATTGTCCTCATCTTTATCTGTACAACGTTTTGGCTGATGTGACCTCCGGCCTTCTTCAGGTATTTCTTGTAGACTCAGTAGCCTTCTCAAACTCGGGAACCTTTTTTTTTTTTTGGACTCTGGAACCTTCTTGTCCTATTAGACACATAGTTAATGGATAAAGGCATTGGGTTAAGACAGTTCTAAGTGACAGTTATCTCTAGGTTCAATCCTGGTCAAGTGCCACAGTAACATAGAAAATAATTAACACAGCTTAACACCTGTACCCAGCTATGGTTAGTGAAATGAGAAGATACCCTGGATTGAATAAAGGTTAGGTTCAAAGTTCCGTGATGGCTCCCGATTACAACAAGAAGATTCCCGAGTCTGACTAAGAAGGTTGGAGGGCACATCAGCCAAAGCATTGTAACAATAAGATGAGGACAATAGCCTGAATAATCCAAATAATACTAATTATCAACCCTCATCTCAGAAATTCAGAGAAATGAGTTAGGTATTTTCAGTAATTAGAAGATCCATATTTCCCAGAATGCAATGTTGATGGTTATCTATTTCAGACAATGTTGTTTATGGCTTATACCAAGACAACAATGGAGGTGTGTGGCGTAATGGTTATCATCATAGGAAATGGACTCATCGGCCCGAGTTCAAATCCTGGACGAGGCTGTTTGCATTTCACATAGCACTAATACCCATAGAAAAGGTATGCATCCAACTATTCTCCCTCCAGCTATGGGTAAATAGTAGGGTAGCCTGGGCTCTTTAATCTTGTCGGAATATTTTGGTGATATAAGGTGTGCTGAAGTCCACAACTTAAACTCTGCATGGGCACGTGGATTAAAGCCAGCCAATCAACAGCTCAAATAAAGGTTAGTTGAATATTTAATCTCCAATCTTGAAAGCCATTCATTTGCACGTATTCACCACGAATGGATCTGCACCAAGGACTCTACTTAACACTAAGGGACACCGAGGAACAACCAAAGTATTCTTCATTAAAGATCAGCCTCTGCTTAATACAAGTTATCTCCACTGTAAAAGCTTTGAAAGACTCAGTGTTTTGGCAGCCTACAACAGAAGCGGGCAGCTTATTCCATGCCTCCGCAATTCTGAGTGTGAAGAAATGTTTCCGAAAGTCACGTGAGCAGTGCAGTTTTCTGACTTTGTAGGCATGCCCACGTGTGTTAGAAAGATGGAGATCAAAAAGGTGCTCAAGGTTGATGTTGTTAAGATGATTAATTACCTTATGAGCATTTACCAGGTCAGTTGCCAGACGCCAAAGTTTCAACGAATCCATTCCCAGGGCAGCGAGACGTTCAGAGTATGGTAGATGCCTGATGGAGGGTATTCGTTTGGTTGCACGTCTCTGTACAGTTTCTAGGAAGTTAATATTCTGAGCAAGATAGGGGTTCCAGACTGGTGATGCAAATTCCAAGTGCGGCCGCACCATAGCTTTGTACAGCTTTAAATAGATAGCCAGTGATGCAGGTCTTGCTGAGTAACGCCAGGACACCTTCAGCCTTTTTGACAATTTTAGAGATGTCTTTCGTCCAATGTAAATCACTGCTGACAGTAATACCCAGATCACATTCACAAGAAGATTCCTTGATATTAGTGTTGTGGAGGGAGTATATGTATGATGGGTTTTTCCTCCCAAAATGCATAGTGGTGCATTTGTCCACAGCCAGCTTCAGTTACCAATTAGTGATCTATTGTTGCACTGTGTCCAGGTCTGACTGCAATAAAGATCTGCAGCGTTCAGGATCTGTCTTTTTTATCTCAAGGTACAGCTTGATGTCATCGGCATACTTCAGTACTATGGTATTCCTTAAGTTAGCATCTATATCATTGATATACGCAACAAACAAAAGGGGGCCAAGAACAGATCCCTGTGGTACCCCAGATGACATCTCATATGGTGAGGAGTGTTGCCCAAGAACTGTAACTACCTCTCTCTGGTTGAGAATAAAGGACTTTAACCAGTTAAAAAGATCATCCTTCACCCCCATTGCAGAGAGTTTTGCCAAAAGTCTTTTGTGTGGCACAGAGTTGAAGGCCTTAGCAAAGTCAAGGTAGACAACGTCTACCCATGAGCCCCCATCAGTGATCCGGGTGATGTCTTCTAGGAACTCTACAAGTTGATCACAACAGCTAGAGTTTGGGATAAATCCAAATTGGGGTGGTCGGGTAAGACTGAAAGTTCCAAATGGTCACAAAAATCGTAACAAATCTTGGTTAGGCAATTAATCTAGAAGTAAAACTCTAAGTTCAAATCTGTTAAACTCTACTTAAGAAATTGACCTTGTGTCACATCCTACTTGTGTGGAGGAGTTTATATATATGTGAAGAGAAAAATGGAAGTGAATCCGACGGTATGTAATATAGTGAAAAATTTGAAAAAACACAGGTTCAAATAAAATAAGTGATATTTATTCAGCCAACGATGCAGTGTTTCAATCTGTTTAGTAGATCTTCTTCAGGGCTTTTGTTGATATAAGGAAAAGTAAAATCTATCACAGAATAATAAGGAGACTGTGATAGTTTTTGTTGATCAGTTTGTTTATATATATATATATATATATATAGACGACAATCCAACAGGTAATGTCTGTCATGGTTGGGTTTTTGCTTGAAAGTTGTCAACAACTCTAAATTGACACTTGCAGGGAGTGAAGATTTTTGTTTAGATAATGAAGGTTAAGATGTTTTAGGCATTTTCTGCTGTCAATGGCACAAATCTGACTTTGACTTTTGTGTCGTCTGATGCCAGAAAATCTTTTGATTATAAAATGTTTTATTAGTGTCTATCGATCATTGAGTTTGTAATAAGTCTGCAAAAGAAAAGTATTTGTTTATAAAATATTATGGAATCATTTCAACATGTATATCTATCAATTTTTTCTTCAGCGTTATGATTTGCCACCATCAGAGAAAGGTGGAAAAGAAGATGGAAAATTGACCAGTATTGACAGCACATCATCTCTCAGGTATGTACAAAATCTCCCTGAACTGACTGTAAGGTGTGTGTGTTTATTTATATATATATATATATATATATTTACTAATCCTATTAGTAAATCCTTGCGTTAAGAAAAACATCTGACAAATAATTTGTTAGTAAAAATATACTAAACAACTTCACCTGTGAAAAAAAAATCAAAACAAAAGACCAAGAGAGTTGCACCAACGAAAAATGATCGATTGTCACTATAACACTTGGTCAAAGAAAAAAAAAAAAAATATATATATAAGATATACTAGCAAAATAAAAAAAAAAATGCCCTCTGGGCGATCTAAATTAAAAATTTTTGAGGGGATGGGAGTTGAAAATTTAATATCAGAGAGTTTGTATCATAAGTAAAGTAAAATCATCAAATTTATTAAAGGAGTAAAAAATAAAATAAATTTATTAAAGGATTTAAAAATATAAAAAAAATTGAAATGGAAACTTAGTTCTGATAACTTTAAATATATATTAAAATAAAACAAACTATATATAGATAGATAATACCAGGTTATGTATTTATTAAAACTTGTTTAAAAAACCAATGAGGACTGTCTATCATTGCATGCTCAAATTTTGAATGTATTTATTCTACGTTATGACGTTTTAGGTAGTGTGACGTAATCAGTGACATCGTTTTTGTTACAGACAAAAACCGGAAGCGAATCTCCATTATTAATAGATATACGTATATAAGCCACTAGGATTATCTAAAGCTAAAATGTAAAGAGTGCTTGATACCTAAGTAGAGCAAATAGTAATGTTACTATATATGTATACACACACTCACTAGCTGTACTTGTTGAAATTTCATTGAATACGACCATAATAATTACTCAACTATAAACAGTATTCTGAGATAAATTATTATTAATTTCTATTTTTATTTTAAAATTGATAACAGCTCATATACTAAGAAAGATAAATATAAACTTACGATAATAGAAAAAAAAATTGAATGGAAAATTTGTTTTCTGAAGTAGATGGCTTTCTTTTTGTAGGTATCATAATTATTTGTGTATAACAAACATCCCTTAAAGTTGGTCTATGAAATTCTGAAGACAAAAAGTATCTATACACACAAATACACTTCTGTAGCAAATATAAAGGAAAGGTGAATAATAGACACAATCAATTCAATTAATATTTTGTCTCTGTTAGTTCAGAGACTTCTTCTGAAGAAGTCTGGGTGCATATCGCATAAATTCATCCATCCTGGCCTCTAAAAATCCAGTGCCTACTGAAAATCCGACCAATGCTACTTATGAATAATGTTTTGTTTTTATTTTCGAAACTCGGTCGTATTTATTTAAGAGTTTGTGACAGTTGTTTTGAATTAAAATAAATGAAAATACTGAAAAAAAAAAAAAAGAAACAAAAAAAAGATATTTTAAGGGGGGGAGGGTAAAATATTTATATTTACTTGTTGATAAAAAAACCTGGGGGTGGCTTACTTTTAACACCTTCAAACCACTAAAAAAACTTTGTCAATAAAAACGCCTTGAAACTGCTAAAAAAATGTTTAAAAATTGTTTGTGTTTGTTATTCACTCTTCCTTTATATTCGTTACATTTTGTCGGATTTTCTTAATCTATTGTTTTCTTCACATACAGTTATGTATATGAAAGATGTTTTAGAAGTTTGCATTTAAAAATCAAGAAGCTCTCAGTTAATTCCCTTGCTAATTACAGAAGTTATTCCCCTTTAAACATGAAGTCGCATTTAAAGGACCATTTACAGATATTGAATTGGAGCGCATACATGGTTATATGCTGTGAAATATGGAACTTTAAGCTGATATATCATACTTTAAATCGTAGGATAAATAATCTACAATGTTAAATACTTGATTGTTTGAATTTTAGCTGTCCCTCTGCCCTGGAAAAAAAAGAAAAAAGTCTAGCACAGGACTTCTTAAACTTTTTACTTTATGTGCACCCCTTGTAACCAAATTTAATTTCCATTCGCCCTCCCAAATAAATTAATTGAATATCAAATTACAAAACATAAGTGATTTACCAATGTTTAATACAATTTACCTGAGAAAAGAATCAATAACCGGTTATTTCCTATAAGTCTAAAATAAAAAAGGGGAATCACTCTTGACTGATAAATTATTTATTTATTTACTAGGAAAAAAGAAGATTGGGTTAGGGTTAGTTTAATGGGAAAATAAATAGATAATTTATCAGTCAAGAGTGGTTCCCCTTTGTTTATGTTAGAGTTATAGGAAATAACCTAAATATGCAAACATCTTATAATGGAAATTGTGTACACTTTTATTACTGTGATTTTCTGATACATTTTTTGCCGTACATACCTGGGGAGAAGCACAGACACAAAGGCATGTTTTCCCAGAAAGGCTGCCTGGGATCAACTCTACTAAATTTTATTTCTACTTTCCCAGCCTTGTCTTGATCACACTGCTAAGCTAATGAAAGCCTCGTTCCAGACGGACCTGAGATCAAGACATATAAATCAAACTGTCAGTAATTTTTTTCCACTGTTTACCATTATTTCACACTACACTACCTACTAAAAATGATAGGCTATGCCTTTTCATTATGTAACAATGAGAGCTATCTTTCATTCCAAATGGCAGGATAAGTTGTATAACATTTTGGATATTTACTTTGACTTTTGCATCTCTAGATACAGTAAAATTCTTTTTCTTTTTTTTTTTAGTCGTGAAAGCAAGATTCAAGCCATTGAAGCCAAACTTCGTGCAATGGAGGAGAGTCAGAAAGATTTTACATATTCATTGAAACCTGCGGCTGCCCCTGGTACTAGTAAATGGTGCTCGTCTCATACTCAAAGCAGCAAGCAACAAAATAAACCCTACAGACGGAATCATTCCAGGAGGTGATGATGATAAATGAGGGGGGAAATCATCCAAGATTTTATTTCTCATAAAACATTAAACTTTTCACCCTCTCTCTCTTTCACTTCTTCTCTTTCTCTCATTCTTCTTCACTTTCTCTGCTTTCTATTGTCTTGTTGCCCCCCCTCTACCCACTCTTATTGTTGTTGCCCCCCTCCCTTAGCCACTTTTGATGTTACCCCCCTCCCTTAGCCACTTTTGATGTTGCCCCCTCCCTTAGCCACTTTTGTTGTTGCCCCCCTCCCTTAGCCACTTTTGTTGTTGCCCCCCTCCCTTAGCCACTTTTGTTGTTGCCCCTCCTTAGCCACTTTTGTTGTTTGCCCCCCTCCCTCTGCCCACTTTAGTTGTTGTCCCCCCTGCCCACTTTTGTTGTTGTCCCCCCCCTCTGCCCACTTTAGTTGTTGTCCCCCCCCTCTGTCCACTTTTGTTGTTGTCCCCCCCCCTGTCCACTTTAGTTGTTGTCCCCCCCCTGTCCACTTTTGTTGTTTACCCCTCCCTTTAATTAACCTCTGTTGTTTTTTTCTCCCTCTACCTCTCTTTCCCCCCTCCTCAACCTACCTCTCTCGTCTCTATTGTTCCCCTACCCTCCTCCTATTCTTTTCTCTCTTGCTCTCTCACTACTCTTTCTGCATCTCCTTTCTCTTTCATCTTTGTTTTCTCTTTCCTTCATTTCTTTCTCTTAGCTCTTTTATCCCCTCCCCCAATTATCACCAGTGATAGGAATGTTTTTTTTTTTTCAGTAGGTATACAGTAAGGCTTTAACTAGGGTTTATGTTTGCTGCCCACCTCCCTCCCTGCCCCCAAGAGATTCATCCTCAATGTTAACCTGTGTAGTTGGGGGTTTTGAAGCACTATTTTTTTCTCTCTTTCAATATGGCCAGTTTGGAGGCTGTTTGAAGCTATACTGCCTACACTGAGCATGGTGAGGACACATCGACGACATGCATCTATATCAACGATTCATCATTCATTCCATCTCAAATAAATATATACATTTAACCTCCAACTTCAAACCAGACATATTGAATGATTCTTACAGTAGAGTCCAGTGAATGGGGGAAAATTTAAAGGACATATTGAAATTAAAGGTCACAATAAATTTTTAGCACATTTCCAACAAAAACCGAATTTTAAACTTTTAATCAATAACTTGGTGCAAATCTGATTAATATTGAAATTAAGTACCCATAAAAAATGACTGGTAGAGTCCCCATGGTGTAGTGGTTAATGTATGGCGGCACATCACATAATGGTTAGAGTTGTGGGAAATGGACTTGTTGACCAGAGTTCAAATCCTAGACAAGGCTGTTTGCATTTCACACAGCTCTAATACACTTGGGGAAAGGTATGAATCCATATATTCTCCCTCCAACTATGGGTAAAATAGTAAGGCAGACTGGACTCTTTAACCTTGGATAGGTAACCAGTCTAGGAGAAGGAAAACTCTGAATTTGGAAAACCTGAGGTCAGTCGTTGATTGGGTTTGTGGCATTCCTTGTGCAACAATTCTTTCCTATCGACTGTGCCAAAAAGTGCGGATGGTCCAACACAAGCCCTCACCACTATAAATAAAACCACTGTGTAGGTTGTTCATTGGATGAACCCTCATGCGTCAAAATCGACGAGAGACTCCATATTTTTTTTTTTCTTTCCCCCCCAGTGTTTAATGTGCTGGACTGTAAAGACATAGTTAGCCAGATGTGCTTTGATATTTATTTTTGGACTAATAACCTTGGGAAAGGTATGAACCCCTTCATCTCACTAGTTATTGGTTAAATAGTACCACTGCTGTTCGTCCACAAGGATGGTTTTGGCATTAGACAATCAATGAAGGTTGATATGCCATTAAACCAAGAAACCAAACCAAAAAGATGACTGGTTTATTTGCATATTGATCGGCACTTGTGTCAAAGGTATCAGTTGCTCCTTGGTTCTTGGCCTTGGATCAGAGTGTATCATCTGTACACTCTATGAAGCGTTATATACACACACACACACACACCACACACACACACACTCTCACCCCCCCCACACACACACACAATATAATGAAAAGATTAACATTTTCATAGGAGAACATCACTTACTTGGTATTGGTTTGTGTGATGGGAAGTAAGTGGCCATACAGGTGTTCTGTAGGGTGCTACCAGATTTGAGAGCTGATGAAATTTTTTGCTAGTCAGTTAACACTGATGTGTTTATGTGTAGGAATCCATAGATACATCCATAAATACATTTCAATAGTTTCTTAGAAACGAATTACATAGGATAGATTACAAGGTAGGAGAAACCCTACAATCTATTAAGAAATTTTAGTTGGAACACATAAATTTTCCCAAGGGACTTATTCAAAGCAAATATGGAGGCGCGTGGTCTAATGGTTAGTCGTAGGAAATGGACTCGTCAACGCGAGTTCAATTCCTGGATGGAACTGTTGGCATTTCACATGGTGCTAATACCCTTGGGAAAGGTATGAATCCAATTCTCCCTCCAGCTATGGGTAAATAGCTGGGCAGACTGGACTCTTTAACCATGGCTAGGTAACTAGTCTAGGAGAAGGCAAACTCTGAATTCAAACCTGTTAAACTCCGCTTAAGAAATTGACCTTGTGTCGCATCCTGCTTGTGCGGAGGGGTTGGTAAATATATATTCAAAGCAAATATGTGCATTCCAGGAAGCACTAAATCAAAAAGCTATCAGCATCACTGGTCTTTATGAGTAGATGTTCAGCCTACAATAAACCCTAGAAATTGAGAAGCAATACATACTGTATCCCTTTATACCCACCTCCTATTTCTATCACTGATTTTCCCCTCCTCCTTTTCCCCTTACCCAGCACCTAGTAATTTTCTTCTTGGCCTTCCATCTAAATAAAAGGCACCCATTAGGACTGACTAAAAAAAAAAAGATATCAAAAAAAGAAAAAAAAAATCCTGGTACAAACATCTTTATCTCAGGGCAGCTACATTGCAACTTTCTCTCTTTTAAAACTTTTGTCAATTCTTTCAAAATGCTTGTGCATTTGGAAGAAAGTGTTTTGTGTGTTGTTTTTTTTTTTTGTTTTTGTGATTTTTTTTTCCCCTGAATTTTATTTCATTTGTATAATTTGGATTTTTTTTACTGTTATCCTCATCTTTATTATTATATACACAACATTTTGGCCAATCTGACCTTCTACAGGTGTTTCTTGTCAAATTCAGTAACCTTCTTGTCGAACTCAGGAGCCTTCATGGAACTTCAAACCAAACCCTTTATTCAATCCACTGAGGTAGACTGTTCTCATTCTGTTAACTATGACTGGGTACAAGTGTTAAACTATGTTAATTATTCTATGTTATTATCTCTCGAAATGTTGTGTTTATATAACAAAAAAGACGAGGACAACAGTCTGAAAAATCAAAATAATACAAATTATCAAGCCTCATCTAAAAAAAAAAAAAAAAAAAAAAAAAAAAAAAAAATTCAGACAAATAATTTATTTTATTTTCATGTTGTTTAAATTAAACAGTTTTTCTGAAATTACATACTGTATTTTTAGGTGTATAAGACATAAGTTTTTATAAAACATCCACCTATTTTCAGGAAAAAAAAATGATAATAATAATCCCCTGAGAGAGTTATAAAGAGATAACTGTACTATTTCTTAGATCTTGATGACTTTTTGTATATAAAATCAAGAAGATCCTGATCTTTTTTTTTAGAAAATAGTGTGTCTTATACACCAAACACTATTTTGTACCGGATGCACTACTCATTTCGGAGTCCTTCTCACAAACGGCATTTCTGTTCTCATCCCTGGGCCCTGCTGTACAAGACGCATGTTTCTTAGCATACATAAGATGCAGGTTGTATTTGAACAATAGGGTAGGTCGATTTTTCACTTTTTAAAAATATCAAATTGTCCATCTATGCGAAAGTTGTGTGTTAGTATACTAATACCAAAAATTAGATCTTTTACTTGCACCATTGTTTGAGGAAATAGCATCAAAGATCGTCTACTAAAATGCACTAAATCCTTGTTTTCGCAAAATTTAGCCTTTAGAAAACAAGGATTTTTAGTTCATTTTAGTAGACGATCTTTGATGCTATTTCCTCAAACAATGGTGCAAGTAAAAGATCTAATTTTTTTAATCAGTATTCAGTATACTAACACACAACTTTCCCATAGATGGACAATTTGATATTTTAAAAAAGTGAAAAATTGACCTACCTTATTGAACAACCCCTCTCTACCTTGAAAAATAAAAGTGCATTTTTGACACTAAAATTTATGGTAATGAGGTATTTTTGCTAGGGTTTTAAAGTTTGTAAGCTTATCCAAAACTTAAGTTGATACTGCCTTTACAAATTGAGGCATGAGACAAAAATGACTCTTGTGACACAAGTCCCATCTTCTCTCTCTCTTTCAATGACCCACAGTCATTGGTTAAATTCATTATAATAACCTTTAACATTTTGCCAAGTTATTTTGGTTTCACAAAAAAAAAAAAAAAAAAAAAAATTCCACAAATTATTCAAACTGGTATCCTCATCTTTGTTTTATTTAGTTCCCATCAAAGTACCCATAAAAAAAATGATTGGATTATTTATATAAAGATCAACAGTTCTGCCAAACGTCAAAGTATCAGTTGCTTATTTCCTCGGATCAGTGTATAATCTGTACACTCTGTAAAGCTTTACACACAATATCTACTTGTAATTATATATATGTGTAAGTATGTATATATAATATATATATATATATATATATATATATATATATATATATATATACATACACACGTGTGTGTGTGTATATATATAATATATATATATATATACATACACACGTGTGTGTGTGTGTGTGTATGTATGTGTATATATATATATATATATATATATATAAATATGTATATATATATATATATATGTGTGTGTGTATGTATGTATGTATGTATGTATGTATATATATATATATATATATATAAATACGGTGAGGAAATTAATCCGACAATATGGGAAGAAACTATTTTAAAAATATAACAAACACAGGATGTTATTAACAGTGTCCTGAAGATGGTACAATATACCGAAATGCTTAAGTATTGACACATAAAATTGTTTCCCCTGATCATAACATCCTGTGTTTGTTATATTTTAAAAATATTTTCTTTTCATATATATATATATATATATATATATATATATATATATATATGTGTGTGTTTGTAGTAATGGGGATCATTCCATGCGTAGATCTGTAGTGATACAGGTAAACCACAGTGAGAACTCTATGTGCCTAGTGCCAGTAAGTGGACGGACAGAGCAATATATAGAATAAATTGAGGAAATTAAGTGTTATTATAAATATGCAATGTAAGTCTTTGCGTATGCCTCTAAATTATTGAGATAAGAATTAATGGAGAATTACCAACTAAGCGCCCTCGTCTTGAACCAGCAGAAATGCTGATCAGTATATAAATAATCCTGTCACTGCGTTTTATAAATGTGGATTCTTTTTAAACACAGCATCCAATAAAAGAAAAAAATCTACCAAAAAAACACAATAGAATCAACACCTAAAATTTGCACAAATCTTTTATGGAAAAATTTATTTTTACTCGATTCTTTTCAAGCATTAAATTGATATATAGGAAGATAATAGGAAATTGAAAATTTAAAAATCCAAACAAACTAGAATTAAACGGATATATATATATATATATATATATATATACACACATATATACACACACACCCTACAGTACTGTCAGTTAAGAATTTAATTACATCAATTGATTGGGGGGGGTGTCCCGTGCTGGACTGCAACATCGTACTAAGCAAATTACACTTTTTTACGGGCACTCTCAGGATCGGTGGGTTAAAGCCTCATATATCTGCCAATTCGTCGAATTAACCACTTTCTTTGGTATCATTGTAATCTACATTACCAGAAAAGACAAATGATCAATTCGATGAATTGGCGGAGATATGAGGTTTTAAACCCCCCACCCCCACCTGAGAGTGCCCCCAAAAGTACCTATTTTCATGCAAATTCTACTTATTGATTTTATTATCTTTTCTGGTAGATTTCAATCCATAGATTTTAATGAGACAATGTTTTGTCGAATGATTTTAAAATCCCATCCTGTTGTTTTTTTGTTGTTTTTTTTCTCTCTAACCTTCTATCCATGCTTGGTGTCTGCCTAGAGTTTGAGACAAATGCAAATTTTACTCTTGTGTCAGAAATCAGTGTTCAAGCACAAAAAAAAAAAAAATGGATGCTGATTTTCAAGGCAGATCATTGTTTGGAAAAATGGTGACGCAAGCTTTCTCTTTTCCCCCATATTTAGCTTTGTGCCATATTATTGATTCACAGATAAAGGCAGCAAATATGAGTTTGTCAAAATCATAGTCTGAGTAGACAGTGTATGGAGATTATTAGAATATCAGAACAAATTGCTCAGGGTAATTGATGAAGAAATAATGGTCATTAGGGTCTTCCATATTTGATGCTGATAAGTTGTTGTTAAGGTTTTCCATACATTCTACACAAAAATGACTATCTTTTTCAAATATATATTATCTATATTTTTTTTTTCTACCAGATTTGGCAAGTAATTTAAATTGCAGGATACAACATTGATGTTTGGGTCAATCAATTGACCTGTTAATGTGAGGGGGGTGGGGATTTGGTAAAAGAAAAATGGAAATAATCCAAAGATTATTTGAATTGAAAATAAAACAATAAGGATATTAGTCCAAATAATTCATGGAAAAATAAAATTGTATTCAATGTTTGACTTTTAGTTGTTCATTTTTTCTTTTAAAAAAAACTTTGAAAAAAAAAAAAACTTTGAAAAAAAAAAAAAAACTTTGAAAAAAAAAAAAATATATATATATAAAAAAACGGGGAGTTAAGAAGAAAGAGAATTTCATTTGAAAAATGAAAAAAAAACATAGATAAAAAAAAAAAAATGAATGGTGGAAAATAAAGACAAAGTGAAAGAAAAAAAATACCCTCTTCCTAAAAAACAAGGAAGTAATCATTAAAAAAAAAAAATTAAAAACATACTGTATAGGTAACACCCCTAATTTGTAGTTGTCAAAGTGGGTATTTGTGGTAGACCCACAGATAGGTCACATTATAATCTGGCTAGTTACACAACCTATTCTAACATAAAATCTATCAAATATTCACCTTTGTTTCAAGACTTTGCTTACAAATATTAAATCTAGAACATTTTGCCATAGACTGGGATGTATAATGCAAACATAGAAATAAGGGTTGTGTTTCTTAGTACTATAATCGTGAATGAGCCTGAGAAAAAAAAAGTCAGCAGCATCAGGTCAGTTTAAAGTAGGAATCTTTAAGATATATATATATATATGTATATATATATATATATATATATGTATATATATATATATATATATATATATATATATATATATATATATATATATATATTGTGAAAAGGCTTTAAAAGGTTTCACGTCAAGCCCTAGCACCTATATCATTTTCTCAACCCTATTGCCTTTATGGCAAGCCCCAACCCCTTTTTATCATATGGGTGCTAGAAGGCGGTGGCTGCGGGTCTACATGTCCTGGGAATGACGTTACACTCTATCTGATGGTGAGGTTCCAGTTTTGGAGGTTTGGGGAATGTGGAGCACCCCTTCATCACCATTGCTCCCTGGTCCACTCTGACCCGGAGTGGTAGTACCTGTTAGGGCCCCATCTATGGGTTAAACAGAAAAATGTATTTATAAAAAAATTGTATTATCCATTAAGAATTTATTTATTTCAAAACTTTATCGGCATTAAATGACCCACTGAGGTTGATATGCCGTAAAACAAAACAAACCAAATCAAAAGGTTTCAAATGCATATTGTGTCATTGCAATCGCTGATCATTAAAACTTAATGATATATAAAAATTAAAACTAGTGCTGTTTTACATTTGTCGAATATATAGGTTGAAACAATGATTTTGGCAGAATTTTTGGGTAAAAATAAGTGAATATGGTAAATAAAAAAAAGTATAGAAAAGTAAAAGGAAGAAAAATCCATAAAAAGAAGAAAGATGAAAATATATTAGAAAAAATGAATTTCACCAGCATCTTAAAGTGTAACAAGAAAGAAGACTTACCTCATGGGGGCAAAACGGGAGCAGACCTGTCTCGCTTACAGGATGAGTGAAAACGTGGTCGGGTAGTGTTCACTGTATACTGTCAAATGGGGAAGCTGGAGGTAAAAGGTGTTTTCTTATTGCATAGTACAGATGCATTGTGGGTAAGTGAATGGACATAAAATACACCCTCTTACCCTGTTGGAGGTGATCACTTGGTGAACAGACGTCAGTCAGTCAATGAAAAGAAGGAAAAGAGGAGAAAGGAAGGAGTTACAGGATAGCTTAGGTTTTTTTTTTTTTTTTTTTTTTTTCCCTTTTTCTGACTAACTAATGACCAAGGAAACTTTAATATAAAGGTTATTAACTTTGTGAACACATGACTTTCACATTTCAGGCTGAGCACAATATCATACAT
Organism: Doryteuthis pealeii; assembly: GCA_023376005.1. Taxonomy (NCBI): domain Eukaryota; kingdom Metazoa; phylum Mollusca; class Cephalopoda; order Myopsida; family Loliginidae; genus Doryteuthis; species Doryteuthis pealeii. The sequence goes on along the minus strand of CM042154.1, from coordinate 43,077,712 downwards.
GACAAGTCAAGGTGAGTCAAAAATTTTGCAATATTTTGGTATTGTGAGGAACAATTTTGCGACACTGGATGCTTTTGCTGACTTTGTAAAGGTGATAAGCGACACTGGACTGAGATGCTAAGCTCACCTAATACTCCTCTATGGCTTGGAACACAGACCTGGAATCCAAAGTTTTAGACCCACCTGAACTTGCCCAATCAAGATAATTGTAACCCTAATAAAATTTCCTGAACCATCTGGTTATTGTACTGTGATCAACTATACTTTCACCTTTCATACAAGAAATATTTTTGGTTGTTCCCACAGTATTATGGCCCTATTCTAACTTGTAAAGCATAAGTTTTCAAATTAGATCATCGATGTAGCTTTCGAATCGTACATAGAGTGAAACAATGCATAACCTGTCAGCACACTAACTACCACAATACTACCAACCACAGCATCTAGAACTACTTTGATCATCTGATATATAAACTGCAAATTAGCACGTACCAAAACATTTGACTTTTTAATCTGTACAGGTTTACAAAGAAACTTCTTGGTGAAAATCAAAGTGGACAACTGGAGAGAACTACAGATGAAATAAATGCATTTCTCCAAGAAACATTGAAGGACCCTAAAAATTTGGAGATAACACGTTCCTGATTTCACCTATTTTTCCATCAATGAATTTTGATTTAAAAGAACCAACCTGAAATGAAATCCAAGCAGTCATGAAGACAGCCAGTTTTGACTCTGCCCGGGACTAAACGGAGTCCCTTATATTTTTTATAAACGATGCACATAATTTCTAAGTATTTTGTGGAAATTATTAATCAGAACAAGATCATTTGAGATATTCCTCATAAAAGGCGACTAGTCACAGCCTTTCTTTAATGGAATAATGAGATAACTTTAAGGATGTCTAATTTCTGGAGCTAAGTTTAAATGAGTTTTTGAGCTTTAAAAAAATTTTTTTTTTAATTCTGATAAGCCCTTGAAGAAAGCAGGAGCATCTTTTAATGCCAAAAAGTATTGCAGTTTTCCAAATGAAACTTTAATATATTTTCTATTAGTTACAATATTTTTACTGATCTTCTTACAAAGGCGACAGAAGTATAGAAAGTTATGTGATCGAAAAGAAATGAAATTAAGTATGTACAGGGTGTTCCAAAAGTCCTACACTTTTTTTTATAGGGATAAAATAATTATATAATACAACTTGAAATTATAGAAAATCAAATTTTAAAGATTTATTTTTAGAGGTAAAATAATTACATAACTTGTATACAAGGTAGGTCATAAAAAGTTCTATTCATTAATTTTTTTCAGAATACAATTTTAAAGCTGTATTTACCAAGATAGAAATGAAGAATGAATGGAACGTTATTTTTTCCAGAATACAAGGTGTGTCAAAGTGTACAAAAAATCTCAATCTTTTTTGACACACCTTGTATTATATCATCAAAAAATGAAAATGAAACCAATATGTAGAGGTAACAAGACTTTCGGACCACCCTATATTTACCCAGGATGTGACACAAGGAATAAAGCTGGTTTGAATTCAGTGTTTTCCCTTTACTATTCGCCCATAGCTGGATAGAGAACAGATGGATTCAAGTTTTTTCCAAAGGTATTAGCATGAAGTAATACACAAACGACCTCATCTAGACTCCTGTCTCCGATTCCATTTTCTATGATGATAACTGTTATACTAATAGAGAGATTAAGTAGTATAGTCTACAAAGTTATGTTAAAAATAAAAATAAAGATTGTTTAAATTTCTAATGGGCGGAATGAGCGTTTCTTCATAGAGGTATGACGTGTTTTTTTTTAATTTTTAATTTTTTTAAGCTCCGTAAAACGGATTTTTCTGAATTTTTCTTAGTCTTACAGTTTTTAATTTCTGACATGAAATTCTACAGAAAAATGGATATAGACTTGTCTCATTACCTGAAGGATAGTGTTCATGCCCTTGCACATCGGAAGAGTTTTGAAAACTAGTTTGACGTTTTGCTAGTGGTCTCGCGTCATCAAAATGAATTTATTGCCCAAACTAAATTTTTACAATGCAAGGGAGACAACTGTGATTAGCATCAAAACAACATGTTTTCTATCTTGACGTGATGATAAGCTAGGACTCATATTGACAATCATGGTCTGTGAGATTATATCTTGCTATCTTGTAGATCAGCCACAATGAAGTGTGGAGAAAGAATGTGCTGCTTTTCAGTCAGCTGTGTATAGAATTCTATTTTTTTATATAAGTTTTTATTATATCTAACCCCAGGAAACATATAAAGATGATTACCTGAAGAAAAGTAAATTTCCCAAGTCGTTCATGATATGGGGTTGCGTGTCATTTAAAGGACCAGGAGAGATGGCAGTTATTACCCCCAAATCAACTGATTTCTTATTCCATCAATAGAAAATTGTTTTGGTGATAATGAAGTAATTTTTTAGGATGATAATGTATCTGTTGGATTATTTTGGTATATAAAGTGTGCTGCAATACACCACTTAAATTTATAGACTAAGCGAGGTCACGTGATTTAAACCTCAGCCAATCAACAGCCCGAATACGTGGCTGGTTTACTTAATCGCTGATACAGAGAGACGTCCATTTGCAATCATTGACGAAGGACCTGCAAGACTAAGGAGCTCCAAGGAACAACCAAAGGATTCTTCACTAAGGACTTCATTAATTTATTTCGTTAATTTTTCTTTCCTTTCCTTCCACGAAAAAAAAATGTAGAAGAAGGAAAAAAGACGAAGACACCCCCCCCTAATGTAAATGGCATTTTAGCACTTTTTTGAATATACATATAACCTGAGTGTTACAAGTTTTATTTTAACCTGATTAAATAGAATTTTTTGATATATAATTGTTAAATGTGTTTTTTATCCGAGTATATTTGGGAATCAAGTTTCATGGAAACACGCATCTTTTACAATTTACTATTTTCACCAGAATTATTTTTTTATAATAAAATTCTTTAACTAAGTGTGCATAATGTTTGGCTATTCGCATTTCATAGGACAAAAGGGCCGGGTTAGCTCAGTCGGTAGAGCGTTCGGCTAGAAACCACAAGGTTCCTAGTTCGATACCGGTCCTCGCCAACTCAGCATGTGAGTAGCACAAGAATCTTTGCGGTAAAGTAAGGAGCTGATGGTAGGTGTGGCGCTCCACCTCAGATGCCAGAACAATCTCCTTGGTCTAGCGCTATTGAAAAGGGGATAAACTCCCTCGCTGACTGGCTGATACCGACATTAGGCCGCCCCCGACGACTTTACTTTTTACTTATAAATCCAGTAATCACTTTTGACTATCGTAATATTTTAATAAATAGATAATTATTAACTTTCTATAATTATTAAACGAGTTTTGATACTGTCGGAAAAAAAAAACTACTTCCCTGCAATCTTCTTAGGGAAGAAAGCAGGAATAAGGATTGCGTAGTAATGTATACATGTGGTTGGTGTCTAATTTCCTTTGATTGGTCGAATTGGTAAATAAATACCTTGTCTGTTTAATACAAAGGATCTCCACTGGACAAGCACTCTTGTTTGAAGCAATGCATTTTTATAGTAAAAATCATTTTCAATGCACTTTAATAGTAGAAATTCTTTCCAATGCATTTTTATAGTAAAAATCATTAACAATGCATTCTTCTGGTAAAAAATCTTTACGAAAACATTTTTCAAGTAAAAATTATTGTAAATTAGGTATCACCAAAAAGGTCACGGGATCAGTTTAGGCCATCTTGAATAAAACGGAAATAAATATTTCCGAACTTTGTTTATAAAAAATCTCGTAAAAAACAATTAAACATCATACAGGGTTGTTACAAAGAAAAACAGTTAATTCAAAGATCAAATTATCCGATTGGGAAAAATTACATCGTTATCTTAAAAAATAAATAAACCTATCCGTATTACACGCGAGAGGGTAATTTTCAGGCCGCAATTTAGACAGAAAAATTACATATTATTACCCTCTTACGATTATTTATCTACATATGTTGGATGTAAGGAAACATACTTTTTTTAGCCACAAAAATCGTAACAGCATCTTGTCATAGATTTTGTTGTTGGCATCATAGGGACGATGGCATTGTTTAAAAAAAAAAAAAAAAAGAATTAAAAAAATTAAAAAATATTATCTGCATCTGCACAAGTGGCTGTGAAGGCCAGTCCCTGAGTGACAGTCTTTGGTGCACTAACTGCACACAGACTGTGATGCTTTCTGGGGCTGCTGTTTTTTCTCCCTCTTTTTAGCTCTCTTTGCTGTCTAGGCTACTCTCTTCTCCGCCTCAGTACTCTTTGTTTCATTAAGGTGCCAGGCCGCTCGATTTTTTGCATCTACCTCCCACGTGTTTGTGTCAATGTGGCATATCCTCATGTCTCTCCTGCTGACATCTTTAAGATGTAGTTTAAATTTGTAGAAATAATGCTAAAAAAAATCTGCAGATTGGATTATTGTTAGTACAACCGAACAGCAAGGGAGTTTATCCTCTTTTTGTTAGCGCTAGACCAGGGAGTTTTTGCTGATGTGGAGCACCACATGGAGCACCGCATTAGCCAAATGTCAGAGTTATAAAGAATATAAAGTGCTCAATACGTTAGTAGAGCGGATTTAGTATTAATGTGTATATAGAAACAACCTACTCAAGTTTCACCATAAAGGATCATCAGGGTTAATTGTAATGAATTAATCAAGACACTGATTAATTACAGGTAATTGCAGAAGTGAATAATACAATTATGACCGTTGAAAACAGTTTCGCAGTGAAATTGAATGCTATGTAGTTGATTGCGTCATTCAAATGTTAAATGTCAAACACAATGTTGTTGAATGCTGAATGTGATTGTTAATGTGAAATATTAAACACAGTTTCATTCTAAACTCTTAAAAAATTAAACAGGCATACACATATGGGCACGGCACACACACATAAACACACACACACACACACATACCAAACATGCATGCACAAGCACACAGCAAACAAGTAAAGGTAATAAAAAAATCAGCTGTGTCTGAAGAACACACACACACACACACACACACGCGCACACAAATAAACAAACAAACCACTAAGGCCTACATAATAATAAAACAAAAAAAGGGTAGGCCAAACCTGGAATGATACTAAGTCTTTGCTGGACAGACACACACACATAAACACACATAAACATACGCAGAGAATTTGGAAGATATCACCAGTTATACAAAAGAATGGACAATTCCTAGTAACAAGCTAACAGCTTCAGACTTTCAGAAATCTTCTGACAAAGAGATCTTTATCTCGAAATATTTAGGTAAAAGACATCATAGTTACCTCATTTTTCTTTACACTTGCATTGTGATGGCCTTCAAAACCAACCACCAAACCAATATAAGCACAAATGCTTCAAGCAAATTATAAGACTCTTTTAAATAAATGAAATTTAATAGAGGAATTCATTTGTTGCGTATTTGTTTATAAAAAATATTTAAGATATATATATATAAATAAATGATGTTAAAAATTATTTCTGCCAATTTGTCTACAAAACGTTTTTGGCATAAGATAACCCATCAAGAGATAGCATGCCATAAATCCAGTCAAATCAAACCTTGGAAAATCCGCTTTCTATAACAATAACCATGATGCTACTCCAGTTTCATAGTCAGATCATTGGTGATTAAACTTATAACCACACAGATTTTGTCTGGTGAGGAGGGTGGCTAGACACCCTGCAGAATTAAAAACAAGACCCGTAAAAGGGCAGAAGAAGATATTTGCTTAATGGTCATCTAGCACATTATTTCTAAAGTCTAACTCCTCCTTATTGCGACAGGGTCATGTAAACTTGGTAGCGTCTGAGCCATTCCAATGGGGGCTTAATTTCCAGGCAGGATCACCCAAAGTAGACAGATTTGGCACCCATTGGTATTAGGGCCACAACCCAGCCAAAGGGGCTCTGATGAAAATCCAAAGCATGTCACCATCATCGTCAGGGATCAACGGCTTTCTGCATACTTGTCTCTGCATCTGTGGAAAACCTTCAGCAACTCCTTCCCCTGATCGGGATATGCATGCAGGATTTGGGGATCGCTATTTAATTTCCTATTTCCTTGTTACTCCTTCCATGAATTAACCACAGGTGAATTCATTGGATGGAGCTGGTGTAGGGTAACAGAAACAAAGAAAATAAATTCTACTCCAGCCAATCTTATCATAATAGAGATTGTGTGTTTTTCTGTCTGTAACTAAAACTATATTACTACTCAAGTCACAATTCCCTTAGTTATTTACATCACATTCTTCATGATTTATTATTTAAACCTCAATTATTAATAATTTTTTTTTTACATTATTGGCACTGTTGATCGTATCTACATACTAATAATATGCAATTGTATTTATATATACAAAAAATAGTGATTTACAGCGTGAACGGGAAGGCTAATTTGCATATTGATATTAATATGTTGGCCTTATCTACATACTAATAACATGCTATTGTATTTATGTATACCACAAAATAGCGATTTACAATGTGAACGGAAAGAACAGCTTTATTTTAATGTATGATACATGTTCCTGTGTTGGTAATTATATCTGTCTAAACAAAATGGCATTACTTTTTGACTACCTGTGTGGAGAATAGGGATGTGATCCACAGAGGACCAGATTCATTTTGATGTATGATACATGTTCTTGTGTCGGTAATTATACCTGTACTAAACAAAATGGCATTACTTTTTGAATCACCTTCGTAATTCCAGACAATCAATCAATTAATCAATCATATTTCATTTGTATTATATGTTGAAATAAAATATTAACATTTTCTCGAATTTTCTGGGAGCTTATAAGCCAGATATTGCTGATTGGGAGCTATTTTATTATAAAAACATAACATGATATTATTGGCTGAGGATTATTTTACTATAGAGTAGTCAATTAGCCGGATATCTCACAAGGGCCGAGGCTTTGTATTACTCAGACATCATGCTTATCAAATTATATGGAGGAAGGTAGACAAACACGGGATGTTGTAGAAAATGGATGTTTATTGTAGCCATTTGACATGGGAGATAAATCTTCTATGATTTTTTATAGAGTTACTTCCCTTTAATCAAAAAATCTTCGACTATTTAAAATGAAATTATTCCGTACAAATGTCAGGAAAATGAACAATATATGAGTCATGATATGCATATGTGCATGTATATGGAAGGGGATGACAGGTACAGTGTTGGTGAATTTCGGGAAGCATCAAAGGATGTAGTATCTCGGCAGCTAACAACTGATGCGGGTAGTTTGTTCCATGCTTCAGCAACCCTGAGCACGAAAAATGTTTTGTGAGTCAACGGAGCTGTGCACTTATATGACTTTGTATGGATGTTCACGTGTGTTGGAGATATCGAAATCAAAAAGGTGGCCAGGATTGGCTAGATGGTTAATAATTTTGTGGGTATTTACTAGGCTCTGCCAAAGTTGTCGTAAAATCCGTATTTCACAAAATACCCCCCCCCCCTTGAAGAAAATACAAAAATTTCGAAATAAAATAACTACTGCATTATGAAATTCATTCATTCATAAATCAACACTGAAAATTTCATTAAAATCCGATAATTCCCTGATTTTTGGTAAATTTATTTTCAATCGGGGTGGAGGAGGAGTAAATTTATTTTGTAAAATACGGATTTTACGTTATCTGAGACAGCGTTACGGCCATGTTTACGATATATTAAAGAAAAATTGATCGAAAAATAGTTTAAAATGTATCAAAAATAAATTACACGTGTAATATTATTTTGCTTTTTTAAAAAAATTTTTTTTTTTTTACTAATGCTCATTATGTTACTACTTTTCGACCTTAAAAATTCGACCTTAAATAATCAATTTGATTAATTTTAATTCATTTTTATAATGAAAACGAGTCAACATTTTGGCAGTGCCTAGTATTTACGAAATCAGTTGCCAGATGCCAGAGCTTCAGTGTATCCACGTCCAGGGAAGAAAGGCCTTCAAAGTATGGTAGATGTCTGACGGAGGGTATTTACTTGGTTGCACGTCTCTGAAAGGGGGGGGGGTGGACACAATGTTCTGAATAAGATAGACTGGTGATGCAAATTCTAAGCGTGGCCACAACTCTCCGCAATGGGCATTTTTTAAAGCAGAGTACAGCTGGTTTAAATTTGGAGTTCGTGTCATACACAGGAGATTTTAAATCTTCTTTAAAAAAATGCCCATTGCGGAGAGTTGTGGTCACGCTTAGAAATAATTTGGTGGATAAGCAAGACCAGATAATCAAAATTTACATTTTTGCATTTCATCTTGGATGATTTGGACAGTTTCATTTTTAATCAGAGGGTCTTTCAAGATGATAACAGTCATACTTTTAAGGATCACGAGTATTAATATATATTATATATAGTTAATAGGGTCAGGTTAGCTCAGTCGGTAGAGCGTTTGGCTAGAAACCACACGGTTCCTAGTTCAATACCGGCCCTCGCCAACTCAGCGTATGAGTAGCACAGAGATCTTTGCGGTAAAGTAAGGAGCTGACGGTAGGTGTGGCGCTCCACCTCAGACGCAAAAAACAATCTCCTTGGTTTAGTGCTAGTAAAAAGGGGATAGTCTCCCTCACTGTATGGCTTATACCGACATTGGGCCGCCCCGATGACTATATATAGTTATATATAACATATGCCATTAAATAAAGGAACCAAACCAATTACAAATATTACATATCTGAACCATAAACAGTTTTTGGTACACTATTTTGAAAATCTCTGTGTTTGACACAAACTCTAAATTTAAACCAGTTTTAAAATTATTTGTTTGTTGAATATTCTGGTACATAAGGTTTGAAAATTTATTAAGGGAATGGTGATCCTCTTTCACCGGTCACCAGCAGCAGCCCTTAGGGTCACATGATACCCACTATAAAAGAGGGGTCCTTGAAGAATTTGGCCTCTTTTTGCCTCTAGAAACTCGTTTGGTTGTTTCATTCTATGCATTTTGTATGTTTGATGTTTGTTTGTGTTTTACATGTATAGTAAACATTTTGTTCTGCAAAAAGTCGTTTGTCTCCTTTCTTCAAAAGCAGCACCCACCTCACTGCGTTCGAAGTACGGTCTATTCTCTTACAAAACGTAGGGTATAAACAGTGCTTTTTCGGGGACAAAAAATCCCCACATAACGTGTGTTGGAAATCACCACTTAAACTTATAGACTCGGCGTGGTCACGTGAATAAAACCCCAGCCAATCAACAGCTCGAATACGTGGTTAGTTAACTATTTCATCGCCGATATTGAAAGCCGTTCATTTGTACGTTATTCGACATTGATGAACGGACCTGCAACCAAGGACTTTGCCCAACGTAAGGATTTTACCCAACACTAAGGAACAACCAAAGGATCATACCCAACACTAAGGGACATCAAGGAACAACCAAAGGTTTCTTCACTAAAGATCGCGCTCTTCTTAACACAAGGGGTCTCCACTGTATAGTGCTCTCACTTGAAGCCTGAAAATGGTTACAAAATCGTAACAGTCTTACCCCTAAGTATTGTATTTTCCACCAACTGAGCGTTGGGTTGTTTGATTGATTTTACGGCATGTTGACCCTTGTTGGGTTATTTTTTTCCGAAGAAGTTTTGTTTTATTCATTATTGATGATATTCGATTTTTTAAAACTCATTTTTTAAAAACTCATTTTTTCTATTTAACGCATAGGTGGAACTCTAACAGGTACTACCACTCCAGGTCAGAGTAGACCTAGGAGTAATGGTGATGAAGGGGTACTCCACACTACCCAGAGCTCCAGAATTAGAACCTAACCATTATATGCAGTTTAACGTCATATCCAGGACACTAAGACACCAGCTACTATCTTGGGGTTAACCATACAGGTAATAGGGGTGGGACAATTATTAAAGTCTTAGAGCTCTCCGATCATCTGTCTAGCCTTAGTAATGGAGTGTTACATGTCATGTAATGCTCGGCCACCAGGATTCCGAACTTAAGCATCACGGGTCGCCAACCACGGTCAACGGGTGGTCCTATTTGAGCGGGATTTTACCCCTCTACAGAGGTACAGTCGGCGTATTGTACAGCCCCAAATGACAGGGTGGCAGAGCACTGGGAGTAGGGGAAATAAATAAATATATCTTCTTCTTCTTATTATTATTTATTATAATGGAGATTGTGTGTTTGTCTGTAACCGAAACTATATAACTACTCGTCACAATTCCCTTAGTTATTTACATCATATTCTCTATGATTTTATTTTTTTAAAACCTCAATTATTAATAAAATTGTTTTACATTAGTAATACTGTTGGCCTTTTCTACATGATATTTTCCACGTACCCCACTTGTACGGGTCAGGCACAAAGGCCCTATTTATGTGGGACCACCCACAAGCCGAGACTCATGGGGTGGCGGGTGAAAAATTGTGTCGATCCCGTCGGCATTCCCCCTCAAGGGGGGCGCCTCAGGCGCTGGGCAATAAACCCAGCCCTGCCCCTTTAAATCAAGGGGGCAGGTGTTGCCTGGGGTGATGGCCCCCTGGGATCGACGCTATTAACTCGTAAAGATCCAGGGCCGAAGCCACTGGACCCCCACCCTGTTGGGCGGGTTTACATGGTATTTACCGCGTACCCCACTTGTACGGGTCAGGCACAAAGTCCCTATTAACGTGGACCACCCACAAACCGAAGCTCATGGAGTGGCAGGTGAAAAATTGCGTCGATCCCGTCGGCATTCCCCCTCAAGGGGGGCGCCTCAGGCACTGGGCAATAAACCCAGCCCTGCCCCTTTAAATCAAGGGGGCAGGTGTTGCCTGGGGGGATGGCCCCCTGGGATCGACGCCATTAACTAGTAAAGATCCAGGGCCGAAGCCACTGGACCCCCACCCTGTTGGGCGGGTTTACATACTAATAACAATTGTATTCATATATACAACAAAATAGTGGTTTACAGTGTGAACGGGAAGGCTAATTTGCATATTAATATTTTAAAAAATATTTTAATAAATATGTGCTTAGTATTATTGAATTCTAATTGTTCGATTTTATCTTAATGTATATGAACAAAAATTTCAGGGATAAATCTTAAAAGAAATCCATTAAGAAGAAGAAATAACTGTAATTTTATTCTTTACTTCATATTTTAACTAAATAGTTAAATTAGGAAAATGAAAGAAAGGAGTAATGGAAAATGATGGAAGAATTTGTTTCAAAGTTGTTCTATTTTTCAATTATACCCCCCTCTGTTTCAAATCTTTTTATCTTCATTCTTATTTAGTTTCATTAGTCTTTCTAATTTGATACATTTCATTACATTAAAACTTGCTCCCGGAGGGTGCATAGTTTTGCTAGTTTTTATAATTGAAGTAAATCTGAGAATTCTAAATGTTTCCCACATGTAGAAAAATCCCTGTTTTCTTCGAAGCAAAAACATGTTGGAAAACATGTAGCATAAATCCGTGTACATCAGTGGGGGGGGGGTCCCAGTGGCGTAGTGGTTAATTTGCTGGACTGTGACATTGCATTAAGCGAGTTCAAACTCCAGTCGCGCTATTACGTTCACTCTAGGGCTAATACACTTAGGAAAAGTATGGACACCATCGAGGTTAAATAATACCACTACTGTTCTTCTAAAAGGATGGCTTTGGCATTAAATAACCTACGAAGGTTGATATGCTATTAAACAAAGAAACCAAACCAAACCAAACTAAGTCAAGCAAATCTGGAGGGCCTTTTAATTTTCCAATAAACACACACACACACACACACACACACACACACACACACAACACATACATACATATATATATATATATATATATATATATATATATATATATATATATATATACTTATTTAAACCTATGTTTTTTCAATTTTCTTAATATACTACATACCGTCGGATTCACTTTCATCTCTTCACACACACACACACACACACACACACACACACACACACACACACACACACACACACACACATATATATATATATATATATATATATATATATATATATATATATACGAGGGTGTGTCAAAAATTAATGCCATATTTTGTTTAGGTCAGGTATAATTACCAACACAGGAACATGTATCATACATCAAAATGAAGCTGGTCCTCTGTGGATCACATCCCTACTTCTCCACTTAGGGGAATCAAAAATTAACGCCATTTGTTTTAGGACAGGTATAATTACCAACACAGGAGCATGTATCATACATCAAAATGAAGCTGGTCCTCTGTGGATCACATCCCTACTTCTCCACATAGGGGAATCAAAAATTAATGCCATTTTGTTTAGGACAGATATAATTACCAACACAGAAACATGTATCATACATCAAAATGAAGCTGGTTCTCTGTGGATCACATCCCTACTTCTCCACATAGTCACCGTTTCTCTTAATAGCAATGTTCCACCTTCGAATGAGAGCATGTATCCCTGCCCCGTAAATTCTGTTGACTGCTCTTTGGGCCAATTCTTTTTGTGTAGTTGTTTATTAAGAGTTTTTGTATACAGTTATGATATGAAGTATTCCTATCTAATTCAAACAATTTGCAAACATATGGTTTTTAGTAACTAATAATAATAATCCTTAGTATACAATTATGGCTTAAGGTAACTGTTCTTAATACAAATAATTTGCAGTTATATGGTATCAAGAATTACTATTTAATACAAATAATTTGAAAACAGAACTATTTGACCCATTTGAAATAAGACGCTAATAAGTACTACGACTCTGGGTCAGGGTGAACTTGAGAATAATGGCAATGAAAGGGTACTCCACACTCCGTAGAGCTCCAGAACTGAAGCCGCACCATCAAATGCAGTTTCGTACCTAGTACACATAGTATTATCCAAATGTCCACTGGAAGCAAAAGACCTTTTTCAAACATCCAAGAACTGGCTTCTCTGTTGTAGAGGAACGGTTCAATGTTGGTTGTTATAGTGAGAAGAATAGGCAAGGATTGTGATAATGATTGGCCGAAAATTCTTTTAAAAAGTTAATGTAATTTTTTCCTTTTAGGTCAGGTATAATTACCAACACAGGAACATGTATCGTACATCAAAATGAAGCTCATCCTCTGTGGATCACATCCCTACTTCTCCACATAGTCATCGTTTCTCTCAATAGAAGCCACTTAAGGCCCTCAACTGCGTCGAATATCAAATGCGAGGAATATCAAAACCCCGGCACAGTTCAAGGCAAATTCAAGGTGTGTATACACACATCTTCACAAGATTTTATCCTTTATTTCATATGCAGTTTGAGAGCCACGTATGGTCCTCAAACGTGTGATAGGAAACTGGGAAACCTTTCGCAAATCAGGGCTAATTCAAATTGTATAACGCACACGTTTTGCCAAGACTTTATCCTTTATTCCATAGGGTATTTGAGAGCCACATATGGTCCTCAAACGTGAAATTGGTATTTCAAACCGCTTTCAATATTTGAGAGCCACACATAGTCTTGAAACGTGCTATAGGAAACTCAAAATCATTTCACTGTTCAAGACAAATTTGAAATGTCTACTCACACGTTTTCACAATATTTTATCCGTTATTTCATGCTGTTTGAGAGGCACATATGGTCCTCACTTAATCAATTTATTAATCTATATATACGTATATATAAGTTAAAAGAAAGGAAATGAATCCGACGGTATGAGTATATAAAAAAAAGATATGAAAACACCACAAAATGCTGTTAAAGTGAAAACATTTTATAACTTAGCTGATATTGAAATATTGTTCAATATCAGCTAAGTTATAAAATGTTTTCACTTTAACAGCATTTTGTGGTGTTTTCATATCTTTTTATATATACTCATATACGTATATGTAAGAGATTTTTTAAAATCCGGGGCAACGCCGGGTAGCTTAGCTAGTATATATACATTGTGAAAGAATGAGGATTATGAACGAATGAATAGACATATAAACGTTGGAAATTTTAACAAATTCTATGCATATATATTTATTAATCCCGACAAGTCTTAAACGGTTCTTTTATTGGAGCTTAGAATACACTGACTACATCCCCAACAGAGGAGAAGACCCCCCCCCCAAAAAAAAGGTGTCCTTGGTGCAACACTAACTGCATCTGATCTTAGACTCCAGTTCTGGAGATCTGGATTGTGTAGAGTACTCCTTAATTGTCATTACTCCCAGCGATACTCTGTCCCTTTTTATGGTCCCATCTCTGGATCAATTAAAAATTTTATATATATAACACAACCACACACCTAAAAAAATGCACAATGTTTCCTTTCGATACACACACATACACCATCCCATACCAACACCGTAAAATAGAATATTTTACGTCACATTTCAAAACCGTTCTTCTTTCAAACTTCAAAATTTTAAAACTGAATAACACATAACTACCACTCGCTTTTCTCGTTATTCTGTGATAAATAATCCCTTATCACCTTCCATATACCAACAAATGCCCTGAAGATGATCTAATTAATAGGTCGAAACACTGCAGCGTCGGCCAATAAACTCGCCACTTAACCCATTTAAACCTGTGTTTTTCCTTTTTCCTATATATATATATATATATATATATATATATATATATATATATAATATATATATATATATATATCTTTCATAGGGCCCATGAAAGAGTGTTTGAGAGGCAAACATTATTCCAGTGACGAGGAAGTGAAATTTCTTGTGAAGAAGTGGCTCAAGGAACAGTCAACAGAATATGTTCCTGTGTTGGTAATTGTACCTTTCCTAAGCAAAATGGCATTACTTTTTGACATACCATCGTAGTAACTCGAAGCTCAAACTAAGGTTAACAAGTTAATTGTTGCTATCAATAATTAAATGGCCTCCTAGCTGCTGCAAAAGAAAGGAGTTATGAAATTTTGAAATTTCAAAGAAAGGAGTTGGGCGTTACTTTAGAGTGAAACAAACGATTATATCCCAATACAACACATCAATTTATAAAAAAATTACAAAAAAACCCAAAACAAAACAAAAACAAAAACAAAACAAAAACAAAAAAAAACCATCTTCCATGCGGCAATTGCCTTTTTTGTCATGCATGTCTTAAACAACAATTAACATTTGCCAAAAATAAAGAAGGAGAGAAATTTGGTTAGCGAATTGACTTATTTGGAGGCGCGTGGTGTAATTGTTAGAGTCGTAGGAAATGGACTCGTCGAGTTCAAATCCTGGACAAAGCTACAGTTCATATAGTGCTAATAACCTTGGGAAAGGTATGAATCCAATTACTCTTCCTCCAGCTATGGGTAAATAGTAGGACAGACTGGGCTCTTTAACCTTGTTTAGGCAACCAGTCTAGGAGAAGGAAAACTCTGAATTCAAACCTGTTAAACATCCGTTTGAGGTGGTCACTACTAATTTCACTAATTTTTTTACTTGGTTTTTGCTATAAAGACAGTTGCATTTTACAA
The DNA here is from genome assembly GCA_023376005.1 of Doryteuthis pealeii. Taxonomy (NCBI): domain Eukaryota; kingdom Metazoa; phylum Mollusca; class Cephalopoda; order Myopsida; family Loliginidae; genus Doryteuthis; species Doryteuthis pealeii. Next base: position 43,062,261 of record CM042154.1, on the reverse strand, counting down.
CAGTAAAAATACCTTCAAAATGGACACAATAATCTCTGAACTCACAGATCTTTAGTTTTAATACTTTTTTTTCTTATTTGTGGTCCTTCAGAAGCTGACAGTTTCCGAAAAAACGACTCATCTTGTTCCAGATAGGATTCTTATTTTCCATAGGACATCTGACAATCAGATTGACGATGTACTGTATAAATTCTATATAGCTATTGAGAGAAACAGTTACTGTGGGAAAGTAGGAATGGGATTCTCAAAGGACCAGCTTCATTTTGATGTATGATGTGTCGGTAATTATACCTGTCCTAAACAAAATGGCATTACTTTTTGACTCGCGCTCATATTTAATTTGTTTTGTTTTTTTAATTAATAAAAACAATATTATTGAATAGTTTAAGATGTGACTGAGCTCAATATCAACATTTGAGAGTTCGTGGAGCATTAGGATGATTGTCTTTAATTATAATCTTTCACTGAGATCTGCATGTATATAGGAAAAAAACTCTAAACTTGGCAGGTTCATATCTTCTAAAGTAGACTTTGCTCCCACACAAAATTCTTTGATGAACTTAGGCAGACATAGTAGATGTTAAGAAAAAAATATTATGAAAATTGAAGAGGACCCATTTTCGATAGACTGACCGTAAGCTACATAGGTGAAAAATTGTTGATTTTGGAGTCATGCATTTGGGTGAGCAAACTAAAATTTTCTATAAGGTATAGGGTTAGAATAGTTGGATATTTGCCTTACAATCCTTATTTGCCCTACATACAAAATTTCAGAAATATTGAATGCATGAAAGTATTTTTTAAATTAAAAAAAAAAAACACTGAGATTCTGCGACACCGCACGGCCTTAATTTTGAGGCAAAATAGGAAAATTATACCCCCCTCTAAAATCGGAACAGTAAAGTTTAACACAAAATTATTTGGTACACTTTCCTAACTCATGAAGGGGAACATTTGTGCCAAATTTCAAGTAATTTGGTGTCGGTGGGCGTAACGCCCTGGTGAATTGACATGGAATGACCCAGCTGCTGACTTCTTCTTGAAAGAAACTTTTCTCTGATTTTAGTTTTTCTTGGAAAGAGTGAACTGAACTTTTCAAGTTTCTCAGAATGAAGAAGTATCTCGCAATCCTTTCTTACGGAATCAAAAATAACTCACATTGAGTTGATAAATTTCAAATACCGCACCTTGCCGTTGGTGGAGCCAGGGACGAACGTCTGCTCATGTCCAATATTTTCCTTTAGAAAAAACGCGCCAAGGAACTTAAAGGGACTTAAATATACGGGATGGCAAGAGATTTTGTGTTTTAAAGTTTAAAAGGTGGCTGTTGTTATTCTTTGTGTGTTTTCTTAAGGTTTTGCTTTTTACACCATCTTATTTGGTGGTCGCGCTGAAAAGGAAGGAATTCAGGGAACAAAAAAGGAAGAGACAAAGACAAAAGGTGGTTTTATGATTTAGGTTTTATTTACGGGCCATAGCCACCACGTGGCAAGGGAATGTCTCCCTGGCCAGTAGTAGTGTCGTGTCCGAGTTAAGGCCTAAGCCCTAATGGCTGAGAGATTCAGGGTCGGAAGTGGGTTCTTTTTCCCGCACATGCACGGAGGGTTCTTCCGGTATTGGCTCATTGGAGTTTTTTTTTATTTGAATTTTATTTTAATCCCCACAAATACACTGCCCCAGGGTAGCAACGGTTCAATTTCAAAATAGGTAATGGCAGTCAAGCTTACGTAGACGCTTGATTTTACAAAAATTCCAAAACAATGTTTTAAGAGCTAGTGTGGTTCACAATAATTTTAAACGATATTCCAAACAGATCTATTTGATCACAGATGTGATCTTTACAGGTACTACCACTCCAAGTCGGAGTAGAGGGGACCACAGAGTGTATGGAGATTCGCTGGTTGTCAGTTCTATGTGGTTTGAGCTCGCTCGTATTTGTGTCTAAACCCCAATATAGCTGATTCGTCCTTCTTGTGGGCTGGTAAGCTGAAAGGGAATTTAGGAACATAAGGGGAAAAAGTTATCCGATCTTTTCCTTAATGTTCCTTTTCCTAAATTCCCTTTCAGCTTAACCAGCCCACAAGAGGGGACGCTAGCTATATGGTTTAGACACAATACGAGCGAGCTTCAAACCACCAATAGAACTGAACAACCACGAATCTTCCATAACTCTGTGGTCCCTCTACTCCGAATTCGGAGTGGTAGTACTGTTAAGATCACAATCTTGTGTCAGAATAGATCTGTTGGAATATCGTTAATTAATTGTGAACCACCTAGCTCTTAAACATTGTTTTTGGAATTTTTGTAAAATCAACGTCTACGTAAGCTTGACTGCCATTCTTTTGAAATTGAACGTTGCTACCCTGGGTGTATTTGTGGGGATTAAAATCAAATTTCAAATAAAAAAAACTCCAATGAGTCCATCCGGAAGAACCTTCCGTGCATGTGCGGGAAAAAGAACCCACTTCCGCCCTGAATCTCTCAGCATTAGGGCCTTAGGCTTAACTCGGACACGACACTAGCTTACTGGCCAGGGGAGACATTCCTTCGCCAGGGTGGCTTATGGCCCGTAATAACCTAAATCCATAAAGACCCACCTTTTTGTCTTTGTTCTCCTTTTTGTTCCCTGAAATTCCTTCCTTTTCAGCGCACCACCCAAATAAGAAAATGGTGTAAAAAAGAAACCTTACAGAAAACACACAAAGATACAACAGGCACCTTTTAACTTTAACACAAAATCTCTTGGCCATCCCCGTATATTAAGTTCCCTCCTTTAAGTTCCTTGGCGCGTTTTTATTCTAAAGGGAAATGTGGACATGAGCAGACGTTCGTCCCCCCTGGCTTCCACCAACGCGCAAGGTTGCGGATATTTTGAATATACTCAATGTGAGTTAATTTTGATTCCGTAAGAAAGGTTGCGAGATATTCTTCATCTGAGAAACTTGAAAAAAGTTTCAGTTTCGACTCTTTCCCAAGAAAAAAGACTAAAATCAGAGAAAATTCCTTTCAAGAAGAGTCAGCAGCTGGGTCATTCATGTCAATCACTCAGGCGTTTACGCCCATCCGACACCAAGTTACTTTGAATGTTGGCACAAAACTGTTCCCTTCATGAGTTAGGGAAGTGTACCAAAATAATTTTGTGTTAAACTTTACTGTTCGATTTTAGAGGGGGTTATAATTTTCATTTTGCCTCAATAATTAAGCCGTGCTGTCGCAGATCTCAGTGTTTTTTTTTTTTAATTTAAAAAAATCTTTCAATGCATTTCAATATATTCTGAAATTTGATGTAGTGCAAATAAATGATTGGTGAGCAAAATTCCAACTGAATTCTAACCCTATACCTTATAGAATTTTAGTTTGCTCACTCCAAATTGCATGACTCCAAAACCACAATTTCACCTGATGTCTTTACGGTCAGTCCCCTATCGAAAATGGGTCTCTTCAATTTTCAATAATATTTTTTGTCTTACACTAGCTATGGTTCCTAAGATTTCCAAGAGAATTTGTGTGGGAGCAAGTCTACTTTAGAAGATTGAACCTTGCCAAGTTTAGAGTTTTTTCCTATATACATGCAGATTCAGTGAAAGATTATAATTGAAAGACAATCATTCCTCATCTCC
>CM042154.1:43006125-43058541 GCA_023376005.1 Doryteuthis pealeii | reverse complement strand
GGCCTTCAAAACCAACCACCAAACCATATAAGCACAAATGCCTTTCAAGCAAATTATAAGACTCTTTTAAATAAATGAAATTTGATAGAGAATTCATTTGTTGCGTATTTGTTATAAAAAATATTTAAGATATATATATATTAAATAAATGATTATGTTAAAATATTTGCTGCCAATTTATGTCTACAAAACGTTTTTGGCATAAGATAACCCATCAAGAGATAGCATGCATAAATCCAGTCAAATCAAACCTTGGAAAATCCGCTTTCTAAACAATAACCATGATGCTACTCCCAGTTTCATAGTCAGATCATTGGTGATTAAACTTATAACCACACAGATTTTGTCTGGTGAGGAGGGTGGCTAGACACCCTGCAGAATTAAAAAACAAGACCCGTAAAAGGCAGAAGAAGATCTTTGCCTTAAATGGTCATTCTAGCACATTATTTCTAAAGTCTAACTCCTCCTTATTGCAGCAGGTCATGTAAACTTGGTAGCGTCTGAGCCATTCCAATGGGCGGGCTTAATTTCCAGGCAGGATCACCCCAAAGTAGACAGATTTGGGCACCATTGGTATTAGGCCACAACCCAGCCCAAAGGGCTCTGATGAAAATCCAAAGCATGTCACCATCATCGTCAGGGATCAACGGCTTTTGGCATACTTGTCTCTGCATCTGTGGAAACCTTCAGCAACTCCTTCCCCTGATCGGGATATGCATGTAGGGTTTGGGGATCGCTATTTAATTTCCTATTCCTTGTTTACTCCTTCCATGAATTAACCACAGTGAATTCATTGGATGGAGCTGGTGTAGGGTAACAGAAACAAAGAAAATAAATTCACTCCAGCCAATCTTATCATAATAGAGATTGTGTGGTTTTTCTGTCTGTAACTAAAACTAATACTACTCAAGTCACAATTCCCTTAGTTATTTACATCACATTCTTCATGATTTATTATTTAAACCTCATTATTAATAATTTTTTTTTTACATTATTGGCACTGTTTGATCGTATCACATACTAATAATATGCAATTGATTTATATATACAAAAAAAGTGATTTACAGCTGAACGGGAAGGCTAATTTGCATATTGATATTAAATGTTGGCTTATCTACATACTAATAACATGCTATTGTATTTATGTATACCACAAAATAGCGATTACAATGTGAACGGAAAGAACAGCTTTATTTAATGTATGATACATGTTCCTGTGTTGGTAATATATCTCCTAAACAAAATGGCATTACTTTTTGAATCACCTCGTAATTCCAGACAATCAATCAATTAATCAATCATATTTCATTTGTATTATATGTTGAAATAAAATATTAACATTTCTCGAATTTTCTGGGAGCTTATAAGCCAGATATTGCTGATTGGGAGCTATTTTATTATAAAAACATAACATGATATATTGGCTGAGGATTTATTTTACTATAGAGTAGTCAATTAGCCGGATATCTCACAGGGCCGAGGCTTTGTATTACTCAGACATCATGCTTATCAAATTATGTGGAGGAAGGTAGACAAACACGGGATGTTGTAGAAAATGGATGTTTATTGTAGCCATTTGACATGGGAGATAAATCTTCTATGATTTTTATAGAGTTACTTCCCTTTAATCAAAAAATCTTCGACCATTTAAAATGAAATTATTGTGTACAAATGTCAGGAAAATGAACAATACATGAGTCATGATATGCATATGTGCGTGTATGTGGAAGGGGATGTCAGGTTCAGTGTTGGTGAATTCCCTGATTTTTGGTAAATTTTTTTTCAATCGGGGTGGGGGAGGAGTAAATTCATTTTGTAAAATACGGATTTTACGTTATCTGAGACAGCGTTACGACCATGTTTACGATATCTAAAAAAAATTGACCGAAAAATAGTTTAAAATGTATCAAAAATAAATTACACGTGTAATATTATTTTTATTTATTTATTTTTTTACTGATGCTCATTATGTTACTACTTTTCGACCTTAAAAATTCGACCTTAAATAATCGATTTGATTAATTTTAATTCATTTTTATAATGAAAACGAGTCAACATTTTAGCAGTGCCTAGTATTTACGAAATCAGTTGTCAGATGCCAGAGCTTCAGTATATCCACGTCCAGGGAAGAAAGGCGTTCAAAGTATGGTAGATGTCTGACGGAGGGTATTCACTTGGTTGCACGTCTCTGAAAAAGGGGGTGGGGGACACAATGTTCTGAATAAGATAGACTGGTGATGCAAATTCTAAGCGTGACCACAACACTCCGCAATGGGCATTTTTTAAAGCGGAGTACAGCTGGTTTAAATTTGGAGTTCGTGTCATACACAGGAGATTTTAAATCTGCTTTAAAAAAATGCCCATTGCGGAGAGTTGTGGTCACGCTTAGAAATAATTTGGTGGATAAGCAAGACCAGATAATCAAAATTTACATTTTTGCATTTCATCTTGGATGATTTGGACAGTTTCATTTTTAATCAGAGGGTCTTTCAAGATGATAACAGTCATACTTTTAAGGATCACGAGTATTAATATATATTATATATAGTTAATAGGGTCAGGTTAGCTCAGTCGGTAGAGCGTTTGGCTAGAAACCACACGGTTCCTAGTTCAATACCGGCCCTCGCCAACTCAGCGTATGAGTAGCACAGAGATCTTTGCGGTAAAGTAAGGAGCTGACGGTAGGTGTGGCGCTCCACCTCAGACGCAAAAAACAATCTCCTTGGTTTAGTGCTAGTAAAAAGGGGATAGTCTCCCTCACTGTATGGCTTATACCGACATTGGGCCGCCCCGATGACTATATATAGTTATATATAACATATGCCATTAAATAAAGGAACCAAACCAATTACAAATATTACATATCTGAACCATAAACAGTTTTTGGTACACTATTTTGAAAAACTCTGTGTTTGACACAAACTCTAAATTTAGACCAGCTTTAAAATTATTTGTTTGTTGAATATTCTGGTACATAAGGTTTGAAAATTTATCAAGGGAATGGTGATCCTCTTTCACCGGTCACCAGCAGCAGCCCTTAGGGTCACATGATACCCACTATAAAAGAGGGATCCTTGAAGAATTCGGCCTCTTTTTGTCTCTAGCGTTGGCTAGCTTCACTGCTCCGTATCGTCAGAAGCCCCCAGACGGTGACGACTAGGAACCCCCGACACGTTGGAAGCAGGAGCGGCAAACAATTCTTCAGGGCCCAACCAGTTACGAGGAACAGAACCAACAAAGATTACAGCAAAGTCCCGCAGGCATTTTTATCTGCAACCTACCCTTTAACCCCTTTAATACATTCAATTCTCCTTGGAATACTTTTACCAACCAAACTCATTGAACTCTATGAACATTCATTAAAACTCGTTTGGTTGTTTCATTCTATGCATTTTGTATGTTTGATGTTTGTTTGTGTTTTACATGTATAGTAAACATTTTGTTCTGCAAAAAGTCGTTTGTCTCCTTTCTTCAAAAGCAGCACCCACCTCACTGCGTTCGAAGTACGGTCTATTCTCTTACAAAACGTAGGGTATAAACAGTGCTTTTTCGGGGACAAAAAATCCCCACATAACGTGTGTTGGAAATCACCACTTAAACTTATAGACTCGGCGTGGTCACGTGAATAAAACCCCAGCCAATCAACAGCTCGAATACGTGGTTAGTTAACTATTTCATCGCCGATATTGAAAGCCGTTCATTTGTACGTTATTCGACATTGATGAACGGACCTGCAACCAAGGACTTTGCCCAACGTAAGGATTTTACCCAACACTAAGGAACAACCAAAGGATCATACCCAACACTAAGGGACATCAAGGAACAACCAAAGGTTTCTTCACTAAAGATCGCGCTCTTCTTAACACAAGGGGTCTCCACTGTATAGTGCTCTCACTTGAAGCCTGAAAATGGTTACAAAATCGTAACAGTCTTACCCCTAAGTATTGTATTTTCCGCCAACTGAGCGTTGGGTTGTTTGATTGATTTTACAGCATGTTGACCCTTGTTGGGTTATTTTTTTCCGAAGAAGTTTTGTTTTATTCATTATTGATGATATTCGATTTTTTAAAACTCATTTTTTCTATTTAACGCATAGGTGGAACTCTAACAGGTACTACCACTCCGGGTCAGAGTAGACGTAGGAGTAATGGTGATGAATGGGTACTTCACACTACCCAGAGCTCCAGAATTAGAACCTAACCATTATATGCAGTTTAACGTCATATCCAGGACACTAAGACACCAGCCACTATCTTGGGGTTAAAGGTAATAGAGGTGAGACAATTATAAAAGTCTTAGTGCTCTCCGATCACCTGTCTAGCCTTAGTAATGGAGTGTTACATGTCATGTAATGCTCAGCCACCAGGATTCCAAACTTAAGCATCACGGGTCGCCAACCACGGTCAACGGGTGGTCCTATTTGAGCAGGATTTTACCCCTCTACAGAGGTACAGTCGGCGTATTGTACAGCCCCAAATGACAGAGTGGTAGAGCACAGGGAGTAGGGGAAATAAATAAATATATCTTCTTCTTCTTCTTCTTCTTCTTCTTCTTCTTCTTCTTATTATTATTATTATTATTATTATTATTATTATTATTATAATGGAGATTATGTGTTTGTCTGTAACCGAAACTATATAACTACTCGTCACAATTCCCTTCTCTATGATTTTATTTTTTAAAAACCTCAATTATTAATAAAATTGTTTTACATTAGTAATACTGTTGGCCCTTTCTACATACTAATAACAGTTGTATTCATATATACAACAAAATAGCGGTTTACAGTGTGAACGGGAAGGCTAATTTGTATATTAATATTTAAAAAAATATTTTAATAAATATGTGCTTAGTATTATTGAATTCTAATTGTTCGGTTTTATCTTAACGAATATGAACAAAAATCTCAGAGGTAAATCTTAAAAGAAATCCATTAACAAGAAGAAATAACTAATTTTATTCTTTACTTCCTAATTTAACTAAATAGTGAAATTGGGAAAATTTAGCCATGAAAGAAGGGAGTAATGGAAAATGATGGAAGAATTTGTTTCAAAGTTGTTCTATTTTTCAATCATACCCCCCTCTGTTTCAAATCATTTTATCTTCATTAGTCTTTCTAATTTGATATATTTCATTACTTTAAAACTTGCTCCCGGAGGGTGCATAGTTTTGCTAGTTTTTATAATTGAAGTAAATCTGAGAAATTCTGAATGTTTCCCACATGTAGAAAAATCCCTGTTTTCTTCGAAGCAAAGACATGTTGGAAAACATGTAGCATAAGTCCGTGTACATCGGGGGGGGGGGTCCCGTGACGTAGTGGTTAATTTGCTGGACTGCATTAAGCGAGTTCAAACTCCAGCCGCGGTAATTACGTTCACTCTAAGGCTAATACACTTAGGAAAAGTATGGACACCATCGAGATTAAATAATACCACTACTGTTCTTCTAAAAGGATGGCTTTGGCATTAAATGACCCACGAAGGTTGATATGCTATTAGACAAAGAAACAAAACCAAACCAAACTAAGTCAAGCAAATCAGGATGGCCTTTCAATTTTCCAATAAACAACCACACACACACACACACACACACACACACACAAATATATATATATATATAAATAAATACACACATATATATATATATATATATATATATATATATATATATATACACGAGGGTGTGTCAAAAATTAATTCCATATTTTGTTTAGGTCAGGTATAATTACCAACATAGGAACATGTATCATACATCAAAATGAAGCTGGCCCTCTGTGGATCACATGCCTACTTCTCCACACAGTCACCGTTTCTCTAAATAGCAATGTTCCACCTTCGAATGAGAGCATGTATCCCTGCCCCGTAAATTCTGTTGACTGTTCTTTGAGCCACTTCTTTTTGTGTAGTTGTTTATTAAGAGTTTTTGTATACAGTAGTGATATCAAGTATTCCTATCTAATTCAAACAATTTGCACACATATGGTTTTAAGTAACTAATAATAATAATCCTTAGTAAACAATTCTGGCTTAAGGTAACTGTTCTTAATACAAATAATTTGCAGTTATATGGTATCAAGAATTACTATTTAATACAAATAATTTGAAAACAGAACTATTTGACCCATTTGAAATAAGACGCTAATAAGTACTACGACTCTGGGTCAGAGTGAACTTGAGAATAATGGCAATGAAAGGGTACTCCACACTCCGTAGAGCTCCAGAACTGAAGCCGCACCATCAGATACAGTTTTGTACCTAGTACACATAGTATTATCAAAATGTCCACTGGAAGCAAAATACCTTTTTCCAACATCTAAGAACTGGCTCCTCTGCTAAAGAAGAATAGGTTAAGGATTGTGATAATGATTGGCCGAAAATTCTTAAAAAAATTAATGCCATTTTTTCCTTTTAGGTCAGGTATAATTATTACGTAGTGGCGTCGTCACGGTACTAAATATCTATATATGTTGCATACCCTCTTTACCGGCACTAAATATCTATAAGTTATATACTTCTCTTACTTCTTACTCTGTCGTCTATTCTTCTGGCCGGATCTGGTATATCTTCTAAGGTCTCGTCTAGTCTTCTATTGAGGATTCCGGGTCTGGTTTCGGTTGGGGATCGTTCCTTATCAGAAGCCTTGTGTCATTGATAGCTTTTAGTAATAACCACAAGACTTCGATTTACTTTTGATGTTACTTTATTCGTAGATCCCCCAGACCTGACAATCACGCAATGAGACTCACATCTTGCTAGCTTCGCTTCTAAGTTCTAACTCTAACTGCCTGAGTTGCTTACTCCTTAAACCGGAAGGGGGCTTTCTATTGCCTTCCGTTTCTCACGATCATACCCAGAACGCAAGGTCAGAGTGAGGTCAAACGCTGTCACTCACTCTCAAGGCCATCAGCTGCACTAATATGATTTCTACACTATTGTCATAATCATTAGGTATCTACTGATTATGTAACACACTTACCAACACAGGAACATGTATCGTACATCAAAATGAAGCTCGTCCTCTGTGGATCACATCCCTACTTCTCCAGATAGTCATCGTTTCTCTCAATAGAAGCCACTTACGGCCCTCAACTGCGTCGAATATCAAATGCGAGGAATATCAAAACCCCGGCACAGTTCACGGCAAATTCAAGGTGTGTATACACACATCTTCACAAGATTTTATCCTTTATTTCATATGCAGTTTGAGAGCCACGTATGGTCCTCAAACGTGTCATAGGAAACTGGGAAACCTTTCGCAAATCAGGGCTAATTCAAATTGTATAACGCACACGTTTTGCCAAGACTTTATCCTTTATTCCATAGGGTATTTGAGAGCCACATATGGTCCTCAAACGTGAAATTGGTATTTCAAACCGCTTTCAATATTTGAGAGCCACATATGGTCTTGAAACGTGCCATAGGAAACTCAAAATCATTTCACTGTTCAAGACAAATTTGAAATGTCTACTCACACGTTTTCACAATATTTTATCCGTTATTTCTCATGCTGTTTGAGAGGCACATATGGTCCTCACTTAATCAATTTATTAATCTATATATACGTATATATAAGTTAAAAGAAAGGAAATGAATCCGACGGTATGAGTATATAAAAAAAAGATATGAAAACACCACAAAATGCTGTTAAAGTGAAAACATTTTTATAACTTAGCTGATATTGAAATATTGTTCAATATCAGCTAAGTTATAAAATGTTTTCACTTTAACAGCATTTTGTGGTGTTTTTATATCTTTTTATATATACTCATATACGTATATGTAAGAGATCTTTTAAAATCCGAGGCAACGCCGGGTAGCTTAGCTAGTATATATACATTGTGAAAGAATGAGGATTATGAACGAATGAATAGATATATAAACGTTGGAAATTTTTAACAAATTCTATGCATATATATTTATTAATCCCGACAAGTCTTAAACGGTTCTTTTATTGGAGCTTAGAGTACACTGACTACATCCCCAACAGAGGAGAAGACCCCCCCCCCAAAAAAAAAAGGTGTCCTTGGTGCAACACTAACTGCATCTGATCTTAGACTCCAGTTCTGGAGATCTGGATTGTGTAGAGTACTCCTTAATTGTCATTACTCCCAGCGATACTCTGTCCCTTTATATGGTCCCATCTCTGGATCAATTAAAAATTATATATATATATATATATATATATATATATATATATATATATATATATATATATATATTGTGACATATCGCTGGTACATCAACCAGTATACATATGTTAGAATTATAAGAAAACTTTATTTGAAAGAAAGAAATAAAAAGAAAAGAAAATCCAAAGATGCGTAGGCGAACAAAGGAAGTAAGATTCAACCGGTCTTGTATTTTTACGAAGGTATGTTAACATGACCACTACTACCTATGTACTTAGAAGACAGTTGTACTCTTACGCCTCCCCCACACCTCAGGTGATGGGGAAAGTATGCATGTGGATTTCAATTGTGACCCCATAACCCTAAGAGTACACCTTACCCCAGGATTGTTGCCATGACAACGACTGAGACGGCTTTTCGCACGAAAAATCGCGCAAGGCAAGACACAGTTGAAAGAACCACCCGACGGGCAGCACCTGAAAACGACCTGCTCTGCAAAAATTCGATATTTGGATCGAAAGACGGGAGGACAGAGGAATTAAAAACATTTTACTATGAATTAAAGCTAATTCATTTTGGATGGAAAGAACGAATCACCGTTGATAAAAAAAGAGTAAAAAGGAAATGAACAATTTAATAAAAGGACATTCTTTCGAGTTACAACGTCACAGTGAGTTAACAAAAAAACATATCATATTTTGTATTCTGTGAATTCCTATTGTCTGTCATATATTTTATGTAATGTTGATATGGTTGATGTATATATTCAATTGCTCGCCCACTCATTTAACAATACGAATCATATATTCATTTTACTCCCCTGATCCCGTGTAGATTTGTATATATGCATTTACCCATTTTTAATATAAATAAATTGTAATTAAATGTTAATAAACGTTCGTGTGTTTATAAGAAATCCTGTTTGTTCTTCATCATTCAGTGTTGTTGCCATTCATCGTTCTTCTACCCTTTCACGGGAGCAAAGAGAAAGTCTTGAATCCCATCCCTTTTGTACTATTTATTTTTACATCTGGGACCTTTTGAATTTTTTTCATTATTTCATGTTGCGGAGGTGCATTAGTCGTCCCTAATGAGTGTGCGTGCGTAACAATATATATATATATATATATATATATATATATATAGGGCCCATGAAAGAGTGTTTGAGAGGCAAACATTATTCCAGTGACGAGGAAGTAAAATCTCTAGTGAAGAAGTGGCTCAAGGAACAGTCAACAGAATTTTGATGTATGATATATGTTCCTGTGTTGGTAATTGTACCTGTCCTAAGCAAAATGGCATTACTTTTTGACATACCATCGTAGTAACTCGAAGCTCAAACTAAGGTTAACAAGTTAATTGTTGCTATCAATAATTAAATGGCCTCCTAGCTGCTGTAAAAGAAAGGAGTTATGAAATTTTGAAATTTCAAAGAAAGGAGTTGGGCGTTACTTTAGAGCGAAACAAACGATTATATCCCAATAAGTAATTAAAGTAAAGTCGACGGAGCGGCCTAAAGTCGGTATCAGCCAGTCAGCGAGAGAGTATATCCCCTTTTTACTAGCGCTAGACCAAGGATATTGTTTTAGCATCTGAGGTGGAGCGCCACATCTACCATCAGCTCCTTACTTTACCGCACAGCTCCCTGTGCTACTCATACGCTGAGTTGGCGGGGACCGGTATCGAACTAGGAACCTTGTGGTTTCTAGCCGAACGCTCTACCGACTGAGCTATACACACATCAATTTATTAAAAATTACAAAAAACCAAAAAAAAACCAAAACAAAAAAACTCATCTTCCATGCGGCAATTGCTTTTTTCGTCATGCATGTCTTAAACAACAATTAACATTTGCCAAAAATAAAGAAGGAGAGAAATTTGGTTAGCGAATTGACTTATTTGGAGGCGCGTGGCGTAATGGTTAGAGTCGTAGGAAATGGACCCGTCGACCAGAGTTCAAATTCTGGACAAAGCTACAGTTAATAGTGCTAATAACCTTGGGAAAGGTATGAATCCAACTACTCTCCCTCCAGCTATGAGTAAATAGTAGGGCACACTGGGCTCTTTAACCTTGGTTAGGCAACCAGACTAGGAGAAGGAAAACTCTGAATTCAAACCTGTTAAACATCCGTTTGAGGTGGTCACTACTAATTTCACTAATTTTTTTACTTGGTTTTTGTTATAAAGACATTTGCATTTTACAACAGTAAAAATACCTTCAAAATGGACACAATAGTCTCTGAACTCACATATCTTTAGTTTTAATACTTTTTTTCTTATTTGTGGTCCTTCAGAAGCTGACAGTTTCCGAAAAAACAACTCAACTCATCTTGTTCCGGATAGGATTCTTATTTTCCATAGGGCATCTGACAATCAGATTGACGATGTACTGTGTAAATTCTTCTAACATGGATGAATTTATCACTTCTAGCTGCTGACTTCTTCCTGAAAGAAAATTTTCCCTTATCTTAGTTTTTCTTGGAAAGAGTGAACTGAACTTTTCAAGTTTCTCAGAATGAAGAAGTATCTCACAATCCTTTCTTACGGAATCAAAAATAACTCACATTGAGTTGATAAATTTCAAATACCGCACCTTGCCGTCAGTGGAGCCAGTGACGAACGTCTGCTCATGTCCATATTTTCCTTTAACTGAAGAAAAAACGCGCCAAGGGACTTAAATATACGGGGTGGCAAGATGTTTTGTGTTTTAAGGTTTAAAAGGTAGTTGGTTGTTATTCTTTGTGTGTGTTCTTAGGGTTTGCTTTTTACTCCATCTTATTTGGTGGTCGCGCTGAAAAGGAAGGAATTCAGCGAACAGAAAAGGAAGAGACAAAGACAAAAGGTGGTTTTATGATTTAGGTTTTATTTACGGGCCATAGCCACCACATGGCAAGGGAATTTCTCCCTGGCCAGTAGTAGTGTCGTGTCCGAGTTAAGGCCTAAGCCCTAATGGCTGAGAGATTCAGTGTCGGAAGTGGGTTCTTTTTCCCGCACATGCACGGAGGGTTCTTCCAGTGTTGGCTCATTGGATTTTTTTTTATTTGAATTTTATTTTAATCCCCACAAATACACTGCCCCAGGGTAGCAACGGTTCAATTTCAAAATAGGTAATGGCAGTCAAGCTTACGTAGACGCTTGATTTTACAAAAATTCCAAAACAATGTTTTAAGAGCTAGTGTGGTTCAAAATAATTTTAAACGATATTTCAAACAGATCTATTTGATCACAGATGTGATCTTTACAGGTACTACCACTCCAAGTCGGAGTAGAGGGGACCACAGAGAGTATGGAGATTCGTTGGTTGTCAATTCTATGTGGTTTGAGCTCGCTCGTATTTGTGTCTAAACCCCAATATAGCTGATTCGTCCTTCTTGTGGGCTGGTAAGCTGAAAGGGAATTTAGGAAAAGAAACAAAAGGAACAAAGATAAGGGTAACTTTAGGGTAAGACTTTTATTCGTTGATTCACACTATTTCTTGGAGGGGAGATATTTTCCTGAGCAAGTCAATAGGCGTGTCTCCTTCAAAATCTTGATGTAAAAATGACAGAGATTCCTTTTTTGCACCAAGAATTCGTTTTTTTTCTGCACATGCAACCGAAGGATCTTCCAGTTTTAGGCCTTCTGGGAGATTGTTACTTTTTGTTTTGTAGGGACCGTGTTGGCTCTGTGTGTGATGGGTTGAAGAAGATCCGAGTTTTGATCCCCACAATTTAAATGTATAAGACTACGGAAATGTAGTTTCTGTAGAAAACAAAAGAAGAAGATAAAATTATAACAGAAACAACTTTATATACAAGATATTACAATTCATATAGTGACAGTCAATTGTTCTTTTAGCAATGTTGCCGACTGTATGTGTCTGTACATAGTTGTGTTTGCTGAGTGCGTAAGTTTTGTTTATATTTGTGCGATTGGATATGTCAACGTTGTAGCAGTTTTGATAAAACAATGTCTGTAATTGAAACTTGTGTCGTATTGAGTAGGAGAGAGAAAATATGAAACGAAAAATAAACGGACCTGTTGAGTCGTTGAGTCGGACAGCGTCCTCTCTCCATTGTGTCGAGTTATGGGAGCATCCGCTCCCACTCTGTCGAGTTAGGAGCATCCGCTCCGACTGTCGAGTTGAGGAGAGCGTAAGCTCCAACTGAAGTTTTTCAGCTAAAAAGGTCTTTTCATAATTCTCTTTTGTCATTGTCAACGTGATCATTAAGTTAAATTTAATACTGGAATTTTCAAATATCAGCAGTTTTCTAATGACGTAAATATCGGATGATTTTGTAACATTCCGATGGCGTACGTATTTTCAATGGAATTTAAACCATTGTTTCTATTGTTGCTAAAATATTTCTAAACTAATATTTATTCGATTATCTTTTGTTTCCATAATTCTAAACTTAACATATACAATTGTAAAATTACTTGTTTCAGAATACTTAATTATTTTAATGTATCCAATTCCACATGCACGTAAATAGGGACCAAAGTCCCCATAGTTTCTTTTTATTTATTTTTTTATATTTAATTTAATTTTAATTTTAATTTTGTTTTATTTATTTTTATTTTGTTTTATTTTATTTTTTATTAATCCCCACAAGTGATGGTAAATCAGGGGAACTCCAAACTCCCTAGATCTCTAGAACTGGAGCCTCACCATCGGATGCATTTTAGAGTCATACCCAGAACATCGCCTCTTAAGACTTGACCTTTTACCCGACGTAGAAAGATATTTCAGATAGTGTATTTCGTGACTTTTTTGATTAGTTCTGTTAAGTGGGCTTTGATAATGTTAATGGAAGGAAAGCGACAAAAGGAAAAGCATGACTAGCAATGAATTAATAAATAGCTCTGTGTTCGCTAGATTAAACCAAGCGCTCCTGTGTGGACACAACTTCCTTGGTACGCATGCGCAAGACATTTGTACGCATGCGCACACTTGTTCTTACACACAGGCACGCACAGAGACATATATATATATATATATATATATAATATATATATATATATATATATATATAATATACAAATTAGTGAATGTACACAATTTAATAACTACTTTGATCAAAAACGGAAATACATTTATTTATTTGAAATTCTAAAAGCTTTTTCGGCTAAATTTCATCAGAGGAAACAAATTCTCTGGTAAGCATGCGCTCACTTGTTCTTATATATATATATATATATATATATATATATATATATATATAATGTTGTTCTGGTTCCAACGGGAGAAAATTTAATATTTTATAAAAAGAAGGTCCGCAAAATGTATTATGTTCTCATAAACCTTTTTTTATTCTTTTTATCTTACATACGCTATATATATATATATATATATATATATATATATATATATATATATACATATATATATATATATCTGTGTGTGTGTGTGTGTGTGTGTGTGTGTGTGTGTGTGAGCAAAAGTTAGAATTATGGACACTATAAGTCCATTACTCAAATTTCATGTGTTTTACACAAACTTGGGACGGTAGTGTGAGAAAAGTAGCTCGTCAAGCGTCTATATAGCATGAGATATAGTCACATGATTAAGATGTATGTTCGCGAGTCATTTACACGAAAAAATTACGTGGAATTCAAACGAGAAAAATTAATGTCCATAATCTTACTATCTCTAGGTTTTATACGTGTCAAATACGTTTATATGTATCAAATAGATCTCTGAAAATTATTTGTATTAGATATACGTGAAATCATATAACTGTGTACAAACAAATGATTATTGAATAGAATTGATATGACAAATGTCATAATACAAACTAAAGCGATTTTTTGAAAGAAATTAATTAAGATTGAACACTCTTAGTATCATATTAAGACAAATAAAGAAATACACTTTTTGACCATTATCATATCAGTAATAGAGAATTTCGCCGGGATATAATGATGATACTGATTTTAATCTAGTTACAATCAATCAGATAAAACTTATCTATCTATCTATAGAAGCAGAAATAAAATAAGTGTCCTCCAACTGTTCGGACTTTTGCCATTATTATTGATGAATGGTACCCGGAATTTTGGATAGCATCTAGTATGTTCTAAAAAGATAAGATTGTTCATATCTCTTTATGTAAATCCACTCATCTCTCTCTCTCTCTCTCTCTCTCTCTCTCTCTCTCTCTCTCTATCTATCTATCTATCTATCTATCTATCTCTCTCTCTCTCTCTCTGTATATATATATATATATCTTTTAGTCAGATTCTTTCCCTGAAGAGCTACTAAGCAAAACTATTAGTAAGTGTATCGAATTCATTAGGTTTAAATTTATATATATATATATATCTAAATTCATTAATTATTAACTTATTAATTTTCAAAAATTAGGCATGACTTCAATTAAGCACATATCCTCCAAAAATTGTCGGCTAAAAGCCATATCAAATAAACACAATGTTTATTTACGTACTTTCATACTGTCGTGTAGCAAGTCAATAAAAAGTGGAATATAAATAAGTTCAAAACGGACGAAGAATTTGGGATTGGCAAGCTGGTGTAGTGGTTAGAATCTCTGCTTGTCAGCTTGGCAGTCGAGGTTTCGAGTCACACACGGAGCAGTCTCCCATGTCTATAACCTTGCTGATGAGACCTAATAGGTCGAAATGTACATTCAGAGATTGACATTTTCTCGATCTATTTAGCCTTACATTTGAACATATATGCCTGCCTAAATTCATTAATTATTAACTAATTAATTTTCAAAAATTAGGTATGATTTCAATTAAGCACATATCCTCCAAAAATTGTCGGCTAAAAGCCATATCAAATAAACACAATGTTTTATTTACTTTCATATATACATATATATATATATATATATATATATATATATATATATTAAAACATACGAGATACTATCCAAAATTCCTGTTAACATTCGTAGTTTTGACGTTATTAATTGTGAGTGTTACCAGGAATTTTGGATAGTATCTCGTATGTTTTAATATATATATATATATATATATATATATATATATATATATATATATATATATATATATATAAACAGAAATAAAAAAGATGCTCGTACTATTCGGAGTTTTGACGTTTTTAATTGTGAGTGTTACCAAGAATTTTAGATAGTATCTCGTATGTTTTAAATAAAAAAGGTTAACGGACATTCAAAAACCATAAACTTCTAAAATTTTCTCTAAATTTTAGGAATCTTCTTAACAACCAATATCTATCTATCAATCTATCTATCTATCTATCCAAACCTATTCCCATCTATCTATCACCTGCAACTTCTAGAACTTTCTGTAAAGTTTTGAAACTTTCTTAACTATCACGCACGCTATCGTTTTCTATCTATCTATCTATCTATCTATCTATGACAGTCTGTTCATCATCTCCCACTTTATCCGTATATATATATATATATATATATATATATATATATATATAGAATGCATCTGCAAAATACGGCAACTAAGTATCGGAATTGTTGATTAGTGTGTTTGCTGAAACAACCGAAGCAGAAAAAACAAAAAAAAAAAACAAAAAAAAAAAAAAAAAAAAAACATTCCTTGCACCGCTGCTCGGACTTTCGTGTGTTCTTCCTTGTTAATCAGTGGCTTGCTTAGTGTAAAACGTTCTAATTTCAACCTCTGATAACAAAAGGCAACAGAAATGTGTTCACTGCGAACCCGGCCGCTTAAAACAGAATCAAAGGGACAAGAGGAATTAATAAATAAAACGAATAGTTTTTAATTTGACCAAGGGTTTTCCAGTTCTAAGTACAGTCGTCACGAAGAGGGGATGGGAAGAATACAGTTGTTGTTGTTGTCGCGGGGGGGGAGGTGGAGAAATGCTACGCAAAATGCAACGGAGCTGAATAACAGGCCCTCATAGGAAATGCACGGGACAGATATAAATATTGTATTTACCTTTGTCCAACGCTAAAGGTAGGATGTGACACAAGGTCAGGCTTTAAGCGGAGGGACATCACGCACACAAGTGCGCCAAAAATAGCTATGTTCTGTTTGCATTACACTTCTTCGGGCGCCGCCTCAGGCAATAAATCCAAACCTTGGGCCTTTTTAGACGAAGGGTGGTGTTACTTGGAGATTGGCACAGATTGAGACAGAATAATTTTCCTTCTCCAAGACAAGTTGCCTAACCAAGTTTAAAGAGTCCAGTCTGCCCTACTATTTACTCATAGCTGGAGAGAGAGTAGTTGGATTCATAACTTTCCCAAGGGTAATAGCGCTATGTGAAAATGTGAACAGCCTCATCCAGGATTTGAACTCGGATCGACGAGTCCATTTCCTACGACACTAGCCACGAGCCCCCAACAAATGATCGAGACAGATGAATATAGAAATACGCCGACAGGAAATGAAACTGCAACATTCTGAAGGTCGATGCTGATTTTAATCTAGTTACAATGAATTACTCAATCCTCACATTATCTATCTATCTATCTATCTATCTAAGCCACTTCATCTCTCTCTCTCTCTCTCTCTCTCTCTCTCTTATATATATATATATATATATATATATATAATAAACCAATGAAAACCGAGTGATGGGAAGAGCTAGCGTCCAAACTGTCCTATTCTTTGAATATCATTTATTCTGTTTCAAATACGTTTAACGTAATGATTTCATCTGAGATAATATTAAATGCTATATATATATATATATATATATATATATATATATATGGTGATTGCCACTTCACAGAAGAAAGCCATTTTACGTACCCTGTTACACATTAATCCCTTCCCCGTCTTCCTTTCGTATGCAACGAAAACGAAACCCAGCCCTCGATAGGCAGGCCCTGTCACACAGATCACAGGTCAGTCTTTTTCTGTAGAAATGTGTCCGTGACGTCCGTCATGTGCCGCTTAGGTAGAGACTGATTCAGGATGGGGTGTTCTATCCGTCTTACATCAAACTCCTTACAGCTACAATCGGCCTGCCCTTTCAGAAATATGTGTACCCAGCCCCCACTTCTGTTAATTGGTCCTCATCGCTGAAACTGACTTCCACAAGGGCCTCGTTATCTACCTCATATCGAGACAGTTTGCCACGACACCAGTTCGTCGTTTGGGGTTTCCCGATCCCTCAAGATGAAGACTTGTCCGGACATTCCAGGCAGCTATTGTTAGCCTTTGTTTTATGTTGTGATATTTTCTTGATTTCGCCTTGTTTATGGGAACAGCCGTCAAACCGCAGGTTGCTGGATAGGTGAACAGACATTTGTTTAGGCCACCTTTTCTAGACCCTTCCCAAATGTCTGAGTGAACAGAGCTACCCAAGGGGCTGCTCAGTCACTCAGGACCTCACCGAGGGATGTTGCTGCTTAATTGTCAGTGTCGTTAGATGGGTCACGAGCCTGTAGATTTACAGCGGTGTGCTTCCAGGCCATCAAACCTGCACACGTCACCATTCCTCCATCACCGTGGGACTTGTAGAAATATTTGCACATGTTGACATGTAGTGCGCTTGTGCGACACGCACCGCATGCTCTCCTTCCTCAAAGTCTAGTATCAGTGACAAGCCGAGGCAAGATGACTGGAATGTCGCACCGGTCGGGCAGCGCTAAGCGTAGATTGGCCCGGATGTATGATTTTGGTGAGTGCAGTGGTCTGTCAATTATCAGTTAAGGCCTACCTTCCCACACCATGGGGCAGTTGTGTTTCATCTTCCTGACCAGAACAGAGACATGCATGGGACTAGAGACCAGTGAACATTTGCGTTGGACGAGAAACCAGTGAAGATTTGGTTTTATCGACGAAAGTGATTACCGTGGTTGTTTTCGGTCGTCACTTCACACCTCTATTTCAAAGTTTAATATTTACTTATTTTGTTGTGCCTTGTTTGTGTTTTAGAAGACACAGGCATCTGCCGTAAAGAAACTGAGGACTAAAATTTTCCTCTCCCCAAAAGGAAAATAGTATTTTCTAAAAACACCTACAAACCTATGTTGTTGTTTACTTTCACATTTTTGTCCGTTTGTTGTAATAAATTATTTAATAAAATAATTATTTCAACATGTTGTCTTCTCAATTTTCTCGTGTTTAATATTTGTTGAGATTGAACATTTTTAACTGTTATATACCCCTTATAAGACATCGGGTATATAAACGAGAGAGAGAGAGAGGGAGACAGACAGACAGACAGACTAGTAGTAGTGATGAGATGATGGCTCTTACTTGTTAATCTCTGCTTACTAACTCGTCCGGTCGCTAGATTCTCTTGTTGGGCTAATCCAGTGGGTTACTTTTCTGTGTTGATTTCTTCGGGTTGGGCTGGTCATTTCTTGTTTTAAATTAACTTAACAAACAAGATTTGTTGTTTTCTTCAAAAGGTTTATTACAACAACCCAGCCCATATTCATCCACCGCGGAAGGAGACCGACCCCCAGAGCGAGCGACTTCGAGTTACTCGCTCTGAAATCTTCGTCGCATCTAATCTAAAACTATCTCACGCCTAATCGCGCGTTTTTCAAGGAATCAAGTAAAAAGGTTATTATCCGCCAATAACTGGCTTTTAAAAAATAACTTATTCATTTGTACCTCAGCTCCATCCCCTTATAATGTTATAGCAGGCAAGAGATTAATAGATCAACTGAAATAGATTAGGATCCTGTTTTTCAACAAGTTGTTTGTAAACAAAATAGCGCACAGCTCAGTCGTAATAAGATAGCATACAGTCAGTTTGTATTAAGATGCGTTGTGCTTATCTTCGCTAATCCAATTCCTTCCAGACGAAAGTATTGAAATTTAACCAACCTCTCAAGAGGTTGAGATGTGACACAATGTCGACTTGATGTGGGTGCCCCGCTGGAAACATGCCTAGCGATAGGTGGGTACAAAAATTGCTCAGTTCCGTCGATATTCATCTTGAGGGATGCCAAGAGCGCCAGGCAATTAACCCAGTCCTTTCCCCTTTTAGGCAATGGGGCATGCGCTACCTGGCGAGGCGAAAGCGAAAAATTAATTTTCAGAGACCACCCGGTACTGATCCCCCTCGAAAAGCTCACCACTTTTTCCTCGATAGATCTCTTTATAATTCCGTATTCACATGACCTTCGTGATTTCTCGGGTTGGTCTAATGAGTAAGGGTTCATATCCTGCACGTAGATAGATCTAGGCAGACTGAAAAAGATATTTACAAAGATATGTGTTGTAATAATAATAAAAAAGTTTGTAATATATATATATATATATATATATATATATATATATATATATATATATATTCTAGAAGCGGCTACCCAGTATCGCTCGGGTAGAGAGCGTGAAGGGGAAAAAACTCTTCCCTGTTGTAACATTAGAAGCGAATGGAGCCGAGGTGCAAATAGATATATTATATAAAATAGCCAGCAGCCGAAAGAAAGACGAGTTGACAAAATTCATTATACTCGAAGCGGCTACCCAGCATCTCTCGGTTAGAGAGCGTGAGGGGCAAAACAACTCTGGCGTATTGATTTGTTTACTTTTGAGATTTACAAATGCTGGACATTTTTAAGTAGAATTTCAATGCTATTTCTATGTATATTCTAATTTTTAAATATCTTCGAATATAAATCAAGTCTTCATAATCTTGGCACAAAAAGCAAGAACCGGTGATATTTAATGTGTATATATATATTTACTTTGTCGTTAATTGTTTCATTTTCGTAGTTTCATCTGGACATACATACATACACACCAACTGCCCTTTATATATAGACGTTGACGATTTAAGATTCGATCATTTAATAAAGAAAAGCACATTTGAAAATTGAAGAATTAACCTCTGACGGGATCCGAACCTGTAATATCCGGCTTAGGAGGCCGGTGCCTTATCCATTGGG
Source organism: Doryteuthis pealeii (assembly GCA_023376005.1). Lineage (NCBI taxonomy): Eukaryota > Metazoa > Mollusca > Cephalopoda > Myopsida > Loliginidae > Doryteuthis > Doryteuthis pealeii. The sequence goes on along the minus strand of CM042154.1, from coordinate 43,038,588 downwards.
CCACAGAAGCACACATTTTTTTTTTTAAACACATTATTTTTAAATTTTCGAATTGATTGTTTTTTGATTTAAAATAATTTCAGTTCATGGAAATAAAGACGAATTAAGATTGAATAAAGAAAAGTAAAGACCATTTGAAAATTGAAGAATTAAACTCTGACGGGACTCGAATCTGTAATTAAGCGGATTTTAAGCATGTTTGAATTCAGAGTTTTCCGTCTTATACATATTTACCAACCCCTCCACACGAGCAGGATGTGACACAAGGTCAATTTCTTAAGCGGAGTTTAACAGGTTTGAATTCAGAGTTTTCCTTCTTCTCGACCGGTTGCCTAATCAAGGTTAAAGAGCCAAGTCTGCCCTACTATTTACCCATAGCTGGAGGGAGAGTAGAATTCATACCTTTCCCAAGGGTATTAGCGCTAAGTGAAATGCAATTACCACGTCCAGGATTTGAACTCGGAGCGACGAGTCCATTTCCTATGACTGTAACCTTTACACCACGCACTTCCTATAAGTTTTCCGTCTTATAGACTTGTTGCCACACTTACATTAATGATAACAGTCTGCCCTACTATATATCTAAAACTGGAGGGTAAATAGTTGGGCGCATACCCTTTATAAATGTATTAACGGTATGTGAAATGCAAACTGCCTCGTTTAGGATTTGAACTTGCGTCACCAAGTTCATTTCCTATTCCAATAACCATTGCACCGCACACCTCAGTCAGTTTGTAATATATAGTGAGATATGGACAGAGGGACGCTCAAATTCATTACAACAGATACAAGGAACATTATGACCCAGTTGAATAGAGCAGTTTTCAGCTATATGCCACAAACGTTGTGTAATGGTTAGAGTCGTAGGAAATGGACTCGTCGACCCGAGTTCAATTCCTTGACGAAACTATTTGCATTTCACATGACACTAATACCATTGGGAAAGGTATGAATCCAATTTTCCCTCCAGCTATGGATAAATAGCAGGACAGACTGGGCTCTTTAATCATGGCTCGGTAACCAGTCTAGGAGAAGGAAAATTCTGAATTTAAGCCTGTTAAACTCCGCTTAAAAAATTGACCTTGTGCCGCATCCTGTTCGTGCGGAAGGGTTGATATATATATATATATATATATATATATATATATATATATATATATATATATATATATATATATATATAAACCAAATCATTGTCACCATTGACTACGCTTTGTCGTCGATGAGAAACACGAACCTGCACCCAGATTTTATTATTATCAAAATTGCAGTTGTAAGAATTCAGTATTTTATTGATTTCTTCATACAAATATATGGGTCACCCATCATGGTGTAATGGTTATCAAGCTAGTCACGCAGATCCATTACAACTGAGCATTTCGGTCCTTTGCGGAAGTCCCATACTTGTAACCTTATCACATCCATGGCAAACGGGTTGGATAAAAAAGGTGCCTCGTCGTCGTGAAATGGTTAACAAGCTAGTTTTGCAGATCTATTAATACTGAATAGCAAGTTCGATCTTCGCTAGATGACCCATACTTGAGACATTGTTTTTGGAATATTTTGTAATATAGTTATTTACTAAGCTTAGCTTAGATACAGCACAAGATCAGAAGTATGGGGCGCCCAATCAGAATCGAACTCATTAATAATGGTCTGCGAATCTAGTTTGCTAACCATTCCACCACGTGAGGTGCCCGGATATTTTGTAATATAGTTATTTACTAAGCTTAGCTTAGATATGGCACAAGGCCAGAAGTGTGGGGCGTCAACTTTGCTCGACCAAAGGATCATATCCAATACTAAGGGACACCGAGGAATAACCAAAGGTTTCTTCACTAAAGATCACGCTCTGCTTAACACAAGGGATCTCCACTGTAAAGTGCTCCCACTTGAAGCCTAAAAATGGCCACAAAAATCGTAACAATTGTATCACATCCTTCCCGTGTCGAAGAGGGTCGGTAAATACCAAAGCAAAATATATCCACTGACTAATATCTTGATCAAAAGAGCAAATTTTAGATTCATAGAATAAGGATAATCGTAAACCTTTAAAACTTTAATTACCCTTTGACGATGCCTCAATAGTTCAAAAACCCGGGGCACACTTTAGAAGTAAAAAAAAGAAAAAAAGTAAAGTCGTCGGGGTGGCCTAAAGTCGGAATCAGCCAATCAGTGAATGAGTCTATCCCCTTTTTACTAGCACTAGACCAAGGATATTGTTTTTTTGCCTCTGAAGTGGAGCGCCACGCCTACCATCTGCTCCTTACTTTACCACACAGATCCCTGAGCTACTCATACGCTGAGTTAATGAGGACCGGTATCGAACTAGGAACCTTGTGGTTTCTAACCGAACGCTCTACCGACTGAGCTAACCCGGCCACTTTAGAATTAATAGAAATATTTTGGCGCGTTTTAAACGTGAATTAAAAAAAAGTATAAAAATATGTATTTATACATTTTAAGTTGTAAAAATAATTCAAACTGCAGCGCATTAATAAAAATTACTTTCTTTATTCAGTAAATTAAGGATAGTTATTAAATAGAAACCAGGGCGTGATGTTTAATAACAACATTTTCTAGGACGTACATCAAACAAACGGACTCTCATTTCCTCTTCAATGCACAGAAACCTTTCTCTTTTTTTTGCATTTAATGTTAGCAAGCAAAGAAAACCCTAATTTACATAAATATGAAGTGGAAAACTGGATAAAAATGATCAAACCATTTTAGCTACAGAAGGAGGATGTATCTTTTCATTTTTGATTTTAAGTATACCACCACAGTATATAGAATTTAATTCTTTTTTGTCACATAATTTCAAACAAATACCAGATGTATTTTTATAAAAACCCTTTCAAACCCCAAAATAATCTGTTACATTCTCGGGTATATAATTGTCTGCTCGTTTGGACACCATGTTCTCTGGTTGGGCTTATTATTCAAGGGTTGGTTCTTATTCTCTTCTTCTTTGTGCAGTGCTGGACATTGCTTTTAATAATACAACACGACTTGGTTGTTTCTTGATCAAGCTTTTATTTTCAACCCTGCCCATGATTCCGCCGCAGGTGAGTTGCGAACCCTAAGAGACATCCTGGGTGCCGGCTCGCATCTGACTAACTAAACTAAAACTTTATACACACAGGATATATCTATCCATCTATCTATCTATCTATCTATCTATCTATCTATCTCAGTATATTCCTATCTATCTATCTATATATCTATCTCAATTTATTCCTATCTATCTATCTATCTATCTATCTATCTATCTATCTCAGTCTATTCCTATCTATCTATGTATCTATCTATCTCAATTTATTCCTATCTCAATGTATTCCTATCTATCTCTCTATCTACCTATCTATCTATCTATTAAGAATGTTCAAATCTATCTATCTATCTCGGTCTGTTCCTATACATGTCGGCAGTCATGTGTGAATGTTAAATGAAGTTTTTAATTCCGGGTGAGTAGTTTTCAACTGACTGACAATTGGTGCGTCTGTGTGGTCCTAATTTGTTTGCTATATCTACAACAGATCACCACACACACATACATAAAACACACACACACACACACACATGCACACGCACAAGCACACGGATCCATATACATATATAAACATTAAGTGAAGTTAGATTAGTACAACGTAAGACCACAAGTTTATGGCTCTCTTTAAGGGTCGAACTCACTAAGGAGGTAATAATCTCGCAAATAACCTGACCATATGGAAGAGGGTTTGAGAGGCAAACATTATTCCTCTCAAACCCTCTTTCATGAGGCCGAAGAGATAATAGTCCGAGGCAAACATTATTTCAGTGACGAGGAAGTGAAATCTGTGGTGAAGAAGTGGCTCAAAGAACAGTCAATAGAATTTTACGGGACAGGGATATATGCTTTCATTCGAAGTTGGAATATTGCTATTGAGAGAAACGATGACTATGTGGAGAAATAGGGATGTGATCCACAGAGGACCAGCTTCATCTAAATGTATGATACATGTTCTCGTATAACTGTGCAATGGAACATAAAAAATATTGTTATGATTATAATCAAACATTTAAAAACGAATCAAGTGTTGGCATTAAATAATCCATAACCCATAAATAATCCTTAATCCCATTAAATAAACAAACCAAATCAAATCTTACTCACTTTCTTCTTTCTCTCTTTCTCACACCCTCTCTCTCCCTCTCTCTTCTCGTTTAATATTAAAGGTAAAATAGACTACCTTGGGCAACGATGCCTTAGTCGTCGTCGTCGTCGTCATCAAAGTACTCATCTTAGGACCTCAAATCTTCTTTCGGGATCACCATCAGTTTCTTAGTTGGAGATGCATGGTGTAATAGTCATAGGAAATGGACTCGTCGACCCGAGTTCAAATCATGGACGAAGCTACAGTTCACATAGTGCTAATACCATTGGGAAAGGTATATATCCAACTACTCTCTCTCTCTCTCCAGCTATGCGTAAATAGCAGGGCAGACTGAGCTCTTTAGGAGAAGGAAAACTCTGAATTCAAACCTGTTAAATCCGCTTAGGGTGGTCACTACTAGAATAAGCTCTGTCCTAATTAGTGATCTATTTCACTAATAAAAAAATCACTAATAATAATAATCTTCATAGTGTTCTCCATAATCTCGTTCATGGTCAGAAATCCCTCTTTCAGCCTCAATAAGTCGCAGGGAGTCAAATAAAAGCTGTAGGGGGCTGACAGAACTGAATGATGCCATATTTTGCCAAAAAACACAATATGATTATCTTCTTTCTTTCTTTATTTTCAATACTTCCCTTATTTCTCTCTCCCCCTCTCTTTGTTGATGCATCATTTCTTTCTTTCTTTCTTTCTTTCTTTCTTTCTTTCTTTCTTTCTAATGTTTCCCTTATTTCTCTCTCCCCTCTCTGTTGATGCATCATTCTTTCTTTCTTTCTTTCTTTCTTTCTTCTTTCTTTCTAATGTTTCCCTTATTTCTCTCTTCCCCTCTCTGTGTTGATGCATCATTTCTTCTTCTTTCTTCTTTCTTTCTTTTCTTTCTTTCCAATGTTTCCCTTATTTCTCTCTCCCCTCTCTGTTGATGCATCATTTCTTTCTTTCTTTCTTTCTTTCTTTCTTTCTCTTCTTTCTTTCTTTCTAATGTTTCCCTTATTTCTCTCTTCCCTCTCTGTGTTGATGCATCATTCTTTCTTTCTTTCTTTTTCTTTCTTTCTTTCTTTCTTTCTTTCTTTCTTTCTTTCCAATTTTCCTTATTTCTCTCCCCCTCTCTGTTGATGCATCATTTCTTTCTTCTTTCTTTTCTTTCTTTAATGTTTCCCTTATTTCCTCTCCCCCTCTCTGTTGATGCATCATTTCTTTCTTTCTTTCTTTCTTTCTTTCTTTTTTCTTTCTTCCAATGTTTCCCTTATTTCTCTCTTCCCCTCTCTGTTGATGCATCATTCTTTCTTTCTTTCTTTCTTTCTTTCTTTCTTTCTTTCTTTCTTTCTTTCCAATGTTTCCCTATTTCTCTCTCCCCCTCTCTGTTGATGCATCATTTCTTCTTTCTTTCTTTCTTTCTTTCTTTCCAATGTTTCCCTTATTTCTCTCTCCCCCTCTCTTTGATGCATCATTTCTTTCTTTCTTTCTTTCTTCTTTCTTTCCAATGTTTCCCTTATTTCTCTCTTCCCCTCTCTGTGTTGATGCATCATTTCTTTCTTTCTTTCTTTCTTTCTTTCTTTCTTTCTTTCTTTCCAATGTTTCCCTTATTTCTCTCTCCCCCTCTCTTTTGATGCATCATTTCTTTCTTTCTTTCTTTCTTTCTTTCTTTCTTTCTTTCTTTCCAATGTTTCCCTTATTTCTCTCTTCCCCTCTCTCTGTTGATGCATCATTGCTTTCTTTCTTTCTTTCTTTCTTTTCAATGCTTCCCTTATTTTTCCCTCTCTCTCTCTCCCTCCCTCCCTCTCTCTGTTGATGCATCATTTTCTTTCTTTCTTTCTTTCTTTCTTGCTTACTAACATCTGGCGGAGATATTTCGAACCACTATTTTAGCGTTTTCTTTTTCCCATATTCACCCCCCCCCCTCTACTCACGACTCGTCGAATATTTACAGAATCTGTTTAGTCAATGGCAGAAGATGAATTGAATTATAAATGAAGACAGATTTTGTTTTCTGATTCATTTACTAATTACTTTGTAAATGGTAAAAACAGACGACAAACAGCCATATGTCTTTGTCTTGGTATTCTGACATTTGTTGTTTGTTTGTTTATTTTCTTTCTTTACCATTTACTTCTCTTTCTTTTCCCTTTCTTTCCTTCTGTATTTCTTTCTTTCTTTTAGTCACTTCTTTCTTTCCCTTCTTTCTTTCCCTTCTTTCTTTTTCATTTATTTTTTTTTTCAGCGTTTTCGTTCTATTTTTCCTTTTTGGATTAAAAATCCTCTTCTATCTTTCTTTTCCTTTCTTTTCTCCTTTAGTTATTTTCAAATTTATTTATTTAATCCGCTTTCTTTCTTCTTCTTTCTTTCTTTCTTTCTTTCTTTCTTCTTCTTTGGTACTTTCTTTCTTTCCGAAATTTCTTTCCGAATTTCTTTATGGACTGTCTTCTTTTAGAGGTGTCTTTCCTTTCTTTCTTTTCTTTCTTTCTTCTTTCTTTCTTTCTTTCTTTAAATTAATTCAAAAATTAAAAAAAAAATTAATATTAGTAAAATAGATCACTAATTAGTACTGGGCCTATTCTAGTAGTGCCCACTCCAAACGGAGTTTAACAGGTTTGAATTCCGAGTTTTCCTTCTCCTAGACTGGTTGCATAACCAAGATTAAAGAGCCAGTCTGCCCTACTATTTACCTATAGAGGGAGTAGTTAGATTCATACCTTTTCCTAGCGTATTAGCGCTATGTAAACTATAGCTTCGTCCAGGATTTGAACTCGGGTCGACGAGTCCATTTCGACTCTAACCATTAGACCACGGCCTCCAAGTCTTTTTTCTATGGTTCTTCTTTTGTTACTCTCTTTCTTTCTTTGTTTCTTTCTCTCTTCTCGAATTTCTTTATGGACTGTCTTTATTTTCTTTCTTTCTTTCTTTCTTTCTTTCTTTCTTTCTTTCAATCACCTTTTTCTTTTTTTCATTGTTCATTTCCTTGTTTGTTCATTTTTTTTGTTTCTTTGTTTCTTCCAGTCACTCAACTTTTTCGTTGCTTTCTTTCTTTTTTTTTCTATTTCTTTTTACTAACTCTTTCTTTCTTTCTTTCCTTCTTTTTCTCTACTTCTCTTTTTTCTTTTTTTCCCTAACTCTTTCTTTCTTTCTTTCTTTCTTTCTTTTTCCCAACTCTCTTTTCCTAACTCTTTCTTTTTCCTAACTCTTTCTTTCTTTCTCTCTACTTCTTTCTTTCTTTCTTTCTTTCTTTCTTTCTTTCTTTCTTTCTACTTTTTTTTTCTGACTCTTTCTTTCTTTCTTTCTTTCTTTCTACTCCTTTTTCCTAACTCTTTCTTCTTTCTTTCTTTCTTTCTTTCTTTCTTTCTTCTTTCTTTTCATGCAGCTTTTTTCTCCTAACCTTTAATTCATTTCTTTCCAATTCTAACCCCCACCTTCTCCCACCTCCCCCACCCACCGTCAGACCCAATCATCATTCTTTTGGAACCTCGCCCCCTTCCTCCCATTATCAGTCGTCAGTCTTAATCTCCTGGTCGGGTTTTAACGCTTATGAAATGGGCGGAGATCTTTTCTTTTTACAGACCTTTGCATAATGGCTCCTTGGCAGGTGATATGCACTCCACCCTACCTCCGAAAAAGAAAAAGAAGAGAATATAACAAATTAACACTGATTGCTTTGTTAAACATGGCTGCACACAGACTCTGGGGACCATAATAAAAATGAACCCTAAACCCGCCGATAACAACAGTGTGGGCTCGGAGATCGGTAGGGTCCCACTCGATTGACAGGGAGCAACTACCAAATTTCAGACATGTTGATCCTTCCATGCCAACATCACCGGGTGTGAGGCGTTGTTGTCTATAACTATTTTATGAAATACTGTGTGTATAGCTTTTAAGGTTGAAGGCGCGTGGTGTAATGGCTAGAGTCGTAGGAAAAGGACTCGTCGACCCAATTTCAAATCCTAGACGAAGCTGTCTACATTTACCATAGCGCTAATACACCTGGGAAAAGTATGCATCCTCCTGCTCCCCTCCAATTATGGATGAATAGCGGGACAGACTGGGTTCTGTAACCTTGGTTAGACAGCCAGTTTAAGAGAAGGAAAACTCTGAATTTAAACCTGTTAAACTCTGATGAAAAATCGACCTTGTGTCACATCCTGCCCGTGCGGAGGGGTTGGTAAATATGTATGTACTGTGGATTTTAAATGTATACTGTACGGAATAAAAGACTGGCGAAAACTTTTATCTAATTCAAACAAAAATCTGGATGTATATGTGCATGTATTACAAAATTTCCCAGGTTTCTATTTAGACATTAAATACGCAGTTGAAAACCGGTTGTTCACTGTAAACTCTCTATCTTTTTCTCTCGGCCTCTTTGTCTCTATTTCTTTGTCTGTCTGTATGTCTCCTCTCTCTTCTCTCTCCCCTCTCTCTCTCTCTCTCTCTCTCTCCTCTATATATATATATATATAATATATATATATATATACATATAATATATCTGTGTGTGTGTGTGTGTGTACATGTGCGCGTGCGTATGTGTGTGTGTAGGTATGTATGCATTAAATAAATTAGTAAAGGTACACAATTTAATAACAACTTTGAAAAAGAACGGAAACACATTTACTTATTTGAAATCCTAAAAGTTTTTTGTTTGTTTGAAACTCAACAAAGGGGTAAACTTAACATTATACGATGGTGGGAGATTAAAAATCAATTGGAGAAAGAAAAAAATTAGTTTAATAGCAAAAAAAAAGCAACATCAACAAAAAACAGCAAAAAACAGCAAAAAAAAACCCAAAAAAACAAAAACAAAACACTAACCCACTCAAACTATAAATCTACCCATTTCTACATAGAGAATAACTTAATTTTTATACTTCATTATCCAGGGCACAAAAGCAAAGTTTGAAGAGAATAATGGCCATTTTCTATACCTTTTACAGCATAAGAAATTAAGTAATAGCACAGGAACAAAATTTAAGTTACATATAGTCTGGTAGATAAGAAGGTGGACCGGAAAAAATTGTTACCAATCTAAATTTGGTATTTTTTGAAAGCTTAGGGTATCCTCTTTTGAAATTTGAAAACTCCCTTTTTGATCCCCTGGGGAAACTTCTTTATTGGGGCGGGGAGTATGCAAACCAGATCTAGTCTGGTAGATTAGAAGGTGGACCGGGAAACAAATGGTTATCAAGCTAAATTTAGTATTAAATGTGGTATTTATAGTATTATCCAGAGCATAATAGCAAAATTTGAAGGGAATAATGGCCATTTTCGATACTTTTACAACATAAACAATAAAGAAATAACACATACAATATAGGAACAGCATTTGTGTTACGTAATGTTATCAAGGTTACAAAATGCAAAGTTTAAAGGGGATAATAGTCATTATTGTGTTTAAGATTGTTTTTAGATAATTCTGAGGATACCTTTTTGTACCATATATAAATGGAGAACTTTATTTTTAAATGACTTCGGGATAAAATAACCCAACAAGAATTGACATACCGTAAAATCAACCAAACACTCAGAACAACAGAAAATTAGTTTTACGGCATCTCACTCCTTGTTTGGTTATTTAATGCTGAAGTAAGTTTTTTGCAAAGTTTTGCATTTTATGACTTTCTGTAACTTCTGATTTGTCAATAATTTGCAAACAATAATGTTTTTAATTAACTATTCCTATATAATAAAAGAATTTACTGTTACATAATTCATAGGCAGCTTATGATTTATGTAAATACCTGTAGTAAGAATATTTTAATAAAGTTCCTTGTTGGATGCCCATACTTGCGACCTTGTGGCGAACGGGTCGCGTAAATACCTACTTAGTTACAATATCAAAAAGAACCAATGTGAATTTTTTAAACTGATGCCATTCTTTTGCATATTATCAATGTTATGGATAACTAGCAAATATATGCTCCCTCCGGGTGCAAGTATTTAAATTTTAATGTAATGAAATACTAAATTAAATTAGAAAGGCTGATGAAAGTAAATAAGAATGCGAAAGATTTGAAACAGGGTATACCGTAAAAGGGAAAACACTTGAAACGTACTCTTCATTACTCTCATCTGTCATTGCTAAATTTTCCTAATTTAACTATTTAGTTAAATTAGGAAGTAAAGAATAAAATTACAGTTATTTCTTCTTGTTAATGGGTTTCTTTTTTATACTTTACCCCGAGATTTTTGCTAATGTTCATTAAGATAAAACCAAATAATTAGAAATCAATGCACAGAAGCCTATCTCTCTTTTTTTGTATTTAATGTTTGCAAGCTAAGAAAACCCTAATTTACATAAACTAGCAAATATATGCACCCTCCAGGTGCCAGTATCTAACTTTTAATGTAATAAGATACTAAATTAAATTAGAAAGGAAATAAGAATGCAGATAAAAACATTTGAAACAGAGGTGGGTATAATCGAAAAATAGAACAACTGAAACTTACACTTCTATCACTCCTGTCTTTCATTGCTAGTTTTTCCTAATTTAACTATTTAGTTAAAATAGGAATTAAAGTATAAAATTACAGTTATTTCTTCTCATTAATGGATTTCTTTTAAGATTTATCCCAGCGATTTTTGTCATTAAGATATTTATAAAATCAAATTTTTAATACCAATATGCAAATTAACCTTCCCGTTCACACTGTAAACCACTGTTTTGGTGTATATATAAATACAATTGAATGTTATGTGTATGTAGATAAGGCTAAGAGTATTAATAATGTAAAACAATTCTAATAATAATGTGAGGTTTAAATAAAAATAAAATCATGGAAACGTATATGACTTAGGGAATTGTGACTTGGAGTAGTAATATAGTTTTGGTTACAGACAGAAAAACACACAATCTCCATTATAATAAGATATGATTTTTTCTCAAAATTCCGCTTGGCATTCAACACACTTATTCCAGTGAGTTTTCCATTGGTTGAAGCACCTTTGATACTATTCTCAAGTGATACTCTTAGGAAACATTAGCTCAACAGCAGCCCTATTGGGGGGCAATTAAGCTAACTCTTTTATTATTTCTATTTCCTAACACATGAAATAAAGAAAATGGCATTACCTTTTTTTTACTCTCCCTAGTAGTTTAATTAAATATAGTTCGCAATCATTTCAATCTCCATACTTAATACCATCGTGGTGTAATGGTTAGCAAGCTAGTCTGAGACCCGTTACTACGGAGTAGCAAGTTGGATCCAAAAAAGGGGTGTCCTGGAAATGATATTAGATTGCATATGATAGTGAGGCTCCAGTTCTGGAGATCTGGAAAATGTTGAGCATACTTTCATTGCCATTTCTCTCAGCTCCACTCTTACCTGGTAGTACCTGTTAGGGTCTCAACCATGGGTCAAATAGATCTTTTTTTAAGTTATTCGTATTTGATGGGACCTTATCTATCATTTAAAGTTTAAATAAGTCTCGATACTTTTTGACCATATGTCAAATATAATATTATACATCTATACACATATAAAGAGAAGTTGTGTGTGTGTATGTATGTATGGGTATATGTCCAGAGGAAACTACGAAAATAAAACAATTAACGACAAAATATATATATATATATATATATATATATATATATATATATAATATATATTCACTATCACCATATCTTGATTTTTGAGCAAAGATAAAGATTTATATTTGTGAAGATGATTTTAACGTAGGGATTTTAATGGGGCATCCTGTGAGGATCTAAAGTTACGATTCAGACTAGCTTTTTGCACTCCTCCTTCTACCCAGGTGACGCCGGGTAGCTGTTTCTGGTTATCTATAGAAATATAATGAAGATGACCTAATGGTTATTGTACAGGGAAATGGAGTCAGCGATCAAAGTTCTAATCCCAGATGAGGCTGTAATTATTTCGCATTAATGCCTCTGAGAAAGACATGTTTCTTTTCCCTATTAAACTGAGTTTTCCAGTCTTGGTAAGGTAACCCGTCTAGGAGAAGGAAAGCCTCTAAATTCAAAACCATTAACATTGTCATGGGCCAGCGTTGCAGAGTAAGGTCCATTACTTTGCATGTTTTATAAACTTCGCGGAAAGTCTGGACACCGAAATATTTTTTTGATTTTAAAGGCATGCCAATCCATCTAGGGTTATTTCTCAGAATCTGAGATGAGGCTTGATAATTTGTATTATTTGGATATAAATTGGACTAGCGTAGTGGGTATAGGCGTTGATTTAAGACAGTTCTAAGTGACAGTTATCTCTAGGCTGCAGGTTCAATTCTGGTCAAGGGCAACAGTACTATAGAATAATAATTAACACAGCTTAACACTTGTACTCAGCTATGGTTAGCGGAATGAAAACAGGATACCCCCGTTGGATTGAATAAAGGGTTGGGTTCAAAGTTCCGTCATGGCTCCACTAGAAGGTTCCCGAATTCGAAAAGAAGATTCACGAGTTAGAGAAGGCTCCCGAGTCCGACAAGAAATACTTGAAGAAGGCCGAAGAGCATACCGTCCAAAACGTTGTACAGATGATAAGGAAGATAAGGACAATAGTCCAAATAATACAAACCATCTAGGGTTGTTTTATGCTTAGATGTTAGGGAATCGCGTTCATTGCGCATTTATATTTGCATGTTTGTGTAGTTGTTTCTTAGGAGTTTTTTGTTCACACAGTCCTTTCGAATGCGAATAATTTTTAAACAGATCTATTTGACGCATGGAAAGAACTCTTAACAGGTACAACCACCCCGGGTCAGAGTGAACATGGAAGTAATGGCAATGATTTCCAGAAATGGAGCCTTAAAATCAGATATAGTTTAGTGTCATACACAGGACACATCTTTTAAGGGGGGGGGTCTTACCCCTCTGTAGAAGATGTAGTCAGAGTATTCTAAGCCTTGCCGACAGAGCGAGTTAGAGAAAGAGGCTTGTTGGAATATTTTGACATATATAAGGTGTGCTGTGACCCACCACTTAAACTTATAGACTCTGCGTGGCGCGTGGATTAAAGCCAGCCAATCAACACACTCGAATACGTGGTTAATTAACTATTTAATCGCCAATCTTGAAAGCCGTTTATTTCCACGTATTCGCCACGGACGAACGGATCAGCAACCAAGGATTTTGCTTAACACAATAATTCTATCTAACACTGAGGAACACCGAGGAACAACCAAGGACTCTGCCTAACACTAAGGAACAACCAAGAATTCTTCACTAAGTAATATAAGGGATCTCCACTGTAAAGTCTCACATGCAGCTCGTCGATCCCAGAGGGCCATCCTCCAGGCAATATCGCCTGAGGCGCCCCCTTGAGGGGGAATGCCGATGGGATCGACGCAAAAAACGGAGCCTTGTGCCCAGTCCATACAGGTGGGGTATGAGACAAATAAATGCAGCCGAGAAATGGCCACAAAAATCGTAACAGGGCTGATGCGATGGGATTGGATGATGTTATGATATGCAAAAATGTGATAATTTTTTACAGCGCCTTTTGTGGTCATGCTTTAATCAATTTGTTATTGGTAACTCTCAGTTTCGGTCACGCTGCCGTCACGTGTGGTCTGTGTAGTTCTCGCTCGACGTGATTACTGTATTAGCTGTGTTCATTGTGTTAGGACATGTCGCGCCTGTTTTTGCATTCTTTTTGAAGCAGCTGGCTGCATTCACACAAGATGTGGTTTATTTTTGTTTGATTAATGTTCACACTTAGTATCTTAGAGTTTTCGCTGAAGACCAAGAGACAACAAGTCATTGTGAAAATATCTACTATATCACCTATATATAAATACATCCGTAACAATTTTAAAATAAAAACTAGTAAAAATATGCACCCTCCGGGTACAAGTATTTAAGCTTTAATATAGAATATCATATTAAATTAGAAAGGATAATGAAACTAAATAAGAATGCAGATAAAAAAGATTTGAAACAGAGGGGGTATAATCGAAAAATAGAACAACTGAAACTTACTCTTCCATCACTCAAGTCTTTCATTGCTAAATTTTCCTAATTTAACTATTTAGCTAAAATAGGAAGTAAAGAATAAAATTGCAATTATTTCTTCTTGTTAATGGATTTCTTTTAAGGTTTATCCCTGATATTTTTTATCATATTCATTAAGATAAAACCATACGATTAGAAATCAATAATGCTAAGCACATATTCATTAAAAATCAAATTTTTAATATCAATATGCAAATTAGCCTTCCCGTTCACACTGTAAACTGCTATTTTGTTGTATACATAAATACAATTGCATGTTATTAGTATGCAGATATGTCCAACATATCTTACTCCGGTTTCGACCGCCTGTCCAGTGAGTTTCGGCCGCCTGTCCAGTGAGTTTCGGCCGCTGGACCTTACAAGTTAACATCGTTGATCACAGACGCCCCCTTGGTTTAAAGGGGCAGGGTTAGGTTTATTGCCCAGTACCTTAAGCGCCCTCTTCAGGGGTAATGCCTACGGGATCAACGCATTTTTGTGCCAACTACCCATGAGCTTCGGCTTGTGGGTGGGCCCACATAAAAATGTCCTTGTGTTACGCCCTCATGTGGGATGAAAGGCAAATACCTCTAACTCCGGTTTCGACCGGGGGGTCCTGAGGCTTCGGCCCTGGACCGTACAAATTAACATCGTTGATCCCTGGAGGCCACCCCCCAGGCAACACTTGCACCCTCGATTTAAACGGACAGGGCTGAGTTTATTGGCCAGTGTCTGAGGCACCCCCTTGAGATGGAATGCCGACGGGATCAACGCATTTTTTTGTACCCGCCACCTATGAGTCGACTTGTGGGTGATCCCACATTAATAGGGCCTTGTGCCTAACCTGTACACGTGGGGTACGTGGTAAATATCCTAGAATGTAGACATGGTCAACAGTATTAATAATGTAAAACAATTTCATTAATATTTGAGGTTTAGACAAAAATAAAATCATGGAGAATGTAACGTGAATTACAAAGGGAATTGTGACTTGAGTAGTGATATAGTTTCGGTTACAGACAGACAAACACACAGTCTCCATTATAATAAGATAAATCAAACATATAAATATTTCAAGTATATCTGACTGTGATGCAATCAAAACGGATATTATTGATTATCGCTAATATTGTTCATGGCATTTTGACCAAGTACTTGGGCATAGCATCCACCCAGGAACCACCTCGCCAACTCAGTTCATGAGTAGCACAGCAAGGACCTGGGCGGTAAAGCGGAGAGATGATTGTAGGTGTGCTGACCCACCTCAGACTCAAAAACAATCTTCCTGGTCTAGTGCTAGTAAAAAAAGGATTGACTCCGGCTGATACCGACAATAGGTCACCTCGCTGACTTTATTTTACTAAGGCATATAGAAGATCTGTGCAAAACTTGTTTGAAAGAACGAGTTTTTTTTTCCCAAAATAATCTTACCATGATACCGCAGTCCCCTCACTATATATATATATATATATATATATGAAGAGATGTGAGTGAATCCAACGGTATGTAGTATATTAAGAAAATTGAAAAAAACACAGGTTTAAATAAGTTGAGTGGTAAGTTTATTGGCCGACGCTGCAGTGTTTCGATCTATCAATTAGATCATCTTCAGGGCATTTGTTGGTATAAGGAAGGTGATAAAAAAATTTTTATCACAGGATAACGAGAAAAGCAAGCGATAGTCCTTGTTTATCTGTTTAAAATTTGAAATCTGAAGAAAGGACGCTGAAAAATGGACGGTTTGAAATGTGACGTCAAAAAACGATATATATATATATATATATATATATATATATATATATATATATATATATATATCGTTTCTTTCTCTCCGTATTTTACCTTTGCTTTCCCTTTCCGCTTTTCTTTCTTCTTTCTAATACACTGGGGCCGATAATAAGCGTCTAATGTATAGCATCAAATTTTCTTTTCTTCTTCCTTTTCTCTATTCCTTTTCTCTTTTTTCCCTCTATTCTTTAGCGTATTCTTTTTCTTCCTTTTCTTTCTTCGCAACGAATATAAGTTGGTTCATGATTTATCTGACAGGGTGATATATACTAATAATATGTTTAGTTCTTATACGATTAAATATACTCTCCTGATTTTATTTTTTAAACAAGGTATTTAATTTTGCTTTTATTATAAAGTAATCTTAATTACTTTATAGTGAAAGCAACAACAACAGTTAAATGAACTAGCAAATATATGCACCCTCCGGGTGCAAGTATTTAAGTTTTGATGTAATAAAATATCGTATTAAATTAGAAAGGCTAATGAAACTAAATAAGAATGCAGATAAAAAGAGGGAGTATAATCGAAAAATAGAACAACAGAAACTTATTCTTCCATCACTCTCGTCTTTCATTGTTATTTTTTTCTAATTTAAGTATTTAGTTAAAAGAGGAAGTAAAGAATAAAATGACAGTTATTTTTTCTTGTTAATGGATTTCATTTAAGATTCATTGAAGAGATTGTTGCTTATATTCATTAAAATAAAACCAAACAGTTAGAAATCAATAAGATTAAGCACATATTTATTGAAATCAAATTTTTAATATCAATATGCAAATTAGCCTTCCCATTCACACAGTAAACCGCTATTTTGTTGTATATATAAATATAATTGCATGCTATTAGTATGTTGATATGGTCAACAGTGGCTTCGGCCTCTGGACCATTGATATAATTAATGGCGTCGATCCCAGGGGGCCATCCCCCCAGGCAACACCTGCCCCCTCGATTTAAAGGGGCAGGGCTGGGTTTATTGCCCAGTGCCTGAGGCGCCCCCCTTGAGGGGGAATGTCGACGGGATCGACGCAATTTTTCACCTGCCACTCCATGAGCTTCGACTTGTGGGTGGTCCCACGTTAATAGGGACTTTGTGCCTGACCCGTACAAGTGGGGTACGCGGTAAATACAATGTAGATATGGTCAACAGTGGCTTCGGCCTCTGGACTATTGCTATAATTAACGGCGTCGATCCCAGGGGGCCATCCCCCCAGGCAACACCTGCCCCCTTGATTTAAAGGGACAGGGCTGGGTTTATTGCCCAGTGCCTGAGGCGCCCCCCTTGAGGGGGGATCGACGCAATTTTTCACCTGCCACCCCAAGAGCTTCGGCTTGTGGGTGGTCCCACATAAATAGGGCCTTCGTGCCTGACCCGTACAAGTGGGGTACGTGGAAAATATCATGTAGATATGGTTAACAGTATTAATAATGTAAAATAATTTTATTAATAATTGAGCTTAAAATAAAAATAAAATCATTGAGAATGTGATATCAATAACAAAGGGAATTATGACTTGAGTAGTAATATAGTTTCGGTTACAGACAGAAAAATACACAATCTCCATTATAATAAGATAATAATTAGGTACATTAATATATAAATTCAACAATAAAATAAATTCAAAACAACCTATAAAATTCTGGTTAAATCTTACGTGATAAGAAATTCAACTATATGTAAAATCAAATATTGAAATTAGATCTATCTATCTATCTATCTATCTAGTAGGGTCGGTTTAGCTCAGTTGAGCATTCGACTATGAACCACAAGGTTCCGTGTTCGATACCGACCCTTGCCAACTCAGCGTATGAGTAGCACAGCACTGTGCGGTAAAGTAAGGAGCTGATGGTAGGTGTGGCGCTCCATCTCAGACACTAAAATAATCTCCTTGGTCTGGTGCTGTCTGGCTGATATCGACTTTAGGACACCCCGACGACTTTACTTAATTTAAAAAAATCTATCTATCTATCTATCTATCTATTACAGTTCTTTCATTATCTATGTATCTTAGTCAGTTCATACATCCCCATGTATAAACGCAATGACCACACGCACACACACACACACACACACACACACACACACACACACACACACACACACATATATATATATATATATATATTATATATATATATATATATATAGAGAGAGAGAGAGAGAGAGAGAGAGAGAGAGGGGTGGGGGAGAAAGTAAAAAAGCGAACGAGAGAGATATGAACAGATACAGATAGATAGTATCTGTTCATATCTCTCTCGCTCGCTTTTTTACTTTCTCCCTCCCTCTCTCTCTATATATATATATATGTATATATATATATATATATGTGTGTGTGTGTGTGTGTGTGTATATATATATGTGTATGTGTGTGTGTGTGTGTGTGTGTGTGTGTGCGTGTGGTCATTGCGTTTATACATGGGGATGTTTCCGGGGGCGGGGAGCTCAATGTAGAACGGTCGCAAAGTTTCGTCGTGTGCTGGCGATTTGAATGTTTTTGTTCTAACTTTTCGTGACTAGAAATATAGAAGGCGAAATAGTGGTGAATAAATTTAAAGTGACGGACTTTATGAATAAAATGGACAGACAGACATAACAATAGAAAGGCAGAAATCTGGAGCCTCGGATATAAAAATGGCGGCTTCTTGGCTTTCAAGAAAGTAAAGTTGACATTGGAGGAAATTGCTATTATTCTATTTTTTTTATTTTTATTTTTTAAACAGAAAAGTCTGAGGAGTCAAATAATTGAATGAGAGAGAGAGAGAGAGAGAGAGAGAGAGAGAGAGAGAGAGAGAGAGAGAGAGAGAGAGAGAGAGAGAGAGGTCTACAGACTAAAAGGAAGTTGAAGGAAATATAAACAAATTTAGAGAAAGAAACAAAGAGAAAAAAAGAAGAAAAAATTTTTTTTTCAGTAAAGTTAAATGTATATTATTCCTTACATATCGTATCGTATTCTCTCTCTCTCTCTCTCTCTCTCTCTCTTTTCTCTGTCCATCTATCTATCTATCTCACTATTTTTCTATCTATCTATCTATCTATTTAGGTCTGTATATTTTGAGAGAGAGAGAGTGAGAGAGAAAGAAAGAGAGAAAGAGAGAGAGAGTGAGAGAGAGAGGAGGAAAGAGGGGGAAGTGAAAGAGAGGGGAGAGAGAGAGAGAGAGAGAGAGAGAGAGAGAGAGAGAGAGAGAGAGAGAGAGAGAGAGAGGGGGGAGTGAGATGGGGATAGTAAAATTATCGAAAAAGGAATGAAAAAGACAATTTTGGTTTATGAATTAAAAGAAGCAGAAAAAAAAGAAGATAAATTGTAAGAAAATTGAAAAATTCTATTTTTTCAATGAAGCTAAATATATATTATTTCTTGCATGTCATATGTCATATGTCATATCTATCTATCTATCTATCTATCTATTTCAGTCTGTTCATATCAATCTATTGGTCGATATCTATATCTCAGTTTAATTTATATAATTTTCTTTCTTTCTTTCTTTCTTTCTTTCTTTCTTTCTTTCTTTCTTTCTTTCTTTCTATATAGTTTAGCCTGTTCCATATCAATATATGTTTTCTTATTTATCCAAACCAAACGAGTAATATATATATATATATATATATATATGGAGAGAGAGAGAGAGAGAGAGAGAGAGAGAGAGAGAGAGAGAGAGAGAGAGAGAGAGAGTTGTGATTCAAATGTCGTTTGGTCAAACATAGACGCTTAATCCCATTTGCTCTTACATTATATTTTTTGGCTTAAAAAAAAGTTGCCAGACGCATGTACACGGATTAAGTCAGGTCATTTTATGGTGCCATCAAGACTCTTCTTTTGTCTGCTGCTTGTCCGAAAGTGTGGACGGACAGATTTGGGCTCGGTCTTGACCCAATCTCGTCTGGAACAATGTGTGGGCACGTGACCTCTATTGTTGTGAATTAAGGTTTCGCGTCTTGGTGCGCCTCTGTTGTTGATTTGATGATCGTTAGTTGCAAAACCCGAAATGTAATGGTTAGCGAGCTAGTCTAGCAGATCATTAGTAGTGGGTTCAATTCTCATTGGACACCATATACGAGGGTGATTCAAGAAGTAATGCCATTTTGTTTAGGACAGGTATGATTACAAATCTAATTTCTTGCACAATTCCCAGTGAATCACCCTTTCCACCCAGTCGTGCTTAGTCTTGAACTCACTTTGTGCTAGTTTTCTGCATTCGCTTATTATATGATTAACCGTTTATTTTTCTCCACACATTCTACACTTGCTATTCTGTTGCGTCTTATCTATTTTTTGCTTTATTAAAATTTGTTCTCGTGGCATTGTCTTGTGCTGCGATTATAAGAGATTCGGTTTTGCGGGGTTTTCGCACTAGGTCTAACTAGTGGTTTTTGACTGAATGCTGAGTGACAGCAAGTCTCCTCAGGTTTCCAGGACTCTAAGTATTCTAGCTGGTTTTAAATGTGCTGTGGTCTGGATGGTCTCCATTGTTTCTCTAATCTCCCTTGCATATACCATTTAGTTGTATGGTGAAAATTGAATTTCTTGCTCAATTCTCAGTGGATCACCTTTCCCACCCAGTCGTGCCTAGTCTTGTACTCTTTTTGTGCTACTTTGCTGCATTCGCTTATTATATGATTTTATTCCGTTGCGTCTTATCTATTTTTTGCTTTGTTAGAATTTGTTCTTGTGGCATTGTCTTGTGCTGCGATTATAAGAGATTTGGTTTTGCGGGGTTTTTCACGCCAGCCAAGTAGTTTTTGACTGAAGGCTGAGCGACAGAAAATCTCCTAAGGTTTCTAGGACTCTAAGTATTCTAGCTGGTTTCATATATTTACCAACCCCTCCACACGAGTAGGATGTGACACAAGGTCAATTTCTTAAGTGGAGTTTACCAGGTTTAAATTCAGAGTTTTCCTTCTCCTAGACTGGTTAAAGAAACCAGTCCGCCCTACTATTTACCCATAACTGGAGGGAGAGTAGTTGGCTTCATACCTTTTCCAAGGGTATTAGACCTATGTGAAATGCAAACAGCCTTGTCCAGGATTTGAACTCTGGTCGACGAGTCCATTTCTACGACTTTAACCATTACTCCACACACCTTGCTGGTTTTAACAGTGTTGTGGTCTTGATTGTCTTCATTGTTCCTCTCCAGTTTCCCGGGTCTCTTTTCCATGGCTTTGGTGACAGTGACAGAGTGTGAGATTTAAGCAGCTCAGTGAGTTATTTTTTCATTGTAACGTCTTTATAATCAACATTACTTAGAGATTTGTTCGTTCATTAGTGAAATACAATCACCAGGTCAAACCATCAAATAAACCCCAATAACTTTATGATGACTGCTTTTCTTAGTGAAAAATTCCTTTTCCTTCATAAAAAAAGAAATACTTTCTCACAATGTGAGATCCTTTTCGTATCCTAACAACACCCTCCTACTTACGGCAAAACAGATTAAAAGTAATCATTTAAAATCCGCCCCGACTTTTGACCATACTTCATCTTCTCCTCCTCCTCTCTCTCTCTCCCTATCCGTCACAGTCCGCCATTTGATTGCACTCGAAAAGCCGCCATTAGCGACTTGGTTATTTACAGCCAGATCTACCGAGTATTTAACACCTGTCCGATCATGCGTTAACGGGTTGCTGTGTAGGATTAATTCTCCACGAATAAAGGTGAGTTGGTCTACCATGCACTCAGCGTCATATCTACGTTTTCCTATCTCTAACCACCCTGTCGACGGGGCCTAGAACATGTCGACTGCATTCCCTGAAGAGGAGTCAGACCTCCGCATAAAAAAATAAAATAAATAAAAGCAAAATAAAGGAAGTTCTAATGCATCCGGTGCTGGAGCTCCAGTTCTCTGGGGTATGGAGTCACCCCATCATTGTCATTAATTCCCGGTCCATTCAGGCGCGGAGTGATTGTACTTATTAGGGTCCCATCTATGAGTCAAATAGATTTGTTTGAAAATTAGTAGTACAGCCGTAAATTGACTTACGAGTTTAAATCATTCTGCTCGTAAAACAAAGCAAAACTCGACTGAATGACAGCCCGTAACTCGGAAAACTCGTAAGCTGGAGAGCACTCGTAAATCAAGGTATCACTGTATATATATTTACCAACCCCTCCGCATGAGCAGGATGTGACACAAGGTCAATTTCTTAAGCGGAGTTTAACAGGTTTGAATTCAGAGTTTTCCTTCTCATAGACTGGTTACCTAGCCATGGTTAAAGAGCCCAGTCTACCCTGCTATTTATCCATAACTGGAGAGAGTATTGGATTCATACCTTTCCCAAGGGTATTAGCGCAAGGTGAGATTCAAACAGCTTCGTCCAGGAATTGAACTCGGTTCGACGAGTCCATTTCCCACGACTCTAACCATTAGACCACACGCCTCCATCAAGGTATCACTGTATAGGATATTTGAAACTATATAACTGTGTGCAAATTAATTGCATCAAGAATAGTTACTTGAAGCTGTAATTATTATTATTATTATTATTATTATTATTATTATTAAAAGGATCGGTAGAGCATCTGCCAAGGAAATACCACAGGTTCCTGGTTCGATACCGCCCTCGCCAACTCAGCGTATGAATAGCACAGGGATCCGTTCGGTAAAGTAAGAACCTGATGGTAGGTGTGGCGCTCCACCTCAGACGCAAAAAAATCTCCTTGGTCTAGCGCTAGTGAAAAGGGGATAGAATCTCTCACAGTCTGGCTGATACCGACTTTAGGCCACCCTGACGACCTTATTATTATTATTATTATTATTATTATTATTATTATTAGTTACTTGAAACTATATAACTGATTACAAATTATTGGTGCTAAATAGGAATACTTGGAACCATATAACTGTGTGCAACTATATGGTTATTATTAAATACCATTTGATACTTTAAACCATACAATTATGTATAAAATAGTAGTATAAATAGGGATACTTAAAACTATTTAATTGTGTGCAAATTACTTTTATTAGATAAGAATACTCCATTCGAGTTTTTCACACCTACCATGGCCGGTGTTTCATTGGAAGCTGAGTGCCAGCAAGTCTCCGCGGGTCTCAAGGACTCTTCTGAGTATTCTAGCCAATCTTAACAGTGCTGTAGTTTGGATGGTCTCGATTCTTCCTCTGATTTCTAATTCACCCACATTCTTTTCTAGACCCTTGGGGACCGTTCCAAGGGTACCAATCACAATTGGCACGACCTTCACTTTCATGTTCCACAGTTTTCTCAGTTTTCTTGCAAGATCCAAGTATTCATCAATGTTTTCGCTTTCTTTCACTTTCACTCGGTGGTCGGCCGGGACGGCAAAATCCAAGTTCTTTTCTTCTTATTAATCAATACTATGTCTGGTCTCCTGACCGGGATTAGGTGATCCGTCTGTATCTCAAATCCCCTGAGAAATTTATGCGTCTCATTCTCTAGGACTTATTTAGGCTTGTGCATATACCATTTAGTTGTATGGTGAAAATCTAATTTCTTGCACAGTTCCCAGTGCACCACCTTTCCCGCCCAGTCATGCTTAGTCTTGTATTCTCATTGTGTTAGTTTGCTATATTCGCTTATCATATGATTAACCGTGTCGTCTCTGTCTCCACACATTCTACACTTGCTATTCTACTGCGTTTTATATATTTTATTCATTTTTGCCTTTATTATTATTAAATACGAATATTTACAGTAAATCATATAATAATATATTTCTTTTATATTTGATAGGCTGTTCTCATTCCTATATATTTAAAAAGTCCGGTGTACATCCTGGTAAATTACGCGATTTGGAACTGTTCATTTTATTTGATCTCAGTGCCTTTAAGATAAAAGACACTTGTGACATAAAGGTTATTGTCGTAGGAGATGGACTTTGCGAGCCAGGTTTAAATTCTGGACGAGGCTGTTTGCATTTCAATTCATGTTAATGCCCTTGGGAAAAGCATGGACCAATATATTCTCTCTCCAGCTATAAGTAAATAGTAGCGCAGACTGGATTATTTTGCCTTGGTAAAGCAACCAGTCTAGGAGAAGGGTTAGACAAACACTAGCTATGAGAGTTTTTAATAATATGTATGTACCCAACCCTCAATAATCATTTGTAAACACTTATAGTTATCTATTATTAATATAAACAATTCATACGCAGTTATATGATTTCAAGTATTCCTATCTAATACTAATATGAGGGTGAGTAAAAAAGTAATGCCATTTATTTTTTCATGTGATTTTTTTTCTAAAACTAAGGCCTACATTGAGACCCTAATGAGGCTCAGAGCAAAAATCCGACGAGTAAGACCCAACTTGCTGATCGACAATGTCCTTCTGCATGACAATGCTCGACCACACACAAGCATCAGGACAATGAAGACAATCGCCTCATTCGGGTGGAAAACTTTACCGCATCCCCCATACACACCAGATTTAGCGCCTTCAGACTATCATCTCTTCGGCCCTATGAAAGTGGGTTGGAGAGGCAATTATTATTCCAGTGATGAGGAAGTGAAATCTGTAGTGAAGAAGTGGTTCAAAGAACAGACAACAGAATTTTACGGGACAGGAATACATGCTCTGATCCGAAGGTGGAACATTGCTATTGAGAGAAACGGTGACTATGCGGAGAAGTAGAGATGTGATTCACAGAGGACCATTTATGTATGAATCAAGTTCCTGTGTTGGTAATCTTCACTAAACAAAATAGCATTACTTTTTTTATTCACCCTCGTAATTAGTATACACATATAGGTTTTCAAATATTCTTATCTAATACTTTGCACATTTATTTAGTTTCGATTATTCTAATCTAACACTGAAAATGTATATAGTTTCGAAAATTTTTGTCTAACATTTTTCATACACAGTTAAGGACCGGTTTATCTCAGTTGATAGAGCGTCCGACTAGGAACCACAAGGTTCGATACCGGCCCTAACCGACAGCGTATGAGTAGCACAGGAATATGCGGTAAAATGAGGAACTGATGGTAGGTGTGGCTCTCTGCCTCAGACGTCGAAACAATCTACTTGGTCTAGCACTTGTGAAAAGGGGATAGACTCTCTTACTACCGACTTTAGGCCACCTCGACGACTTTACTTGGGTGACCACTAAAGCGACAACAGGTTCAGTAAGCAAACTGAATCAAAAATAATAACTTGATTCGGCATTAAATAACCCGAAAGGCTTTTGTCGTAAATCCAACCAGCCAATCAGCCAGCCAACCAATTAACTAACCAATCGACCAACCAAGACACCCCTTTGTGGTAGTGGTGGCGAGGGTTGTACTCTTCTGTAGATGATGCAGTCGGGGTATTCTAATCCGCACCGATGGGGTGTTACATTGGTCTTTCGACAAGTTAATGAAAGATCGCTTTTGATACTTAGAAAACAGTTTGCAGCCTTAAGGTCACCATACGCCTGACCTAGAGCAATGAAATATGGATGCTATTTCACATGCTCTATGGAGGCGCGTGGTCTAATGGTTAGAGACGCAGGAAATGGACTCGTCGACCCAACTTCAATTCCTGGACGAAGCTGTTTGCATTTCACATGGCGCTAATACTCTTGGGAAAGGTATGAATCCAATTCTCCCTCCAGCTAGGGGTAAATAGCAGGTCAGATTGGGCTCTTTAACTATGGCTAGGTCACCAGTCTAGGAGAAGGAAAACTCTGAATTCAAACCTGTTAAACTCCGCTTAAGAAATTGACCTTGTGTCGCATCCTGCTCGTGCGGAGGGGTTGGTAAATATATATTTCACATGCTCTATCGCAGTTCACAGTATTTGGTATATCGATCCTCAACTTTCTTGAACCCTTACCCCCACAAAAACTTCTTGGTTGGGCCGAGATCTTTTCAATAATTCCTCGTGGGTTGAGGGTGAATTAAAAAGTAATTCCATTTTGTTTAGGACAGGTATAATTACCAACACAGGAATATATATCATATATCAAAATGAAGCTGGTCCTCTGTGAATCACATACCTACTTCTCCACATAATTCACCGTTTCTCTTAATAGTAATGTTCCACCATCGAATGCGAGCATGTATCCCTGACCCGTAAAATTCTGTTGACTGTTCTTTGAGCCACTTTTCACCACAGATTTCACTTCCTTGTCACTGAAATAATATTTGCCTCTCAAACCCTCTTTCATGGGGCCGAAGAGATGATAGTTTGAAGGCGCTAAATCTGGTGAGTATGGAGGATGCGGTAAAGTTGTCCACCCAAATGAGGCGTTTTTCTCCCTTGTCCTGATGCTTGTGTGTGGTGGAGTATTGTCATGCAGAAGGAGGGCATTGTCGATTGGCAAGTTGGGTCTTACTCGTCGGATTCTTGCTCTGAGCCTCGTTAGGGTCTCAATGTAGGCATTAGTTTTATATAAAAAAATCACATGAAATAAATTAAATGGCATTACCTTTTGACTCACCCTCGTAGTTAACAAGCTAGTTTTTGCAGATCCGTTGCTACTGAATAACGAGTTCGATCTTCTCTGGATACACCGTACTCTTGCGACCTTGTGTCACATCCTACTGGTGGCAAACGGATTGCGTAAATATAGGACGTCCTATCGTGGTTTAATAGCAAGCAAGATTGTCTCGCAGATCCATTATATCTGAATAGCGAGTTCAATCCACGCTGGATTTCCCCATATTTGCGACCTTGTGTCACATCCTACCCGAACGGGTTGGGTAAATACAAAGGACGTCCCATCGTGGTATAATGGTTGGCAAAATAGTCTCGCAGATCCATTACCACTGAATAGCGAGTTAGATCTTCGCTGGATGTCCTATACTTGCGTCCGTGTGTAAACATTCTATTCTTGGTGAATGGGTTGGGTAAATACTTCATCTGAGTGGCGAGTTCGATCCTCGGCGGTTTCCTTCATAATTGTGATCTTGTCACATCCTAGCCATGGCGAATGGGTTGGGTAAATACCTACACGTGAATCCGTTCTTCAATGAGTGCTCAACTGATGTCCCCTTGAACCAGACTAGGCCAGGCTAATAAAATACATTCATTCACTTTATACTTAACTATGTTGTCTTTCGCTTAAAACCAAACCATAAACACATTTCGTAAATACAAATTCTGAATCTTCGCCCTTGACATCTGAACTTTGACCCCTCATCTTCCAGTCCAGTAAGTTCCGATCACCATGGTGATGATAAGCACCCGTGCCTCTACCACACAGGAGGCTTCGTAATGTCCGTAGAAATTGGACGGTGTTGGTTGTCACGTTCCACTGGTCACAAACGAGGTGTGACCATCTCGACCGAGAGGCCTGAATTAGCATCAGACCAATGGTAGAAGGCTAACAACGGGGGACGTGTTAAAGTGTTGTAAATACTTACCTCGGGGTAAATAGAATTATTTTTTTAGGAGCAGACAGGAAAAAAATATCTTCAGTTGAATTTGATGTAACGGACAAAACTTTAAAGAAAAAAAAAATTGGTTTGGATTGGTTTATCTAACGACATTTAATGCCAACAATTGATTCTTTGTAAATTTTTAATTACAGGGTGACCCCCTCCACCCACCAAAAAGCAGAACACAAATTCTGTTTTATTGGTCACCCTGTATATATATACCATTACTGATGCAGACTACTAGCACACACACACACACACAAAAAAAAACCCAAATTCTGTTTTTTTGGCTCACCCAATCATTACTAAATTTTTAACATTTTATTTGAAAACCTTTTTAATCATACTTTAAAAATGTCCGTAGTAATTTTTTTGCACACAGTTATATGGTTTAAAGTATTCCTATCCAATACTAATAGTTTGCACATAGTTGTATGAGTTCAAGTATTTCTATTCAATACTAATAATTTGCACATAGTTATATGGTTGCAAGTATCCCTATTTAATGCAAATAATTTGCAAGTATCCCTATTTAATGCAAATAATTTGCACAATGTTTTCAAGTAATTATAATTATTTGATAATAATCACTTGTTTGCACACAATAAAATGGTGTCATGTATTCCGATCTAATAATTTGCAAGCAATTATACGGTTTCAAGTAAATAATAATAATAATAATAATAATAATAATAATAATGTATTTTCATGCAATCATATCAAATACAAATAATTTTAAATAATAAAAGGAAAAAAATCAAGTTTGGATTTTATGGCAGGGATCCGTTTGTATCTCTAAAGCCCAGAGAGTTTTATACATCTCATTTTCTAGGGTGGATTCTAGTTTGTACCAAGTTCTTTTTTGCAACCTTGATGCTTTTGCTTATTATAATGTTAACCGCTGGAGGTGCGTAGTGTAATGGTTAGAGTCGTAGGAAATGGATACTTGGGAAAGGTATGAATCCAACTACTCTCCCTCCAGCTATGAGTAAATAGTAGGACAGACTGGGCTCTTTACTCTTGACTAGGTAACTAGTCTAGGAGAAGGAAAACTCGGCTTAAGAAATTGACCCTGTTACACATCCTGCTCGTGCGGAAAGGTTGATATATATATATATATATATATATATATAATATATATATATATATATATATATATTTTTTTTTTGTTATATAATTCCAAAGAATTCTATTTATTTTCGTCACATCGATGATATTTTACTCATCTACCTACAAGAACTTGACATAAAAAAGATTACTGATAACTTAAATAAAATTGAACACATCATAAAATTCACGCATGAATTAGAATCCAATAATTCTTTACCTTTTTTGGATATTTTACTCATAAAAAATAAAGACAAATTAGAATTCAAAGTCCACCATAAATCTACCTGTAAAATGACCACATACACTTTTACTCACACCACAATACCAGCGCTAAAAAAGGAATTATTATTGGCTTCTATCTTAGAGCCCTCCGTATCTGCACTCCTAAATACCTAGACGATGAGTTCAATTATATAGAAAATTCCTTTTCAAATATTCTTTACCCTAAACATTTTATACAATCTGCTAAATCCAAAGCTCTCAAAATCCACAAAAGTAAACAGTCACAAACCTCCACTAATACATCTTCTAATATAACAAAACTTCCCCATAGATACATAGTTTTACCTAATAACTCTTCCATTAACTCCATAGAAAACAATTTACACAACCTTGGTATAAAAATCGTTACTATTTCATCCCAATCAATTAGAAGCTTACTCAATGCTGGGTCTCACCATCCTATAAAATTCGAGGCTGGCGTCTACGCAATTCCATGTAAAGATTGCGACAAAAATACATTGGGGAAACCGCCAGAACTCTCAAGAAGCGTTTATATGAGCACAAATGTGATATTAAATTGGGCAATTTTCAGAACACCCTCCTCCAACATATGTCTGAAACTGATCATAACTTTAGTTTCAATGATGCCGCAATATTAGCTCATATTCACAACAAAAGACTACGACAGATTTTTGAAGCCTATGCAATTTTGCTTTTGCCCTCCCTTAATAATCGACATGGATTTTTTAATATATCACCGTTTCTAGCTAAAATAGTTTTAAATAACTATAAAATACCAGGCTTCATTTAATTATTTAGTTATCATTCCCACTTTGTTCCCTTTGTTTTATAGCCATTTCCAGTTCTATCGTGTGCAACTTCTAAGTTTGTCACTTGAAATATCCGTACAGTTCTTTTTCTTCCCATTTATGTTTTCTAGTTTTTAGCTGCCGTAATTAGTTCCCTGCTCGTTTTAGTGTATTCCTCGAGGCCCTGAATTGTTACATCTACCCAATCCTCAATGATATCAAGTCCTCTGCTTTCTTTTCTTGACACACACACACTTATATATATACTAGCTAAAGTACCCGGTCCATGACCGGACTAAAATGAAATTTGGATCACCAGGGAGTGAGAGAGAAAGTGGAAGACAGTAGTTAGAGAGGGGGTAAGAGGAAAATAATTCTTGAAACTAAAATCATTGAGAATTTGTATATTTCAGGATTTGTATTTTCTGTTTTATAGTTTAAAAATTATTTCATATTATTATACAACAAATTGAAAGTATTCGTTTGTATATTTGTTTGTTATTGTTTTAAATTTTTGTACATGACAACAATCACATTTAGTTCTTAATTGCATGTTGAGTTTAAAAGAAGCTGAGAATCGAAAATTTAAATTCTTCGTATTGCAATATCTATTTTTGCTAAAACCTAAGATAGTATTATAGGGACCACCAAATTGATCAGTTTAGGCCATCTTGAATAAAACGGAAATATTTTGTTATTATTTATAATTAATTGATTTTTCATAGAATTTAAAAAAACTCTTATCGTAACTTGTTTTTAGCTACGTTAATTTTCAGTTGATTTAACAGTGCAAAAATGAAAACATTGTTTTTCAATCATAATTTTCATTATTTCCGTAAGCTGAAAAAAAGTTAAAGAATCATCAGGAGTTTATTTAATATTTTTTCTTTCAAATGGAAAAAATTTTTTTCAAGAAAATATTAATTTTTCTGCAAGTTTCATAGTGTTAAATATAGGGGGGGGGGGTAAATTTCACAGGGTAAAATTGGTGGTACCTAGTATTTTAAAAACATTGTTTTAAAAACGTTTTGGTGGACCTGATTATCTGGACTCCCCCCCCCCATCTATTTTTTTTCCCTTCAGTTGATTATTATCGATTACACACCAATCTATCAGATTGAAAAAAAAAATTCTTAAAAGTTCTTTATTATTTGAGTATTCACGGGTGCTCATTTCCTCGTATAAGTTTATAGTAAATTGATCCCCCATATCGGAACCGCTTGAACGGAACCCAAATTATTTATTTATTTTCCCATTAAACTACCCCCCCCAACCCTAACCCCTATCCCCCTAGTTAAAATTAAGTTTTATTACAAAATTTATATTAATTACAAAACATCAATTTTCATAAAAGTTCAAATGTCACCTATGAAATCTCTATTTAAACATGCCAATTTTTCAGAACTGAAAAGTTGCACTATAAACTCAGCGATGTTTATTGACTTCACAATAAAGAGTAAAATCATAAAACTTAAAATTTAATTTGTAAGGCAAATTCTGAGGAATATTTTAAATTGTATTTTGAATAATAATTTAAATGTTGGTTGTTAGTTGTTTTGTTTTATCAACTTTTCGGGTAATTTACTAACGAATCATGTCATTTTGATAAACAAAGCGCTTACAATTTTTCGTACTTACATATAATTTTTTTTTGAAATGTTCCAATAACTGGATATTGTCAGATAAACTTGAAATAAATTTCGTCTTACAAATAATTGACTACTTATCTCCAGTCGGACCTTCGACTAAAGATAAAACACCGGATTTTGTCCATATTAGTAACCTTTGCTTTTGTTTTTTTTTTTATCGTGGTTTGAGAAAATAATTAGTTAACGAACCAAAAGAAAAACAGTTTCTAAGGAAATTCGTCAATCTTATTGTTATTTTTAACCCTTTAAAACTCTAACAATAAAAATTAAATAAATAAATTAAAGAATTAAAAGTCATTTTATTCGAATGAAAATCTTAGTTTAATTTATACAAATATGTAACCGTACTTACGACGTAAACTGATTTTCATGATACTGTTATTTACGGATTAAAATATTTTTTAATAATGTAACCGTAAAGCGTGCATTTTGATTTTCTACAATTTTTATGCATTACAAAAATTAAAATTAAAATGAGTGTACTGTACAATTTAAGAATATGGACAAACTCGCTGTAAAAAATAATTTAATCTATAAAAACACATACAAATTACATATTCAGAAAGACTAAGAGATTCCGAACTGCCGTATTTGTATTATCGCCTATACGTAGTATTTTTTTTTTTTTTAACTCGCTGTAAAAAAAAAAAATCTATAAAAACACATACAAATTACATATTCAGAAAGACTATTTCATCTTATTACTAAAGATATAAATATTTTAAAGATTTGATCCTAAATAGGTAAGAGATTCCAATCTGACTGATATAGACTGCACTGCTTGTATTGCAATAATCATAGGCAGCGTGGCTATCCGAAGCCATTTTTTAATTTTTTAACTCGCTGTAAAAAATGATTCAATTAATAAAAACTCACACAAATTACATATTTTGAAAGAGTATTTTCTTATCTTTCTAACAATATAAAAATTATTAAAGACTGGACCATAAATAGGCCATAAATTCGGAACTGAACGGCTTAGACTGCAAAATTAATTCATTAAAATCAAAACTTCGCTGCTGTTATCGCTTTAACAATAAGCAGGCAGAGACAATATTTTATTATCAGGAGGGGCTGATATACGGACAGTTCCACAAATTGGGTGATTTTGGATTAATTAATCGATTAAATCCCTTAATCAATAAAAATCAATAACCAAATTTGGAATTTTTCTTAGTTAGAACGATATCAATGTGTATGCAAGATTTTGAATCTGAGTGACCTCCCGTTTTTTTGTTTTACGTCGACACGTACATACCAAAATCTCTGTTTATATATTAGATATATATATATATATATATATATATATATATATTATATATATATATATATATATATATATATAAAATACGCCAATATATAAGGTAAAACCTTCCTAATTCTTTTATAATAAGTTAACTCAAAATACCAGGATTTCTAGTGAAATATCATACAGTCAGAGCGGATA
>CM042154.1:42983625-43001125 GCA_023376005.1 Doryteuthis pealeii | reverse complement strand
CCGTCGGCATTTCCCTCAAGGGGGGGGGGCGCCTCAGGCACTGGGCAATAAACCCAGCCCTGCCCCTTTAAATCAAGGGGGCAGGTGTTGCCTGGGGGGATTTTATTTACCGCTTACCCCACATGTACGGGTCAGGCACAAAGTCCCTATTAACGTGGGACCACCCACGGCCGAAGCTCGTGGAGTGGCAGTTGAAAAATTGCGTCTATCCCGTCGGCATTCCCCTCAATGGGGCGCCTCAGGCACTGGGCAATAAACCTAGCCCTGCCCCTTTAAATCGAGGGGGCAGGTGTTGCCTGGGGGGATGGCCCCCTGGGATCGACGCCGTTAATTATATCAATGGTCCAGAGGCCGAAGCCACTGTTGGCCAGATCTACATACTAAAAACATGCAATTGTATTTATACATACAACAAAATAGAGGTTTACAGTGTGAATGGGAAGGCTAATTTGCATATCTATCTTAAAAAATTGATTTTAATAAATATATGCTTAGTATTATTGATTTCTAATTGTTTGGTTTTATCTTATTGAATATGAGCAAAAATCTCTTCAATAAATCTTAAAAGAAATCCCTCAACAAGAAGAAATAACTGTAATATTATTCTTTACTTCCTATTCTAACTAAACCATTTTAATTAGGAAAATTTACCAATGAAAGACAGGAGTAACGGAAAATAATGGAAGAGTTAGTTTCAAAGTTATTCTATTTTTCAATCATACCCCCTCTGTTCAAAATCTTTTTATCTACATTCTTATTTAGTTTCATTAGCCTTTCTAATTTAATATGATATTTTATTATAAAATTTAACTAAAATACTTGCACCCGGAGGGTGCATATCTTTGCTAGTGTCTATAATTGAAAAGGATTGTTGCTTGATTATAGTTGATATACCGATTGATATTTTTGAAACTGAATCTATCAATGATTCAAAACTGTATATTTATTTGAAACAAAGCCTTCAAGAAGCTTTAAATTGAAGACTTTCCTTTACACCAGTTGACCCCGAGTGACGACTCGTAATGCCTGAGGATAGGATCAGGGTTGCTGAGCTGTCCATAACCCGAACACTAAGTGATCGTGACATGCAAGATTCCACTTCAGTCCTTACTTGAACTAGACGGGCCTCACAGTATATATATTTAAAACTTCTTCAAATCCCTCTTTCAAATCAAGATACAGTTTAGAATCATTGATAGATTCAGTTGGAAATATCAGTCGGCGTATCAAATATACTGAAGCAACAATCCTTTTCAATTATAGACATAAGTTGCAGAAGTCTTTTGATTGACCACCGACTGCACCTCTGCAGAAAGGTAAGACATCCCCAATGGGGCCACCAGTTGACCGTGAGTGAGACTTATGATGCCCGAGGACAGGATCGTGGTTGCTGAGCAGTCCGTGACCCAGGTATAAAGTGGTCGTGGCATACAACACTCCACTTCGGTTATTACTTGAACTAGACGGGCCACACCGTATATTTTTTATTTATCTATAAACCCTGTGAATAGGTAGTTTAATAAATACAGGGCCTTCTAATATATATAGATTGCTTTGATTATTAATAGTATCTTCCTAGAAAGTTAATTAAACATTCTACTTCTAAAGAATAAATGTTGTAGAGGAAAATGTCCGATTTAAAGCTTATAGGACCGTAACAGTTACTACTACCCCAGTCCAGAACTAGAGCCTCACCGCCAAATACAGTTCAGTGGCATATATATATATATATATATAATATATATATATATATATATATATATATATGTGTGTGTGTGTGTGTGTGTGTGTGTGTGTGTTTTAAAAATTTGGCGAATCTCCCTCGTATAGTGATTAACGTTCTGAACTGCGACATTCTAATAAGCGAGTTCGAACTCCAGTCGCGTATTACGTTCACTTTCGATCTAATACGCTTGTGAAAGTTTTAAACAATTATTTACCCAACCCGTTCATCACGGTAGGTCACAAGTATGAGACATCCAGCGAGGATCGAACTCGTTTTTAGCAGTAAAGGATCTACGAGACTAGATTGATAACCTTTACACCACGACGGGACACCTTAACCCTTGGGAAAGGTTTGAACTCCCCCATCCCCCCAGATAGGAATTAAATAGTACCACTACAGTTCTTCCATAAAGATGGCTTTGGCATTAGATAACCCATGAAGATTGCCAAATCTATCCCATTTAAGGTTTGGATTAGTTTCTTTATTTAATGACATATCAGCATTCGAGGGTTATCTAATGCTAAAGCCATTCTTGTAGAAAAACAGCAGTGGTACTATTTAACCCATAGCTGGGGAAAATGAGAGAGCTCATACCTTTTCCAAGGGTATTTATCCGAAATAGTCCAACTGGA
The DNA here is from genome assembly GCA_023376005.1 of Doryteuthis pealeii. NCBI lineage: Eukaryota > Metazoa > Mollusca > Cephalopoda > Myopsida > Loliginidae > Doryteuthis > Doryteuthis pealeii. The sequence goes on along the minus strand of CM042154.1, from coordinate 42,998,767 downwards.
GTTCGAACTCGCTTAACACGTTGTCGCTTGTCCAGCACCCATTCCTTCTAAACTAGAAATGTTTAAAATCTGATTATCCAAAAATAGGTTATAATTAACTTATAGTACTGATTTAATCCCCCATTATATATATATATAGAACAATTTTCTTTTTCTTTTACTTTTTTTAAAAACATCAAGCCAATGGATGAATGGGTGGGAGAAAAAATATAAAAGTATGCATCGAAGTGCAAAGGAAAAAAAAAACTGTATTAAAAGTAAATGAAGTGAAAATGTCAGTAAATGTCGACTTGTATGTGTTTAGTTGGCTTCGAACAGAAAGGATAGTGAAATGAAGAAAAAAAAGAAAAAAACAAAACAAAAACAAAAAAAAACAAACAAAACTGCTGGACGTGTGCGCCCACACAGACATTCCATTTTTTTTATTCATACACACAATATATGCAATCATGCATGTTTACAAACGGCGAAAAGTACATATTTACTTATTTTAAGAGAACAAATTAAAAAAAAAAGTGGAAGACTAACACGCAAGTATAAGTCACGATATGATTTGAAAATATTAAGTTGATTTGATTTGGTTTATTTGTTTAACTGTCCTATCGAATACAAATAATTTGCAAACTATTGTGGGGTTTTAAGGGTCAGAAATAAGACAAACGACTGGTAACAATGTAGACGAATGTATTGAACAAAAGAGTAGAAATTTACAGCAAAGAAAGTGGAGATTGCGTCCGACCAATACAGTTACGAGCTGACAATTGTTCCTGTTACTTATAGTAGCCGTCGGCGCATTCCATTTATGTCCATAGATTATATCACCTATAACAGAAACAGATCTATTTGACCTATTGATGTGATCTGTAGCTGTCGCCTTAGAGTGCGCCTAATATAAGATAGATATATTTATTCTCTACTCTTTAGATATACCCTTAAATATGGACAGTGTAAGGGAAACAACTGTGTAGGGTTTGATATCAAGTGGACCCACATGGCCAGAATGGCATTATGGGAAGATCAACAGATATCCTTAGGGCAAAATAGGGACTTCCGCCAGGTTTGAAGCAGCAAAAAAGTTGTGTGGAAAATATTGTTCTAAAATTAGAATTTAGTCTTTAGTTCTTGGTACTGGTAACGGCGCACAGGTAAGTTTCTTTCCAATTTTCCCGTGAAGTTGCTGGCATTTGTTAAAGACCCTTTTTGTAAATTAGTAATTGTTTTATACCCCATTTTATTTCAGTATTTCATGGTGTTTGGAAGTCAATAAAATCTTTGTACATTCAACATCAGTCGATCTTCGTGTCATCATTTGCATCACCAGAAAATACTACCAGGGAACTGCTACATGACCCTAGAAGGTCCTGTCACTCCCCAGATCTCCAGAACTGGTGTTTCACCAACAGTTTATTCATACCCAGGACACACCTCCAGGAGCTGAGCGTGGATTAACTAGCTACCAGAGGGTACACAACTGTTGAACAACACCGAGTGACGTCATCGTCGTCTGCGACGGACTTCTAAAAGGAGAGGAAAGGAAAGGACACACCCACCTTTTTAGGGATCTTACCTCTCTGCAGAGTATACAATCAGCTTATCCTAAGCCCCACCAACAGAGCACAGTTTGCCAGAGTTTCTGTCTTTTGTGCAGCTAACTGAGTCTTCAGTGGTCACCAAACTATTCTTGGTTGTTATCTGATCTATTCTCAGATGTCATAAATTAAAGACAGATCGAACAGATGCACTGGAATGCACTGTCAGTAATATACATGTACTGAGTGTTCAGTGGTCACCAAACTATTCTTGGTTGTCATCTGATCTATTCTCAGATGTCACAAATTAAAGACAGATCGAACAGATGCACTGGAATGCACTGTCAGTAATATACATGTACTGAGTGTTCAGTGGTCACCAAACTATTCTTGGTTGTCATCTGATCTATTCTCAGATGTCACAAATTAAAGACAGATCGAACAGATGCACTGGAATGCACTGTCAGTAATATACATGTACTGAGTGTTCAGTGGTCACCAAACTATTCTTGGTTGTCATCTGATCTATTCTCATGGAATGCACTGTCAGTAATATACATGTACGAGTAAAAGTATCAAGACTGAATCTTTAAATTCTAGACATTATAATTTAAAATAAAGACGTGCGTACAACATAGCAACTTATATAATAAAGAGATGATGTCTCAAACCCTCTCTTCAGTCCCATGAGTGATGAGGAAGTGAAATCCGTAGTGAAGAAGTGGCTCAAAGAACAGTCAACAGAATTTTACACCGCAGGGATACATGCTCTCATTCGAAAGGGAAACATTGCTATTGAGAAAAACGGTGACTGTGGAGAAGTAGGGATATGATCGACAGAGGACCAGCTTCATTTTGATGTATGATATATGTTCCTGTGTAGGTAATTATACCTGCCCTAAACAAAATGGCATTACTTTTTGACTCACCCTCGTATAAGAAACTTAGTATGAAGTTGGGAGTATTTCAAAGGTATCTCAAAGGGAGGAAGAACGTAGATGGAGGAGCGTAGTGGACCACCCTTGTTTGGAGGTGTGCAGAGCATTTTAGCTTAAAACTATCCATAAAGACCAAATTCATCAAGAAAGCAGATAAAAGTGCCATCTGCCAAAGCGCACCCAGCGAACCATGGACGGGAGAGGGACTAATACTTACTAAGAAGCTTAATAAGACTGGATTTCTTTGTACTGATAGAAAATAAAATTAATTTTTGTTTAACAAAATATGCTTTTGAATACATTTTCCATTATCCCAATGTAGTACACACACACACACACACACACACACACACACACACATATATATATATATATATATGTATGTGTGTGTGTGTGTGTGAAATTTATTTATACATAGAGATAATTTGATAATTATAATTGAAATAATCACACACATATATACATAATAAAAAGCAATACATATATATATATATATAACTTATATATATGATATATATATATATCATAAATTATATTATTATATGTATTATAATATATTACAATATTATATATATATATATATATATATATATATATATATATATATATATAGATAAAAGAATATGAAAACAACAAAGTGAAAACATTTTATAACATATTCATAGCTAATATTGAAAAATATTTCGATTTTATAAAAATCATCATCAGAGCTTGTTTATACTCCGTACTATCAAGAGCGGAGACGAAAGTCATATGAATTCAAAGCAAAAACCTTGATGTTGCAAAAAATTGATATGAATTCAAAACGAAAACCTTGATGTTGCAAAAAAGTTATGTGGTAGTTTCAAATATGAGCACTTCCGCCACACTTATCTCGGTCACCGAATCATGTATCTATTATTATAACAGTTTTTGAAAAGAGAAGACATGTATCTCTTATTGTAACAGTTTTTGAAAAAAGAAGACATATTCCAAGTTCGACACTAGACGAATCCTCTTATTCAAACAGGATGAGTATTAACCCGTTAACGGATTTTTAGAAAATAATTTTTATTTTTGTAATTATTTTTTTATTTTTATTTTTCTATTTTTTATTTTTCTTATATATAAAGTAAAAAAAAACAAACAAACAAAAAACGAGTACGGAGTATAAACAAGCTCTGATGATGATTTTTATAAAATCGAAATATTGTTCAATATTAGCTATGAATATGTTATAAAATGTTTTCACTTTAACAGCATATTGTGTTGTTTTCATATCCTTTTATCTATACTCATACCGTCGGATTCATTTCCTTTCTTTTAACTTTAATATATATATATATATATATATATATATATATATATATCGTTAAACTGTACTGACGATTCTTGTCGGACGAGTTTTTGTTCGATCCTTTCTGGCCATCTTTTTAATGTCAGGGTGGAACTGGTGTAGCAATCCACCAAAGGTTTCATTACGAGCGCTTTCGGCATGTCCATCTGCCATCTTCAGGTATGAAACTGATGGCATGTTTCTGGTGACTTTAAAAAGATGGCCAGAAAATTAGAAAGGATCGAAAAAAAACTCGTCCGACAAGAATCGTCAGTACAGTTTAAGGAAACATGTTTAAAAGAAAAAATGCTGCCAAAATACACACACACACACACACACACACACACACACACACACACACACACACACACACATATTATATATATATATGAAATTTAACATTTTGAAAAGACATATGATGTTTGTTATGTGATTGCTGACAGATCTGTTTCGACCAAATCGATAAGTTGGTCTTTATCAAAGAGCGACATAGACGAGAAGAAAGATATCCGTTAAAAAGACTGTTTACAAAACGAACGCTGAATTCAACCGCTGAAATTTTGAATTCAGCGTTCGTTTTGTAAACAGTCTTTTTAACGGATATCTTTCTTCTCGTCTATGTCGCTCTTTGATAAAGACCAACTTATCGATTTGGTCGAAACAGATCTGTCAGCAATCACATAACAAACATCATATGTTTTTTCAAAATGTTAAATTTCATACTGTCGGATTAATTTCCATCTATTTTTATATATATATATATATATATATATATATATATATATATATATATATATATATATATATATATATATATATATATACGAGGGAGTGTGCGAATGTAATATTTCCTATTTATTTCCACGATATATGCAATTAGTACAGCAGCATCGTTGAATAGAGTAAGTTTTCAGATACAATCACTATTTTCAAATAGTCCTGCAGGCTCCGGTGGAAATGCATAGCAAAAGGTAGCAACTGTGTAAAATGAGTGTCTCGAAGGTGAAAATTCGGTCTATTCAACAATGTAATTGTGTATCTGTGTTGATAATTGAAATAAAAGAGCGCCTCTCCCCTCCCCTCTCGCTTTCTCTCTCTTTCTCTCAAACACACATATATATAATGATATAATATATATATATATATATATATATATATATATATATATTATATATATATATATTGTATATTTATAAGTTATATATTATATATATTATATATATTACAATATTATATATATTATATATATAATATATAATATACTATTATTATACACACACACACACACACACACACACATATATATATAATATATATATATATATTATATATATATATGGGAGTAACTATGGAAAATAAATCCGACAATATTAAGAAAATTTGAAAAAACAAGTGTTCCGAAAATTGGATGAATTTATTTATCGATGTTTAAACATTTCGGTTTCTTTAAACCTTCATCAGGATGTATCTTGGGATGAAAAAATTGATGGATGTTTTTATAGATGACAGGAGATGAAAATCTAACTATCTATCTATCTATCTATCTATCTATCTATATATATATATATTGTAAACACGGTTTGTTTTGAATGGCTTTTTGCCGATAATTTTTGGGAGGATAAGTGCTTAATTGGAGTCGTACCTAATTTTGAAAATTAATTAATTAATAATGAATTAGGCGGGAATACCTATTAAAATGTATGGCTAAACAAATCGAGAAAAATCAATCTCTGTATGTACATTTCGGCCTATTAGGCCTCATCAGCAGAGCTATAGATCGGAAGACCGCCCTGTGCGTGATTTGAAACCGGACTGCCAAGCTGACAGGCCGATCTCATAACCTCTACACTAAACGGACTTCTAAGATTTTATGATTTGTTTAGAGTAGGTTAATATTCCACTTCTAGTGACTTTTATTACACGACGATATGATAAGTTGTAAACACGGTCTTCCGATCTATAGCTCTGCTGATGAGGCCTAATAGGCCGAAATGTACATACAGAGATTGATTTTTCTCGATTTGTTTAGCCATACATTTTAATAGGTATTCCCGCCTAATTCATTATTAATTAATTAATTTTCAAAATTAGGTACGACTCCAATTAAGCATATATATATATATATATATATATTATATATATATATATAATATATATCATGAATTATTATCATCCTGGCTAGAGGTAGCTGATAAAAAGGCGAGCAGCACTGATGAGAATTAAACTTTGAAACACGTGTCTGTGGATGACTTTATATATATATATATATATATATATATATATATATATATATATATATATATATATATATATATATATATAATATGTTTGTTTACTTCTCATATATATATATATATATATATATATATATATATATATATATAATGTAAAAACCAAAAAAGAATTTGGTCTATTCAACAATGTAATTGTGTATCAGTTGAAATAAAAAGCGCCCTCACACACACGCGAACTCTCTCACACACACACACACACACACACACACATATATATATATATATGTATATATATATAATGAAAAGCAAGAAATATAACAATCAAGGAACTCACAAAACAAGCAATTATTCTCTTGATGGTTTCGTCACAATTCAATCAACAGCGTCTGTCGGGGTTATTAACTTGACCCCTAAACAATCGATGCCATAAACGCTAATCCTGTTTAATCTTAACCCCCCCCCCCCATCAACACTGATCTTATTTAAAAACATGAAGTCTTAATTACAAGCCCCTTGGTCACATTAACTGCCACCCCCTAGTTTTTATATTTACCCCTTAATCTAGTATTGCCCTAGTCTTTATGGCTCATTGTGTTGCTGTTGTTTTCCTTTAGTTTTTCTCTTGAGAAGTCAACTGGGGTCGCTGACTTTAATCGCCGATAATCTCCGCTTTGGATTATCTCCCGTAGTTGCTTTTAACTCGGGTGACATTTTTTGATCAGATTAACTTTTCCCTTCATTGTACCTGTATGCCCGTTTTTACGTAGCCTTCCCCGCGACACATGTTGAATGGGACACAAGGTCAATTTTTAAGCGGAGTAGAGTTAGTTTTCCTTCTCCTAGATCGGTTGCCACACCAAGGCTAAAAAGCCTTATCTGCCTTGTTATTTACCCATAGCAATAGGGAGAACATATTCTGTCTGTATTTACGTAGCCTTCCCCGCGACACATGTTGAATGGGACACAAGGTCAATTTTTAAGCGGAGTAGAGTTAGTTTTCCTTCTCTTAGATCGGTTGCCACACCAAGGCTAAAAAGCCTTATCTGCCTTATTATTTACCCATAGCAAGAGGGAGAACATATTCTGTCTGTATTTACAGACCCTTCCCCGCGACACATGTTGAATGTGACACAAGGTCAATTTTTTAGCGGAGTACAGTTAGTTTTCCTTCTTCTAGATCGGTTGCCACACCAAGGCTAAAAAGCCTTATCTGCTTATTATTATTTACCCATAGCAAGAGGGAGAACATATTCTGTCAGTATTTACGGACCCTTCCCCGCGACACAGGTTGAATGCGACAAAAGGTCAATTTTCAGGCGTAGTACAGTTGGGTTGAATTTAGTTTTCCTTCTCCTAGATAGGTTGCTGTACCAAGGTTAAAGAGCCTTGTCTAGCTTTACCCATAGCTAGATGGAGAACAGATGGATTCATGCTTTAATCCAAGGGCATTGAAAGTGAAGTGAATCACAAACAGATTTGAACTCAGGTCGCCGAGTACATTTCCGTAACAAAAGTGAAAGTGAAAGGTTCGTTACAAATAGAATATGAATAAAGTTTAATCAAATAAATCCAAGATATTCCCGAGAATTCATCGTCCTCGATTTCCTCATTGGAATCATCACTTCTATTGCGAGCGTCTGTATTGCAAGACAGTCTTCACAATCTTGTACACAGGATTATCCATTTTTCCAATATATAAATAATCTTGTTCCACACGTTTTTTTTTTTCCAGTTAACTTGAGTGGTGTATTAGCATGCTTATTCATATATATATATATATATAATATATAATATATATATATATATATATAAGCAGAAGTTCTTTTTCTAATTCTTTTTTAGATTTATAAAAAATCTATACATATATACCGACTTCTCCACATGAGTAAGATGTGGCTCATATTAATTTCTTAAGCAGAAATTTAACAGATATGAATTCAAAGTTTTCCTTCTCCTAGACTGATTACCTAACCAAGGTTAAAGAGTCCAGTCTGCAATTTTCCCATAGCTGGAGGAGAGTAGTTGGATTCTGTTGTGATGTTAGTTCAACAGTAAAAAAAGAAGTCAAGTCGAGGTAGGGTAAAATGAGACAAGTGTATTTACAATAAGGTACAAGAACGGCTAGCTTGCCGCTAACGGCCGGTACAACAGATTCATACCTTTCCCAAGAGTATTAGCGCTATGTGAGTATTTTTTGCAATGGATGAATTGCATGACCAAATCAGGTGCAGATAGTTAATCTTTTTTGATTGGGATCAAAACTTTGTCAACAAGATCCCAACCACATTTTATTGCGTCAAGGATGTCTAGTTACAATCCCTCATTGGAAGGCTTGTAAATAGATATGGTAAAATGCAGCCAGTTTGTTGGTTGAAGGTTTCCAGGCTGCAGTTGAGAAGCATTTTGATACCATCGAAATGAATGATGCATATCGGAGGGACGTCGATATGTCGGATTCCTTCCAGTTGAAGCTAGAGAGAAAAAAAAATCAATGATATGTATAACATTTTTTGTCAGTGATATTGGGATTCTAGACAAAGATATTTGGTTTACATTTTCAAACTCGAGTGCTTACCTGCTGATAAAAACGTATCTAGCCTTTGTAATTTCTTACTGACTATTTCAATATTTTGTAGAATGTTGGTTTTCTTTGAATAGCCAATGCAAAAAAAAAATATATATTATATAGTAGCCAATGTTATACAAGGGAAATCTATTGTTTCTATATTATTTCAGCCACCAGAAATCCTGATCATTTTCTATTACATTCTGACATTTGCTCCTTATTCAATGGCTGCACGGAAAAACTTAAAACATAAAAGTGTCAAATTTTAACTGATGTTGTAGCTTCGGTTCTGAGTAAAACCAAACTATGTTTTTGGTACAAATTATGTTCAATATATGTAAAATAATAATAAAATTATTTTTGTCATAGATGCACGCCACATCAGGATATTGATCGTGCTATGAAAAAATCAGAAACCATTAATAACTTAAAATTGTTTAACTTTAAGACCTTTTTGATAGCATCTTTTGATTCCTGAGCAAAAATGCTTTTATAAACCAATTTTAGGAGTAGGGAAGCTCTAGAACTCATTTTACAGATAAAAATAGATTACAAAAGTCACAACTTTTGCGGATCTCCAAATTTGGAGAGTAAAAATCGGCATAATGGTCAATTTTTGGAATTTGAAGCTCAAATTTTGGGGATGTCTAACTTTAACATAGTCCACACCCCCACTAGAAAAATTGAAGGGGATGGGTGACATTTTTACTTTTCTCAGGATGATCTGACATGGAATTACCCAGTAGTAAAATATATTTTAATTTAATGGTTCCATTTGATATTGAACTACTAAACACGTATGGTTATCAATACATATTCTTTTATGTACATATTTACCAACCCCTCCACAAGGTCAATTTATTTAAGCCGTATTTAACAGGTTTGAATTCAGAATTTCTTCTCCTCGACTGGTTGCCTAACAAGGTTACAGTCCAGCATACTACTATGTACCATACCTAGAGGGAGATAGATGGATGCATACCTTTCCCAAAGATATTAGCAATAGTGAAATGCAAACACCTCATCCAGGATTTGAACTCGGGTCGCCGTGTACATTTCTTACACGATAACCATTACTCAACGAGCGCCTCTACATTTTCCTTTCATTTAGTGTACAACTCTTATTGAATACTGTGGGAATATTTGATATAGAATACTCACCAATGGTATGTATAGTCGATATTTTAATCATCATTTCCATGTGAATAACAAGTAACTTTTCACGTCTTCTCTTATAAGACCTAATTCTTCTAAGTCGCAATTTTTTGCAATTTTAGTTTCTTTCTCACTTTGTCCAAACGTCTCATTATATTCAGGATATCATTATGATACGGGGTGAATAAAAAAGTAATGTCATTTTGTTTAGGACAGGTAAATTATTCAACATAGGAACATATATATCATACATCAAAATGAAACCTGGTCCTCTGTGGATCAATCCCTACTTCCACATAGTCACGTTTTCTCGATAGCAGTTCCACCTTCGAATGAGAGCATGTATCTCTGCCCCGTAAAATTCACAACAGATTTCACTTCCTCGTCACTGGAATAATGTTCAGTTCTCAACCCCCCCGCCCTTCATGGGGCCGAAGATAGGCAAAAATTATTCCAGTGACGAGGAAGAGAAATCTGTCAACAGAATTTTACGGGACAGGGTCACATTAAGCCCTAGCAGCTATATGATTTTCCCAACTGTATTGCAAACCCCTAATCCTTTTTATCATATGTGGCCTATTGTTGTTATCAGCCGGACAACGAGAAAGTCTATTCCCATTTTACTAGCGCTAGACCAAGGAGATTGTTTTTTGGCGGCTGACGTGGAACGACATACCTACCGTCAGCTTCCCACTTTACCACACATATCCACGCTGTGGTACCTATACGCAGAGTTGGCGAAGGCCGGTATCGAACCCGGACTCTAGGTATATGCTCTAATGACTAGGCTTTTGTTTTAATGTTTATTTTTTTCATAAATAATATTTTTGTTTGGTGTAATAAATTTAGAAAGTTGAATGTTTTTAATGAACTTATTAACATAAGCGTATCTAAAGCTTGCTTGTGTCTCAAATCTTAGCTGAAAAGACAAAGCAAAAAATCGAGTGACAGTTTGAAAATCGGAAGACTCATAAGTTGGTGCTCATGTGTAATGGTTATCGTCGTAGAAAATGGACACGGCGATCCGAAATCAAATCATGGACGAGGCTGTTTGCATTTCCCATAGCGCTAGTACTCTGGGAAAGGTACGAATCCAACTATTCTCCCTCCGACTATAGGTAGATACTAGGGCAGATTGGGCCCTGTATGGTATTTCACACCTGTTGTAGATCTGTTTATCAGGTTACGGCATCAGTGAGTGAATGTTTAAGCGAAAGTCTGATCCATAACTATACCATATATATATATAAGTAAAGTCGTCGGGTCGGCCTAAAGTCAGTATCAGCCAATCAGCGAGGGAGTCTATCCCCTTTTCAATAGCGCTAGACCAAGGAGATTATTTTAGCGTCTGAGGTGGAGCGCCACACCAACCATAGCCCCTGATATATATATATATATATATATATATATATATATATAGGTATATGTAAAACAAAATTTCTTTTGCGATGAAACAAAGAAAATACAAAAAAATAAAATATAAAAAAATAATAAAAATAAAAAATAAAAAATAAAACGTTTTTAAAAAACACCCTATATTTTTTTAACGAATAAAGGGAGGCAACTTCGTTGGCATTATTCAAAAAATTCAAATTTAAAAAAATAACAGCGTCCGTAAAAACTAACCGGCGTTATTTACAATCCTAAATGTGACATTGAGTAAAGAACTCCAACACACCATTGGATCTTACTCCTCAACCTGATGATTGCTTTTAGCATGAAACCGCGGTCGTTGATAATGAACATTGATCTAAAACATTGTAAAATAAATAAATATATATAATATATATATATATATATATACATACACACTTTTCCCATAAGTGTGGCAGGGGGCCGAATCATGCTTCCATACATATGGCCTACCATTGGTTACCCTTGTTATCCAGGGCTTGACTACAGGGTTTAGCAACTCCGCGTAGGCATCTAAGATTCCGAGGAATTATGGTGTACGATCTCAATCAGATCGTCTGTAATGTTGCTTTCTTTGCGTAGTCTCGAAGCAATTTTCTAGTTCATGCCTGAATGTTTTTACAGTATTCAGGGAGCATTGGGCAGCAACCATAATCTCCTTATTTGATATCCGGCGCAGATTATCATGATACACATTATTATCTTCCATGATTCAAGTAGGTTCCAGTCATCCATTCTTCTGTGATCACGTATATGAATGAAGAAAGGTTCAATCTTTTAAATGATGTGTAGTGTGTGACAATACGCCAGCCTACGGAAAAAATAACTAATTTATCCCGAACACCATATATATATATATATATATATATATATATATATATATATGTGTGTGTGTGTGTGTGTGTGTTGAAGGTTAATAAATAAATGAAAGAAAAATGTTGAATGGATAAAAATGGTTTAATGAAATGACAACACGTGTTTCGGCCGAGAGTTTGTCCATGTACACATTGTATTCTATTATTACTATTTCAAATATGAAATAAATAATAATAATAGAAAATATAATTTTTTAAGTATACAAAGAAACGACTTTCTTCAGGACAAGATGTTTGATATTTGAAGTTAAAACGGTCAAAATACAGAGAATTTAGAAGTGTTCGAAAAAATAATTTTTTTGAAATTTTTTTTGAGACGCTTACGATTGGAGAATAAAGCAATATTTGGGGACACTTACGGTTGAGAATAAAGAATATTCAGTGATGAATATATATATATATAATATATATATATATATATATATATATATATATATGTACCTAACCTTCCCTACGGGTACGATGTGACACAAAATCGCAAGTATGAGCCATCTAGCGGGTATATATATATATATATATATTATATATATATATATATATATATATATGAAAATAGATGGAAATTAATCCGACAGTATGAAATTTAACATTTTGAAAAAACATATGATGTTTGTTATGTGATTGCTGACAGACCAAACTTATCGATTTGGTCGAAACAGATCTGTCAGCAATCACAACAAACATCATATGTTTTTTCAAAATGTTAAATTTCATATATATATAATATATAATATATAATATATATATATATATATATATACCCGCTAGATGGCTCATACTTGCGATTTTGTGTCACATCGTACCCGTAGGAAATGGGTTAGGTATATATATATATATATATATATATATATATATATATATATATATAATATATATATATATCACCCAAAAAATAGATGCTTGAGGAGCGAAAATGTAAGACAGTGAAGTATATTTATTTTTCTCCCTTGTAGGTTTTTGACAAAAGTTCAGAAAATCTACGATATACGCCATCTTTACCTCTCTTTTTTTTTCTCATGACTTACCTGCTGTCTAGTCGAAACAGTGTCCTGCCGCTTGTACCCCGTTTAAAATTCCATTGAAAATACAATTTTACACGAGCCTAAAAAACACACACACACATACACACAATCACACACACACACACACACACACACACACACACACACCACACGCATACCACACACACGGCATCGTAAAAAACTACTCTCTCTGGCCGTCAGCCGCTAACAATCTATATAAACCTGCTTTCCACCCGACTATCCACCCGTTGCTTCTCGTTAGTCATTGTCACATAAAACCCCCTTAGCTTCTACCTTAGTCATGATTGGACGCTTAAGTACCTGCCAGCCGTGCGGAAGAGAGAGAGAGAGAGAGAGAGAGAGAGAGAGAGAGAGAGAGAGAGAGAGAGAGAGAGAGAGAGAGAGAGTTGTAAGAAAATATTTAATTTATAAAAAAAAGGCAACATTTGGATTCATAGAAATAGAAAATTTCAGGTTGGGTATTATTATAAAACAATTAGTTTTCAATTTCCAGACAACTTTTACAAGTTTTTCACGTCAGTAGTAACTAATAGTTTTCACTGAAGTTAATCGAGTCTCTTTTCCCGGTCTTTGGTTGACTGGTTGTTTTGTTTTACAACATACCAACCCTTTTAATACCAAATCAAGTCATTTCTTTGTAAACAAGGGACAGATGGCTTACAGCACCTGTTGTTGCTTAAGTAGTCACCAATTAAGTATTGTACAGGCGTATCACTACTTAATTGTGGTGATCTACCGGGAATTCGTGCTTTCAGCGTGATTTGACGTAATTCAAGTCTTTGAGAATTGTTCCAGAGCACCAACTACGATTCATTTTCATATCCCACGATTTTTTCAGCCCTTTAACAAGATCCACGTATTTGTCTATCTTTTCGCTTTCTTTTATTTTCACCTTATGGCCTGTGGGAGCGGAAAATCGATTATTATTATTATTATTATTATTATTATTATTATTATTATTGGATTTTTATGTATGAATTGACTGTTAATATCTCCCCTCTCTCTTTTTCTCTCTTACACTTTTACTCTTGCACTGTTTACTTTTTTCTTCTTTCAGTATTACTTTATATACATCATTCTTTCTTTCTTTCTTTCTTTCTTTCTTTCTTTCTATACTCGTGTAATGACTCGTGTTAGCATAACAACGGAATTTTTCGACCGCGGGACCGATATATATATATATATATATATATATATATATGTGTGTGTGTGTGTGTAAATTTATCCATCATGTAAATCCTCTAAAGATCTTCAGTGGTTGATTTCCAGAGTGCTCAACTCAGTAAGGAGATATCCATTACACGACGAACGCGTCCACACACACACACACACACACACACACACACACACATATATATATATATTTGAGTGTGTGTGTGTGTGTGTGTAAACGCGTTCATCTTGTAATAGTTATCGTCGCGGCCGGAGTTCAAATCCGGGACGAGGCTGTTTGCAATTCACCTAGCGCTAATACCCTTGGAAAAGGTAGGTATTCATCCTAACCGTTCGACACGAGTAGCATGTGATACAAAGTCGTTAAAACGGGGTATCCAGTGAGGATCAAACACGATATTCAGTAGTAATAGATCTGCGAAACTAGCTTGCTAATCATTACACCACGATGAGAAACCTTACCCTTGGAAAAGGTATTAATCCAACTATTCTCTCGCCGGCTATGGGTAAAATAGTAGAGCAGACTGGACTCTTTAATCGTGGTATAGCAATCGTTTAGGAGAAAGAAAACATCAAATCTAGACTAATTCAACTCCGTTTAAAAATCTGGCCTTGTATAGCATCCTGCTTGCGCGATGTGGTTAATATATATATATATATATATATATATATATGTATATATAGTTTTTTTCGTAGTTAGGATCTTTCCATGTGTGGTTTAACCAAGCTGATGCAGGTAGACCATAAGGAGAGCTCAATGTGCCTAATTTGAAGGCACTTACAACGCATGTATCGCATAAAATTCGATACTTTTTCTTATAGAAAATGAACTTGACAAGTGTAATCCCGGCAAAGGATGGCTCGGTGTGTAGAATACCGTACAGACTGTTTCGACTTTATT
>CM042154.1:42966125-42973625 GCA_023376005.1 Doryteuthis pealeii | reverse complement strand
AATTTCGCTAGGATGGTCAGCTGTGTACTGTGGCCGAGGCGATAAAAGTGTTTCAATAGTGTTTCACTGTGTCTGCTGAAGTCCCGGTTTCGATTTCTGTCGGAGGGAAATCGTTAGTATATACCGCTGATGAGACTTAATAAAGTCGAAACAGTCTGTACGGTATTCTACACACCGAGCCATCCTTTGCCGGGATTACACTTGTCAAGTTCATTTTCTATAAGAAAAAGTATCGAATTTTATGCGATACATGCGTTGTAAGTGCCTTCAAATTAGGCACATTGAGCTCTCCTTATGGTCTACCTGCATCAGCTTGGTTAAACCACACATGGAAAGATCCTAACTACGGAAAAAAACTATATATACATATATATATATATATATATATATATATATATATAACCACATCGCGCAAGCAGGATGCTATACAAGGCCAGATTTTAAACGGAGTTTGAATTAGTCTAGATTTGGATGTTTTCTTTCTCCTAAACCGATTGCTATACCACGATTAAAGAGTCCAGTCTGCTCTACTATTTTACCCATAGCCGGCGAGAGAATAGTTGGATTAATACCTTTTCCAAGGGTAAGGTTTCTCATCGTGGTGTAATGATTAGCAAGCTAGTTTCGCAGATCTATTACTACTGAATATCGTGTTTGATCCTCACTGGATACCCCGTTTTAACGACTTTGTATCACATGCTACTCGTGTCGAACGGTTAGGATGAATACCTACCTTTTCCAAGGGTATTAGCGCTAGGTGAATTGCAAACAGCCTCGTCCCGGATTTGAACTCCGGCCGCGACGATAACTATTACAAGATGAACGCGTTTACACACACACACACACACACTCAAATATATATATATGTGTGTGTGTGTGTGTGTGTGTGTGTGTGTGTGGACGCGTTCGTCGTGTAAATGGATATCTCCTTACTGAGTTGAGCACTCTGGAAATCAACCACGAAGATCTTTAGAGGATTTACATGATGGATAAATTTACACACACACACACACATATATATATATATATATATATATATATATCGGTCCCGCGGTCGAAAAATTCCGTTGTTATGCTAAACGAGTCATTACACGAGTATAGAAAGAAAGAAAGAAGAAAGAAAGAAAGAAAGAATGATGTATATAAAGTAATACTGAAAGAAGAAAAAAGTAAACAGTGCAAGAGTAAAAGTGTAAGAGAGAAAAAGAGAGAGGGAGATATTAACAGTCAATTCATACATAAAATCCAATAATAATAATAATAATAATAATAATAATAATAATAATAATCGATTTTCCGCTCCCACAGGCCATAAGGTGAAAATAAAAGAAAGCGAAAAGATAGACAAATACGTGGATCTTGTTAAAGGGCTGAAAAAATCGTGGATATGAAAATGAATCGTAGTTGGTGCTCTGGAACAATTCTCAAAGACTTGAATTACGTCAAATCACGCTGAAAGCACGAATTCCCGGTAGATCACCACAATTAAGTAGTGATACGCCTGTACAATACTTAATTGGTGACTACTTAAGCAACAACAGGTGCTGTAAGCCATCTGTCCCTTGTTTACAAAGAAATGACTTGATTTGGTATTAAAAGGGTTGGTATGTTGTAAAACAAAACAACCAGTCAACCAAAGACCGGGAAAAGAGACTCGATTAACTTCAGTGAAAACTATTAGTTACTACTGACGTGAAAAACTTGTAAAAAGTTGTCTGGAAATTGAAAACTAATTGTTTTATAATAATACCCAACCTGAAATTTTCTATTTCTTATGAATCCAAATGTTGCCTTTTTTTTTATAAATTAAATATTTTCTTACAACTCTCTCTCTCTCTCTCTCTCTCTCTCTCTCTCTCTCTCTCTCTCTCTCTCTCTCTCTCTCTCTCTCTCTCTCTCTCTTCCGCACGGCTGGCAGGTACTTTAAGCGTCCAATCATGACTAAGGTAGAAGCTAAGGGTGGTTTTATGTGACAATGACTAACGAGAAGCAACGGGTGGATAGTCGGGTGGAAAGCAGGTTTATATAGATTGTTAGCGGCTGACGGCCAGAGAGAGTAGTTTTTTACGATGCCGTGTGTGTGTGTATGCGTGTGTGTGTGTGTGTGTGTGTGTGTGTGTGTGTGTGTGTGTGTGATTGTGTGTATGTGTGTGTGTGTTTTTAGGCTCGTGTAAAATTGTATTTTCAATGGAATTTTAAACGGGGTACAAGCGGCAGGACACTGTTTCGACTAGACAGCAGGTAAGTCATGAGAAAAAAAAAGAGAGGTAAAGATGGCGTATATCGTAGATTTTCTGAACTTTTGTCAAAACCTACAAGGGAGAAAAATAAATATACTTCACTGTCTTACATTTTCGCTCCTCAAGCATCTATTTTTTGGGTGATATATATATATATATATATATATATATATATATATATATATATATATATATATACCTAACCCATTCCCTACGGGTACGATGTGACACAAAATCGCAAGTATGAGCCATCTAGCGGGTATATATATATATATATATATATATATATATATATATATATATATATGAAATTTAACATTTTGAAAAAACATATGATGTTTGTTATGTGATTGCTGACAGATCTGTTTTCGACCAAATCGATAAGTTGGTCTGTCAGCAAATCACATAACAAACATCATATGTTTTTTCAAAATGTTAAATTTCATACTGTCGGATTAATTTCCATCTATTTTCATATATATATATATATATATATATATAATATATATATATATATAATACCCGCTAGATGGCTCATACTTGCGATTTTGTGTCACATCGTACCCGTAGGGAATGGGTTAGGTACATATATATATATATATATATATATATATATATATATAATATATATATTCATCACTGAATATTCTTTATTCTCAAACCGTAAGTGTCCCCAAATATTGCTTTATTCTCCAATCGTAAGCGTCTCAAAAAAAATTTCAAAAAAATTATTTTTTCGAACACTTCTAAATTCTCTGTATTTTGACCGTTTTAACTTCAAATATCAAACATCTTGTCCTGAAGAAAGTCGTTTTCTTTGTATACTAAAAAATTATATTTTTCTATTATTATTATTTTATTTCATATTTGAAATAGTAATAAATAGAATACAATGTGTACATGGACAAACTCTCGGCCGAAACACGTGTTGTCATTTCATTAAACCATTTTTATCCATTCAACATTTTCTTTCATTTATTTATTTAACCTTTCAACACACACACACACACACACACATATATATATATATATATATATATATATATATATATATAATATGGTGTTCGGGATAAATTAGTTATTTTTCCGTAGGCTGGCGGTATTGTCACACACTACACATCATTTAAAAGATTGAACCTTTCTTCATTCATATACGTGATCACAGATAGAATGGATGACTGGAACCTACTTGAATCATGGAAGATAATAATGTGTATCATGATAATCTGCGCCGGATATCAAAATAAGGAGATTATGGTTGCTGCCCAATGCTCCCTGAATACTGTAAAAACATTCAGGCATGAACTAGAAAATTGCTTCGAGACTACGCAAAGAAAGCAACATTACAGACGATCTGATTGAGATCGTACACCATAATTCCTCGGAAATCTTAGATGCCTACGCGGAGTTGCTAAACCCTGTAGTCAAGCCCTGGATAACAAGGGTAACCAATGGTAGGCCATATGTATGGAAGCATGATTCGGCCCCCTGCCACACTTATGGGAAAAGTGTGTATGTATATATATATATATATATATATATATATTTATTTATTTTACAATGTTTTCATAGATCAATGTTCATTATCAACGACCGCGGTTTCATGCTAAAAGCAATCATCAGGTTGAGGAGTAAGATCCAATGGTGTTTGTTGGAGTTCTTTACTCAATGTCACATTTAGGATTGTAAATAACGCCGGTTAGTTTTTACGGACGCTGTTATTTTTTTTTTAAATTTGAATTTTTTTGAAGTAATGCCAACGAAGTTGCCTCCCTTTATTCGTTAAAAAATATAGGGTGTTTTTTTAAAAACGTTTTATTTTTTATTTTTTATTTTTTATTATTTTTTATATTTATTTTTTTGTATTTTCTTTGTTTCATCGCAAAAGAAATTTTGTTTTACATATACCTATATATATATATATATATATATATATATATATATATCAGGGGCTGATGGTTGGTGTGGCGCTCCACCTCAGACGCTAAAATAATCTCCTTGGTCTAGCGCTATTGAAAAGGGGATAGACTCCCTCGCTGATTGGCTGATACTGACTTTAGGCCGACCCGACGACTTTACTTATATATATATATGGTATAGTTATGGATCAGACTTTCGCTTAAACATTCACTCACTGATGCCGTAACCTGATAAACAGATCTACAACAGGTGTGAAATACCATACAGGGCCCAATCTGCCCTAGTATCTACCTATAGTCGGAGGGAGAATAGTTGGATTCGTACCTTTCCCAAGAGTACTAGCGCTATGGGAAATGCAAACAGCCTCGTCCATGATTTGATTTCGGATCGCCGTGTCCATTTTCTACGACGATAACCATTACACATGAGCACCAACTTATGAGTCTTCCGATTTTCAAACTGTCACTCGATTTTTTGCTTTGTCTTTTCAGCTAAGATTTGAGACACAAGCAAGCTTTAGATACGCTTATGTTAATAAGTTCATTAAAAACATTCAACTTTCTAAATTTATTACACCAAACAAAATATTATTTGAAAAAAATAAACATTAAAACAAAAGCTAGTCATTAGAGCATATACTAGAGTCCGGGTTCGATACCGGCCTTCGCCAACTCTGCGTATAGGTACCACAGCGTGGATATGTGTGGTAAAGTGGGAAGCTGACGGTAGGTATGTCGTTCCACGTCAGCCGCCAAAAAACAATCTCCTTGGTCTAGCGCTAGTAAAATGGAAATAGACTTTCTCGTTGTCCGGCTGATAAACAACAATAGGCCACATATGATAAAAAGGATTAGGGGTTTGCAATACAGTTGGGAAAATCATATAGCTGCTAGGGCTTAATGTGACCCTGTCCCGTAAAATTCTGTTGACAGATTTCTCTTCCTCGTCACTGGAATAATTTTTGCCTATCTTCGGCCCCATGAAGGGCGGGGGGGTTGAGAACTGAACATTATTCCAGTGACGAGGAAGTGAAATCTGTTGTGAATTTTACGGGGCAGAGATACATGCTCTCATTCGAAGGTGGAACATTGCTATCGAGAGAAACGGTGACTATGTGGAGAAGTAGGGATGTGATCCACAGAGGACCAGGTTCATTTTGATGTATGATATATATGTTCCTATGTTGATAATTATACCTGTCCTAAACAAAATGACATTACTTTTTTATTCACCCCCGTATCATATGATACCTGAATATAATGAGACGTATTTTGGGACAAGTGTGAGAGAAGAAACTAAAATTGCAAAAAAATTGCGACTTAGAAGAATTAGGATCTCTATAAGATGGAAGACGTGAAAAGTTACTTGTTATTCACATGGAAATGATGATAAAATATCGACTATACATACCATTGGTGAGTATTCTATATCAAATATTCCCACAGTATTCAATAAGAGTTGTACACTAAATGAAAGGAAAATGTAGAGGCGCTCGTTGAGTAATGGTTATCGTTGTAAGAAATGTACACGGCGACCCGAGTTCAAATCCTGGATGAGGTTGTTTGCATTTCACATATTGCTAATATCTTTGGGAAAGGTATGCATCCATCTATTCTCCCTCTAGGTATGGGTAAATAGTAGGGTATGCTGGACTGTAACCTTGGTTAGGCAACCAGTCGAGGAGAAGGAAAATTCTGAATTCAAACCTGTTAAATACGGCTTAAATAAATTGACCTTGTGGAGGGGTTGGTAAATATGTACATAAAAAGAAATATGTATTGATAACCATACGTGTTTAGTAGTTCAATATCAAATGGAACCATTAAATTAAATATATTTTACTACTGGGTAATTCCATGTCAGATCATCCTGAGAAAAGTAAAAATGTCACCCATCCCCTTCAATTTTTCTAGTGGGGGTGTGGACTATGTTAAAGTTAGACAATCCCCAAAATTTGAGCTTCAAATTCCAAAAATTGACCATGTTATGCCGATTTTTAGCTCTCCAAATTTGGGAGATCCGCAAAAGTTGTGACTTTTTGTAATCTATTTTTATCTGTAAAATGAGTTCTAGAGCTTCCCTACTCCTAAAATTGGTTTATAAAAGCATTTTTGCTCAAGGAATCAAAAGATGCTATCAAAAAGGTCTTAAAGTTAAACAATTTTAAGTTATTAATGGTTTCTGATTTTTTCATAGCACGATCAATATCCTGATGTGGCGTGCATCTATGACAAAAATAATTTTTATTATTATTTTACATATATTGAACATAATTTGTACCAAAAACATAGTTTGGTTTTTACTCAGAACCGAAGCTACAACATCAGTTAAAATTTGACACTTTTATGTTTTAAGTTTTTCCGTGCAGCCATTGAATAAGGAGCAAATGTCAGAATGTAATAGAAATGATCAGGATTTCTGGTGGCTGAAATAATATAGAAACAATAGATTTCCCTTGTATAACATTGGCTACATATATATATATATTTTTTTTTTTTTGCATTGGCTATTCAAAGAAAACCAACATTCTACAAATATTGAAATAGTCAGTAAGAAATTACAAAGGCTAGATACGTTTTTATCAGCAGGTAAGCACTCGAGTTTGAAAATGTAAACCAAATATCTTTGTCTAGAATCCCAAATATCACTGACAAAAAATGTTATACATATCATTGATTTTTTTTTCTCTCTAGCTTCAACTGGAAGGAATCCGACATATCGACGTCCCTCCGATATGCATCATTCATTTCGATGGTATCAAAATGCTCTCAACTGCAGCCTGAGAACCTTCAACCAACAGAACTGGCTGCATTTTACCATATCTATTTACAAGCCTTCCAATGAGAGGGATTGTAACTAGACATCCTTGACGCAATAAAATGTGGTTGGGATCTTGTTGACAAAGTTTTGATCCCAATCAAAAAAGATTAACTATCTGCACCTGATTTGGTCATGCAATTCATCCATTGCAAAAAATACTCACATAGCGCTAATACTCTTGGGAAAGGTATGAATCTGTTGTACCGGCCGTTAGCGGCAAGCTAGCCGTTCTTGTACCTTATTGTAAATACACTTGTCTCATTTTACCCTACCTCGACTTGACTTCTTTTTTTACTGTTGAACTAACATCACAACAGAATCCAACTACTCTCCCTCCAGCTATGGGAAAATTGCAGACTGGACTCTTTAACCTTGGTTAGGTAATCAGTCTAGGAGAAGGAAAACTTTGAATTCATATCTGTTAAATTCTGCTTAAGAAATTAATATGAGCCACATCTTACTCATGTGGAGAAGTCGGTATATATGTATAGATTTTTATAAATCTAAAAAGAATTAGAAA
>CM042154.1:42951125-42961125 GCA_023376005.1 Doryteuthis pealeii | reverse complement strand
ATATATGTGTGTGTGTGTGTGTGTGTGTGTGTGTGTGTGTGTACTACATTGGGATAATGGAAAATGTATTCAAAAGCATATTTTGTTAAACAAAATTAATTTTTTTTCTATCAGTACAAAGAAATCCAGTCTTATTAAGCTTCTTAGTAAGTATTAGTCCCTCTCCCGTCCATGGTTCGCTGGGTGCGCTTTGGCAGATGGCACTTTTATCTGCTTTCTTGATGAATTTGGTCTTTATGGATAGTTTTAAGCTAAAATGCTCTGCAACACCTCCAAACAAGGGTGGTCCACTACGCTCCTCCATCTACGTTCTTCCTCCCTTTGAGATACCTTTGAAATACTCCCAACTTCATACTAAGTTTCTTATACGAGGGTGAGTCAAAAAGTAATGCCATTTTGTTTAGGGCAGGTATAATTACCTACACAGGAACATATATCATACATCAAAATGAAGCTGGTCCTCTGTCGATCATATATCCCTACTTCTCCACAGTCACCGTTTTTTCTCAATAGCAATGTTTCCCTTTCGAATGAGAGCATGTATCCCTGCGGTGTAAAATTCTGTTGACTGTTCTTTGAGCCACTTCTTCACTACGGATTTCACTTCCTCATCACTCATGGGACTGAGAGAGGGTTTGAGACATCATCTCTTTATTATATAAGTTGCTATGTTGTACGCACGTCTTATTTTAATTATAATGTCTAGAATTTAAAGATTCAGTCTTGATACTTTTACTCGTACATGTATATTACTGACAGTGCATTCCATGGAATAGATCAGATGACAACCAAGAATAGTTTGGTGACCACTGAACACTCAGTACATGTATATTACTGACAGTGCATTCCAGTGCTCTGTTCGATCTGTCTTTAATTTGTGACATCTGAGAATAGATCAGATGACAACCAAGAATAGTTTGGTGACCACTGAACACTCAGTACATGTATATTACTGACAGTGCATTCCAGTGCATCTGTTCGATCTGTCTTTAATTTTGTGACATCTGAGAATGATCAGATGACAAACCAAGAATAGTTTGGTGACCACTGAACACTCAGTACATGTATATTACTGACAGTGCATTCCAGTGCATCTGTTCGATCTGTCTTTAATTTATGACATCTGAGAATAGATCAGATAACAACCAAGAATAGTTTGTGACCATGAAGACTCAGTTAGCTGCACAAAAGACGAACTCTGGCAAACTGTGCTCTGTTGGTGGGGCTTAGGATAAGCTGATTGTATACTCTGCAGAGAGTAAGATCCCTAAAAAGGTGGGTGTGTCCTTTCCTTTCCTCTCCTTTTAGAAGTCCGTCGCAGACGACGATGACGTCACTCGGTGTTGTTTCAACAGTTGTGTACCTCTGGTAGCTAGTTCTCACGCTCAGCTCCTGGAGGTGTGTCCTGGGTATGAATAAACTGTTGGTGAAACACCAGTTCTGGAGATCTGGGGAGTGACAGGACCTTCTAGGGTCATGTAGCAGTTCCCTGGTAGTATTTTCTGGTGATGCAAATGATGACACGAAGATCGACTGATGTTGAATGTACAAAGATTTTATTGACTTCCAAACACCATGAAATACTGAAATAAAATGGGGTAAAAAACAATTACTAATTTAAAAAAAGGGTCTTTTAACAAATGCCAGCAACTTCACGGGAAATTGGAAAGAAACTTACCTGTGCGACCGTTACCAGTACCAAGAACTAAAGACAAATTCTAATTTTAGAACAATATTTTCCACACAACTTTTTGCTGCTTCAAACCTGGCGGAAGTCCCTATTTTGCCCTAAGGATATCTGTTGATCTTCCCATAATGCCATTCTGGCCATGTGGGTCACTTGATATCAAAACCTACACAGTTGTTTCCTTACACTGTCCATATTTAAGGGTATATCTAAAGAGTAGAGAATAAATATATCTTATCTTATATTAGGCGCACTCAAGGCGACAGCTACAGATCAACATCAATAGGTCAAATAGATCTGTTCTGTTATAGGTGATATAATCTATGGACATAAATGGAATGCGCCGACGGCTACTATAAGTAACAGGAACAATTGTCAGCTCGTAACTGTATTGGTCGGACGCAAATCTCCACTTCTTTATGCTGTAAATTTCTACTCTTTTGTCAATACATTCGTCTACATGTTACCAGTCGTTTGTTTATTTCTGACCCTTAAAACCCCACAATAGTTTGCAATTTATTTGTATTCGATAGGACAGTTAAACAAATAAACCAAATCAAATCAACTAATATTTTCAATCATATCGTGACTTATACTTGCGTGTTAGTCTTCCACTTTTTTTTTTAATTGTTCTCTTTAAAATAAGTAATATGTACTTTTCGCCGTTTGTAAACATGCATGATTGCATATATTGTGTGTATGAATAAAAAAAATGGAATGTCTGTGTGGGCGCACACGTCCAGCAGTTTTTTGTTTTGTTTTTTTTGTTTTTGTTTGTTTTTTTCTTTTTTTTTCTTCATTTCACTATCCTTTTCTGTTCGAAGCCACTAAAACACATACAAGTCGACATTTACTGACATTTTCACTTCATTTACTTTTAATACAGTTTTTTTTTTCCCTTTTGCACTTCGATGCATACTTTTATATTTTTTCTCCCCCATTCATCCATTGGCTTGATGTTTTTAAAAAGTAAAAGAAAAAGAAAAATTGTTTCTATATATATAACTGGGGGATTAAATCAGTACTATAAGTTAATTATAACCTATTTTTGGATATCAGATTTTAAACATTTCTAGTTTTAGAAGGAATGGGTGCTGGACAAGCGACAACGTGTTAGCGAGTTCGAACTCCAGTTGGAAACTATTTCGGATAAATACCCTTTGGAAAAAGGTATAGCTCTCTCATTTTCCAGCTATGGGTTAAATAGTACCACTGCTGTTTTCTACAAGAATGGCTTAGCATTTAGATAACCCTCGAATGCTGATATGTCATTAAATAAAGAAACTAATCCAAACCTTAAATGGGATAGATTTGGCAATCTTTCATGGGTTATCTAATGCCAAAGCCATCTTATGGAAGAACTGTAGTGGTACTATTTAATTCCTATCTGGGGGGATGGGGAGTTCAAACCTTTCCCAAGGGTTAAGGTGTCCCNATGCAGTAAAATCTCTTCAATAAATTCTTCAAAAAGAAAGTCCGCCTCAACAAGAATTAGAAATAATCTGTAAGATTCTTCTTTACTCCGTATTCTAACTAAACATCTTTAATTAGGGAAAAATTTACCAATGAAAGACAGGGAGGTTAACGGAAAAAATGGAAGAGGTACGTCCTTCAAAGTTATCTTATTTTTCAATCATACCCCCAATTCTGTTCAAAATCTTTTTATCTACATTCTCTATAGTTTCATTAGCCTTTTCTAATTTGAATATTGATATTTTATTATAAAAATTTAACTAAAATACTTGAACCCGGATGGGGGGTACATTATATTTGCTAGTGTCTTATAATTTTGAAAAAGGATTTTGCTTGGAATTATAGTTTGATATATCCGATTATGATTTTTTGAAAATGATCTAAGTCAATGATCAAAACTGCCTATATTTTATTTGAAAGAAAGCCTTCAAGAAGCTTTTAAGTGAAGGACTTTCCTTTACACCAGTTGACCCGCAGGTGACGACTCGTTAATGGCCTGAGTGTAGGAATCAGGGTTGCTGAAGCTGTCCATAGACCCGAACACTAAGTGACTGGCATAGCAATGCATTCCACTTGCATGTCCTACTTAATCTAACGGCCCACAGTATATATATTTTAAAACCTTCTTCAAATCCTCTTTTCAATATCAAGACTACATTTAAATCAATGGATCAGATTCATTTGGAAATATCAGTCCGTCCTATCCAAATATACTGAAGCACAATCCTTTCAATATATAACATAATGCTAGAAGTACTTTGATTGACCACCGACTGCACCTCTGTCAAAAGTTAAGACGATCCCCAATGGACCAACAGTTGGACCGTAGGTAGACTTATGATGCCCGAGGGACTGGACGTGGGCTGAAGCATGTCCGTGACCCAGGTATAAGTGGTCGTGCATACAAGACACTAACCACTTCGCCTATTACTGAACTAGAACTGCGGCCACACGTATACTTTTTTATTTATCTATAAAACCCTGTGAATAGAGTTAAAAATACAGGCCTTCAAGTTATATAAGCATTTCTTTGCATTATTAATAGTAGTCTTCTAGAACCAGTTAATTAAACACTTCTACTTCTAAAGGAATAAATGTTTGTTAGAGGGAACAAATTCGTCCGATAAAGCTTTATAAGGACCGTAATCAGTTACTACTACCCAGGCCAGGCAGAACTGAGCCGCTCACCGTCCAAATACCAGCATGTGCAATATAATATATATAATATATCATAGTATAATTATATATGTGTGTGTGTTAAGCGTGTGTGGTGTGTGTGTGTTTTTAAAAAATTGGCAACTCCCTCGTTGAGTCTATGTATAATCTTCTGAACTGCGACATTTCGTAATAAGCGAGTTGACCCATCGCGCTGTAACGTTCACTTCGATTCTAATACGCTGTTGAAAGTTTTTTAAACAATTATTACCAACCCGTTCATCACGGTTAGGTCACAATAGAGACATCCATCCAGATCGAAACTCGTTTTTAGCAGAAAAGGATACGAACTATTGCTAACCTTTACACGACGACGGGTACAACCTTAACCCTTGAGAAGGTTTTTGAACTCCCCCATCCCCCCAGAGATAGAATTAAATAATACCACACAGTTCTTCTCCATTAAATATGCTTTGGCATAGATAACCCATGAAATTGCCAAATCTACTCCATCCCTCTCAAGGTTTGGTAGATTTCTTTATAAATAACATATCAACATTCGAGGGATTGTCTAATGCTAGCATTGAGACGCAATGTCTTTTACCATAAAGGGGGAAAATGAGAAAGCTCCACCTTGTATCTATGTTACCATAATGGATGATATAGCTCATAAACTCAAGTTTTCCAATTATCACGGAGTCTGAACATCGGTTAACACGTTGAATCCGCCTCGTCACACCACCCATTCCTTCTAACTAGAAATCTTATTTAAAATGTTAAAGATATCAAAATGGGTATGTCATATAATGGTTAATATATTATAGTACTGATTAATCCCCCTTGTATATATATATATATAGAACAAATTGCTTTGCTCTTTACTCTTCTAAGAAACCATCAAAGCCAAATGCATAAGGGTGGGAGCAAAAAATATATAAAAATATGCATCGAAGGTCAAACGGAAAAAAAAAAACCTGTTTTATTACAAAAGCTAAAATTGAAGTGAAAATGCATAATGTCGATCTGTACGCTGTTAGTTGCTTCAACAGAGAAGTGTAGTGAAAATTGGAAGAAAAAAAAAAAAGGAAAACAAAACCAAAAACAAAAAAAAAAAACAAAAAACTCATCGACGTGTGCGCCCACACACACATTCCATTTTCTTTTGTACTCATTACACACAATATGAGCCAAACATGCATGTTAAAACGGCGAATAGTACATATTACTTATTTTTAACTGAGAACAAATTAAAAAAAAAAAGTTGGAGAAGCACAACACGCAAGTATTAATCACATATGATTTTGAAAATTTAAGTGATATCTTATTGGTTTAATTTGCTTTTAACTGTCCTATCATACAAATAATTGCAAACTATGTGGTTAAAGGTCAGAAAATAAGACAACACGACTCCGCCGGCAACGATGAAACGAATTACTTGAACAAAAAGAGTAGAAATTTACAGCAAAGAAACGTGAGAATTGGCCGCCGACCAATACGATGTACGAGGCTGACCATTGCTCCTGTTACTATAGTTAGCCTCGGCGCATCCGGCATTTATTGCATAGAATATATCCCCTATAAACAGAAACAACATCTATTTGACCTATTATGTGATCTTGTAGACTGTCGCCTGTAGAGTGCCTAATATAAGTGATATATATTATTCTCTTTTTACTTCCTTTAAAATTTTTATTACCCAAATATGGACATGTAAGGAAACAACTGGCTGTAGCGTTTTTATATCAAGTGCGACCGCACATGGCCCAGAATGGCATATGAGGAAATTCAAAGCAGAGTATCCTATAGGGCATAAATAGGGACTGTCGCCAGGGTTTGAAGCAGCAAAAAAAACCTTTGGGGAGAAAATTATTGTTTCTAAAAATTAGAATAGTCTTTATTCTTCGTACTGGTAACCGGCGCCACATGGTAAGTAATTCTTTCCAATTTTTCCCGCAAGTTCGCTGGCATTTGTTTTTTAAAGACCACTTCTTGTAAATCTAATGTTTCTTATTACCCCATTTTATCAGTATATACATGTGTTGAAGTCAATAAAATCTCTTGAACATTCAACATCAGTCGATTTCGTTGTCATCATTTGCATCACCAGAAAATACTCCAGGAAAACTAGTACATACCCTTAGAAGTGTTCCTTCACTCCCCAGTATCTCCAAACCCTGTTTCCACCAAGCAGTTATCATTACCCAGACACACCTCCAGGAGCTGAGCGTGGATTAAGCTAGCTACCAGAGGGTACACAACTGTTAACAACACCGAGTTACTGTCAGTTCGTCGTCCGACGGACTTCAAAAGGAGAGGAAAGATGAAAGGCCACATCACCTTTTTAGGATCTAGCCTCTCTGCAGAGATACAAGTCAACTTATCCTAAGCCCCACCCAACAGTAGCACAGTTTGCCCCAGAGTTTCGCTGTCTTTTGTGCAGAGCTAACGTAGGCCACTTTCCTTACATCCAGAGTCTATTAAGAGAATCACAGCTGATCCCTAAATACGTACTGACTCAGGTCCCAAACTATTCTTGGTTTTCATACGATCTATTCTCAGATGTCACTAAAATTAAAGACGAGATCGAACAATGCACTGGAATGCCACTGTCCAAATATACATGATAGAAGTCGTTCAGAGTGGTCCACCACAAACTATTCCTTGGTGTCATCTGAATCTATTACTGCAGATGTCCACAAATAAAGATCGAAGAATATGAAGCACTTCAAGAATAAGACTGAGCTTCAGTGTACCAATATTTTACGCATTATCGATGCTCAGTTATAATCATGTAAAACTATGTGTACTGTTTCAGAATCTTAAATATACATGTACTGAGTCTTCCCAGTTGGTCACGCAAAAACTATTCTTGGTTGTCATCTGAATCTATTATCATGAAGTGCCTCCATACAAAATGTACATCTAGGCCAAACTGATCGACAGATGCCACTGCACCTGAATGCGACTGCTTTATAATATACATGTACTGAGTCTCAGTGCACACCAAACTATTCTTGGTTGTCATCTGATCTATTCATCATGGAATGCACTGCTCATATATTATACATGTACTGCAGTCTTCATGTCACCAAACTATTCTTGGTGTCATCTGATCATTCTCATGGAATCAACTGCCTGTCATAATATTACATTTACTGAGTCTTCAGTGGTCACCAAAACATTCTTGGTTGTCATCTCTGACCTCTATAATCATGGAATTGTCACCTTGTCAGTAGTAATATTACATGTTAGCTCGAGTCGTTTTCAGGGGTCACCAACTATTCTTGGTTGTTCATCGATCTATTATTCTCATGAAGCACTTCAGTAATAACATTTACTGAGTCTTCAGTGGTCACCCAAACTATTCTTGGTTTGTCATCTGATCTATTCTCATGGAATGCACTGTCAGTAATATACATGTACTGAGTCTTCAGTGGTCACCAAACTATTCTTGGTTGTCATCTGATCTATCTTCATGGAATGCACTGTCAGTAATATACATTTACTGAGTCTTCAGTGGTCACCAAACTATTCTTGGTTGTCATCTGATCTATTCTCATGGAATGCACTGTCAGTAATATACATGTACTGAGTCTTCAGTGGTCACCAAACTATTCTTGGTTGTCATCTGATCTATTCTCATGGAATGCACTGTCAGTAATATACATGTACGAGTAAAAGTATCAAGACTGAATCTTTAAATTCTAGACTTTATAATTTAAAATAAAGACGTGCGTACAACTTAGCAACTTGTATAATAAAGAGATGATGTCTCAAACCCTCTCTTCAGTTCCATGAGTGACGAGGAAGTGAAATCCGTGGTGAAGAAGTGGCTCAAAGAACAGTCAACAGAATTTTACACCGCAGGGATACATGCTCTCATTCGAAAGTGAAACATTGCTATTGAGAAAAACGGTGACTGTGGAGAAGTAGGGATGTGATCGACAGAGGACCAGCTTCAATTTGATGTATAATATATGTTCCTGTGTAGGTAATTATACCTGCCCTAAACAAAATGGCATTACTTTTTGACTTACCCTCGTAGAAGAAACTTAGTATGAAGTTGGGAGTAATTCAAAGGTATCTCAAAGGGAGGAAGAACGTAGATGGAGGAGCGTAGTGGACCACCCTTGTTTGGAGGTGTGCGGAGCATTTTAGCTTAAAACTATCCATAAAGACCAAATTCATCAAGAAAGCAGATAAAATTGCCATCTGCCGAAGCGCACCCAGCGAACCATGGACGGGAGAGGGACTAATACTTACTAAGAAGCTTAATAAGACTGGATTTCTTTGTACTGATAGAAAATAAAATTAATTTTTGTTTAACAAAATATGCTTTTGAATACATTTTTCATTATCCCGGTGTACTATATATATGAATAAAGAAAAGAAAGTACAGAATGGATAATAAAAGATGAATTTAATCAATATCACTTACACATGTGTTTCGGTCAGTTCATCTGTGTGAAAATATTCCGCACACAGAGAAGATTCGACCTTCATCAGAGTCAAATTTTATTTTGAATTTTCAAAATAAAATTTCACTCTCATTTCACTTTCATTCTATTCTTTCTTTTCTTTATTCCTTCTTCCTCATATTGTCGAATTCATTTCCAATTTCCATTTTTACACTATATATAATAATATATATATATATATATATATATATATATATATATATAATATTATATATTTATATATGTATTGTGTGGTTGTTGTGGTGTGTGTGTGTGAAATTTATTTATACATAGAGATAATTTGATAATTATAATTGAAATAATCACTCACATATATACATAATAAAAAGCAATATATATATATATATAACTTATATATATGATATATATATATATATATATCATAAATTATATTATATATGTATATATATATACTACAATATTATATATATATATATAATATATATATATATATATAGAGAGAGAGAGAGATAGATAGATAGATAGATAGATAAAATGATATGAAAACAACACAATATGCTGTTAAAGTGAAAACATTTTATAACATATTCATAGCTAATATTGAAAAATATTTCGATTTTATAAAAATCATCAGCAGAGCTTGTTTATACTCCGTACTATCAAGAGCGGAGACGAAAGTCATATGAATTCAAAACGAAAACCTTGATGTTGCAAAAAAGTTATGTGGTAGTTTCAAATATGAGCACTTCCGCCACACTTATCTCGGTCACCGAATCATGTATCTATTATTATAACAGTTTTTGAAAAGAGAGGACATGTATCTCTTATTGTAACAGTTTTTGAAAAAAGAAAACATATTCCAAGTTCGACACTAGACGAATTCTCTTATTCAAACAGGATGAGTATTAACCCGTTAACGGATTTTTAGAAAATAATTTTTTATTTTTGTAATTATTTTTTTATTTTTTATTTTTCTATTTTTTTATTTTTCTTATATATAAAGTAAAAAAAAAAAAAAAAAAAAAACGAGTACGGAGTATAAACAAGCTCTGATGATGATTTTTATAAAATCGAAATATTGTTCAATATTAGCTATGAATATGTTATAAAATGTTTTCACTTTAACAGCATATTGTGTTGTTTTCATATCTTTTTATCTATACTCATACCGTCGGATTCATTTCCTTTCTTTAACTTAATATATATATATATATATATATATATATATATATATATATATATATTT
>CM042154.1:42926125-42948625 GCA_023376005.1 Doryteuthis pealeii | reverse complement strand
AGAGTTAGTTTTCCTTCTCCTTGATCGGTTGCCACACCAAGGTTAAAAAGCCTTATCTGCCTTATTATTTACCCATAGCAAGAGGGAGAACATGTTCTGTCTGTATTTACGGACCCTTCCCCGCGACACATGTTGAATGTGACACAAGGTCAATTTTTAAGCGGAGTAGAGTTAGTTTTCCTTCTTCTAGATCGGTTGCCACACCAAGGTTAAAAAGCCTTATCTGCCTTATTATTTACCCATAGCAAGAGGGAGAACATATTCTGTCTGTATTTACGGACCCTTCCCCGCGACACATGTTGAATGTGACACAAGGTCAATTTTTAAGCGGAGTAGAGTTAGTTTTCCTTCTCCTTGATCGGTTGCCACACCAAGGTTAAAAAGCCTTATCTGCCTTATTATTTACCCATAGCAAGAGGAGAACATGTTCTGTCTGTATTTACGGACCCTTCCCCGCGACACATGTTGAATGTGACACAAGGTCAATTTTTAAGCGGAGTAGAGTTAGTTTTCCTTCTTCTAGATCGGTTGCCACACCAAGGTTAAAAAGCCTTATCTGCCTTATTATTTACCCATAGCAAGAGGGAGAACATATTCTGTCTGTATTTACGGACCCTTCCCCGCGACACATGTTGAATGTGACACAAGGTCAATTTTTAAGCGGAGTAGAGTTAGTTTTCCTTCTCCTTGATCGGTTGCCACACAAGGTTAAAAAGCCTTATCTGCCTTATTATTTACCCATAGCAAGAGGAGAACATGTTCTGTCTGTATTTACGGACCCTTCCCGCGACACATGTTGAATGTGACACAAGGTCAATTTTTAAGCGGAGTAGAGTTAGTTTTCCTTCTTCTAGATCGGTTGCCACACCAAGGTTAAAAAGCCTTATCTGCCTTATTATTTACCCATAGCAAGAGGGAGAACATATTCTGTCTGTATTTACGGACCCTTCCCCGCGACACATGTTGAATGTGACACAAGGTCAATTTTTAAGCGGAGTAGAGTTAGTTTTCCTTCTTCTAGATCGGTTGCCACACCAAGGTTAAAAAAGCCTTATCTGCCTTATTATTTACCATAGCAAGAGGAGAACATATTCTGTCTGTATTTACGGACCCTTCCCCGCGACACATGTTGAATGTGACACAAGGTCAATTTTTAAGCGAGTAGAGTTAGTTTTCCTTCTTCTAGATCGGTTGCCACACCAAGGTTAAAAAGCCTTATCTGCCTTATTATTTACCCATAGCAAGAGGGAGAACATATTCTGTCTGTATTTACGGACCCTTCCCCGCGACACATGTTGAATGTGACACAAGGTCAATTTTTAAGCGGAGTAGAGTTAGTTTTCCTTCTCCTTGATCGGTTGCCACACCAAGGTTAAAAAGCCTTATCTGCCTTATTATTTACCCATAGCAAGAGAGAGAACATATTCTATCTGTATTTACGGACCCTTCCCCGCGACACATGTTGAATGTGACACAAGGTCAATTTTCAGGCGTAGTACAGTTGAGTTGAATTTAGTTTTCCTTCTCCTAGATAGGTTGCTGTACCAAGGTTAAAGAGCCTTGTCTAGCTTTACCCATAGCTAGATGGAGAACAGATGGATTCATGCTTTAATCCAAGGGCATTGAAGTGAAGTGAATCACAAACAGCCTCACTCAGGATTTGAACTCGGGTCGCCGAGTACATTTCCGAAACAAAAGTGAAAGTGAAAGGTTCGTTATAAATAAAATATGAATAAAGTTTAATCAAATGAATCCAAGATATTCCCCGAGAATTCATCGCCCTCGTTTTCCTCATTGGAATCATCACTTCTATTGCTAGCGTCTGTATTGCAAGACAGTCTTCACAATCTTGTACACAGGATTATCCATTTTTCCAATATATAAATAATCTTGTTCCACACGTTTTTTTCTCCAGTTAACTTGAGTGGTGTATTAGCATGCTTATTCATATATATATGAGTCGGGAGAATTAGAAATTTTTGTCTAAGCTCCCAGAAATAGTCTATAATGCAGGATCTCTAAGTCTTTTGTTATTTATTTAAATATAAATTTGCTCTGGACTCTAACAATAAGAGCACACATTGAGCTCTCAAACTGCGACAAGTTGTTTAAAAAAAAACCTATGTCGTAAGGAAGATTTCTTCTCTGGACTTTTGGATTATATATATATATATATATATATATATATATTATATATATATAATATATATATATATATATATATAAGCAGAAGTTCTTTTCCTAATTCTTTTTAGATTTATAAAAATCTATACATATATACCGACTCCTCCACATGAGTAAGATGTGGCTCATATTAATTTCTTAAGCAGAGTTTAACAGATATGAATTCAAAGTTTTCCTTCTCCTAGACTGATTACCTAACCAAGGTTAAAGAGTCCAGTCTGCTATTTTCCCATAGCTGGAGGGAGAGTAGTTGGATTCTGTTGTGATGTTAGTTCAACAGTAAAAAAAGAAGTCAAGTCGAGGTAGGGTAAAATGAGACAAGTGTATTTACAATAAGGTACAAGAACGGCTAGCTTGCCGCTAAACGGTAACAGTACAACCTTTTCACTCGGTGTCTCACTATTTATAGTGAGAACCGGTGTATATTCTCCACTGTAGGAACGGCCGGTACAATAGATTCATACCTTTCCCAAGAGTATTAGCGCTATGTGAGTATTTTTTGCAATGGATGAATTGCATGACCAAATCAGGTGCAGATAGTTAATCTTTTTTGATTGGGATCAAAACTTTGTCAACAAGATTCCAACCACATTTTATTGCGTCAAGAATGTCCAGTTACAATCTCTCTTATTGGAAGGCTTGTAAATAGATATGGTAAAATGCAGCCAGTTCTGTTGGTTGAAGGTTCTCAGGCTGCAGTTGAGAGCATTTTGATACCATCGAAATGAATGATGCATATCGGAGGGACGTCAATATGTCGGATTCCTTCCAGTTGAAGCTAGAGAGAAAAAAAAATCAATGATATGTATGACATTTTTTGTCAGTGATATTTGGGATTCTAGACAAAGATATTTGGTTTACATTTTCAAACTCGAGTGCTTACCTGCCGATAAAAACGTATCTAGCCTTTGTAATTTCTTACTGACTATTTCAATATTTGTAGAATCTTGGTTTTCTTTGAATAGCCAATGCAAAAAAAAAAAAAAATTATATGTAGCCAATGTTATACAAGGGAAATCTATTGTTTCTATATTATTTTAGCCACCAGAAATCCTGATCATTTCTATTGCATTCTGACATTTGCTCCTTTGGCTGCACGGAAAAACTTAAAACATAAAAGTGCCAAATTTTAACTGATGTTGTAGCTTCGGTTCTGAGTATAAAACAAACTATGTTTTTGGTACAAATTATGTTCAATATATGTAAAATAATAATAGAATTTTTTTGTCATAGATGCACGCCACATCAGGATATTGATCGTGCTATGAAAAAATCAGAAACCATTAATAACTTAAAATTGTTTAACTTTAAGACCTTTTTGATAGCATCTTTTGATTCCTTTAGCAAAATTGCTTTTATAAACCAATTTTAGGAGTAGGGAAGCTCTAGAACTCATTTTACAGATAAATGTAGATTACAAAAAGTCACCACTTTTGCGGATCTCCCAAATTTGGAGAGCTAAAAATCGGCATAACATGGTCAATTTTTGGAATTTGAAGCTCAAATTTTGGGGATTGTCTAACTTTAACATAGTCCACACCCCCACTAGAAAAATTGAAGGGGATGGGTGACATTTTTACTTTTCTCAGGATGATCTGACATGGAATTACCCAGTAGTAAAATATATTTAATTTAATGGTTCCATTTGATATTGAACTACTAAACATGTATGGTTATCAATACATATTTCTTTTTATGTACATATTTACCAACCCCTCCACAAGGTCAATTTATTTAAGCCGTATTTAACAGGTTTGAATTCAGAATTTTCCTTCTCCTCGACTGGTTGCCTAACCAAGGTTACAGTCCAGCATACCCTACTATTTACCCATACCTAGAGGGAGAATAGATGGATGCATACCTTTCCCAAAGATATTAGCAATATGTGAAATGCAAACAACCTCATCCAGGATTTGAACTCGGGTCGCCGTGTACATTTCTTACAACGATAACCATTACTCAACGAGCGCCTCTACATTTTCCTTTCATTTAGTGTACAACTCTTATTGAATACTGTGGGAATATTTGATATAGAATACTCACCTTTGGTATGTATAGTCGATATTTTATCATCATTTCCATGTGAATAACAAGTAACTTTTCACGTCTTCCATCTTATAAAGACCCTAATTCTTCTAAGTCGCAATTTTTTTGCAATTTTAGTTTCTTCCCTCACACTTCTCCCAAAATACGTCTCATTATATTCAGGTCTCATATGATACAAGGGTGAATAAAAAAGTAATGTCATTTTGTTTAGGACAGGTATAATTATCAACATAGGAACATATATCATACATCAAAATGAACCTGGTCCTCTGTGGATCACATCCCTACTTTTCCACATTGTTCCACCTTCGAATGAGAGCATGTATATCCGCCCCGTAAAATTCACAACAGATTTCACTTCCTCGTCACTGGAATAATGTTCAGTTCTCAACCCCCCCCCTCATGGGGCCGAAGAGAGGTAAAAATTATTCCAGTGACGAGGAAGAGAAATCTGTCAACAGAATTTTACGGGACAGGGTCACATTAAGCCCTAGCAGCTATATGGTTTTCCCAACTGTATTGCAAACCCCTAATCCTTTTTATCATATGTGGCCTATTGTTGTTATCAGCCGGACAACGAGAGAGTCTATTTCCATTTTACTAACGCTAGACCAAGGAGATTGTTTTTTGCGGCTGGCGTGGAACGACATACCTACCGTCAGCTTCACAATTTACCACACATATCCACGCTGGTACTTATGCGCAGAAATGGCGAAGGCCGGTATCGAGCCCGGACTCTAGGCATATGCTCTAATGACTGGACTTTTGTTTCAATGTTTATTTTTTTCATAAATAATATTTTTGTTTGGTGTAATAAATTTAGAAAGTTGAATGTTTTTAATGAACTTATTAACATAAGCGTATCTAAAGCTTGCTTGTGTCTCAAATCTTAACTGAAAAGACAAAGCAAAAAATCGAGTGACAGTTTGAAAATCGGAAGACTCATAAGTTGGTGCTTATGTGTAATGGTTATCGTCGTAGAAAATGGACACGGCGATCCGAATTCAAATCCTGGACGAGGCTGTTTGCATTTCCCATAGCGCTAGTACTCTTGGGAAAGGTACGAATCTAACTATTCTCCCTCCAACTATAGGTAAATACTAGGGCAGATTGGGCCCTGTATGGTATTTCACACCTGTTGTAGATCTGTTTATCAGGTTACGGCATCAGTGAGTGAATGTTTAAGCGAAAGTCTGATCCATAACTATATATATATATATGAAATAAAATGGAATATATATATATATATATATATATATATTTATTTATTTTACAATGTTTTCACAGATCAATGTTCATTATTAACAGCGACCACGGTTTCATGCTAAATAGCAATCATCAGGCTGTCGAGCAAGATCCTATGGTGTTTGTTGGAGTTCTTTACTCAATGTCACATTTTGGATTGTAAATAACGTCGGTTAGTTTTGCGGACGCTGTTATAGTCCGGAATTACTAAAAATAAATTTTTTCAAAATTTGTATTTTTTTGTAGTAATGCCAACGAAGTTGCCTCCCTTTATTCGTTAAAAATAGAACGTTTGTTTTAACTTTGAAAAAAATGTTTTATTTTTTATTATTTATTTTTTATTTTTAAATTAATTCCGTTTGGCAAAGGATGTTCCGGTAAATCATTAGATAGATTACGTAAAGATATAATAACACACCTAGAAAATATGGAACTCAAGATTACTATAGATACTAACTTAACAAATGTCAATTTCCTAGATGTCAACTTAGATCTTAAAAATAATACGTATAAGCCATATCACAAACAAAATGAGAAACTTAAATACATTAATATAAATTCCAACCACCCACCATTAGTTTAAAAAAATCTAGTCCCTAACATTAGCCGTAGAATCTCAGAACTATCATCCAACAAAGATATTTTTGAAAAGGCGCCCCTATTACAATAAAGCATTACTAAATAGCGGATTCAAAGAAAAATATACTATATAGATAACATCCCCAAACATAATAATTCAAAAAACAGAAAAAGAAAGATAATTTGGTTTACGCCCCCTTTTTCTAAAACAGTTAAAACAAATGTCGGTAAAAAATTTCTGGACTTAATAGATAAACACTTGCCACCCCAAAATAGATATAATAAAATATTTAATAGAAATACAGTAAAAACTAGCTACTCATGTGGACTCTCAATGAAATCACTAATTACATCAAAATCTAAACCAAACTCAAACCCTTCATGTTCTTGTAGAATTAAAAAAGACTGTCCTCTAAATCAGAAATGTAACATTAGATCAGTAGTATATGAAGCTAAAGTAACAACTACAGTTGCGAATCACCCTATAAGCACGGACAGATATGTTGGGATGACCCAGGGTGACTTCAAGCAAAGATTCTACGCCCATATGGAATCTTTCAGAAAGAAAGATAAAAGAGAAATAACTTCCCTTGCAACAAGGATATGGGAGCTGAAAGAAAAAGATATGCCTCACAAAATAGAGTGGAAAATCTTAGATCATCCCAAATGTTACACAAATGGCTCTAGATACTGCAACTTATGTGTTACGGAAAAATTTAGGATATTAAAAAACTTGATTTCCTTTAATAATAATAATAATAATAATAATAATAATAATAATAATAATAGAAGTTTAAATAAAAAATCAGAAATCTTCAAACAATGTCCCCATAAAAGAAAATTATTCCTAAATGCATGGAGGGGAGATACTCAACATCCACCCTGAGAATAAATTCCGCAATTGTTTGCAAAGATATCTAATATTTCAACAGTGAATAAATGATTTTTCGACAGAGAAACAACACCATCCACCTTTATATTATGTTGGATAAAAATTTAAAAGACTCTACCATATATATTAAAATGGTTTTTTGAAGACATATGCATCCTTTGCCAAACGGAATTAATTTAAAAATAAAAATAAATAATAAAAAATAAAACATTTTTTTCAAAGTTAAAACAAACGTTCTATTTTTAACGAATAAAGGGAGGCAACTTCGTTGGCATTACTACAAAAAAATACAAATTTTGAAAAAATTTATTTTTAGTAATTCCGGACTATAACAGCGTCCGCAAAACTAACCGACGTTATTTACAATCCAAAATGTGACATTGAGTAAAGAACTCCAACAAACACCATAGGATCTTGCTCGACAGCCTGATGATTGCTATTTAGCATGAAACCGTGGTCACTGTTAATAATGAACATTGATCTGTGAAAACATTGTAAAATAAATAAATATTAGCTCTTACAAATTGTGATTGAGCACTGTATTTTCTTTGTTTCATCGGAAAAAAAATTTTGTTTTTACATATACCTATATATATATATATATATATATATATATATATATATACAAACTTTTCCTATAAGTGTGGCAGGGGGCCGAATCATGCTTCCATACATATGGCCTACCATTGGTTACCCTTGTTATCCAGGGCTTGACTACAAGGTTTAGCAACTCCACGTAGGCATCTAAGATTTCCGAGGAATGATGCTGTACGAACTCAATCAGATCGTCTGTTACGTTGTTTTCTTTGCGTAGTCTCGAAGCAATTCTCTAGTTCATGCCTGAATGTTTTTACTGTGTTCAGGGAGCATTGGGCAGCAACCATAATCTCCTTATTTTGATGTGCGGCGCAGATTATCATGATACACATTATTCTCTTCCATGATTCAGGTAGGTTCCAGTCATCCATTCTATCTGTCATCACGCATAAGAATGAAGAAGGGTTCAATCTTTTAAATGATGTGTAGTGTGTGTCAATACCGCCAGCCTACGGAAAAAAATAACTAATTTATCCCGAACACCATATATATATATATATATATATATATATATATATATATATATATATATATATATATATATATATATATATATATGTTGAAAGGTTAACTAAATAAGGAAAGAAAATGTTGAATGGATAAAAATGGTTTAATCAATAACAACACGTGTTTCGGCCGAGAGTTTGTCCATGTACAAATTGTATTCTATTTATTACTATTTCAAATATAAAATGAAATAATAATAATAGAAAAATATAATTTTTTTAAGTATACAAAGAAAACGACTTTCCTCAGGACAAGATGTTTGATATTTGAAGTTAAAACGGTCAAAATACAGAGAATTCGAAAAAATATATAAAAAAATTTTTTTTGAGACGCTTACGATTGGAGAATGAAAGAATATTTGGGGACACTTACGGTTTGAGAATAAAGAATATTCAGTGATGAATATATATATATATATATATATATATATATATATATATATGGGAGAATATGTGCTTAATTGGAGTCGTACCTAATTTTGAAAATTAATCAATTAATAATTCATTATTAATTGATTAATTTTCAAAATTAGGTACGACTCCAATTAAGCACATATTCTCCCAAAAATTGTCGGCAAAAAAGCCATTCCAAACATACCGTGTTTACATATATATATATATTATATATATATATATATGGTATATATATATATATATATATATATATATATATTTATATATATATATATATATATATATATATATATATATATATATAATATATACACAAAATCGCAAGTATGAGCCATCTAGCGAGTATATATATATATATATATATATATATATATATATATATATATATCAACCCAAAAAATAGATGCTTGAGGAGCGAAAATGTAAGACAGTGAAAATATATTTATTTTTCTCCCCTTGTAGGTTTTGACAAAAGTTCAGAAAAATCTACGATATACGCCATCTTTACCTCTCTTTTTTTTTCTCATGACTTAGCTGCTGTCTAGTCGAAACAGTGTCCTGCCGCTTGTACCCCGTTTAAAATTCCATTGAAAATACAATTTTACACGAGCCTAAAACACACAAACACACATACACACACACACACACACACACACACACACACACACACACACACACGGCATCGTAAAAAACAACTCTCTCTGGCCGTCAGCCGCTAACAATCTATATAAACCTGCTTTCCACCCGACTATCCACCCGTTGCTTCTCGTTAGTCATTGTCACATAAAACCACCCTTAGCTTCTACCCTAGTCATGATTGGACGCTTAAAGTACCTGCCAGCCGTGCGGAAGAGAAAGAGAGAGAGAGAGAGAGAGAGAGAGAGAGAGAGAGAGAGAGAGAGAGAGAGAGAGAGTTGTAAGAAAATATTTAATTTATAAAAAAAAGGCAACATTTGGATTCATAAGAAATAGAAAATTTCAGGTTGGGTATTTTTATAAAACAATTAGTTTTCAATTTTCAGACAACTTTTTACAAGTTTTTCACGTCAGTAGTAACTAATAGTTTTCACTGAAGTTAATCGAGTCTCTTTTCCCGGTCTTTGGTTGACTGGTTGTTTTGTTTTACAACATATCAACCCTTTTAATACCAAATCAAGTCATTTCTTTGTAAACAAGGGACAGATGGCTTACAGCACCTGTTGTTGCTTAAGTAGTCACCAATTAAGTATTGTACAGGCATAGCACTACTTAATTTTGGTGATCTACCGGGAACTCGTGCTTTCAGCGTGATTTGACGTAATTCAAGTCTTTGAGAATTGTTCCAGAGCACCAACTACGATTCATTTTCATATCCCACGATTTTTTCAGCCCTTTAGCAAGATCCACGTATTTGTTTATCTTTCGCTTTTCTTTTATTTTCACCTAATCGATTATTATTATTATTATTATTATTATTATTGGATTTTTATGTATGAATTGACTGTTAATATCTCCCCTCTCTCTTTTTCTCTCTTACACTTTTACTCTTGCACTGTTTAGTTTTTTCTTCTTTCAGTATAATTTTCTATACATCATTCTTTCTTTCTTTCTTTCTTTCTTTCCAATATTTCTCTTATTTCTCTCTTTCCTCATTCTGTTGATGCATCTTTCTTTCTTTCTTTTTTCTTTCTTTCTATACTCGTGTAATGACTCGTGTTAGCATAACAACGGAATTTTTCGTTATTCTGTTGTAAGACCGCGGGACCGATATATATATATATATATATATATATATATATATATATATATATATATTTTTCATCTGTATTAGTTAATAT
Organism: Doryteuthis pealeii; assembly: GCA_023376005.1. Taxonomy (NCBI): domain Eukaryota; kingdom Metazoa; phylum Mollusca; class Cephalopoda; order Myopsida; family Loliginidae; genus Doryteuthis; species Doryteuthis pealeii. Next base: position 42,938,345 of record CM042154.1, on the reverse strand, counting down.
GAATATATATATATATATATATATATATAATATATAACCATTACACAACGAACGCGCACACACATACACACACACACATATATATATATGTATATATATATGTGTGTGTGTGTGTGTGTGTGTGTGTGTGTAGAAGCGTTCGTCGTGTAATAGTTATCGTCGCAGCCGGAGTTCAAATCCGGGACGAGGCTGTTTGCAATTCACCTAGCGCTAATACCCTTGGAAAAGGTAGATGTCATCCTAACCGTTCGACACGAGTAGCATGTTATACAAAGTCGTTAATATGGAGTATCCAGTGAGGATCAAACACGCTATTCAGTAGTAATAGATCTGCGAAACTAGCTTGCTAATCATGGGAAACCTTACCCTTGGAAAAGGTATTAATCCAACTATTCTCTCGCTGGCTATGGGTAAAATAGTAGAGCAGACTGGACTCTTTAACCGTGGTATAGCAATCGGTCTAGGAGAAAGAAAACATTCAAATCTAAACTCCGTTTAAAATCTGGCCTTGTATCGCATCCTGCATGCGCGATGTGGTTAGGTATATATATTATATATATATATATATATATATATATATATTATATAAATATATATATATTGTATATATATATATATATATTATTATATATATATATATATATATTAATACCAACCCATTCCCTACGGGTACGATGTGACACAAAAGTTGTAGAATTTTTCCCCCTCTACCACATTTTCGGTGTTCAAGGTACACCTTCCTCAGGATAAACTATACATGCTCTATATTTTACGAAATATATTGAGCCCTTTAATGCTACTACAATAAAAAACGTGGTAGCAACTTTTGATGAATATATATATATATATATATATATTATATATATATATATATGAGATGAGGTAAAAGGAAATAATGACTTAAACAAGTCCAAGTAGGAGAGAAATATTTCGTCCTTCTGACGCGAAGAACATCTTCAGTCTGACTTTATTCAAATCAAAATACGTACATTTGTGTTTATAGAAGAGAAAGTGAGTTAGTGGTGGGATTGAGGAGTAGGGAGGTTATAAAGTGGAGGGAGAATTCATACTGTCGGATTTTACTCCAAACCTCCTATCTTCATATCTCTCTCTCTCTCTCTCTCTCTCTCTCTCTCTCTCTATCTATCTATCTATCTATCTATCTATAAAAATTGTAGTTTTGGTTTTGTGAACTAAGTAATTTTTGTAGGTAAATATATCTAATTTATTTTTGACACAAATTTAGTTAATATTCGAGATTGATGGGTTAGATTTTCAACAAGGCTAACCTTGCCGGTTTTCAAGAGGGTCAATAATAATAATAATAATAAAATTCTAGCAACAAAACTATCCTTGATTAAAAAGAAGGAAACATATTAATAAAAAATAAAACACTTATTTTCAGTTTTATTTTTTCTATAAATTGTTTGTTTTTTTTTATAATAACCGACTTTTAAAGTAGAATATTCAGAAATTGCTGTTTTTGTCAAGTTGTATAAGGGACTCCCAAGAAACTTGTCGGGAAGAAGCAGTTGTTTTGTGACATGATTTAGAATGTAGAATGCGGATCCGGTTAGATGAACAAATCTATCCACTATCACGGGTGAAATCCTAACCCTCATATTTCACAACTTTCTCAGTTCTCAAGCAAGTTCCTGGTATGTTTTCCAACATTTCACTCTTCTTCACATTCAATAGTCTATTTTTGGTTACATAGTTTCAATACAGCAGAACTTGTTTATAAATAATGCGTAATATGTTTTGATTGTATAATGTTCTACAAGAAATAAGAAAATCCTGGTATATTTGCTTTAGAAGAAACATTGTATTAAAAAACTGTGTGCTTAACTATGAGCGATTATTTATCAATCTATCTATCTATCTATCTTCACAAAGATCATTCAATACTTAATCATTTATACACAGGTAAATGTTTAATTAATGACAGAAAGAAAGGTTGTATAATTAAAAACCACTATTACTACCTGACAGCTGAATAGGATTTCTCCTTAAGTATTCTGTCTGACAAATATATCTATCAATCTCTGTCTGTCTGTCTGTCTCAATATATATTATATATATATATATATATATATATATATATATATATATATATATATATATATATCAAATGTGTATTAATATCTATCTATCTATCTATCTAGAAATTGTTGATTAGCGATTAAACTTTTTCATATGCAGTGAGCAGACCCATCAAGTCGAGATAGGGTGACAGTGTAATTACATAATGCATTTGCCGTTAAGGTAAAGTACAACCTTTTCAACTATTATATATAGTGATATATACAACACAGACCATCTTGTAAGAATATAATGAATAACGAATAATAATATATATATATATATATATATATATATATATATATATATATATATGAATAAATCGGCAAAAAGCAAATCCCGATACAACACTAGAACCTACAATCCCCCGATGACGAAAGCGCTTGGGTAGAAAATATGGGCCAGTTTCTCCAAAAATTTCAAAAAACTTGAACAGATAAAGATAATAAAGAAGAAATATTCAGTGGTCGTTCAACATTACCAGCTTAAGCTATATATATATATATATATATATATATATATATATATATATATATATATATATATATGTGTGTGTGTTGTTGTGTGTGTGTGTGTGTTGTGTGTGTGTGTTTCTATAAAAAATTAGTCGTCTTATTAATTTTATTCCAAAAGGTCTAGTCCCCCTCTCCATGAGTAGGAAGAGGTGCCCCTGCAGATCAGTTTTATGTTTAAACGTTTTAAATCGAGGTGTTCCACTCTGCTCCATGTTTTCCTCTTCGTGTGTCTTTAGCATACTCCTTTATGTCAAGGGAGTTCACATGGATAATTTTCATCAAGGCTTTCCCATTAGCATTGGAACATGAAGGTATAATGAATTATTTCTGAATAATCTTCCTCCCAGAAGTTTCTGTCCGCTCATCTTTTACTAAAAGGGCACTTTTGCGGATTTTAATTTTATTTGGTTTAAGGATGAATTAAATTTTCCTGATCAATTTAAAACAAATATTCCAAGCACATCCGGAGGCAGGGTTAGGATGACGCTTCTCAGCTCACGCCCTCTATATCAACTCATCTCGGGTTATTTTATGCCTAGATGTTAGGGAATTGCGTTCACTGTACATTCATATTTACACTTTTGATGTAGCTGTTTCTTAAGAGGTTCTTGTCCTATGCAATATGAATAATTTGACCCTAACAGATAATACTACTCCGAGTCAGAGCTCCAGAAAGGGAATACAGAAAATGTGGATAAGACGGACAAGAGAATTATCCACATAGATCCACCATATATATATATATATATATATATATATATATATATATATTATGTGTGTGTGTGTGTGTGTGTGCACACAATATATATATATATATATATATATATATATATATATATATATATATAGAGAGAGAGAGAGAGAGAGAGAGAGAGAGTAATTAATATAGAAAGATTTTGATATTTAGATACTTCCGTATGCTATGCAGGAGAGCTCGATTTACATGCATAAAGCAGTATAAATATTAATATATATATATTTCTCTCTCTCTCTCTCTCTCTCTCTCTCTCTCTCTCTCTCTCTCTATATATATATATATATTTATATATATACATATATATATATATGTATGTATAGATATATGTATAGATATAGATGTATATGTGTGCGTATATATATAATGTGTGTTTGTGTGTACAGAGCAAGACATAAACAAATAAATGAAAAACACTTAGATATTCAGCAAATTTGATGAACACACACACACACACACATACATACATATATATATATATATATATATATATATTTATTTATTTATATATACTGAAGAAATTGGCTCGTTAATACTTTTATACAGGTGTAAAACTATTTGTGAATGTGTTTAAATTGTCAAAATAATCGTCAGAATTGTCGGACAGTCATAAACAGCTGTATGTAAAGACTGTTGTCCCCAAAAGGATAAACAAAATCTATTGTATGTGTTGGTTTATCATATGCCATCAAGTAGGACTAGAAATGTATTTGCATTGCTTTGATTTTATTTAAAAAATAAATGAAAATGAGCCCACTTTAAATAGTACACAGGCATACACATACACATACGCAATGCAAAGGTGTTTTTTTTTAAATAAATAAATAAAGCTCCACATTGTGCAATTCACGTGCTTTGACGAGAGTTCGACATTCTAAACGCTTTCATGAACGTGAAAAAAAGAGATGTAATTAATGGCCACCGTTATGCTATAAAAACAGAAGAGAATCTTTTTTCAATATGTACATTCAAAGAAATCTATCCCTCTCCCTCCCCTCCCCCCCCTCTCTCTCTCTCTCTCTCTCTCTCTCTCTCTCTCTATATATATATATATATATATATATATATATATATACGTATATATTATATCTGTGTATGTAGGTACATCTGTAAGTCTAATTTTACACAACACTTATTTGGGCATTCCATCGTGGTGTAATGGTTAGCAAATTAGTCTCGCATATCCATTACTTCAGAAATAGAAATCTTGCTGGATGTTCCTTACTTGCGAACTTGTGTCACATCCTACTCGAGATGAACAGGTTGGGTAAATAAGTACTCAACATATAGAGGGGTACCTTTGATTTCCAAGTGCCCCAAATTACGAGTTTAAGTTTCCAAATTTATTAAGCCAAAGAAAATTATTATTTATTAAAAAATAAGCATTAAAACATATTGCAGTACAGAATTCATTACATTCTATTTTATTGTGTTTTATGCAATACAGTGCCATTATTCTTATCAAAAAAATGAAAAAAAAAAGAAAAAAGGATTAGTTTTTTGGGGTGGGTGGGTGGTTGTTACGGAACTGATTAATGGTATTTCAGTTTATTTCATTTAGAAAATTTGATTTGATATACGAGGAAATTGTGTTCCGTGCGGAACGAATTACACTCGTAAGTCACGGTACCACTGTATTTGTCTTTCAATCACTATCTTCGGTTATCTCCTATAATTCTAACATAAACAAAGGGGAACCACTCTTGACTGATAAATTATTTATTCATTTATTGATCTACTAAGAAAAAAGAAGACGGGGTTAGGGTTAGGGTCTAGGGTTAGGTTAGGTTAGGGTTTAGGGTTAGTTTAATGGAAAATAAATAAATAATTTATCAGTCAAGAGTAGTCCCCTTTGTTTATGTTAGACTTATAGGAAATAAACCCAATCTTCTTTGTTAACGCACTTAATCCAATAATTTTCTACAGATAACAAAAATTGAAAATTATTCAGTGACAATTTCGGGTTAAAATCCACCTAAAAATACGTGTTAGGCTGTGAGATTAGAGAATTACTTCCTTTTTATACACCTTGAACATCTTCCGTGGAACTCATGGTTCATAAACTAACCTCGTAGATAATTGATTTCATAGTGAGATCAATCCACATTGCAGTAATTTGCTTGATAGATGCTTGTGCAAACCATTGTTTGTGGGATCGATCCCCACAGGGTTTCCTCACAATTGTATTTCTCTGTCCGACCAGGCCGACTAAAGTAAGCTAATCAAATATTCATTTATGTATCTATTCATAGACATATCTATCTATCTATCTATCTATCTATCTATCTATCTCAGCCTGTTCATAACTATATACTAGAGACGGACTTGCATTGAGTTTGAACGATTACGAACTGCACAATAATTCACAAGCTAGTGTCAAAGACTAACACGTTAGTAGTTCGGTCTTCACTAAGTGATTCAGTACTGTAGTTTTATGACAGACTAATGTAAGCTTAGTATCCAACTATTTACGTGGATTTACATTTATATATTACTAAGTTTCTCGTTATGTTTGTAATCGTTACCCAGCCAAAACGGCACATCATAGTGAGATTTTTATTACAGTAATACACTTAAAATTCTCTGCCTATTCATAACTATCTATCTATCTATCCCCGTGATACCACCTTTTGAGGATCTTCTCACTATGCATGGGATAGTCAGCGTATTCTAAACAACGCAGACAGGATGGCCAAACGAAGAAAATTATATATATATATATATATATATATATATATATATATATATATATATATATATATATATATAAAGATAGATAGATAGATAGATAGATAGATAGATAATAAAACAAATTGTTCAAACTTATATTGACGAATTAGTCTGCAAGATATTTACTTAATCTGGATCAAGGCCATATCAGTGGAGCACTCTGTGAGAATCGAACCCATAGCAGCAGTAAAACGGGATACGAAACAAGTTTGATAAAGTAGGCGTCCTTGTTTATCTTAGTCCGGCCCAAGGCTACTTCAGAGGGGTACCCAGTGAAGATATATATAACCGAGACACCCCTTGGAGGCCTTATAACTCTGCAGGGGATACAGTCAGGGTATTCTAATCCCCATCGACTTGGCGGGAAAACGAAGAGAGTTGTACATACATAGGACACACACATAGAGAATAAAGCAATTTCCAGTCAAATTTGCAACGCAGTGATAATTTTGTAGGTTCTTCATTCGTGCGGTAGGTATTTTTTCACATTCATCCACATTTCCGATATAATAGAAATAACAATGAAATTGTAATTAGAAGAATTCTTTCCTAAACAGAAACATCAATATAATCATGGACTGCGCTTACGATGAAAACCCATTTGGCTTAATCCTACTCGTGTGGAGTGGCTTGGTAAATATATATACACACATATGGAAGTAATTCTCTAATCTCACAGCCTAACACGTATTTTTTAGGCGGATTTTAACCCGAAATTGTCACTGAATAATTTTCAATTTTTGTTATCTGTTGAAAATTATGGATTAAGTGCGTTAACAAAGAAAATTGTGCTTGAAAGACAAATACAGTGGTACCTTGACTTACGAGTTTAATTAGTTCCGCCCGGAACTCAATTTCCTCGTATATCAAATCAAATTTTCCGTGTAAAATAAACTGAAATACCATTAATCAGTTCCAGAACAAAAAAAACTAATATTTTTCTTTGTTTCATTTTTTTAATAAGAAAAATAGTACTGTAAATTCTAAATTTGTGTTATCAGTAGATAATTTTTGGATTAAGTGCGTTAACAAAGAAGATTGTGCTTGAAAGACAAATACAAGGGTTTATTGTTTACCAAACGTATATTTACAAATTAGCCAGCAAGATATAATCTGGCTCAAGGCCACACTAGATGAGGACTCTGAGAGAATCAAACTCACTACAGCTATGAAACGGGATACGAAAACAATTTTAGTGAAGCAAACGTTCTTGTTTAGCTCAGTCTGGCTCAAGGCCATTTCAGAGGGGTACCCAGTGAAGATCAAACCGGGACACCCCTTGGAGGCTTTATCACTCTTCAGGGGATACAGTCAGCGTATTCTAAACCCGCAGACAGGGCGGGAAAACGAAGAGAATTATACATATATAGGACGCACACATAGAGAATAAAACAATTTCCAGTCAAATTTGCAACGCAGTGAAAAATTTGTAAGTTCTGCATTCGTCCTTGTTTAGCTCAGTCTGGCTCAAGGCCACTTCTGTGGGGTACCCAGTGAACATCAAGCCTGTCAATGAGACGAGTTTGTTAGCCATCGCACTACGGTAGGCGCTCAGTGTATGTATGTTCTGAAATGTAGATATCCTGTTTGTCGCCACAAAGGCTGTCTTCAATATGGGGCCTCGCACCTGGTAACAAGTTTCATATATGAAAATTGAAAAGACAGGGTATCAAGGTTTTACGCACCTATACGACGCGGCTACTAGAAAACCCACCCAGTACCCCCACTACTCCGGCTACAACCACTCCCACCAGTAACTACCACTACAACTACCACCGGTTGTACTGCTCTCTCTCTCTCTACCACAAATTTGACAGTAACAACAAGAGGAATATTAAGACTTCGTTTTAGAGAGCAGAAAAGGTACTTAACAACAACAGGCAACTTATTTGAGTGACACAGTAAATAATCAAGACGGGTAGGATCCACCCATAATATCCCTCCCTCAGAATCATTCATTATTGTTAAAGCAACCTGGTCCCTTATATGTGAAATAATACTCGTCGGATTTAAACTACTCGTTTGGGTTATTTTTTCATTAGTAGCAAGAATCGAACTTGGGAAGTAGAGAACACGAAGTCAAGTGATCATTTATTGAAAAAACAATTGAAAAAAAGAAAAAAAAAAAAGAAAAAAGGGGCTTATTGCGTATTTTTAGCACCTGGGATACCGTTATGGCTACCGTTTGACCCTTTCTCCATAGATTCAGCGTTCAAATAAGAACACAAATCTATTTTTTGTAAGCGTTTTCTTTGGCCTTAAAACGGCTAACTTTTTCATATCTATCTATCTATCTATCTATCTATCTAAACAGATTTCCTGAGGTAGGCGTCCTTGTTTAGTTTAGGCTGGCACAAGGACACATATGTGGAGTACCAAGTAAACATCAAACTGATCAACTAAAGAAATTTGTTAGCAATCGCAAAAAAACATCTATAACCAGCGCATAACAGACATAATTTTTAAGAATTTATATTTTTATAGGATTCTGTTATTTATTCATAGTTGATTTTTTTTTGTTTTTAATTTTTCCAAGAAGAAAAACAAAACAAACAACAACAAAAAAAAAAAGAAAAAAAAAAAGAATTATATATGGTTTCTTGTGTGTGTGAGGGAGGAGGAGCGGGTTTGCGATTTTGTTCTTGGAGATAGAAGTAAGGAAGGAGTTGCAAAAATACGTAATTCTTTTGAAGAAATTGGCTGGTGGATCTGTGTTGATCTGAAACCAAATGTCTCTAATGCTTTGCGAAAGGAATCTGGATACTGACCATCCTCAAGAAATGTGTAAACCATCACACCGAAAGCGTCAACAGCAGCAGCAGCAGCAACAACAACAACAGTTGCAACCCCGACGACAGCACTCGCTTCCTTCCAGTCCGGTCACTTCAAAAAATAAAACCATGTCCACAGACGCCACTGACAATGCCAATAGCGACAACTCTCCAAAAGCCAGCACTAACTCTAGCCAGAATCTTCAAGGTTATTCCGAAGACGAAGAAGAAGAGGAAGAGGAAGGAGAGGAAGGTGACGATAAAAAAGAGGGAGACGAAACACGATTCGGACGGTTAAACTACGGTCGTCATTCTTCTCCTTTCACCGTCATTTCACACCGATACAATAACCAGCCGCACCACCACCATCACCATCACTACCATCACCATCATAACCATCGGCAACACGGGCAAGATGCAAGACCTACGCAAAAACACAACCAGCGCCCTACAGACACGTCTCGGGTGACATCAACACCACAGTCCTTTTCTTCGATTTCTCCGTCTACCTCAGCGTCCGTGACGTCAACATCGCCATCTGCAATGTCGACGACGTCTGTCTCGGGTACCACCAGTAAGCCTTCCTTTTTGATCAGCGACATATTGGGGGATCACATTGGCACCCCAAGACAGACCCACAAGTGTCATCCCTCCACATCCAACATCGCTACAACAACGGAGCCATTATCACCGACCTCGATTACGACAACAGCCACCTTGATCGTAAACCCAAGTACATCTTCACCGTCCCAGCATCTATCCGCGTTTTTTAACGTTTCATCTACCAATTCATCTTCAGCACAGTCGTCAAATTTTGCCGGGGGTTCGATTCCAGCTTCTCCCACGGCGAGTCTAGCCCACTCGGATTTGTTAGATGCGAGTCCATCAAATACTTTTTCGCAAAGTCCTTTATCGTCTGTCTCTCACATTAAGCATCGTCTGGACGCCATTCTCAATACCCGAAACTGCGCAGCGTATTTCTCTGTGGCTGGAAGCCATCTAAATTCTGGGATCAGTAACACAGAATTCCACGGTTCGAATCCGGACGGTAGCTTAGATGTTCACACAGCTGGTCAAAATGCCATGGTCGGAGTTTGTTTACGTCCGGCTTTGACGTCATTAACGCAGATACCACCATCAGTTCGTACTCCTTCTCCGGACACTGTTGGGGGGCATTGGATTGAGAATGACCGAAGGTCCAGCTCGGATTCGAACCCGCTAGATGATGAGGTTGACACCGTCCAAAATGTTTGCCTTGATAGCAACTTTGATGGTAAGTACAACAGTTTTTTTTACCTTCTGTTTTCTTCTTTTTAAGAAGATCATCTCGAACGACACTCTAACAAGAGAAGCAAACCTCGTTACTTTTCACGAATACATTTATGTGCTTGTAAATTTTGATGTTTTTAAACAGTCTGTGAGATTTAGAGTACTTCTTGAAGCATGTACATTATTATTATTATTATTATTATTATTATTATTATTATTATTATTATCGAAAGAATTCCTAGCAAATGACCGACAACAATAATCGTAAAAGAAATTCTGATAGCGAAGAAAATATAAGCGATAATAATAATAATAATAATTAATAATAATAATAATAATAATAATAATAATAATAATGGCTAGGATACTCAGAAGAGTCTTGGAGATCCGAAGAGACTAGCTATCACCCAGACTCCAGTGAAAGGCCATCAGCTTACGCTGGTGTGTAAAACTCACAAGGAGTAAAATAATAATAATAATAATAATAATAATAATAATAATAATTGAAACCATTCAGAACACTGCACTGCTGCAATCTGTCCAGAATACTCAGAAGAGTCCTGGAGACCTGAGGAGACTTGCTGTCACTCACTCCAGTGAAAGACCATCAGCTAATGCTGATGTGAAAACTCAAAAAGAGTAAATAATAATAATAATAATAATAATAATAATAATAATAATAATAATAATAAGTGAACCTGTCATCTCGTGGATTTTGCCGTCCCGGCCGACCACCGAGCAAAAATGAAAGAAAGTGAAAAGATACAACAAATATTTAGGACCTTGGCAGAGAACTGAAGAAACTGTGGAACATGAAGGTGAAGGTCGTTACCAATTGTAATTGGTGCCATTGGAACGGTCCCCAAAGTTCTGGAAAAGAATTTGGGTGAATTGGAAATCAGAGGAAGATTCGAGACCTTCCAAAACACAGCACTGTTAAGATCGGCTAGAATACTTAGAAGAGTTCTTTAGAGCTGAGGAGACTTGCTGTCACTCAGCCTCCAGTGAATCACCGGCCACGGCAGGTGTGAAAAAACTCATAATAATTATAATAATAATGAACTCTTTAATGACATGTTAGAAAGAGAAATTTATTCTATATTTAAATTGATAAAACTCCATAATTATTCAATAGGGAACGTGGAATGTTACCGTGACGTATTAGAAATATAATTTTATTTTATTTAAACTTGAAAAATAAAACCTTATTTATTCAGATTTTCTTTTGTTAAGTCTAGCTTGATATTCAATTTAAAAACAAGTTTTTGATATTTTGTAAGTATAATGTAATTTCAAAAATAAAAAAAAGAGTATTGTCGACATTTTTTAAATGGGTAAACACCACCACCACACCACAATAATAATAATAATAATGGAGATTGTGAGTTTTTCTGTCTGTAAACAAAACTATATTACTACTCAAGTCACAATTCCCTTAGTTATTTACGTCTCATTCTCCATGATTATCAATTCTTTAGAATTATTTTTAAACCTCAATTATTATAAAATTGTTTAACATTACTAATACTGTTGACTATATATACATACTGATAACATGCAATTGTATTTATATATACAACAAAATAGCGGTTTACAGTGAGGACGGGAAGGCTAATTTGCATATTGATGTTAAAAAATTGATTTTAATAAATATGTGCTTAGTATTATTGATTTCGAATTGTTTGGTTTTATCTTAATGAATATGAGAAAAAAATCTCGGGGATAAATCTTAAAAGAAAACCATTAACAAGAAAAGATAAGTATAATTTTATTCTTTATTTTTCCTAATTTAAATAAATAGTTAAATTAGGAAAAATTAGCAATGAAAGACGGGAGTAATAGAAGTGTTAATTTCAGTTGTTCTTCTGTTTCAAATCTTTTTATCTGCATTCTTATTTAGTTTCATTAGCCTTTCTAATTTAATATAATATTTTATTACATTAAAACTTAAACACTTGCACACGGAGAGTGCATATATTTTATAATAATAATAATAATAATATAATAATAATAATAATAATAATAATAATAATAATAATTTAATAATAATAAAAAAAGTAAAATATCTCACTTATATATATATATATATATATATATAT
>CM042154.1:42913625-42918625 GCA_023376005.1 Doryteuthis pealeii | reverse complement strand
ATTTGCTGATCAATAAAAGTATGTCATTATTTAAAAAAAATCCTATATAAATTCAGTTGTACCAAAAATTTGTATATATATATATATATATATATATATATATATCGTTTTTGCTGTATCTGAGTAGTATTAAAGAGTCATTAGTTCATGACATTCACAAATGTAAAGATTTTGAATACGTTCGATTGTCATTGGTCATTGTCAAGGAAGAATAGTGACAAGTTAAAATCCACTTTATTTTGAGTGTTTATCGAATTTCTTTTTTTTCCCTCACATCATTTCAAAAGAATAACAGATGAATATTTGATAACAATAAATGTTGAACTTGATAAGCAGAATTCCATAAATATTAAATCGTAAATATGATTTACGGATGACCCAATCCAGGCCAGGGGGCCAGATCTACGACAAGAAAAAAAAAATGAAATTGTCATCTAGTGGATTTGGCTGTTCAAGCGAATCACTAAGCAAAAATGAAAGAAAGCGAAACGATAAATAAATACTTGGATCTTTTAAGGCCGTTCCAACACAGTGAAATGGTTAGCAAGCTTGTCTCGCAGATCCATTACTACTGAATAGCGAGTTCGATTCTCGCTGGAAGCCCCATACTTGCGACTTTGTGTCACATTCTTCCCATGGCGAATGTGTTGGGTAAATACCTACTTGGATCTTGCCAGAGAGCTGAAAAAGTTATGGAACATGAAGGCAACAATGATACCAACTGTATTTGGCGCCTTTGAAATGGCCCTCAAGAATTTGAATAGGAAACTGGAATATTTGTTGACCAGAGGAAGAATCGCCCAGGCAATAAAAAAGCTAAAATCATCTAGAATTCTTTAAAGAGTCCCGAGGGCATGAACTAGACTAGTGAAATAGGTCGCTAATTATGACTGAGCCTATTTTAGTAGTGACCACCCCAAGTGGATTTAACAGGTTTGAATTTAGCGTTTTTCTTCTACTAAATTGGTTGCCTAACCAAGGTTAAAGAGCCTGGCATGCTGTACTATTTACCCATAGCTGGACGGAGAGTAGTTAAATTCATACCTTTCCCAAGTGTATTAGCGCTATGTGAACTGTAGCTTCGTCCAGGATTTGAACTCGGATCGCCTTTTCCATTTCCCACGACTCTAACCATTATACCACGCACCTTCAGCAATTAGGAGACTGTCAGTCAGAATCCAGTGAAATATCACGTTAAAACTGATGTGAAAAACTAGCATAGAGTAAAAAATAAAATAGTTTTAATTAAAAAACAACAACAAATAAATAAACTTGTCATCTCGTGGATTTTGCCGTTCCACTCAGACCACAGAGTGAAAATGAAAGAAAGCGAAAAGATAGACTTGGACCTTTCCAGAAACCAGAAAAGCAGTGAAAAATGAGAGGCGGTGATACTAATTGTAGTTGGTACCCATGGAACGGTCTTAAAGGTCTTGGACGAAAGACTGAAGGAATAGGAAATTAGACGTAGAATCGAGATCATCCAGACTACAGCATTGTTGAGGTCGGCTAGAATATCCAGAAGAGTCCTGAGGAAACTTACTGTAACCCAGACACCAGTGAAAGACCATCAGTTAACGTAGGTGTAAAAAACTACCATAATAATAATAATAATAATAATAATAATAATAATGATAATAATAATAATTTCGAAATGAATTAACCTAAAGCTGATTCACTTCAAGAGTGGGGAAACAGTCTTGGGTCCTTATTAAATAATTTCCTCACCCATCGCTAAGGACGGACTCCAAAATCTTGAAGGGATTTTTACCATAAGAACCAGATTGAATTTTGACTGACGGCATTTGATTCTATAATAATAATCAATGCTGCAATAATTTGTATTGTAATGTATTATATTTATTATGTATAAGGTATAGATATAGAAAAATGATAGTAAATCTTGTGCTAAAAAGCGCCTGTTTTGTACTCTATGGGGTTTATAAAATGTAATTCAATTGAAATCATTTTAAAATTAAAATGAAAACAATTGTAAAATGCATTTATAAACACCAGTCATCATGATCAGAGCACATTTTTTTGTTGAATAAAAAAAGGAAAATTTAACGTTTAACACAAGAAGTTCAAATAACGCTCACGTTCTGGGTCGAAATGTCTTTTAAAAATGTGTATAAAATTGTATGTATGTATGTATGTATGTATGTATGTATCTATCCATCTATTTATCTATCTCTCTATCTATCAGCTAATTCAATCCTATGTATGTATGTATGTATGTATGTATGTATGTATGTATGTATCTCCCCTCTCTCTCTGTTACTGACAATCTCGAAATAAATAATTTTCTTTACGTAAATGTATACATATAAAAAATAGTTTCATTTATCATAATTGTTGTAAATATATATTAAATATATTGCAAGCGTCCAAATCAGAGGATTCATGGTTATCATTCAGGAAATATTGTATATAAACAAGAAATTGCCGATAAATATCACATTCATCTGCATTTTATCGGCAATATAAGTATGGTTTAATTTTTTGAAAGGTTACTAGAAAAATGTCATTTCTGTTATTACTTAATTAAATATCAATAATTTTCAAAGATATCTATTTGACCATAAATGGGACCTGGAAGTAATGCCAATTAAGGGGTACTCCACACTTCCCAGAGCGCCAGAACTGTAAACTCACAATCAGATGCAGTTTAATACCATATCTAGGAAAAAATCAACGTATATATATATATATATATATATTATATATATATATATATATATATATATATATATTTGGGAGAATATGTCCTTAATTGGAGTCGTACCTAATTTTTGAAAATTAATTAATTAACAATTAATGAATTAGGCAGGCATACCTATTAAAATGTAAGGCTAAACAAATCGAGAAAAATCAATCTCTGTATGTACATTTCGCCCGAAATGTACATACAGATTTTCAAAAATTAGGTACGACTTCAATTAAGCACATATTCTTCCAAAAATTGTCGGTTAAAAAAAGCCATATCAAAACACATTGTTTGTTTGTTTACTTCTCATATATATATATATATATATATATATATATATATATATATATATATATATATATATATATATTTCGTGTGTAACACTTTTATTCTTTCTAAAAGGTTACCATATTTATTTACAAGGTCAGAACTCATATATGTTCTCAATTATTATGTTCACCTGTCTATGTTTTCATACAGATATATGATATCATAATAAGTACATATACTGACATATTATTTAGACATGAGGCTAAAATAATTTTAAATTAAAAAATGATAGAAAAATGAATACAATCATAGAAGTAATACGGCGATAATTTGTATTGTATTATATTGTATTGGGTGTATGCATGTGTATGTATGTATGTATGTATGTATCTATCTATCTATCTATCTATCTATCTATCTATTTGTTCAATTATATGTATGTATGTATGTATGTATGTATGTATTTATCTATCTATCTGCTTGCTCAATTATATGTATGTATGTATGTATGTATGTATGTACAAAAAGCCCCAGGTATAAACTATTGTTTTCGTGATGCTAATATTTGAATCTTGAAGCGCACCAATGTGGGAGTTATAGTTTTATTCAATACAATGATCCTTTCTTCCGGATTTGTTATCTAAAATTTATTGTCTTTAAAAGCACAAAGTTTCTCCAAGCTGAATTTGTTATCAGAGAATGACGAAGAACGGAAGCAAATAGATCAATAAATAATAGTGAATAACTAAATGAAAGGTTTTTAATGATTTCTTAGAATTTTTTTATAATTTGATTTTTATGCTAAAAATACAATCCACATGTATAAAACTTTGTTTTGTTTATTTCAATGAGATATCAACCCCTTATGGGTGATTTAATGCGGGAAATTTGATTAATTTGTAAATGTTTGAATATAATCATGATATTTATATTTTCAACGTTACACTGCAAAAAATTTTAATTGCAATTTTTAAAATTCCATTTTTTAAATTTATCTATGATAATAATAATCATTTTTTTTGCACACATATAAATTATATCAAGTATTCCTATTTAATATAAATAATTTTCACACAGTTATATGACATTAAGTATTTCTATCTAATACTAATAATGTATACAGTTATATGGTTTAAAGTAACTCTTCCTATTTAATAATATACTTTTTGGTTGTTCACAGTTATATGGTTCCAAAGTTTGGTTTATTTATTCCTATCTTATAATATACAAGCAATTATGTGGTTTCAAGCAACTATTCCGATATAATAAAGAGAATCATTTGTTTACTCATAGTATATAACTCTGAGTAAACAAATGATTCTCAAGTATTCCTATCTAATACTAACAATTTTTAAACAAATCTATTTGACCACAAATGTGACTCTAGTTAGTATTATCATCCCGGATATGCGCATTTGTTCAGGATTTTAAATTTAAAAAAACCCAAAACCAAAAAACAAATGAAATAAATAGGCACAATCATAGAAGATCAAATATATATTAAACGATATTAATATAAAATTGGACATTACCGTGAAAAAATGAATCTTACGCAAAAATGATTAATAGTATAACACAAGCGTTTATTAATTAGAAAAACAATCAATCAATCAATCAATTAATCTATCTATCTATGTGAGTTTGTGTTTTCATCATTGGCCAGCAAACTTACTGATGTACTTTGATCAAACTATATATCTGTATATATTCATATTATATACATTATAAAATATGGTATATATATTATATATATATATATATATATATATATATATATAAATTTAATATACCAAACTTGTTGGTAAATCCTCGCGATTAGAAAAAAACAGCAAATAGTTTGATTGTTGATAGTTGATTACCCGGGGAAAAAAATTTTTTTGGGAAAAAAGAAAAGACCAAGATAATCGTACCAACCAAAAAATAATCTATTGGTACAATATTTTGGCCAAAAGAAAAAACAATATATATATATATATATATATATATATATATATATATATATATATATATATTTATATTTATA
>CM042154.1:42878625-42906125 GCA_023376005.1 Doryteuthis pealeii | reverse complement strand
CTCTTTAAATAGTAGAGCAGACTGCGTTCTTTAACTTTGGTTTGGCGATCAGTATAGGAGAAGGAAAAATCTGAATTCAAACCTGTTAAACCTCCCTAAAAATCGATTTTGCGTCACATCCTGCTCATGCGGAGGGGTTGGTAAATATATATATATAAATAACCCATAAATAGTTGATATGCCGTTAAATAAATAAACCAAACAACATTCTGAATAGCAATTTTATTGGTTTATGTTATTAGAGATTAGACTACTGTATTATTCGATATTAAACACATTTAGTTGAGAGAATTGTATCACACACACACACACACACACACACACACACACACACACACACACATATATATATATATATATATATTATATAGTGTGTGTACGCGAAATAGCTTCATATATTTTAATAATTTTCATTTGAATGTTAATTGAATATTTTCAAAGTAATAAATCTCTTGTAATTGTGTGATAATTGTTTTCAATTAAAATTATGAATATATATATATATATATATATATATATATATATATATATATATATATATATATATATATATATATATATTTCTTTCATTTAACCTTGTGTGTTAATCGCAGGTGACATTTCAGCCCTGTCAATGATTTGCAAAGAAGTCCCCAGATGGAACAAGAGTATGAATTATCAGAATGTATTGCTGGGACACTAGCCAATGCTCTAGTCCTTTCTCTAGCTTGACGCAGCTTGGTGACCTCCGATGCTGCAAAATTTTGATACCACTGTAACACAAAGTCCTCCACGTTTTACGATCGAATGCTGTGCTATCAAAAGTAGAATGATATATTTTTGCAGCTAAGAGGTTACTTTTCAACTTGGTAGATCACGCTACTGACAAGTTGAAAAAAAAAAAAAACAATTTTATGTAGTACAGAATACCCGAGAACATTACTTTCGATATCATTGGCTGTAGATCGTTAAATGCATCAAACTATAGTTGCAATCAACGTTATTATGAATTTGATATTAAGACACCCACCCTCCAAATACCCTACCCTCACAAATACTTCATACTTAGTTGCAAGAACTAATCCAAGAATGACATGAAATTGGTAAAATAGTACGTAAAAAGTGTATATTTAGAAATATCCCAATGTCGTTGAAAGAGTCTTTAGTATAAGTTGTAGAGTCCTGAATATACTCAGTCATAAGAGAAACAGAAACCTTGAGAATCTTAGAAAAATACCATATTTAATTAATTTTCAGATAACAAATAAACCTACTATTTACAAAGTGTGTGAGTAGGGGGATTTAATTACATCCTCTCTATCGTAGTGTATGACACAGGGTCATTTTGTCGAAGAGGGTGCCGGCCGATGTGCATACCGCATGAGCAATAAACAAAAAAGTCTCGGTCACTTCGACCAGCGACATGAGATACAAGGTCATGTCTTTAAAAAAAATATTTTCAAGAAGACGGCTGAGGGAGATGCGTTTTTCAAATCCAGCCCGAGGACCAAGGATTGTGTGCGCGCGTGTGTGGGACACAAAAAGAAAGGGTGTGTGTGTTATTCAGAGAGAGAGAGAGAGAGAGAGAGAGAGAGAGAGAGAGAGAGAGAGAGAGAGAGAGAGAGAAGAGAGAGAGAGAGAGAGAGAGGAGAAATTTTCATTTTCTTAATTCCTCCAAAATAGTTGTTTATTCAGGTGTCTATGAAAAAAGATAAACTCTGAGATAATTGTAACCAATACTAACTAGCAAGAGATATCCGGTGGTGTTCGGTAAAGAAAATCCGAACACACAAAAAAGTGCTTGAATACACAACAACAAAATCGTGGTGTCAAGTAAATTGTTCTTCAATCATTTGTTTTGGGACACAACGAGATGGTATCCCAACCCATCCAAAAAATGTCTGGTGCCACCAGAACTTGCTCCCCCAAAAGCATGTGTTAACTTGTTAAATGTTTCTGTCATATCGTCCTGAGGTTTGGCTCAGAATTTGATCTTGTGTTCTTTTAGGGGAGATAACTCTTTCATAACGAATTATAACAATCTTTAGTAAAAGAGTAGTACAAGGAAGCACGAGAAAGGACATGAGAATCAAACAGAGAAAACAAGATGGATGCATGACACACGTGTATGGACAGGAAATGCAATTACCATATTAATCCTCCTGTACCATGGTCGGTGAGAAATAAAAACAAACATTGTTGACTTAAAAGTATATTTAAAATGTTTTTTTTTTCTTATTTGTTGTTTCGAACATTTTGCGTTATAAAATGTTCCATTTTTGTAACACACTTGCAATAATCCAAGATTACTCAGCCAAATGGAAATTATGAGAAGCAAACTTGAACTAAAGGTTTTCAAATGTGTTGAAGGTCACATTGAACCTTATCAATCAGGGTTGTCAGCCTGAAAGATAAAAATAATTATCAGTTCCAATTCGTTTTTGCTGAAAATCAATCTATAGTCTTAACTATATTCATAGATTATATAATCATAAACTTAAAATACTAATTGCCATGTTGGTGGGTCTTAGAATAAGCCGATTGCATCCAATTCAGAGAGATAAGTCCCTACCCCAAGGGGTGTCCTGTATATCACAATGAATTGCATCCGGTGGTGAGGCTCCAGTTCTGGATCTCTGGGGAGTGTGGAGTACTCCTTCATGGCTATTATTCCCAGGTTTACTCTGATCCGGAGTTAGGATCATATCTATGAGTCAAATAGATTTGTTTGAAAAATAGTATTGGGTAGGAATACTTGAAACCATATAACTGTGTGCATATCATTTGTATTAGCTAAAAATACTTGATCCATATAATTGTGTGTAAACGAATGATTATTGTTATTAAATAGCAATATATATTTACTCAACCCCTACACAACGAGCAGGAGCTGGCACAAAGTCAATTTTTAAGCGAAGTAAAACTGGTTTGAATTCAGTTTTCCTCGTATTAGACTGGTTGATAAACCAAGGCGAAAAAACCCAGGTTGTCCCACTATTTCCTATAGATGAAGGGGGCAGTTGGTTCCACACCTTTACCAAGGGTATTAGCACGAGGTGAAACGGATACAGCCTGGTCCAATATTTGAATTCGGGTTGCCGATTCTATTTCTTACGAATATAACCATTATACAAGCGTCACCAAAATTGAATAATGAAATAGGAAGAGTTACTTCAAACCATATAATTGTTTATAAATTATTCATAACAGATAGTAATACTTGATACCATATAACAGTGTGTAAGAAAAATGACTATTATAGACAAATGAAAAACGGGCGATTAAAAAAAATGATTGCAATGGAATGTTGAAAAGACAGTCATGAGTATAACTAAATGTTTACACAGAAATTCAACTTGAGCATTAAATAACCCATAAGTGGTTCATATGCCGTTAAATAAATAAAACCAAACCAAAATATTTAAAAAAAGAAGATATCTGCCCTTTAATCTGAATATCTTTGTTGTATTATTTCACGTGGTGTTCAAATGGTTCTTCGGGCTTCATCAAACACAGAAAATAGATTGACACAATTAGTTCGTATTCAGAACACTCCCGAATAAAGAAGTTTACTTTCTTTTCGTTAATGCTCAATCAACTAAATAATTCTATTTATGAAAAAAAAAAGTTCCTACAATCCATTGGGCCCTGGCGATGGCAGTCAATATGACTCGAATGATATTCCATGACAATCGGTGGTAAAGAAAAAAAAAAAAAGCCGCCAAAAAGCAACACGAGTGATACGTCAACCTCGTGATCACATGCGCGAAATGCCACTGGTTTAAAAATGAAAACAAATCTCAAAGAATTATTTGCAAAAAATCATATTCAAGCTAAAAAAAAAAAAAAAAAAGGGAAAGAAAAAAAAGTTAAAACTTATCTCTTGTGATTAGTTTTCAAATTCAAATTCATACTTTCAAGCAGAGATGCTGATAGTACCTATCAAGCATCTCTGCTTGAAAGTATGACGCATAAAAACCTAAAAGGACGCAAAAAAATCGTATCCATGCGTCCCAGTGTTTTTTCCTTCCTCCACCATTTCCAGCTAACTGTAAATACATTTCAATATTTTCTTGGAAATGAATTACACTGTATGGGGTACAAGGTAGAGGCCAGAGGGCTTTAGTTGTTCATAAATAAAAATCCTAAAATTTATTAAGAAACTTTAGTTGGGACCCATCAAATTTCCCGAGGACTCATTAAAATCAAACCTTTGCGTCTCACGATGCACTAAATCAAGAAGCTATTAGCATCACTGCTTTCAAGTATTGGCAATTGCTGTATCATCGTGGTATAATGGTTAACAAGCTAATCTGCTGAATGTTCCATACTTGCGACATTGTGCCACGTCCTATCGGACGGGTTGGATAAATACCTATTTTCAAGTATTAGCTAGTTTTGCGTATATTTACTAAGCCAAGTCTGGCACAAGTCATTGATTAAAGGAAATCCTAAGTTTCCCTTTATTTATTGATTTACTGTTAATTATGATATTAATTATATGAATAGAATGCGACTTGGTATTGGGTTTGATGTCCACTGACATAAAACTTTGAACGTATAGGAATACTAGAAAACCTATAATTGTTTATAAATTATTAGAATTAGATAGAAATACTAAATACCACATAACTGCGTGGCAACAAATTATTATTATAGACAAATACAAAAGTGGGACTAAAAAATGAGAATATAAAGATGCAAAATAACACACACACACACACACACACATGTTGTAAGTATTGGCTCTGGGGGTAACCGAGTTCTCTGTCGGTTGTGGATGCAACTACACGAGATAAGGTTATGTAGTTGCGTATTTATCATCAACAAGTTGATTTGGCGAGGTTTGTGTGTGGCGTGGGCCGATGTCCTAGGTCTTTGGCTCTGCATTTCGTGGTCGCTGGTTCGATCTCTGTCAGGGGCTGATCACGGTATACACTGCTGATGGGAACTAATATAAGTCGAAACAGCTGTTCAGTGTTCCGCACGTCGCACGCAGTATTCGCCGAATTTATTTATTACAAAATGGCGCATGTAAGAAGGCTTTTGAAAGAAAGGATTAAGTCTACTTATGTACGTGCCTATAAATTCTGAACAAGGCTTTAAACCGTAACTATCGATTTTTTACGATTTATTGCATTCATAGAAAAAAATGATTTTTGATTGTCTAGGAAAGAAGCCAATGGAAATTACAGTATAATTACGATTAATTGGCCACTTTTCTTATATTCTGTCTGATGAAACTGAAAGTAATGGAATTCTAGTGTTTATAATTTGATAATTTGCTGTATTCTATACCTACTCTGCTGTTATATCCCCGATATATATATATATATATATATATATATATATATATATATATATATATGATAATCCAATTGACTGGTAAGTAAGAGAGGATTCTATTTGGGATCATCATAATCTCACTGTATGCTCATGTAGGTGCAAACTTATAGATATATACAAGGATTTTTTATAAATCCCTAAGAGAGCTCAATGCATAATAACTAAAAAATTGATCATATACAGAGCAATATTTAACTTTCAAAGAAAGGAAAAGTTAACAAACCGATATTTGACTTTAATAAATTTATTTCGACCAGAGACTCATATTGAGTCTCTGGTCGAAATAAATTTATTAGTCAAATGACGGTTTGTTAAGTTTTTCTTTATATATATATATATATATATATATATATATATATATATATATATATATATATATATATATATATATAGTTTTCTTTATATATATTATATATATAGTCCTCCACAGACACCGTGTTTCAACGTTCACGTCTCTTCAATGTGGCTAGACATTTGTATATATATAACGCTTTGAAAAACCTCCCGAAAAAGACCTAAAAGAATGGGGGATCAAGAGAGGATCGAAGGTCAATTTCTTAAGCAGAATTTAACAGAGGGGTTGGTATATATATATATATATATATATATATATATATATATATATATATATACATGTATGAATGGATGGATGGATGAATATTTACTATAAAATGACGCATGTAGGAAGGCTGGATTAAGTCTCCTTATGTACTCTATGAAAATGAATGAGAGTGAATGAAAGAAAAAATATTGTGTAAGTCTCAACCATTTTTCGTATCAATCGGTAGTGAATGGCCGACCAAATTGTTACAAATGTCAACATCTGGTTATGTAATCCGAGACCATTTGTAAACAACAATAGAAACCTCAGAAAAAAACAAAAACATCCTTGAATATTAAGTGAAGAGTTGGGAAGAATAGAAAAAAAAATTAAATAAGAACAGAGGCGGAAGAAGAGGAGGAGGAGGGGGAGGAAGAGGGAAGAAAGGAGTGTGTGTGTGTGTGTGGGGGGAGATTGATTCTTTTAATAAACAATTTGCTATATTAAATATGCTGTGATTTAGATGGGAACTACACGGACCGGCCTTTCCGTTTGGTCATTGTCTTGCAGTGAACGCTGCATTTACACACACACACACACACACACACACACACACACACACACACACACACACACACACACACTTATCTTATTAAAATGGAGATTGTGTGTTTGTCTATCGGTAGGCTAAACTATATCACTACTCATGTCCCAATTCCCTTAGTTATTTACGTCACATTCTGCATGATTTTATTTTTTATTTAAACCTCAATTATTAATAAAATTGTTTTCATTATTAATACTGTTGACTATATCTACACACGAAAAACATTTATATACTAAGCTTAGCTTAGATGTGGCACAGGGCCAAATCATGGGGCGCCAAGTGAGAATCGAACTCACTAACAATGGTCTGCGAATCTAGTTTGCCCATCGTTACTCTACATGAGGTGTATTTATATATACAACAAAATAGCGGTTTACATTGTGAACGGGAAGGTTAATTTGCATATTGATATTAAAAATTTGATTTTAATAAATATGTGCTTAGTATTATTGATTTCTAATTGTTTAGTTTTATTTTAATGAATATGAGCAAAAATCTCGGGGATAAATCTTAAAAGAAATCATTTATTTGCAAGCACACATATAAGAAAAAAAGTTGCCTGTTTCCACACATGAAGATGCACCAGGGTACGCTACCTCCCCAAAATTAATGCTGATAAACACGTACACACATATACACACATACGTTTAAATCCAGAGGCGTAGTGGCTAACGTTCTGAACTGTGATATCGTAGTAAGCGAGTTCGAGCTCCAGTCATGCTATTCCGTTCACTTTTGGACTAATACACTTGGGAAAGGTGTGGACCCTCTCATACCTCCAGCTATAGGCTATATGATACTGCTTCTGGTTTAACTGTCGGTAGAGAAGTTGCCTAGATAATCGCAAGGTCTCTGCTTCGATACCGGCCCTCGCGTATGAGTAGCACAGGGATCTGTGCGGTAAAGTGAGGAGCTGATGGTAGGTGTTGTGCTCCATCTCAGACGCCCAAAACAATCTCCTTGGTCTAGCGCTAGTGAAAAGGGGATAAACTCCCTCGGTATCTGACTGATACCACCCCGACGACGAATTTTTTTACTATTCTTTTACAAGGATGGCTTTGGCAATAAATAACCCATGAAGATTGATATACCGTTAAACAAAGAATCCTGAATGAGGCTGTTTGCGTGTCACTTGACGCTAATGCCTTTGGCAAAGGCATGCATTGATCTTTTCTCCCCCACCCAACTATAGGCAAATAGTAGATCAGACAGGGCTGATTAGACGTGGATAGGCAACTAGTCCAGAGGAAGGAAAACACTCGTCTAAATAGTGTTTTTTTTTTCGTTTAAGAAGAAAACAAGTTAAGCAACAATAAGCGGGCTTAGTATTTCAGGGGTTGACCACAGCGGTACTTCAAGCAACATAAGGCCCGTATTCAAATTATATATATATATATATATATATATATTATTATTATTATTATTATTTATATTTTTGCTTGAAGGCAATTACAATGCGTATATGGCATAAAATTCGATAATTATAGAAAATAATCAAAAGTGAATTTCGGCAAAGGATCGCCCGGTGTGTAGAAGACTGTTTTGACTTTATTAAGTCTCATCAGCGATGTATACTAACGATTTCCCTCCGACAGAAATCGAAACCGGGACTTCATCAGGCATAGTCAGAGACCATACTGCTTCAGCCACGATACACAACAGACAATCCCTATCTCATGTCACGCTGTTAACACGGATATCCATGACAATCTCTCTCCATCCATCCCTATCACTCATCATACTCTGGAGGTCCTCTATGCAGCATATATATATATATATATATATATATATATAGAGAGAGAGAGAGAGAGAGAGAGGGGGGGAGATGTATAAGTATAGATATATGTATATATATATTGTTTGGTATATTCATAAGTAATGAGTGCTAAATATCGTTGATAAACCAAATATATATATTTAGCAACGTCTCCGGACGAGTAGCATGTCACAGAAGGTCAATTTTTAAGCAGAACTTAAATTCAGTTTTCCTTTTCCTAATCTGGTTGCCTAACCAAGTCGGAAGAAGATTAGTTGGTTACATACCTTTTCAAAGGGTATTACTGCTACGTGAAATGCAAAAAAACTCGTTCATGATTAGAACTCTGGTTCGCCGAATATATGTATATATAATATATATATATATATATATATATATATATATATATATATATGAGATTATTTGGTATATGTATCCATTTGTGGGAGGTACATATATCAGGTTTGGGCATTTGTATGAAGCATTAAAAAAATAAATATCAGAAACTCAGAGTTTCGTTTATTTAGTAGTAGTAAATTTTCCGGATTGTTATAGCTCCCCTTTTCAGACTAAGGACAGTAATGTTGCTGGCTTCTGGTTGTTCCTTCTAGAAGAAACCGAGTTTCTGATATTTATTCCTTTAATGCTTCATACAAATGCTCAAACCTGATATATGTACCTCCCACAAACGGAGACATATACCAAAATAATCTCAAATATACATACTTACTAGAAGCATACGGAGACTCTTAGACAACACCATATATCATCATCATCATGTCGCGCATATATATATATATATATATATATATATATATATATATATATATATATATATATATATATATATATATAAGCTAATATAAATCTAAGTGAGGATAGTCAATGGCACTTGGTGACTGTCAGTTTCTAACCTATATGATTATCGGAAAAATGTTATCAAAGGCGGGAAACTGACTGACCATGACTATCCTCACTTAGATAAATACGTTCTATCACAGATATTGAGCACTCTTTATTTATGAATATAGAAATTATATCATTGATACTATATATATATATATATATATATATATATATATATATATATATATATATATATATATCCTGTAGATCTTTCGGAGTAGTTAACTTCTGTCGCTGATTCGTTTCCCTAAACCCGCTCTACGTATTGAGCACTTTCCAATATTTATTATCCCAACTTATTATGTTTCTTTTTCTTTTCCCAACAGTTACAGCTTGGGACTCGTTCGCTTTTTCTTTCTTTTTCTTATCTATATACGAGGATGAGTAAATAATTAATGCCATTTGGTTTAGGACAGGTATAATTACTAATAGCAATGTTCCACTTTTGAATGAGAGCATGTATCCCTGCTCCGTAAAATTCTGTTGACTGTTCTTTGAGCCACTACTTCACTAGCCTACGCATCCTCCATACTCACCAGATTTAGTGCCTTCAGACTATCATCTCTTCAGCCCAATGAAAGAAGGTTTGAGAGGCAAACATTCCAGTGACGAAGAAGTGAAATCTGTAATTGTGCTGGTAATTATACCTGTCCAAAACAAAATGGCATTACTTTTTGACTCACCCTCGTATATATATATATATATACGCTTTATATGACACACACACACACACACACACATATATATATATATATATGTGTGTGTGTGTGTGTGTGTCATATAAAGGGTTATTGGCCCCTTAACCCATTCTATTCAACTATCTCTTCTAAGTAGATACCTACAATCTTAATCAGACTTTTGTTTTGAATGCTTCATATTTCAACAAAATATAGAGACTTTTCTTGGGGTGTTTATTTCCACTCTTATGGAGTACTGTTACGTTGAATATATCAAGCGGACACTATTAATAGAACAGCAGGGATTCGTTGTGTTAAGACATTTTAGTTTTGACACACTGGTTCATTTGAGGTCATCTACTTATATTTAGAATACAATATGACTATATATTATATATATATATATATATATATATATGTATATATATATATATTATATATATAATGATAAAATGACACGTCCTATATATTGAAATAATGCTAATAACCGAGAAAAAACGTTGAGAAAAAAGCAAAAAAAAAAAAAAAACACAAAAAAAAACAGAATCTAAAACCGTTGGAATTGAAGAATACAAAAAATAAACTTTAAATTTTGTAATATTTCAAGGAAACCTTTCCTTTTTGATCGGTGATAAAAACGAAAATAAAACTGGCGTGTTGTCTTTAACAGGAAGTGATTTGGGATATAGTTGTTAATATATATCCGTTTCTGTCTGATCTATCTATCTATCTATCTATCGGTATATATATATATATATATTATATATATATATATATATATATTCATGCTAAATTTATGCTAATTTATTTGGACCACGGTGGAACTAGTTTTTGCAATTTAAAAAAAAAGTACAGTTGCTCTAAGTCTTTTTAGTCAGGTTCTTGCCCTGATGAGCTACTAAGCGAAACTATTAGTAGGTATATCTGACTCATTAGGATTAACTTTACAATTTACTCTACTTAGGTATCGAGCACTCTTTACATTTTAGCTTTAGACAATACTAGCGACTTATATACATATACATATATATAATTTTTTTCTCTTTTGGCCAAGTGTTATAGTGTTAACTGATTATTTTCGGTTGGTGCAACTATCTTGATCTTTTCTTTTTTTCCGTTTTTTCCAAGAGGAAGTTTGGTAGTATATTTTTACTAACAAATTATTTACCGTTTTTTTTTCTTACCGCAATGATTTACTAATACGATTAGTATATACAGGATGTTCGGGATAAATTTGACAGTTTCATAAGGAAAAAGAAAAAGTACTTAGTAACTACAAAATTTTATGGATTGTTAAGAAATTCAACAGGCACGGAAATTACACTACTGTCAACAAGTTTCACTCAAAATAACCGCCATTAGCGTAGATCACAGCTTCAATCCTGCTCCGGAACCTGGAGCAAGCTGATGTTACAGTTTCCCTGGGAAGGATCTCAAAAACTACCTTAATTCTGTCAATTTACTGGGCTTTTGTAGTACTGGCACGGCGATTGGTGTCTTTCTCAACAGCGCCCCATACATAATAATCAATAGTGTTAAGATCTGGGAGTTTGGAAGCCAAACATTGGACTGGTGTAGCCGTAAAAAAAAAAAAAAAAAATCGGCGACAACCATTTTTTACTTTTCCCAGAGGTGTGGCAGGGAGCCTACCATTGACTATCCTTGTTATCCGGGTCTTGACTACAGTGTTTAGCAACTCCACATAGGCATCTGAATTCAACCTGATACCCTCTCTGAAAAAATGCAGAGGCATTACATCCCCCTCAGAGGACACACATCCGAAAACCATCACAGTTTGGGAAAATTTAGTCAGCATGACACGAGGGGTGCCCTTTGAACTGTATGCAAGTCATCTGTTAAAAAAATAGCATATTGTGCTTTTGATCTTGGCAAAAATAGTTCTCATCGGAAAAGAACCAGATTTTTGTGGTTCAGCAAGATGTTTCACTTTACTCAGAAGTTTCTTCGCCTTTGTTGATATTTCTGGGATGCTTGTATGAGTAGTAGCGAAGGTCTTCATTGAGTGCAAGCTTCATGGTAGAGGCTGAAACATTCAATTCACGTGATAAAGCTCGAATTACAATGCCAGTGTCCTCCAACACTTTTTCTGCAGATTTTCGACGAATTCTGCTGTACGAACGCAATCAGATCATCCGTTATTTTGCTTTCTTCTAGCCACAACCTCATAGTCTCTATTACAATTCTCCAGTTCATGCCTGATTGTTTCTGCAGGGTTTAGGGACTATTGGGCAGCAACCATAATCTCCTTCTTTTAATGGCCAGTGCAGATCATCATGATATAATTTATTCTCTTCCATGATTCAGGTGGATTCCAGTCATCCATTCTATCTGTCATCACGTATATGAATGAAGAAGGGTCCAAGCTTTTAAATGATGCGTAGTGTGCGTCAATACCTACGGAGAAAAATAACCAAATATATGTATGTCAAATTTATCCCGAACACCCTATATATATATATATATATATATATATATATATATATGTACCGCATTTTTGTATATTATAATAAATAATTATTATCTCGATTTGACATAGAATGCCCCTAGACGGATTGATATGCCGTTAAAATAAATCAATCTATTGAAAATAGAGGAAAATGTGGATAAAACACAAAACAACTAAATTCAAATGATATTTTCCTCTATTTTCAATCACATTTTGTTGGATTTACTCAATCCGTTACTCTTTATATATATATATATATATATTATATATATATATATATATAATATATATATTGTGTTACATCCTACCCAAACAGCCTTGTCCAGGATTTGAACTAGTGTCACTGTGTTCCCTAACACATTGGATTAGATTAACCATCAATCAATTATTGAAAAATTAATGCCTTCATGGCAATAAATCAATAATCGAACATTACACAAGATCGTCTTATACGTGAGAATATGAAGCAATCAGTCCAAATGTCTCTAAAAAAAAAAAAGAAAAAAAGAAAAAGAAGAAAACCTTATCATCAAAATCTATTAATAATGGAGATTAGGTCTCTATTTGTCTATAAGCAAAACTACATCACCGCTTACGTCACATTACTCAAAATCGTCATAACATAGAATAAATACACTCAAAATTTGAGCATGCAACCTTAGACGATCCTCATTGTTTTTTTTAAACAAGTTTTAATAAATACATGACCGCTATTATATATTTATATATAGTTTGTTTTATTCTAATATATATTTAAAGTTATCAGAACTAAGTTTCCATTTCAAATTGTTTTATGTTTTACTCTTTTAATAAATTTGAAGAAGACGACGAAGAAGAAGACAATGGTTTATTTTCACACATTACACAATATAAACAATGTCACATAAAATAAAACAAAACAAAAAACAAAAAACGTAAAATTAGTTGTAGTAATGTGTCTAGTAGTGACCACCTCAGTTGCCTTTTTTTGCATAGATTGAAGTCATTTATACGTTTACTTATACGTATCACTTATATGTCTAAGTTTATACTTATACGTATTGTTGTTGGCACCCTTCCGTCTACTAAAGACGATGGCGTGGTGTCCACATTTTAAATTTTTAAATCTATTTTTAATTTTTATCTGCAACTGCGTGAGTGGATGACCGGCCCAATTTTTGAATGGCAATCTCTGGTGCAGTGACTAGGAACACTTCGGCTGACCAGGTCGAATGCCTTCGATAGGTCTATGAATGCGGTGTAGATTGGCATCTGCATTCCTTGCAGTTTTCCTGCAGATGGCGTAGTGAGAAGATCATGTCCACAATTGATCGGTTTGATCGGAAGCCACACTGTGACTCTGGATAGATGCGAGATGCAAGAGTGTGCAGACGCGCCAGTGTAACACGAGCAAAGACTTTTCTAACTACGCTGAGGAGGGAAATACCCCGGTAACTGTTGCAGTCGCTCCGATCTCCTTTGTTCGTGTATAAGGTGACGATGTCATGATGGGTATGTCCTTGTTCCCAGTAGCTGCAGAGTAGTTTGTGTAGTGCTGCCTTCCCGCTTTCAAGACCTCTGCTGGTATGCCATCACTCCCGGTTGCTTTCCTCTCAGCAAAGCGGTCCTCTCCATTTTGTAGTGGAAAACTACGTAGCCCGGGCAGGTTGTTATGGAGGATGAGCTGTCACCCAAGCAGCAGATCCTCCCTCTCCAAACAGCCGTTGTGGTCCAAAGGAAATGTAGGAACCAATGCGGTTTGGCAACGTCGGTGCCGCAGGAGTTGCTGGAAGTACTGAGATTCAGCACCACCCACCTTAGGGCTCCAGCTCCGGATTTGTTTTTCAGGGTTTACCCATTAGCTTTCCTGGATATAAGGCAACGGTGGTTTTATAAGACTTTTCCTTGTCCTAGATGAGTTGCTGACCAAGGCTAAAGAGTCCCTTCTAGCTGGTTTTGTGATATTTTTGAGCAGCGCGAAGGAACCTAATCTTGACTAAGTGTGGTCAGTTGTTTCCCGAGAGCTCTTCCGCTCTTTGCTAGCAGACAGCGTTTTGTATATCTATAAGCTCCTGCATTCATGCGTACATATGTGTTGGCTTAGACGTATTTGCATGTACAAAGTTACCGGCGCCTTTTAATTTTCTAAGTTATAACTTAGACTAAGTCCATGTGTTTTCTATTTTTTTAAACCCATGCTGCTTATAGGATTCTAGCTAGCTTTAATTTATAAATATGTCAGCACAGAGGAGGGGGTGAGAGAAAGGAGGAGATAAGCGCATGGTCAGTATGTAATAACAGTTTTAGGTAAAATTTTCAAAAAAAAAAAAAAAAAAGAAAAAATAAAAATAAAAATTGAGGAAAGGAATTAGAGTTAGACTAAAACACAGAATAAGAAATAGAATACAGTTTTCCATTTTGGCCAGCTTGGCAAGTGAAAAACTTACAAATTCTGCAAATAAATTTACGTCAGTGGTTTTCCATGTGTTTTCTATTTTTCTAAACCCATATGCTGCTTGTAGGATTCTAGCTAGCTTCTAATTTATACTATGTAAGCAAAGAGGAGGTGGGGGAGAGAAAGCAGGAGATAAACGCATGGTCAGTATGTAATAACAGTTAAGGTAAAATTTAAAAAAAAGAATAAATAAATAAAAATAAAATAAAGATAAAAATTCAGGAAAGGAATTAGACTAAAACACAGAATAAGAAATAGAATACAGTTTTCCATTTTTGGCCAGCTTGGCAAGTGAAAAACTTACAAATTCTGCAAATAATTTATTTATACGTATAAGTTTACTTATACGTATTGATGATTTACTTACTTATGGTACAAACTCTCTGATATTGAATATTTAAACTCCCAACCCCTCAAGCAATATTTTTCAAAAATAATTTTTACACCACCCAGAGGGCGTCTTTTTTTGCTAGTTTTTTAAAATACATTTTTTTTAAAACCAAAGTTTAATATACCTATTCAACAGTTCGTTCCTGGGGCGTCTGTTTTTAAAGCTATTAAAAAGACAGCGTAACTGTCGTGCATTTTGTTGCTCTTCTTCATATTTAACATTTTTCCCCTGTTTTAATCGTGTTTTTGTTTGTTAGTATCGAGGCAAATAATCACAGCGTTTTAAACCCGCGTTTCCCCGCCCGCCTTGTCGAGTTGGGGTGAAACGCCCTTTATTAACCTTTTTTTTTTTTTTTACATATCTGCTTTTATGACCCAAATTTACCTGTAAACAGTGCAGCCGATTCGTAGAAAATTTAATAGTCATTTAGGCGTAGATTTTAAACATTTTCGGATGAAGGGGAATCGATTTAAAAGACTGAGATTTTCTTTGGATTTTCATGACCTTTTAGATTTTTGACTGGGCTTACTGATTTGAAAAAAAATTGATAGATCTCTTTTTCGTTTGTTTAGAATTTTTATCTAAAACTTTTCCATGATACAAATAAGAGGCCCGTTAAATATTTTGAGGTGGAATTTAATATTTCTTTTTTTACACATATGATATCTCTTCAATTACTGATACTAGCAAATATATGCACCCTCCGTGCAAGTATTTAAGTTTTAATGTAATAAAATATTATATTAAATTAGAAAGGCTAATGAACAATAAGAAAGCAGATAAAAAGATTTGAAACAGAGGGAGTACTCGAGAAAAGAACAACTGACAGTTACTCTTTCATCACTCCCGTTTTCATTGCAAAATTTTCCTAATTTAGCTATTTAGTTAAAATAGAAGTAAGAATAAACTTACAGTGAATTCTTCTGCTAATGGATTTCTCCGAGATTTTTTTCTCTGATCTATTAGATAAAAACCAAACAGTAGAAATCAATAATATTAAGCATAAATTTAATAAAATCAAATTTTTAATATCAATACGCAATTAACCTTCACGTTCACACTGTAAACCGCTATTTCATTGTATAAATATAATTGCATGTTATTAGTATGTAGCTACGGTCAACAGTATTTATAAAGTAAAACAATTTTTATTATAAATTAAGGCTTAAATTAAAAAAACCCATGGAGAATGTGACATAAATAACTAAGAGAATTGTGACATGAGTAGTGATATAGTTTCGGTTAGAGATAAATAAACACACAATTTCCATTATAATAAGATAATAGTGTGTTAGAATAGAGCTAAATGTATTAACTACATTTATAACAGTGCATTTTTAAAACGTTAAATCTTAAATTGGAATTAAATGTCTGAAGATTGTAGTTTATAGTTGTGTATAAAGGTAAGGAATGCCAAACAGTTTTAAAATTGGTAATTTTAAATTTATTTTAAGTTCAAATCGTTTATTTTTCTCTTTGGGACATAGGCCAATTGCATATTGTGTTGTTAGGGGTCCATAACGAAATAAATGGATGAATAAATGATATATATATATTTATATATATATATATATAATATTTATATATATATACATGAGTGTGTGTGTGTGTGTGTGTGTATTTATGTATATATGATATATATATGTAAAATATATACGTATACAAAATATATACGTATACAATATATATAATATGTATATAATATATACATGTATGATATATATATATATATATGTAATATACATACGTATATAATATCTCTTATTATAATGGAGATTGTGTATTTGTCTGTCTAACCGAAACTATATCACTCCTCAATTCACAATTCCCTTTGTTATTTACGTCACATTTTCCATGATTTTATTTTGTATTTAAACCTCAATTATTAATAAAATTGTTTTACATTATCAATACTGTTGGTCTTATCTACATACTAATAACATACAAGTGTATTTATATGTCCAACAAAATAGCGGTTTACAGTGTGAATGGGGAAGGCTAATTTGCATATTGATTTAAAAAAATGATTTTTAATAAATATGTGCTTGGTATTATTGATTTCTAATTGTTTGGTTTTTATCTTAATGGATATGAGAAAAAATCTCGGAGATAAATCTTAAAAGAAATCCAATAACAAGAAGAATTAACAGTAATTTTATTATTTACTTCCTAATATTTAGGAAAATTTAGCAATGAAAGACGAGAGTTTCAGTTGTTCTATTTTTCAATTATAGCCCCTCTGTTTCAAATCTTTTTATCTTCATTCTTACTTAATTTCATTAGTCTTTCTAATTCAATATATTTCTTTACATTAAAAACTTAAATACTTGCGCCCGGAAGGTGCATATTCTTGCTAGTATATATAATATACGCATATAATATATATAATATATATATACGTATATAATATATATATAATATATATATACGTATATAATATATATATAATATATATATATGTATATAATATATATATAAAATATACATACGTATATAATATATATAATAATATATATACATACATTATATATATGCATATGATATAATATATATATATATATATATATATATATATATATATAACATACACACGCACATATATATATTATATATATATAATATATATTTATATATATATATATATATATATATATATAAAGAAAATAATAGATTAGGAAAAATACGTCAAAATGTGAGGAAATTTGTGGAAAAGAGAATAACGAACACAAACAATTCCATTCAATTAATATTGCACCTCTCAGATCTCAGAGGCTTCATTAGAATATATATATATATTATTATATATATATATATATATAATATATATATATATATATAATCAGAAAAATGTAGATAAATATAATTGAATATATAAAAAGACATGTATTTCAGAAGATGATTTATAAAGTTGAAGCATTTGCTAACGTGAAACGTTTCGTTTTTTATATATATTAAATCATCAGGGCGTTGCTTCACATATTTGACAATGTCTTTATGATGCGTTAATTTATATATATATATATATATATAATATATATATATATATATATATATAACCAAAACGTTTAACTTTGCAAAATACTTCAACTTCAATGAAATTATCCTTGAATACCTTTTTCTTTTTGTTCAATTTTTTTATGTATCTACATACAGGCCGCACGCACGCACGTATGCACGTACACGTGTTTATTTGTGCATTTATGACGGGACTGCACAAGAATGCTGCGTGAAGTCTTGAACAAATCGTGGAAGCAGCACCACGAGGAAACAACTATATGGCCACCTGCCCCTCATCTCAAAAACCATTCGAGTGAGACGGACAAGGCATGCCGGGCACTGCTGGAGAAGCAAGGACCGAGCTCATAAGCGACGTTCTCTCCTGTGGAAGCCAACACACGGACATGCTAGTGTGGGCCGCCCATCAAGGACATACATTGACCAACTAAGCAAAGGTGCTGGATGCTGTGGCAGAGGACCCCCTGGGAAAATGAATGATAGGGAAAGGTTGGCCAGAGATTGTCATGGATATCTGTGCTAAATTGCGCGCGACATAATGATGATATAATATATATATATATTATATATATAAATAATATATATATATATATATTATATATATATATTATGGCAACACAAATTATTAGTTAACAGGCTTAAAAGCTTGTAGATATCAATAACAATTAGCTAGTAAATAAAATAATAATGAATAATATAAAATAATAATTAATAATAAAAAAATAATAAAGGTGAAAAGGTAGTACCAATCGTATTGGTGCCTTTGGATGATCCCAAAGCTCTGGAAAAGAATTTGGGTGAAATGGAAATCAGAAGAACCGAGACCATCCAAACTAAGCTCTGTTGGGATCGTTAGAATACTCAGAAGTGTTCAGGAGACCTGAGGAGACTTGCGTCACCCAGCCTCCAGTGAACCACCAGCTACGGCAGGTGTGAAAAAGTTATAATAATAATAATAATAATAATAATAATAATAATAGCAACAACAACATTTTTTGTTAACAGAGCTAGAATTGATCAGTTCATTTATAGCAGAACATTTAAAATAAGTTAGAATATTAAACTATACATATATACATTCATGCATACCTCTAAGCGAATTTGTAAGTCTTTCAATATCTATCTATCTATCTATCTATCTATCCAAGTCTCTTCATATCTATCTATCCACATTTTACATGCATACTCACGTACGTTTGCACGCCCATGCCGGTATGTGCACAGTCGGGCATGTCCGATTCATTTCAATAATTACACTAACAAAGAATTCGGCATTTAAAAACGTCCATATTTACTACGAAGAGGAAGAAATCCCGACGTAACTTCCTTGTAATTTTCAAACGATTACTGTCCATATTTTCATTCACAAAAAAACAAAAAATTCATAAAAAAACCCCAAAAAACAACAACAAAAAAACCAACAAAAAATCATAAAAAAAGACATAAAAAATATAATAAAAAATCAAACCCACTCTATTATCAATTCATTATTTCACATCAATAAACCTGAATTATCGGAAATCAGCGAGGATATTGGAAGATTTCTTATTGAAAAATAGATTGAATAAAGAGAGCCGTTAATGTCCGTTAAATCGAAGTGAAATGATAGTCATGTGTTTCCAATCCTTTAAGTGGTTCTTCTATTTACAAGGAACTTTAGAAGAGATTGCCTCTTTCTGGGATTTGTTTGCAGTTTATTCTTTCAGCGAGGATTACGAGTGTCGTTTTATTTGCCCTGTCGAACGAAAAGACTCGGCTTTTTGGGAAGAGTCAAATAACGAGTAAAAGAGCGAGTGTAATAATCGTCAAAGAAAAAAGCAGGAATTATCGGCCGATTTCGAAGAGGGTTGGGCGAGAAGAGGCCAAATTCAGAATTAAATGGAAGAAAAAATGTAATATCTAGATCAGAGGGATAATGGATGGGATTATCAATATCTTATTATAATGGAGATTGTGGGTTTGTATGTCTGTAACCGAGACTATATTACTATACAAGTCACAATTCCCTTTGTTATTTATACCACATTCTCCATGATTTTATTTTTTATTTAAACCTCAATTATTAGTAAAATTGTTTTACATCATTAAGACTGTTAACAATATCTACATACTAATAACATGCAATTGTATTTATATATACAACAAAATAGCGGTTCACAGTGTGAATGGGAAGGCTAATTTGCATATTGATCTTAAAAATTTGATTTTAATAAATATATGCTTTAGTATTTTGATTTCTAATTGTTTGGTTTTAATCTTATTGAATTTGTGCAAAAATCTGGGGATAAATCTTAAAAGAAATCCATTAACAAGGAAGAAATAACTGTAATATTATTCTTTACTTCCTATTTTAACTAAATAGTTAAATTAGGAAAATTTACCACTGAAAGACGGGAGTAATGGAAAATGATGGAAGAAGTTAATTTCAAAGTTGTTCTATTTTCCGATTATACTCCCTCTGTTCCAAATATTTTTATCTGAATTCTTATTCAGTTTCATTAGCCTTTCTAATTTAAGATGATATTTTATTAATATTAAAACTTATTAAAATAAAACTTGCACCGGAGGGTGCATATATTTTCTAGTATATATAAGAAATATTCTGTCTGTTTCTTTGTACATTGAACAAGCGCACGTCCTTTTATAAAGGAAAATTGGTAAAGATTAGCAAAGACCAAAGTTAAATAAATCCACTAAATTAGAAGAAATAACTGCATGGCATTAAATTAGGGCTGACCCTCAGCCACCACCTTCTAGCACCTATAGCGAATGAAAATGGAAATGAATGAAAACTACGTGAATGAATGGGAATAGAAAGTAAATGAGTAAACATTTCCATTGATAAGAATGAAAGAGAATGAAAAAATATATAAATAATGTTTTACGATGGATCCTGAAAAAATTCAGTGCCCCAATCAAAAGACTGACCGTTTTTTAAAAGGATTTTACCCACGACGCACGCACAAATACACACACGCTTATACACACAAGCACGAACGCACGCACGCACAAACATACTTGATTTTCAAAATAATATGCTTCTTTGACAGGGCAATGAACTCTACATTTATTCATTCAATGATCAATAATAATTACATACACACTTTTAAGGAGGCCGCTTAGAGTAACGTTTATCGTCGTAAGAAATGGAAACAGTGTCGTCCAGGATTTGAACCAGGGTCTACTTCATATCTGGACGAGAAGCCAGTTGAGTTTTCACTTCGCGCTAAGCAGTATAATCCATCCGTTTCCTTCTCCCTCCAGGTACGGCTAACTCTTTGCCCACCAAATTTTCCCCACGGCTGTAACATTTTTTTGAGGGGGGGGTATTTTTCCATTCAACTGGTTCCCTGTTTGCAAAAGGATCAAAGTACCAGTATCAGGGTTGGTTCACAGACAAAAGAAAAATAGCAGGGCAGTTCACATAGTGATTTTAGTGTAGACAAGTGACACGTGCAAGAGCCACTGTCAGCGCTTAAAGTAGACAAAGATCCCAGTGTTGGGAGAGCTGCTGTGAGCGGTTTAAAGTAGGCAATGAGTTAAATAGGCAGGACAGTTTCAAACTCTGAATTCAAACAAGCTGTACCTTGTGTCACATCTTGATCATAGCGAAGGGTTTGGGTAAATACATACATACTTTTAACATTATATCAAACCAGGCAAATATTAGGGTGTCTTTTCGTGATGTAATGGTTAACAAGCAAGTCTCGAAGATCCATTACTACTGAATTGCGAGTTCGAGCCTCGCTAGATGCTACATTCTAGCGACCTTGTGTCACATCCTACCCGAGATGAACGGGTTGGGTAGATACCTACCAGTCAACATATTTTTGGAATCTTCCACTGGTGAATGAAGATTGCTAATACTTTCATGCTAGTACCTCGATTAGAAAAGCAGAACTGATATTATGGAAACCACCTAGAGAAGATTTTTAAAAAGTTTTGGCAAGGATGTTGAGCAATTGTAATCTGCTCGAAACTCTTTGCCTACTTTAAGCTGCTCATAGTGGCTCTCACAGCACTGTGATCCTACCATAATCCCCTGACAGCAGCTCTCGTACGTGTCACTTGTTTACATTGAAAAATCACTTCGTGAACACCCTGGCATTTTTTTTGTTTTGTCTGTGAACCAACCTGAGACTGGTACTTGATCCTTTTGCAATGGTGAAAAAAAAATTGGTACAGCCATATGGGAATTTGGTAGGCAAAAAGTAAAACATATCGAAATGTTATTATTTTTTGAATATATATAATATATATATATATATAAAATATATATATAATAAGAGAGAGAGAGAGAGAGAGAGAGAAATTTGTAAGATATTACCAGGCATACAACAGAATGGACAAATCCTAGCGCAAGATAACAGCTCAAGAACTTTCAGAAATCTTCTGATGAAGGGATTTGTTATCCCGAAAATATTAAGAATAAATCAAAGTAAACAAGTAAAGAAAATGAGGTAACCATGATGTTTGTTTTATGTTGTTTGTTTACCTGGATTTATTCTTAATATTTCGAGATAAAGATCTTTTCAATATTTTAATGTCCGTCCATTTCCAAAATAAATTATCCGAGATTATAATATTGAAAGATTTTATCTCGAATATTAAGAATAATCCAAGTAAACAACAACATAAAAACACATCATGGTTACCTCATTTTTCTTACTGTTTACCTTTGTTTATTCTAATATTTCGGGGATTAACAATCCCTTCATCAGAAGATTTCTGAAAGTTCTTTGAGGCTGTGTATCTTGCCGTAGGATTCTGTCATTCTGTTGTATGCGCGTGGTATAATCC
Organism: Doryteuthis pealeii; assembly: GCA_023376005.1. Lineage (NCBI taxonomy): Eukaryota > Metazoa > Mollusca > Cephalopoda > Myopsida > Loliginidae > Doryteuthis > Doryteuthis pealeii. The sequence continues at coordinate 42,883,206 of CM042154.1, read as the reverse complement.
TTACAAATTCTCATCCTCTCTCTCTCTCTCTCTCTATATATAATAGTATATATATAATATAATAATATATATATATTCAAAAATAATAACATTTCGCACTATGTTTACTTTGCCTATCAAATTTCCATATGGCTGTACATTTTTTTCCACAATTCAAAGGATCAAGTACCAGTCTAGGGTTGTCAACAGACAAAACAAAAAAATGCCAGGGTGTTCACGAAGTGATTTTTCATGTAAACAAGTGACACGTACGAGAGCTGCTTGTAGGGGATTAGGTAGATCACAGTGCTGTGAGAGGCCACTAGGAGCGCAGCTTAAAGTAGGCAAGAGTTTCGACAGATACAATTGCTCAACATCCTGCAAAACTTTTTTTAACAATCTTCTTAGGTGTTTCATAATTCATTCTTGCTTTTCTAATGCGAGGTACTACATGAAAGGGTATTGCAATCTCATTCACCAGTGAAAGAATTCCAAATAAGTTGACTGGTAGTATCACCCAACCCGTTCAATCTCGGGTAGGATGTGACCAAGGTCGCTAGAAACTGTAGGATCTAGCGAGGCTCGAATCGCAATTCAGTAAGTAATGGATCTTCGAAGACTTGCTTGTTAACCGCATACATCACGAAAAGACACCCTAATATTGCTGGTTTGATATAATTGTTAAAAGTATGTTGTATTCCCAAAGCCCTTCGCTAGGATCAAGATGTGACACAAGGTACAGCTTGTTTGAATCAGAGTTTTTGGAACGTCCTGCTATTTAACTCATTGCCTACTTAAAAAAACCGCTCACAGCAGCTCTCCCAACATGGTGATGCTTTGTCTATTTAGCCGCTGAACAGTGGTCTTGCCACGTGGTCACTTTGTCTACACTAAAATCACTATGTGACTGCCTGGCCTATTTTTCTTTGTCTGTGAAGCCAACCTGATCTGGTACTTGATCCCTTTTGCAACAGGGAACAGTTGAATGGAAAAATACCCCACCCCAAAAAAATGTACAGCCGTGGGGAAAATTTGCGGTGGGAAAGAAGTAGCCGACTGGAGGGGAAGGCAACGGATGGATTATACTCATTAGCGCGAAGTGAACTCAAACTGGCTCGTCAGGATTGAAGTAGACCCGGTTCAAATCCTGGACGACACTGTTTCCATTTCTTACGACATAAACGTTCTCTAGGCGCTCCTTAAAAGTGTGTACTGTAATTATTATTGATCATTGAATGAATAAATGTAGAGTTCATTGCCCTGTCAAGAAGCATATATTTTGAAAATACAGTATGTTTTGTGCGGCGTGCGTCGTGCTTGGTGTGTATAAGCGTGTGTGTATTTGTGCGTGCGTGCGTGTAAAATCCTTTTAATAAACGTCAGTCTTTTGAATTGGGCACTGAATTTTTCAGGATCGATCGTAAAACATTATTTTATTATTTTTTTACATTCTCTTTCATTCTTAGCAATGGAAATGTTACTCATTTACTTTCTATTCCCATTCATTCACGTAAAGTTTCTTCATTTCCATTTCCAATCGCTATAGGTGCTAGAAGTGGTGGCTGAGGGTCAAGCCACTATTTAATGCCCATGCAGTTATTTCGTCTAATTAGTGGATTTAATTTAACTTTTGGTCTTTGCTAATCTTACCAATTTTCCTTTATAAAAGGACGTGCGCTTGTATCAAGTGTACAAAGAAACAGACAAGAATTTTCTTATATATACAGAAAATATATGCACCCTCCGGGTGCAAGTATTAGTTTAATTAATAAATGATCATTTAAATTAGAAAGGCTAATGAAAGCTGAAATAAGAATTCAGATAAAAATATTTGGAAGAGGGAGGTATAAATCGAAAATAGAACAACTTTGGAAATTAACTCTCCATCATTTTCATTACTCCGTCTTATCAGTGGTAAATTTTTCCTTATTTAAACTATTTAGTTAAAATAGAGTAAAGAATATATTTTAGCAGTTATTTTCTTCTTGTTAATGGATTTTTTTAGATTTATCCCCGAGATTTTGCAGCAAATTCAATAAGATAAAACCAAACATTAGAAAGTCAATAATACTAAGCATATATTTTATTAAAATCAAATTTTTTAAGATGCATATGCAAATAGCTTCCCATTCACACTGTGAACCGCTATTTTGGTTGTATATATAAATACAATTGCATGGTTATAGTATTAGAGTTTGTTAAGCAGTCTTAATGATGTAAAACAATTTTACTAATAATTGAGGTTTAATAAAAATAAATCAATGGAGATGTGTATAAATAACAAAGGGAATGTGACTGTGATAGTAATATAGCTCGGTTACAGGACATCAAAACACCACAATCTCCAATTATAATAGATATTGATAATCCCAATCCATTATCCCTCTGATCTAGATATTACATTTTTCTTCCATTTAATTCTGAATTGGCCTCTTCTCGCCCAACCCCTTCGAAATCGCGATAATTCCTGCTTTTTTTCTTTGACGATTATTACACTCGCTCTTTACTCGTTATTTGACTCTTCCCAAAAAGCCGAGTCTTTTCGTTCGACAGGCAATAAAACGACACTCGAATCCTCGCTGAAGAATAAACTGCAAACAAATCCAAAAGAGGCCAATCTCTCTAAAGTTCATGTAAATAGAAGAACACTTAAAGGATTGGAAACACATGACTACATTTCACTTCGATTTAACGGACATTAACGGCTCTTCTATTCAATCTATTTTCAATAAGAAAATCTTCCAAATATCCTCGCTGATTTCGATAATCAGGTTTATTGATGTGAAATAATGAATGATAATAGAGTGGGTTGATTTTTTATTTATATTTTATGTTTTTTATGATTTTGTTTTTTGTGTTGTTATTTGGGGTTTTTTTATGAATTTTTTGTTTTTTTTGTGAAATAAATATGGACAGTAATCGTTTAAGAATTCAAGAAGTTACTTCGGGATTTCTTCCTCTTCGTAGTAAATATGGACGTTTTTTAAATCCGAATTTCTTGTTAGTGTAATATTTGAAATGAATCGGACTGCCCGACTGTGCACAACGCATGGGCGTGCACACGTACGTGAGTATGCATGTAAAATGTGGATAGATAGATATAAGACACTTGGATAGATAGATAGATGATAAGATAGATATTGAAAGCTTCCAAATCCTTAGAGGTATGCATGAATGTATATATGTATAGTTAATTTCTAACTTCTTTTAATGTTCTGCTAGTAAATGAACTGATCAATTCTAGCTCTGTTAACAAAAAATGTTGTTGTTGCTATATATTATTATTATTATATTATTATTATTATAACTTTTCACACCTCCGTAGCTGGTGTTCACTGGAGGCTGGGTACAGCAAGTCTCCCTCAGTCTCCTGAACACTTCTGAGTATTCTAACCGATCCCAACAGAGCCTGTAAGTTTGGATGTCTCGTTCTTCTGATTCCATTTCACCCAAATTCTTTTCCCAGAGCTTTGGGATCATTCCAAAGGGCACCAATACGATTGGTACTACTCACCTTTATTATAATTATTATTATTATTATTATTATGTATTATATATTATTTACTAGCTAATTGTTATTGATATTACAAGCTTTTAGCCTTTAACTAATAATTTGTGTTGCCATATATTATAATATAATATATATATATATATATATAAATATATATATATATATATATATATATATATCATCATTATGTCGCGCAATTAGCACGAGATATCCTGAAATCTCTGGCCAACCTTTCCTATCATTCATTTTCCCGGAGGTCCTCTGCACAGCATCCAGCACCTTGCTTCGTTTGGTCATGTATGTCTTGATGGCGGCCCACACTAGCATGTCCGTGTGTTGGCTTCCACAGGAGAACGTCGCTATGAAGCTCGTCCTTGCTTCTCCAGCAGTGCCCGGCATGCCTGTCCGTCTCACTCGAATGTTTGTGAGATGAGGGGCAGGGTGGCCATATAGTTTTTCCTCGTGGGGTGCTGCTTCCCGATTTGTTCAAGACTCACGCAGCATTCTTGTGCAGCTCCGTCAAAATGCACAAATAAACACGTTACTGCAATACGTCGTGTGCGTGCGGCCTGAAGATACATAAAAGAAATTGAACAAAAAGAAAACAGGTATTCAGAGGATAATTTCATTTCATTGAAGTTGAAGTTTTGCAAAGTAAACGTTGTTTATATATATATATATAATATATTAATATAATGATATATATAATAACGCATCATAAAGACAATTGTCAATAGTGAAGCAACGCCCGAGATTTAATATATATAACACGAAACGTTCAACGTTAGCAAATGCTCAACTTTTAATAAAATCATCTTCTGAATACATTGTCTTTTATATATTTCATATATTTATCTACATTTTTCTGATTAATATAATAATATATAATATATATAATATATATTATAATATATATATATATATAATATTCTAATGAAGCCCTGATGATCTGAGAGTCAATATTAATTGAATGGAATTGGTTGTGTTAGTTATTCCTTTCCACAATTCTCACATTTTGACGTAAATTTTCTAATCTATTATGTTTCTTTAATTATAATATAAATATATTAATATATATATATATATATAAA
>CM042154.1:42871414-42878525 GCA_023376005.1 Doryteuthis pealeii | reverse complement strand
AGAGAGATAACCTTATTACCGTTAGGCACCACCTTTTTATCATATGAGTGCCTAGAAGGCAGTTGCAGAGGGTTTTCATGTCCTGAGAATGACGTTAAACTCTATCTGATGGTGAGGTTCCAGTTCTGGAGGTTTGGGGAATTGGAGCACCCCTTCATCACCATTGCTTCCTGGTACACTCTGACCCGGAGTGGTAGTACCTGTTAGAGTCCGATCTATGGGTTAAATAGAAAAATGTATTCATAAAAAATTGTGTATCCATTACGAATGAATTTATTTCAAAACTTTATCGGCATTAAATGACCCACTGCGGTTGATATGCCGTAAAATAACCAAATCAAAACAAACAAACCATTTTGGGCATTAAATAAACCCTAATTGGGTGCTTAATGGTTATCGTCGGTGTAAATGGAATTGGTAACCTGGACGAGGCTGTTTGTATTTTACATTGCGCTATATCCATTGAGAAAGGCATGCCATCCTGCTATCTTCCTCTATTAAATAGTAGAGCAGACTGGGTTCTTTAACTTTGGTTTGGCGATCACATAGGAGAAGGAAAAATCTGAATTCAAACCTGTTAAACCTCCCTAAATCGTTTGCGTCACATCTGCTCATCGCGGAGGGGTTGGTAATATATATAAATAACCCATAAAATGTTGATATGCGTTATAAATAAACAACAAATTCTGAAATAGCAATTATTGGTTTATGTTATTAGAGATTAGACTACTGTATTAATTCGATATTAAACACATTTAGTTGAGAGAATTGTATCACACCACACACAACACACACACACACACACACCACCATTATAATTATATATTATAATATAATAGTGTGTGTGGTGTGTACGCGAAATAGCTTCATATATTTTAATAATTTTCATTTGAATTAATTGAATATTTTCAAAGTAAGAAATCTCTTGTAATTGTGTGATAATTGTTTTCATTAAAATTATGAATATAATATATATATATATATATATATATATATATATATATATATCTATATATATATATATTCTTTCATTTAACCTTGTGTGTTAATCGCAGTGACATTTCAGCCTGTCAATGATTTGCAAAGATGGAACAAGAGTGTGAATTATCAGATGTATTGCTGGACACTAGCCAATGCTCTAGTCCTTTCTCTAGCTTGACGCAGCTTGGTGACCTCCGATGCTGCAAAATTCTTGATACCATTGTAACACAAAGTCCTCCACGTTTTACGATCGAATGCTATGCTATCAAAAGTAGAATGATATATTTTTGCAGCTAAGAGGTTACTTTTTAACTTGGTAGATCACGCTACTGACAAGTTGAAAAAAAATATATACAATTTTATGTAGTACAGAATACCCGAGAACATTACTTTCGATATCATTGGCTGTAGATCGTTAAATGCATCAAACTATAGTTGCAATCAACGTTATTATGAATTTGATATTAAGACACCCACCCTCCAAATACCCTACCCTCACAAATACTTCATACTTAGTTGCAAGAACGAATCCAAGAATGACATGGAATTGGTAAAATAGTACGTAAAAAGTGTATATTTAAAAATATCCCAATGTCGTTGAAAGAGTCTTTAGTATAAGTTGTAGAGTCCTGAATATACTCAGTCATAAGAGAAACAGAAACCTTGAGAATCTTATAAAAATACCATATTTAATTAATTTTCAGATAACAAATAAACCTACTATTTACAAAGTGTGTGAGTAGGGGCATTTAATTACATCCTCTCTATCGTAGTGTATGACACAGGGCCATTTTGTCGAAGAGGGTGCCGGCCGATGTGCATACCGCATGAGCAATAAACAAAAAAGTCTCGGTCACTTCGACCAGCGACATGAGATACAAGGTCATGTCTTAAAAAAATATATTTTCAAGAAGATGGCTGAGGGAGATGCGTCTTTTAAATCCAGCCCGAGGACCAAGGATTGTGTGCGCGCGTGTGTGGGACAGAGAGAAAGAGAGTGTGTGTGTGTTATTCAGAGAGAGAGAGAGAGAGAGAGAGAAGAGAGAGAGAGAGAGAGAGAGAGAGAGAGAGAGGAGAGTCCATCTCATGTCTCTACCTATTGTTTTCACACCCAGTGTGTGTGTGTGTGTGTGTCATTATCTCTTTTAGAGAGAGAGAGAGAGAGAGAGAGAGAGAGAGAGAGAGAGAGAGAGAGAGAGAGAGAGAGAGAGAGAGAAATATATGGAGGAAGGGAGAATGTATTCCCCCTTTACCTCCCATATATATCTACCTATTGTTTTCACACACGGTGTGTGTGTGTGTGTGTGTGTGTGTGAGAGAGAGAGAGAGAGAGAGAGAGAGAGAGAGAGAGAGAGAGAGAGAGAGAGAGGAGAAGATGAATCAATCCAATTCCATCCGAAAGCTGAGAAAAGTGTGTGTGTGCGTGTGTGTGTGTGTGTGTGTGTGTGTGAGAGAGAGAGAGAGAGAGTGTGAGAGAGAGAGAGAGAGAGAGAGAGAGAGAGAGGAGAGAGAGAGAGAGAGAGAGAGAGAGAGAGAGAGAGAGAATTTTTCATTTTCTTAAGTTCCAAAATAGTTGTTTATTCAGGTGTCTATGAAAAAAGATAAACTCTGAGATAATTGTAACCAATACTAACTAGCAGGGATATCCGGTGGTGTTCGGTAAAGAAAATCCGAACACACAAAAAAGTACTTGAATACACAACAACAAAATCGTGGTGTCAAGTCAATTGTTCTTCAATCAATTGTTTTGGGACACAACGAGATGGTATCCCAACCCATCCAAAAAATGTCTGGTGCCACCAGAACTTGCTCCCCCAAAAGCATGTGTTAACTTGTTAAATGTTTCTGTCATATCATCCTGAGGTTTGACTCAGAATTTGATCTTGTGTTCTTTTAGGGGAGATAACTCTTTCATAACGAATTATAACAATATTTAGTAAAAGAGTAGTACAAGGAAGCACGAGAAAGGGCATGAAAATCAAACAGAGAAAACAAGATGGATGCATGACACACGTGTATGGACAGGAAATGCATTTACCATATTAATCCTCCTGTACCATGGTCGATGAGAAATAAAAACAAACATTGTTGAGTTAAAAGTATATTTAAAATGTTTATTCTTATTTGTTGTTTCTAACATTTTGCGTTATAAAATGTTCCATTTTTGTAACACACTTGCAATAATCCAAGATTACTCAGCCAAATGGGAATTATGAGAAGCAAACTTGAACTAAATGTTTTCATATGTGCTGAAAGTCACATTGAACCTTATCAATCAGGGTTGTCAGCCTGAAAGATAAAAATAATTATCAGTTCCAATTCGTTTTTGCTGAAAATCAATCTATAGTCTTAACTATATTCATAGATTATATAATCATAAATTTAAAATACTAATTGCCATGTTGGTGGGTCTTAGAATAAGCCGATTGCATCCAATTCAGAGAGATAAGTCCCTACCCCAAGGGGTGTCCAATGAATTGCATCCGGTGGTGAGGCTCCAGTTCTGGATCTCTAGGGAGTGTGGAGTACTCCTTCATGGCTATTATTCCCAGGTTTACTCTGATCCGGAGTTAGGATCATATCTATGAGTCAAATAGATTTGTTTGAAAAATAGTATTGGGTAGGAATACTTGAAACCATATAACTGTGTGCATATCATTTGTATTAGCTAAGAATACTTGATCCATATAATTGTGCGTAAACGAATGATTATTGTTATCAAATAGCAATATATATTTACTCAACCCCTACACAACGAGCAGGAGCTGGCACATAGTCAATTTTTAAGCGAAGTAAAACTGGTTTGAATTCAGAGTTTTCCTCGTATTAGACTGGTTGATAAACCAAGGCGAAAAAACCCAGGTTGTCCCACTATTTCCTATAGATGAAGAGGGCGGTTGGATTCACACCTTTACCAAGGGTATTAGCACGAGGTGAAACGGATACAGCCTTGTCCAAAATAGGTTGCCGATTCTATTTCTTACGAATATAACCGTTATACAAGCGTCACCAAAATTGAAGAGTTACTTCAAACCATATAATTGTTTATAAATTATTCGTATCAGATAGGAATACTTGATACCATATAACAGTGTGTAAGAAAAATGACTATTATAGACAAATGAAAAACGGGCGATTAAAAAAAATGATTGCAATGGAATGTTGAAAAGACAGTCATGAGTATAACTAAATGTTTACAAAGAAATTCAACTTGAGCATTAAATAACCCATAAGTGGTTCATATGCCGTTAAATAAATAAAACCAAACCAAAATATTAAAAAAAAGATATCTGACCTTTAATCTGAATATATTTGTTGTATTATTTCACGTGGTGTTCAAATGGTTCTTCGGGCTTCATCAAACACAGAAAATAGATTGACACAATTAGTTCGTATTCAGAACACTCCCGAATAAAGAAGTTTACTTTCTTTTCGTTAATGCTCAATCAACTAAATAATTCTATTTATGAAAAAAAAAAAGTTCCTACAATCCATTGGGCCCTGGCGATGGCAGTCATATTGCCTCGAATGATATTCCATGACAATCAGTGGTAAAGAAAAAAAAGCCGCCAAAATACAACATGAGTGATACGTCAACCTCGTGATCACGTGCGCGAAATGCCACTGGTTTAAAAATGAAAACAAATCTCAAAGAATTATTCGCAAAAAATCATATTCAAGCTAAAAAAAAAAGGGGGAAAGAAAAAAAAATTGATCAACTTATCTCTTGCGATTAGTTTTCAAATTCAAATTCATACTTTCAAGCAGAGATGCTGATAGTACCTATCAGCATCTCTGCTTGAAAGTATGACGCATAAAAACCTAAAAGGACGCAGAAAAATCGTATCCATGCGTCCCAGTGTTTTTACTTCCTCCACCATTTCCAGTTAACTGTAAATACATTTCAATATTTTCTTGGAAATGAATTACACTATATGGGGTACAAGGTAGAGGTCAGAGGGCTTAAGTTGTTCATAAATAAAAACCCTACAATTTATTAAGAAACTTTAGTTGGGACCCATCAAATTTCCCGAGGACTCATTAAAATCAAACCTTTGCGTCTCACGATGCACTAAATTAAGAAGCTATTAGCATCACTGCTTTCAAGTATTGGCAATTGGTGTATCATCGTGGTTTAATGGTTAACAAGCTAATCTACTGGATGTTCCATACTTGCGACATTGTGCCACGTCCTATCGGACGGGTTGGATAAATACCTATTTTCAAGTATTAGCTAGTTTTGCGTATATTTACTAAGCCAAGTCTGGCACAAGTCAATGATTAAAGGAAATCCTAAGTTTCCCTTTATTTATTGATTTACTGTTAATTATGATATTAATTATATGAATAGAATGCGACTTGGTATTGGGTTTGATGTCCACTGACATAAAACTTTGAACGTATAGGAATACTAGAAAACCTATAATTGTTTATAAATTATTAGAATTAGATAGAAATACTAAATACCACATAACTGCGTGGCAACAAATTATTATTATAGACAAATACAAAGTGGGACTAAAAAATGAGAATATAAAGATGCAAAATAACACACACACACACACACACACACACACACACACACACACACACACACACACATGTTGTAAGTATTGGCTCTGGGGGTAACCGAGTTCTCTGTCGGTTGTGGATGCAACTACACGAGATAAGGTTATGTAGTTGCGTATTTATCATCGACAAGTTGATTTGGCGAGGTTTGTGTGTGGCGTGGGCCGATGTCCTAGGTCTTTGGCTCTGCATTTCGTGGTCGCTGGTTCGATCTCTGTCAGGGGCTGATCACGGTATACACTGCTGATGGGAACTAATATAAGTCGAAACAGCTGTTCAGTGTTCCGCACGTCGCACGCAGTATTCGCCGAATTTATTTATTACAAAATGGCGCATGTAAGAAGGCTTTTGAAAGAAAGGATTAAGTCTACTTATGTACGTGCCTATAAATTCTGAACAAGGCTTTAAACCGTAACTATCGATTTTTTACGATTTATTGCATTCATAGAAAAAAATGATTTTTGATTGTCTAGGAAAGAAGCCAATGGAAATTACAGTATAATTACGATTAATTGGCCAATTTTCTTATATTCTGTCTGATGAAACTGAAAGTAATGGAATTCTAGTGTTTATAATTTGATAATTTGCTGTATTCTATACCTACTCTGCTGTTATATCCCCGAAAACTATATATATATATATATATATATATATATATATATATATATATAATCCAATTGACTGGTAAGTAAGAGAGGATTCTATTTGGGATCATCAAAATCTCACTGTACTTCCATACTGTATGCTCATGTAGGTGCAAAGTTATAGATACATACAAGGATTTTTTTATAAATCCCTAAGAGAGCTCAATGCATAATAACTAATAAATTGATCATATTCAGAGCAATATTTAACTTTCAAAGAAAGGAAAAGTTAACAAACCGATATTTGACTTTAATAAATTTATTTCGACCAGAGACTCATATTGAGTCTCTGGTCGAAATAAATTTATTAAAGTCAAATATCGGTTCGTTAAGTTTTCCTTTCTTTGAAAGTTATATATATATATTATATATAATATATAATATATATAAGTCTCCACAGACACCGTGTTTCGACGTTCACGTCTCTACAATGTGGCTAGACATTTGTATATATATAACGCTTTGAAAACCTCCCCGAGAAAGACCTAAAAGAATGGGGGATCAAGAGAGGATCGAAGGTCAATTTCTTAAGCAGAGTTTAACAGAGGGGTTGATATATATATATATATATATATATATATATATATATTATATATATATGAATGGATGGATGGATGGATGGATATTTACTATAAAATGACGCATGTAGGAAGGCTGGATTAAGTCTCCTTATGTACTCTATGCAAATGAATGAGAGTGAATGAAAGAAAAAATATTGTGTAAGTCTCAACCATTTTTCGTATCAATCGGTAGTGAATGGCCGACCAAATTGTTACAAATGTCAACATCTGGTTATGTAATCCGAGACCATTTGAAAACAACAATAGAAACCTCAGAAAAAAAACAAAAAAACATCCTTGAATATTAAGTGAAGAGTTGGGAAGAATAGAAAAAAAAATTAAATAAGAACAGAGGCG
>CM042154.1:42863914-42866414 GCA_023376005.1 Doryteuthis pealeii | reverse complement strand
CCCAGAGGTGTGGCAGGGAGCCTACCATTGGCTATCCTTGTTATCCAGGTCTTGACTACAGTGTTTAGCAACTTCACATAGGCATCTGAATTCAACCTGATACCCTCTCTAAAAAAATGCGGAGGCATCACATCCCCCTCAGGGGACACACATCCGAAAACCATCACAGTTTGGGAAAATTTAGTCTGCATGACACGAGGAGTGTCCTTTGAACTGTATGCAAGTCATCTGTTAAAAGAATAGCATGTTGTGCTTTTGATCTTGGCAAAAATAGTTCTCATCGGAAAAGAACCAGATTTTTGTGGTTCAGCAAGATGTTTCACTTTACTCAGAAGTTTCTTCGCCTTTGTCGATATTTCTGGGATGCTTGTATGAGTAGTAGCGAAGGTCTTCATTGAGTGCACGCTTCATGGTAGAGGCTGAAACATTCAATTCACGTGATAAAGCTCGAATTACAATGCTAGGGTCCCCCAACACTTTTTCTGCAGATTTTCGACGAATTCTGCTGTACGAACGCAATCAGATCATCTATTATGTTGCTTTCTTCTAGTCACAGCCTTTTAGTCTCCATTGCAATTCTCCAGTTCATGCCTGATTGTTTTCAGAGTGTTCAGGGAGCATTGGGCAGCAACCATAATCTCCTTATTTTAATGGCCAGTGCAGATCATCATGATATAATTTATTCTCTTCCATGATTCAGGTGGGTTCCAGTCATCCCTTCTATCTGTCATGACGTATATGAATGAAGAAGGGTCCAAGATTTTAAATGATGCGTAGTGTGCGTCAATACCTCTAACCTGCGGAGAAAAATAACCAAATATATGTATGTTATTTGTCTGCATTTTTGTATATTATAATGAATAATTATTATCTCGATCTGACATAGAATGCCCCTAGATGGATTGACATGCCGTTAAAATCAATCAATCTATTGAAAATAGAGGAAAATGTGGATAAAACACAAAACAACTAAATTCAAATGATATTTTCCTCTATTTTCAATCACATTTTGTTGGATTTACTCAATCCGTTACTCTTTGTATATTGTGTTACATCCTACCCAAACAGCCTTGTCCAGGATTTGAACTCGTGTCACTGTGTTCCCTAACGCATTGGATTAAATTAACCATCAATCAATTATTGAAAAATTAATGCCTTCATGGCAATAAATCAATAATCGAACATTACACAAGATCGTCCTATACGTGAGAATATGAAGCAATCAGTCCAAATGACTAAAAAAAAAAAAAGAAAAAAAGAAAAAGAAGAAAATTTTATCATCAAAATCTATTAATAATGGAGATTAGGTCTCTGTTTGTCTATAAGCAAAACTACATTACCGCTTACTTCACATTACTCAAAATCGTCATAACATAGAATAAATACACTCAAAATTTGAGCATGCAACCTTAGACGATCCTCATTGTTTTTTAAAACAAGTTTTAATAAATACATGACCGGTATTATATATTTATATATAGTTTGTTTTATTCTAATATATATTTAAAGTTATCAGAACTAAGTTTCCATTTCTAATTGTTTTATGTTTTACTCTTTTAATAAATTTTTTGACGACGAAGAAGAAGACAATGGTTTATTTTCACACATTACACAATATAAACAATGTCACATAGAATAAAACAAAAAACAAAAAAACGTAATAATAGCTGTAGTAATGTGTCTAGTATTGACCCCCTCAGATGCCTTTTTTTTGCATAGTTTGAAGTCAATTATAAGTTTACTTATACGTATCACTTATATGTCTAAGTTTATACTTATACGTATTGTTGTTGGCACCCTTCCGTCTACTAAAGACGATGGCGTAGTGTCCACTTTTTAAAATTTTAAATTTATTTTTAATTTTTATCTGCAACTGCGTGAGTGGATGAACAGCCCAATTTTTGAATGGCAATCTCTGGTGCAGTGACAAGGTGCACTTCGGCTGACCAGGTTGAATGCATTCGATAGGTCTATGAATGCGGTGTAGATTGGCATCTGCATTCCTGGCACTTTTCCTGCAGCTGGCGTAGTGAGAAGATCATGTCCACAATTGACCGGTTTGATCGGAAGCCACACTGTGACTCTGGATAGATGCGAGATGCAAGAGTCTGCAGAAGCGCCAGTGTAACACGGGCAAATACTTTTCTAACTACGCTGAGGAGGGAAATACCCCGGTAACTGCTGCAGTCGCTCCGATCTCCTTTGTTCTTGTATAAAGTGACGATGTCATGAGGGATATGTCCTTGTTCCCAGCAGCTGCAGAGTAGTTTGTGTAGTGCTGCCTTCCCGCTTTCAAGACCTCTGCTCCCGGTTGCTTTCCTCTCAGCAAAGCGGTCCTCTCCATTTTGTAGTGGAAAACTACGTAGCCCGTGCAGGTAGGATGAGCTGTCGCCCAAGCAGCAGATCCTCCCTCTCCAAACAGCCGTTGTGGTCCAAAGGAAAGGTAGGAACCAATGCGGTCTGGCAACGACGGTGCCACAGGAGTTGCTGGGAAGTACTG
>CM042154.1:42856414-42858914 GCA_023376005.1 Doryteuthis pealeii | reverse complement strand
TGTCCGATTCATTTCAATAATTACACTAACAAAGAATTCGGCATTTAAAAACGTCCATATTTACTACGAAGAGGAAGAAATCCCGACGTAACTTCCTTGTAATTTTCAAACGATTACTGTCCATATTTTCATTCACAAAAAAAAAAAAAAAAAAAAAAAAAAAAATCATTAAAAAAAACAACAAAAAATCATAAAAAAAAGACTTAAAAATATAATAAAAAATCAAACCCACTCTATTATCAATTCATTATTTCACATCAATAAACCTGAATTATCGGAAATCAGCGAGGATATTGGAAGATTTCTTATTGAAAAATAGATTGAATAAAGAGAGCCGTTAATGTCCGTTAAATCGAAGTGAAATGATAGTCATGTGTTTCCAATCCTTTAAGTGGTTCTTCTATTTACAAGGAACTTTAGAAGAGATTGCCTCTTTCTGGGATTTGTTTGCAGTTTATTCTTCAGCGAGGATTACGAGTGTCGTTTTATTTGCCCTGTCGAACGAAAAGACTCGGCTTTTTGGGAAGAGTCAAATAAACGAGTAAAGAGCGAGTGTAATAATCGTCAAAGAAAAAAGCAGGAATTATCGGCCGATTTCGAAGAGGGTTGGGCGAGAAGAGGCCAAATTCAGAATGAAAAAAAATGTAATATCTAGATCAGAGGGAAATGAATGGGATTATCAATATCTTATTATAATGGAGATTGTGGGTTTGTATGTCTGTAACCGAAACTATATTACTATACAAATCACAATTCCCTTTGTTATTTATACCACATTCTCCATGATTTTATTTTTTATTTAAACCTCAATTATTAGTAAAATTGTTTTACATCATTAAGACTGTTAACAATATCTACATACTAATAACATGCAATTGTATTTATATATACAACAAAATAGCGGTTCACAGTGTGAATGGGAAGGCTAATTTGCATATTGATCTTAAAAATTTGATTTTAATAAATATATGCTTAGTATTATTGATTTCTAATTGTTTGGTTTTATCTTATTGAATTTGAGCAAAAATCTCGGGGATAAATCTTAAAAGAAATCCATTAACAAGAAGAAATAACTGTAATATTATTCTTTACTTCCTATTTTAACTAAATAGTTAAATTAGGAAAATTTACCACTGAAAGACGGGAGTAATGGAAAATGATGGAAGAGTTAATTTCAAAGTTGTTCTATTTTCCGATTATACTCCCTCTGTTCCAAATATTTTTATCTGAATTCTTATTCAGTTTCATTAGCCTTTCTAATTTAAACATGATATATTTTATTATATTAAAACTTAAATACTTGCACACGGAGGGTGCATATATTTTGCTAGTATATATAAAAAATATTCTGTCTGTTTCTTTGTACATTGAACAAGCGCACGTCCTTTTATAAAGGAAAATTGGTAAAGACTAGCAAAGACCAAAGTTAAATAAAATCCACTAAATTAGAAGAAATAACTGCATGGGCATTAAATTAGTGGCTGACCCTCAGCCACCACCTTCTAGCACCTATAGCGAATGAAAATGGAAATGAATGAAAACTACGTGAATGAATGGGAATAGAAAGTAAATGAGTAAACATTTCCATTGATAAGAATGAAAGAGAATGAAAAAATATATAAATAATGTTTTACGATGGATCCTGAAAAATTCAGTGCCCAATCAAAAGACTGACCGTTTTTTTAAAAGGATTTTGCACGCACGCACGCACAAATACATACACGCTTATACACACAAGCACGAACGCACGCACGCACAAACATACTTGATTTTCAAAATAATATGCTTCTTTGACAGGGCAATGAACTCTACATTTATTCATTCAATGATCAATAATAATTACATACACACTTTTAAGGAGGCGCGCTTAGAGTAACGTTTATCGTCGTAAGAAATGGAAACAGTCTCGTCCAGGATTTGAACCAGGGTCTACTTCATATCCTGGACGAGGCATTTGAGTTTCACTTCGCGCTAATGCAGAGTATAAATCCATCCGTTTTCCTTCTCCCTCCAGGTACGGCTAACTCTTTTCCCACCAAATTTTCCCCACGGCTGTACATTTTTTTTTGGGGGGGGGTATTTTTCCATTCAACTGGTTCCCTGTTGCAAAAGGATCAAGTACCAGTATCAGGGTTGGTTCACAGACAAAAGAAAAAATAGCAGGGCAATTTTTAGTGTAGACAAGTGACACGTGCAAGAGCCACTGTCAGCTGCTTAAAGTAGACAAAGATCCCAGTGGTTGGGAGAGCTGCTGTGAGCGGTTTAAAGTAGGCAATGAGTTAAATAGGAGGACAGTCTCAAACACTCTGAATTCAAACAAGCTGTACCTTGTGTCACATCTTGATCATAGCGAAGGGTTTGGGTAAATACATACATACTTTTAACATTATATCAAACCAGGCAAACTATTAGGGTGTCTTTTCGTGATGTAATGGTTAACAAGCAAGTCTCGAAGATCCATTACTACTGAATTGCTAGTTCGATCCTCGCTAGATGCTAC
>CM042154.1:42843914-42851414 GCA_023376005.1 Doryteuthis pealeii | reverse complement strand
TTACCAAAAATCAGGGAATTATCGGATTTTAATGAAATTTTCAGTGTTTATTCATCAATGAATGATCTTTATAATGCATTATTTATTTCATTTCAAAACTTTCTCATTTTTTTTCAGGCCACTTAATTTTGACCCCCCTTATGTTGGGGGCGTAACATTTTATTCGATTTGGTCTTTCAGTTTTCTAATTACAGTATAAATAAAGAGATAAAAGACCGAAGTTATGAATAGAAACAAAAAAAAAAAAATTACGGTGGCTTTTCTGTGAGAAAATAAGTACCGAAAAATAAAATGTAAAAAAAATAAATAATTAATTTTTTGGAGATTTCTTTTTTACTCATTTCGATAATTATTTAATTGGCTATTATTTTATAAAAAAAAATTATACATCAATATTTTTTCTGCTTAAAAAGGGGAGGGAGTACATTTTCAATCGAGTTTTACTTCAAAAAGTATACTATTCAGTAATAAAATAAGGTTTGCATTAAATAGATATTTATTTTTAGAATCTAAAAATATAACATTTTAAACATAACATCAGGCTTTTCATATTTTAAATGAATTTTATATATTAATTTTTCATAGCAAAAATACTAAATTAAAGTTTTGAAATAAAATAACTGATGCATTATAAAATTCATTAATTGGTAAATCAATACTGAAAATGTCATTAAAATTGGATAATTACCTGATTTTTGGTAATTTTTTTTTCCATCCCAAATGTTATTTTAAAATTGTAAACAAGCGCCTAAATCCATTGAAAAAGAGGCAGAATGGCGGATCGCGTCGAAATTGACCAAAACAAATTATTTTAAATCTATTAAAAATAAACTACATATGTAATGATATTTTTCTTTTTTAATTATCGTCATTATGTTACAGCTTATCATTTTAGACAAAAGTTTGGCCTTAAATAATAGATTTAATTCATTTTAATTCGTTTTTAAAAAGCTAACAGCCGACAAAATTGGGTATCTCTAGTTTATACAGTCCATATTTTTTGTCGGTTGTCAAATATCACTAAAATCTATCTATCTATCTATCTATCTATCTATCTATCTATTGCCATACCAGCAGGGCTTAGAATACATTGTATTCCCCGCAGATGGATGTCCTGGGTATGACACCAAACTGCATCTTATGGTGAAGCTCCAGTTCTAGATATTTGGAGAACGTAGAGTATCCCTTCATTGCTCTTATTCCTAGGTCCATTATGACTGGAGTTTTTGTTGTTGTTGCTATTTGTTCTTGTAGTTGTCTGCGAGAGAGGATGGAGTAGTGTCCAATTAAATCTTTTTTTATTAAAGCTACGTAGTATGGAAGATGAGCTGTTGCCCAAGTAGCAACTCCTCCCTCTCCACACTGCTGATATGATAAAAAAAGGCAAGAAGCCAATGCAGTTTGACAGCAATAATGTTGTAGGTCTGGCTGGGTAGAACTGGATTTCAGCATCACACTACCCTAGGGACTCCAGCTCCTGATTTGTATTTGGGGTTTACCCCCATGGAGTGGATGTGACATAAGGTCAATTTTTAAAGGGAGTTTAACAGGTTTGAATTCAGAGTTTTCCTTTTAGACCAGTTGCCTAACCAAGGTGAAACAGCCCAGTCTGCCCTACTATTTATCCATAGCTGCAGGCATTACTTGTTAGGGTCCCTTCTTTGAGCTAAACAGATCTGTTGTTCATATTCAATAATGTGAGTGAGCTTTCCCCAAAATAAAAATAAAACCCCAAAAACACCAACCTCTTAAGAAATGACTACACAAAAATGTAAATAAAAAGTACAATGAACGTGATTACCTAACTTCTAGTCATAAAATAATCCTAGGCGAGTTGGCATATCGTTAAAATTAATCAATTTCTAGCAACCACAAGGTTCAGAGTTCGATACCGGTCCTCGCCAACTCAGCATATGAGTAGCACAAGTAAAGTGTGCGGTAAAGTGAGGAACTGATGGTAGGGGTGGCGCCCCGCCTCAGATGCCAAAACAATCTCCTTGGTCTAGCGCTAGTGAAAGGGGGATAGCCTCCCTCGCTGTCTGGCTGATACCGACATTGGGCCACCTCGACGACTTTACTTTACTTTTTACTATATTTTATATTTTTCTCTTGTTTATTGGAGGAACTCCGAGTAGCGGTTACCGTGCTGGACAGCGACATCGTAGTAAAAGAGTTTGAACGCCAGTCACTCTATTAAATTAATTTTCGGATTCTTAGGAAAAATATGGACTACTTCATCTCCCCAGCTACGGGTTAAATAGTACCACTACTGTTTTTCTACAGGGGTGGCTTTGGAATTAAATAATCCATGAAGGTTAAAATGCCATTAAACAAAGAAGACACCAAACTATGTAATTTATTGTATTTTGTTTCTTTTTCTGTTTTGAAAATAATGTAAATGATACGATGAAATAATCATCCGCGGTTGGTTGAAAAATACGATCTTATTTCTCTGAATGTTTGAGATGAGGCTTGAAGATTAGTATTATTAGCGTTATTCGTACTATTGTCCCCATCTTCATTGTTATTTGTACAACGTTTCGGCCGATATACCCTCCGGCCTTCTTCAGGTATTTCTTGTCGGACTCGGGAACCTTCTCGGACTTGGGAATCTTCTTTTCGAACTCGGGAACTTTCTTGTCGTATTCGGGAATAAATAAAAAAAGTTCCGTGGAATAAATAAAGGGTTAGGTTCAAAGTTCCGTGATGGCTCCCGAATACGACAAGAAAGTTCCCGAGTTCGAAAAGAAGGTTCCCGAGTCCGAGAAGGTTCCCGAGTCCGACAAGAAATACCTGAAGATGGGAACAATAGTCCGAATAACGCTAATAATACGAATACGATCTTATAAAACAAACATCTTATTATAATGGAGATTGTGGATTTATCTGTCTGTAACCGAAACTATATCACTATACAAGTCACAATTCCCTTAGTTATTTACATCATATTCACTATGATTTTATTTTTTTTATTTAAACCTCAATTATTAATAAAATTGTTTTATATCATTAATACTGTTGACCATATCTTCTTACTATTAACATGCAGTTTATTTATAATACAACAAAATAGGTTTACAGTGTGAATGGGAAGGCTAATTTGCATATTGATCTTAAAAAATTGATTTTAATGAATACTTAGTATTATTGACTTCAATTTTTTTTGGTTTATCTTAATGAATATGAGAAAAAATCTCGGGGATAAATATTAAAGAAATTCTAACAGAAGAAAAACTGTGATATTATCCTTTACTTCTATTTTAACTAAATAGTTAAATTACGAAAATTTACCAATGAAAGACGAAAATGATAGAAGAGTTAGTTTCCAAGTTGTTCTATTTTTCAATCATACCCCCTCTGTTTCAAATCTTTTTTATCTGCATTCTTATTCAGTTTCATTTGCCTTTGCAATTTAACATGATATTTTATTATATTAAAACTTAAATACTTGCACCCGGAGGGTGCATATATTTGCTAGTATAGAATAATAAAGCAAGTATCAAAATGAAGTAAATTTATTTCTCTTCAAATTACAAATTTATTTCTCAACAAAGTAATCACTTTTTTTTCAAACGTTCAATCCGTTTTTCCTTCCGCCCACGAAGAAAGTATCTAAATAGCCTGATTCCGGAGGACCTCCTCATGGGCAGCACATACCCTTGCCTAAAAGAGGTTTATTGCCCAGTGCCTGAGACGCCCCCGAAGGAGAATAGTAACGGAATCCAAGCATTAAAAAAAAAGGTTTACTTTCTACGTGGTACCCCATATCAAACCAACCTTGTGTCATATTTTGGCCTCGTGGGTGGCAATTAAATCGGTCACATCAACAACTTCTCTATCAAATACGACATTTCGATTTTGGGAATAACCAGAAGACTGATCGTGCCAAAAATTGGGGATTTGTATGTAAGGTGTGCAGAAAGTGTGAATTTCAGGATTTATTCACCGCTTGCTTGATTAATTGATTTTAACCACATGCCAACTCGTAAAGAAAGCTAAATTGTTTTTTTTTCTGTTAAGAAAGTATTGGGGTATCAATAAAAATTATCACCCTTAGACGGTGGGAATGTCCATTGGGGATTTCGTATTTATATATAATATATATATATATATATATATATATATATATATATGTGTGTGTGTGTGTGTGTGTGTGTGTGTGTGTGTAAGCACAATTAATGTTTTTAATATACTAGAGGACATGAAACTGTTGGCTCCACTTTGTATGATTGGTCCATAATTATATTTATGCTTCTATTTAGGGAGGTGTGCAGGATTCTAATTACTATTTCATAGTTATCTCGTTATATGACAATTTAAATTGTAATAAATTACGTTCATACGAATGTGATCATTTGGTCGCTAATTGGACGGTAGATTGCTTTATTCTCTAAGGGTCTTTTTTCTTTCAAAAGTTTTGTTTTGATAAACATCTCGCAATCACGTGTTTTTTTTTCTCGATGTATCTGTCATTCAATCAAATATAGTTTACAAGGAATTATTTTAAGTTCGTCCAGTAAAAAAGAAAAATGCTTTGTTTTGATCGTTTGGAAAGAAAGATTTTCGAAAATATTGTATTCATTTTTACTCACTGTTCGCGTTTGAAAATCGCGTTTATTGTACGTTTATATTTACAAGGCCGGTTTAGCTCAGTCGGACTAGGTACCACAAGGTTTAGGGTTCGATACCGACCCTCGCCAACTCAGCGTATGAGAAGCACAGGGATCTGTGCGGTAAAGTGAAGAGCTGGTGGCAGGTGTTGGTCTAGTGAAAAGAGGATAGGCTCTCTTGCTGTCTGGCTGATACCGACTTTAGGCCACCTCGACGACTTTACTTATTCACATTATTTGTGGAGTTGTCTCTTATGAGATTTATTTTCCACGAATTTTTTTGTCATATCGTATACAAATAGCTTTTAAACAGCACTGTTTGGTCCATAGAGGGGACCCTAACAAGTAGTATTACTCCGGGTCAGAGTGGGTCTGGGAGTAATGGCAATGAAGGGGTACTCCTCAGTTCCTAGACCTCCAGAATTGGAGCCTCGCCACTAGATGTATTTAAGCATCATAACCAGGACACGGTTTCTAATTCTGCTCATGCCTACATAGAGCTGGCCATGTAAAATGTCACATTTAGGTTCACAGCATTCAAGTTCAGAGTTTATCTCTGCGCGTTGTTTACAGTCATTCCAATATATATATAGTGGGTGCAAAAATGCGTTGATCCTGTCGACATTTCCCCTCAAGGGCGGGGGGTCAGGCATTGGGCAATAAACCCAGCCCTGTCCTTTTAAATCAAGGGGGCAGGTATTGCCTGGGGGATGACCTCCTGGGATCACGCCGTTAATTTAACACTGAAGCAGAAGCGACCGGACCCCGCCCCGAAGAACGAGTTAAGGATATATATATAATTAGTATATAAGGGCACCTCATGTGGTGTAATGGTTACCGAACTAGATTAGCTGATCATTGGTAGTGAGTTCGATTCTCACTGGGCGCCCTATACTTCTGGTCTTGTGCCACATCTAAGCTAAGCTAAGTAAATAACTATAGGGCACCTCGAGTGGTGTAATGTTAGCAAGCTATATTTGCAGACCATTGTTAGTGAGTTCGATTCTCATTGGGCACCCCCATACTTCTGGCCTTGTGCCACATCTAAGCTAAGCTTAGTAAATAACTATCTAGTTAGTATATAAGACCTCACCCCCTGTAATCGCAGATGAACCTAATCAAGAAATGTTAACCGATTAAGTCGACATCAAACTAAGTCATTTTACAATCTTGCCTAAAATAACTAGTCTGTACCAGATCTCCCAATACATTTTTTTTTAGCTATCTAACCGTCTTATTTCTATTAATTAACAAAACACATCGAACGCTGTAACAATTACTGCTTAAAATTCTCCGCTAATTAACTTTTCATTCAGCCGATGCAGAGCTCCGATCGAACACTCAGACGAAGCTATCACTCATTATTCAATTTGTTAATTAATTATTAACTACAAATTAATACCCTGCTGATCAGCTGCTGCTTGTCATCAGTAGAGACCCTGATTGAGCGAAGTCTATAAAACATGAGCCAAGGACATCCTCGGAACCACCCTGTGACAATTCCCCTATTCACTATACAACCGTCTACAAAATGGAGAACTAAATGTATCGCCCACTGCGCATGCGTACTGGTTAGGTTTGCCGGTCTGTTGATGAGCAATTACATTCTCGACTTTGTAGGCCAGTTTAGTTATACGTGTCATTTACTTGAGCCAATCAGTTTACGATTAAATCATGTCGAGGGCGATCGAACCGGATAAATTAGAAGATAATGATCTACTTATATACATTCATTTAAATCGATTGACCAGTTCGTTCCTAATTGGAGGAGGGGGGGGGACGCGGCATAGTGGCTAAAATGCTGGACTGCGACATCATAGTAAGCGATTTCGAACTCCAGTTGCGCCATTATATTCACTTTCGGACTTATATATATATTTACCAACCCATCCGCACGAGCAGGATGTGACACAAGGTCAATTTCTTAAACGGAGTTTAACAGGTATGAATTCAGAGTTTTCCTTCTCCTAGACTGGTTATAGAACGCAGTCTGCTCTGAAATTTACCCATAGATGGAGGGAGAATTGGAGTAATACATTTCCCAAGGGTATTAATGCCATGTGAAATGCAAACAGCTAAGTCCAGGAATTGAACTCGGGTTGATGAGTCCATTTCCAACGACCCTAACCATTAGACCACGCGCCTCCACTTTCGAACTTATACTCATAAGAAAGGTAGAGACCTCTTTATCCCCCAGGAATGGGTCAAATAATATCACTTGATATTAAATAACCCACGAAGGTTGATATGCCATTAAACAAAGAAACCAAATCTCGTTCCTAATTGACCAAATGCATCGAAAATCTCAAATTTAAAAAAAAATTAAAATATACATATGTTGGGATTACATCTCTCGACTAATAGTGGACACCAGAGGTAATTACCTTCCGTATCTGCCAGTCATCGCTAGGTGGTATATCCAGCAGCATTATAATAGAAGAAGCGGAAAAGTCAATCTCTCTTTCACTCCTCTTCCCCCGAGAGAAGTAACAACGCACGATTTGAATCTCTGTCCACGGACAAGGAGCTTTACACCCCAACAACCTTGTGTCACATGAACATGTTAAAGATTCTTGTGGCCATTTTTAGGCTGCAGAAGAACAGTAGTGATATTATTTAATACCCAGCTAGGGGATGAGGGTGTTCATACCTTTCCTAAGTGTATTAGTCTAAAAGTGAACGTAATAGTGAAATTGGAGTTTGAACTTGCTTAGTACGATGTTGCAGTACAGCACGTTAGCCACTACACCACGGGGAATCCCCCGATCGAATATGAATAATATTTAAACAGTTCTATTTGACTCATAGATATGGCCCTTAAGAAAGTAAGATTTCTATGATTACATATACATAACACTGATCCAAGGTAGACGTGCCAAAAACTGATATT
>CM042154.1:42836414-42838914 GCA_023376005.1 Doryteuthis pealeii | reverse complement strand
GCTGACTATGGAGCATAAAGTGAAAATATCCACATATTGAACACTCTAGAAAAAACTGTGTAAATTTTTACCTTAACTAATTGCACACAATTTGACTCACAGTAACAATATCCTTTGTATGAACAAGATGAATTTGTACAAATATTGCAGTAAAGAATGTTTTTATATTATTTTCCATTGTAAATTTTTAAAACATTCTATAAAATAAGCTCAAATTTGTCACATGCAGTATTCTAATGATTTTTAAGACCAAGAAAAGGTATCCTGTTACTTAAAAAGCTGATGTAACAGAGAAAAATAGGGTAATTTTTGGATTCAGAGTCCAAAAGTTTGTCAAAAACAATTGTTAGATCTAACTCAACAAAATTTGTGATGCCCAGTTTTATTATTTCCCATTATATATATACATTTTTAAAACCTTCCATAAAATAAGAAAAAAAATTGTTAGATGCTGTTTTTTACGTTTTTTTACGGTCTCCATTCTCCCTCTGATTTCCAATTCACCCAGACCCTTGGGGACCGTTCCAAGGGCACTAATTACAATTGGCATGACCCTCATCTTTATGTTCCACAGTTTTCTCAGCTCTCTGGCAATGTCCAAGTATTTGTCTATCTTTCCCCTTTCTTTGTGACATAAGTGGAACAACCACCCCGTCAACAGGGCTTAGAATACGCTGGCTGTTTCCCCTGAATAGAGGACCCCTCTTCAAAAAAGTGTCTGGGGAATTGACACGAAGCTACATTTGATGATGAGCCTCTAGCTCTGGAGGACTGGGGAGTTGTAGAGTGTCTCTTCATTGCTATACTTCCAGGTCCACTCTGATCTGGAGTGGTGGTACTTGTTAGGCTCCCCATTGATGAGTAAAATAGATTATTCTTTTTAACTTCGATTATAAAACTTATATTTCTTACTAAATACTAAGGGTGTTCCATTGTAGTGTAATGGTTAGAAAGCTAGTCTCTTAGATCTATTACTACTGAACAGCGAGTTCGATCCTCGCTGGATGTCCCATACTTGCACCCTTAAATCACATTTTACACGTGACCAATACCTATCTCACTAAACACTAAATTTACAAAAATCCAAGTGTGTACCCCATTTTTGTGAGAGTGAGAACAGTCTGTATTGTCTTCATTTATTATTTTATTTTGTTTAGCATTTGATAAATATGAAAACGCAGATATTAATTAAAGCATGGAAATTTTAATTTTTCAGTACGTTTTCTTGTGTTATGTTCAAAGAGCGTGTCATTCGTTTTTAACGATAAAATGTTTCTTTCTTTCTTAAAATAAATTAATAAACTTTAATGAATGAAGATGCATAAATAAATAAATCCATTATTAAAGAACATAAATCAAGCAGCTTAGATTGCACCATTTAACAAAATTTTTACTTCTTTTTGAGCTTCGGCAGAATGCGTTATTTCCCTTTTGCAGAAGCATCAAAATATCAAATAAAAGTAGGTTTGGTTTGGTTTGGTTTGGTTTGTTTTACGGCACCTCAACCTCAGTGGGTCATTTAATGCCGACGAAGTTTTTTGAAATAAATTCATTCTTAATGGATACTCAATTTTCTTTTATAAACTCATGTTTTACTATTTATAGATGGGACCCTAACGGGTACTATCACTCCGGGTCAGAGTGGACCAGGGAGCAATGGTGATGAAGGGGTGTTCCACATTCCCCAAACCTCCAAAACTGGAACCTCACCATCAGATAGAGTTTAACGTCATTTCCAGGACATGAAGACCCTCAGCCACCGCCTTCTGGGGCTTGCCATAAGGGCAATAGGGTTGGTGTAATCATATAGGTGCTAGAGCTTGACATGACCAGCTGATTGATCGAAGGGGGCTCTCCGACCGCCCGTCTAGCCAAAGTAAGGGCCAAAGTAAGGGCCAAAGTGGAGTGTTGCATTTAAAGAACTGCTCAGCCACCTGGGTTCCATCCTTAAGCATCACGGATCACCACCCACAGCCAACAGGTGGCCCCATTGGGGGAGACTTACCCCTCTGCAGAAGTGCAGTCGGTGTATTCTAATGCCCCAGTCTACAGGTCGGAATAAAAGTCGGGAGTGTTTACCTGTTTAAAATGAATGTGAATAAATATACCTGAATAAAAATGTGAATAAATATACCTGAATAAAAATGTGAATAAATATACCTGAATAAAACAATATGTGGATCAAAATTTATATGTATTTATACTAAACTTATAAAAAAATAAAAATATTTAGTAAGATCTATAGCATTCTTTATCAGCCTTGAATATAACTGGAATGTGTTGAAAAATGAGTAAATGTAGAACTTTTATTACTAAGGTCACAAAAGCAAAGTTCAACGTCAAAAATAGGCATTTTCCATTTACTTTACTTTTCTATATATCAATCTATCTATCTATCTATCTATCATCTATCTATCTATCTATCTATCTATCTATCTATCTATTAAGAATGTATCTATCTATCTATCTATCTATCTATCTATCTATCTATCTATCTATC
>CM042154.1:42828914-42833914 GCA_023376005.1 Doryteuthis pealeii | reverse complement strand
ACACACACACACACACACACATATATATATATATATATAAAATTTCAAGTATTACATGTGTTGGTGGTTGAAGTGTTTAGGAAGAGTGGCAGGGTTGGTAAAAATTAATTGAGATGTTATTTGTTGAAAATACATTAAATGTATATTAAAGCTTGTGTTGTAGAAGGAATCATGCGAACGGCGTTACGTCAAGTATTTTCTTTCTGGTGTCAAATGGACAACGCATCTTAATTTATTTTCTCTTTGACCCTCGGCCAGAGTCTGCAATTTCCTGTCTGTGAGACCAACCGGCAAAGAAAAGTGGTTGAGGGAGAGAAAAGGGAAATCTGCCGTGAGACGTGTGGGGGTTGGTCCGCCTGATCTAACAACCACCGTACCCATCACCAAACAAATACAATAATAATAATAACAAACAGAAAACAAAACCAAAAACGGACATTTGTGGTATTGAAGAACTGATTGCAACCACCAGGGAGGGGGTCGGGGCGGCGCTGTATTCACGGGGTTGGGGGTGGCGCTGCACTAACCGGAAGAATATGGATACTAATATTTACTCAAGTTTTCGGATAAAATATCTTCATTCTTTTCGGTGGAAAGTGTTGTAATTAAAAAAAGAAAAAGAAAGAAGAAAAAAAAACCCCAAAAACAAAAAAAAAAACCCCCAAAAAAAAAAAAGAAAAAACATGAGAGGAATCATACAAATGATTTTCACACGTTTATATGGTTTTAAGTATTCTTATCAAATACTAATAATTATATGGTTTCAATTAATTACTTCGATTTAATAAGCGTTTTTGGAGGCACGTGGTGTAATGGTTAGAGTCGTATGAAATGGACTCGCCGACCTGAGTACAAATACTGGACCTAGGCTGTTTGCATTTCACATAGTGCTAATAACCTTGGTAAAGGTATGCATTCGAGTACTATCCCTCCAGCTATGTGTAAATAGTAGAGCAGGTTGGGCTCTTTAACCTTGGCTAGATAACCAGTCTAGAAGAAGGAAAACTCTGAATTCAAACCTGTTAAGCTCCGTTTAAGAAATTGACCTTGTGTCACAACCTGCTCGTGCAGAGGGATAGGTAAATATATATATGATTTCAAGTAACTGATGATAATCCTACACTTTGAAGTTGGTCAAAAGTTCAATTTAAACACGGAAATTGGATTGCATCAAAAGAATTAAGTAAAACACATAGAAATTTTCTTCTTTCTCTTCCCATAAAAATTTTGCACACTTATTAAATGTCTTCGAAAATAATTTCTGTAGTTTATTTGAATTTGTACCTTCCCTAACTCGATGATACACGTAATCACTAGCGACAAGTCTTCTATAGTACTAATAGATTGAGTGATTTTAACGGCGTCAATCAGTCTAGGGTCATTTTATGCCAAGACTATAATCGAGATAATAATTATCTATTATAATATACAAATATACACTATCAGATGCTGTTTAGTGACATACCATGACGTTCTATATTGAAGGCTTATATGGAGAACTGATAAAAATACTTAGGCCCTATAAGATCTATATATTTTATATTTTCTGACTTAACTATATTATCTTACATTTATTGAAAAAGCAAATGTCAGTTAGGAATATATATATATATATATATATATATATATATATATATATTGAGTGAGGCCATCTGGCGAACTAATTCCTAGCCATAGACACCACCCCCTAAGATAATGAGAAGAACTGTCATCGAAACCTTTCAGGATTTCCCAGAAAAATTGTATATAAAGCCTCTTGAATTTTCTGTTTACCATTTTCAATAAAGTCAGCGGTCAGATGAGACTCATAGGTATATACTGATACCTGCGAGTAGAAATAGATCTATAACCGGAAAATGACCGCGTTTTAAGTTTTTTCTTTACCAATTATATTGCTCTGCTCAATAATATTGAACGTCGAGCTCTCAACTTGGACCTGAAAAACTCTGCTGTTGGAAAAAGATCCAACTTAGAATCATCCTAATACCAACTGACCTGGTGACCCATCTACGGATATATATATATATATATATATATATATATATATATATATATATATATATTTTTTTAAACAGACTGAATAAGAAGGATTACCACTCACTTTTTCTCATCATTCTGTGATATATAATTTCTTATCTTATGCCCTGAAGATGATCTATTTAATAGATCGAAACACTGCAGCGTCGGCCAATAAACTCACCACTTAACCCATTTAAACCTGTGTTTTTTCAATTTTCTTGATATATTACATACCGTCGGATTTACTTCCTCTCTTCACATATATATATATATATATATATATTTGTGTGTATGTGTGTGTGTGTGTGTGTGTGTGTGTGTGTATATCAAAATGGTATACTCAGAAAGTCTACATGGGTTTCACCGTTCGGACCGTCAGGACTATCGGCGATGAATTAATTAAACTAATTAAAACAAACGGAAGAAAACAAAATACATTATCATAGACTCACAGCGTACAGTAGGAACGATGAGTTTTGTTTTGATTTTTTTAACCGTTGCTTCATTTGTTTATCTGTTTAATTGTCGAGTCACCATTTACGTCTATGAAGACGTTCAAAATTTCCGTTCAAAATTTCCGACCTTTTGTTTAGTAATTCTTTGAAATTATACGTTGCCATAGCTAATTTCCCTTCAAAGCATAAAAGACAGAATTTATTACCCGGTCTATAGATGCGTAGTGTTTTACATTTTCCCATTTCCAATTTTATGATAGGATATACCATATTTATTTTTGACGTCCCATATATTTTGTATTTGTAAAGCTAGTTTTATGTTTGTATAATCTTTTTTTAAATAGCTTGTGTCGAGTCTAATTAGATCTTTTTATCATTACTTTGCTTATTACAAAGTACACAAGTTTTGTATACTAAGCAAACACTCTGGCATTTCCTATTTAGAGGACACTTCGTTTCTTTATTATTACAATTGCATGGAATACTTTGTTTTTTTTAGTCAATTTAGTAATGTTAGTTTTGCTGATATTTCCACCAATATTAGGTATGCACGTTTAATTTCCCAGTGTTTTTATTAAATATTTGATATAATTTGTTTCCGGGTGTAAATGTTTTTAAGTCAACGGCTCTTGGTAACTGACAGTCTCCTGCCTATGCAATTTTCAAACTAATATATATATATATATATATATAAAATGGATAAAAGTAACCTACTCGAGTAGGTTACTTTTATCCATTTTATAAATAAAGTTTGCTCTACATTGTATTGAGCACTTTGTATTTTTTTCTCGGTCTTAACCCCTGGATACTGTGCACTTCCAACGATCGTACTCGTACCACTGGTAAGCCACTTCTCATACATTAACGCATATATATATATATATATATATATATAATATATATATATATATATATATATATATATATATATATACTGAGTTTAAAACATGTTGAATGCACATCAGGAATGAATAAAACAAAACATCTTCGGCATAAAATAACCCAACAAGTGTTGACATGCCGTAAAAACCAACCAACCAACCAACCAACCAACCAACCAACCAACCAATGTATATAATATTTTAGTATTATTTGTTAGAATTTATCGAAAATCCATTTGGATGTTCTGTTTTTCTATGATGTATTTGTTGATATGTATATGAATGGCAATAATGTTGGATAAATGGCAATTTAGTCAACGGGGGAGGGTTGTGCTGGCATTTCCGATGTCTGAATTAAGTGTTGTTTTATGATTTGTATTATCATTAGTATCGGAGATATAATCTTCCAATGGACGTACAAATTGATATACAATATTAGTTCTACATAGTTATTGTTGGCAAACAAGATATCGCAACTGTGGTTGTTCGTCAA
The DNA here is from genome assembly GCA_023376005.1 of Doryteuthis pealeii. Taxonomy (NCBI): domain Eukaryota; kingdom Metazoa; phylum Mollusca; class Cephalopoda; order Myopsida; family Loliginidae; genus Doryteuthis; species Doryteuthis pealeii. Next base: position 42,830,066 of record CM042154.1, on the reverse strand, counting down.
CAAAAAAAAAGAAAAGTTGTATAAAAAGGTAATTACTGAATCCTTGTCTGTAATTTTTGAGATATGACTACAAGAGAATCATGCTGCTAAAATAAAATACATTTTCACAGAGAGATAGAGAGAGAGAGAGAGAGAGAGAGAGAGAGAGAGAGAGAGAGAGAGAGAGAGAGAGAGAGAGAGAGAGAGAGAGAGAGATTTATATATACTAGCAAATGTATGCCGCCTCTGGGTGCAAGTATTTAACTTTTAATGTAATAAAATATTATATTAAATTAGAAAGACTAATGAAACTAAATAAGAATGCAGATAAAAAGATTTGAAATAGCGGGGGGGGGTATAATAAAAATATAGAACTACTGAAACTTACTCTTCTATCCCTCCTGTCTTTCATTGCTAAATTGTTCTTATTTAACTATTTAGTTAAAATAGAAAGTAAATAATAAAACTACAGTTATTTCTTCTTGTTAATGGATTTCTTTTAAGATTTATCCCAGAGATTTTTGCTCATATTCATTAAGATAAAACCAAACAATTAGAAATCAATAATACCAAGCACATATCTGTTAAAATCAAAATTAGCCTTTCCGTTCACACTGTGAACCGCTATTTTGTTGTATATCTAAATACAATTACATGTTATTAGTGTGTAAATACGACCAACATTATTAATAATGTTGTAGGCATCCTTCCGTCTACTAAAGACAATGGCGTAGTGCCCATTTGTTTTATCTGCAACTGCGTGAGTGGCTGAACAGACCAAGTTTTGAATGGCAATCTCTGGTGTAGTAATTGCAAATAGATGGTGATGCTTGCTGGAAATGCTGTTGTTTCTCCTTCCTTATTGCTTTCTTTTCTGCGACGGCTTCTTTCCTCTCTTTTTTACTCCTTTTCGTTCCTTATTAGTGTGTAGATACGGCCAACAGTATTAATAATGTAAAACAATTTTATTAATAATTGAGGTCTGAATGAAAATAAAATCATGGAGAAGGAGATAAATAACTAAGGGAATTGTGACTCGAGTAGTAATATAGTTTCGGTTACAGACAAAAAACACACATCTACATTATAATAAGATTGTTATTTATTTAAGTGTAGGGTACCAAATTAAAAATGAATTCAATATACAGCAGTTATCTTGTAAAATAAGTAGTT
>CM042154.1:42816414-42821414 GCA_023376005.1 Doryteuthis pealeii | reverse complement strand
ACATTATAATAACATGCAATTGTATTTATATATACAAACAATAGCAGTTTACAGTTTGAATGGGAAGGTTAATTTGCATATTGATATTAAAATGTTGATTTTAATAAATATGTGCTTAGTATTATTGATTTTTAATTGTTTGGTTTTATTTCAATGTATAAGAGCAAAGATCTTGGGTATAAATCTTAAAAGAAATCCATTAACAAGAAGAAATAACTGAAAGTTTATTCTTCACTTCCAATTTTAACTAAATAGTTAAATTAGGAAAATTTAGCAACGAAAGATGGGAGTGATGAAAGCGTAAGTTTTAGTTGTGCTTTTTTGAATTTTATCATACCCCCTTTGTTTCAATTTGTTGTATCTGCATTCTTATTTAGTTTCATTAGCCTTTCCAATTTATATAATAGTTTATTACATTAAAACTTAAATACATGCACCGGGGGGGTGCATATATTTGCTAGTATATATAATGATCTGTTCCGTTACTCTCAACGTATGAGGGCCTAACACTTCAAATCCCTATTGAATATTGATAATTTGTATACAGTTTTATGGTTTCAAGTGTTCCAACCTAATAATGATAATTATATAGTCTCAAGTAATTATTTCCATTTGATAAAGTCATTTGTTTTCACAGTTATGTGGTATAAAATTCTAAAAAAATAAGAATATAAAACAATTATAATTTCATGTAATTTACATTTAAATATTTTAAGTATTTTAAGTTTAAAATTTATTCGACAACGTATGCACCGCGAACTGAAGCGATGAAAAGAATTTTAAAGTTAGTCATGACACTTTTTGAAGAGTAGCCTTTTGCGAAACACAGAGTTGTGCGAGTGTAAGTTCAAGCACACCCCATATTCACCAGTTCGACTTTTTATTGTTTCGTTACGTGAAAATTAACCTAAAGTGTAGATTTGGAGATGTGAGAGACTTTAAAAGAAATACGACAGCATGAATTCACACCTTATCAAGTCTGAGAGGCGCTCCGACAAATTGAAAATTTGATGGAAAAATGTGCCGATTGTCAAAAAGAACCCCCCCTTTTTTTAAGAAAAGGAAGGTCTTATTCGTTGTTAATTTATATATTCGTACAGCTTCAGTCTCGACACGTTTATTTTAGGGTTGGGCACCTCGTGTGGTCCAATGGTTAGCGAGCTAGAGTAGTACACCATTGTTAGTAAACTGGATGCTCCCTATTTGTGACCTTGTGACAAACTAAGCTTAGGAATGATTAATTAATGGTTTTTAATGACATGTCAATTCACTTCGGGTTATTTTATGCATACAGGTTAGGGAATTAAGTTCATTATCCACTAACTGATATATATATATATATATATATATATATATAAGGGAAATATTTGTATATTATATATAAATATATATATTTACATATATTATATATACTAGCAAATATATGCACCCTCCGGGTGCAAGTATTTAAGTTTTAATATAATGAAATATGTTAAATTAGAAAGGCTAATGAAACTGAATAAGAATGCAGGTAAAAAGATTTGGAATAGGGAGGGGGTATAATCGAAAAATAGAACAGCTTTGAAACTAACTCTTCCATCAATTTCCATTACTCCCGTCTTTCATTGGTAAATTTTCCTAATTTAACTATTTAGTTAGAATAGGAAGTAAAGAATAATAATACAGTTATTTTTTTCTTGTTAATGGATTTCTTTTAAGATTTATATCCGAGATTTTTGCTCATATTCAATAAGATAAAACCAAACAATTAGAAATCAATAATACTAAGCATATATTTATTAAAATCAAATTTTTAAGATCAATATGCAAATTACCCTTCCCATTTACACTGTAAATCGCTATTTTGTTGTATATATAAATACAATTTCATGTTTTTAGTATGTAGATATGGTCAACAGTATTAATAATGTAAAACAATTTTATTAATAATCGAGGTTTAAATAAAAAATAAAATCATGGACAATGTGATGTAAATAACAAAGGGAATTGTGACTTGAGTAGTGATGTAGTTTTGGTTACAGATAGACAACCCCCCAATCTCCATTATAATAATATATATTTAAAGTATGTGTGTATGTGTGTGTATATATACATATAAATATATATAAAATTCATATATGATTGAAATATGTTGATATAAATTTAAGAATTCCGTATATGTTTTTTTTAACCACAACATTTTGAATATATGGTGTATTTTTCATGCGTTGATATATATATATATATATATATATATATATATAATATTAATATATATATATATGTGTGTGTGTGTGAGTATGTGTTGTGTGTGTGTATGTGTTGATATATATATATATATGTATGTTATATATATATATATTTGTGTGCGTGCGTGCGTGTGTGTGTGTGTGTACATATATGCTTCTTTAATATATATATATATGAATACAATAGTGTACCTATATATGTATATGTATAGTATATATATTAAAAAATCCATAATGTGCACATAAACGGATCTCTCTCTCTCTCTCTCTCTCTCTCGTCTATATATATATATATATATTATATAATACATTTTAGTTTGTACATATCAATCCTGTTGTTCATATCTCTATATTTCTGTCTATTGGCTATCTATCCATCTATCTATCTATCTGTCTATTATAAGTTAGCTGTTCATATCTACAAGTTTAGATCAATAAGTCTGAGACAGCCTTACATATAAACGTTTAACTGTAAACCACCTGTGTATCGTTTATATTCCTTCGATTAGTATTCACCATTGTAACAAATGTATTGACAATCCGGAGATTATATAAAAATCAAGGGACTTTAACGGATTACAGGTGTATATATAATACGATTTCTTAGCACTGATGGCGAAGGGTAAATCCGTATAAAAAGGAAAAAGGATTTACCAATGTTTTTTTTCTAAATATCTATAGATATATAAAGGACAATTGTGTGTATGTATGTATCTATATATTATATTACCAACCCCCTCCGCACGAGCAGGATGTGACACAAGGTCAATTTCTTAAGCCGGAGTTCAACAGGTTTGAATTCAGGGTTTTCATTCTTCTAGACAGGTTGCCTAACAAGGTTAAAGAGCCCAGTCTGCCCTACTATTTATCATAGCTGGAGGGAGAGTAGAATCATACCTTTCCCAAGGATATAGTGCAAAGTGAAATGCAATTACCACATCCAGGATTTGAACTCGGGGCGACGAGTCCATTTCCCATGACTTTAACCATTACACCACGCGCTTCCAACGCGTATGTATCTATATGTATGTATCTATATATGTATGTATGTGTGTATGAATGTCCGGAAGAAACTACGAAAACAAAACAATTAACGACAAAGTAAGTATACATACACATTCACTATCATCGGTTTTAACTTTTTGTGCAAAAATTATGAAGCTCACGTGACTTTCGGAAACATTTCTTAACGCTCAGAATTGCGGAGGCATGGAATAAGCTGCCCGCGTCTGCTGTAGGCTGCTGAAACAATGAATCTTTCAAAGCCTCCATGCTTCCTGTAGTCCGCCAACACTATACCTGATGCCTCTCTCCACACACATATGCACAAACGCGCACACATACATGCATATTACTACTGTAAACTGTTCATATTCCTGACAATAATACATTATTCTGTATACTTGACATGAGACTTTGATGAGCTGTGGTGCACCTGAGCACTGTACACAATAAATTTCATTATTATTTAGATTATATATATACAAAGATATTTGAAAATCAAAATATGCATAGAAACAGTCTTGAAATTCTACTTAAAATGTCCAGTATTTGTAAATCTCAAAAGAAAATAACTCAATACACCAGGGTTTCCCCACCAATCTACCCAGGTGACGCTGGGTAGTTCGCTTCTAGTTTATCTTTCACTTTTGCGCTCATTTCCATGATTACTTCTGTCCCTCGCCCCCAGCTATGGGTAAAATAGTAGGTTAGACGGCAGGTCTTTAAATTTTGGTAGGCAATCAGTACCTGAGAGAAGGAAACCGCTGAAATTAAAACTTCAGAATTTGACTTTGTGTTCACATCCTGTTAAAAAAACTGCTTCTACGTCCCATGGATAATCCAAATTGGTCCGGTCAGTATAAAATTTTTCTCTGTGGGATATGCAACTGAATTAATTGCAATTTTTATGATATTACTTATGGATACTCTTCAGAATATATTATATATAAATATATATATATATATATATATATATATATATATATATATATATATATATATATATTATATATATAAAAGGAAATGGGGTTGGAATGAATCGACAGAATGAGGTAAAATATAAGGAATGAAAGAACAAAACTCAGACAAAAATGCTGATGAGCCGAGTTCATTTCTCCACTCGAAATTATACTATCACATTTTTTGTCTGAGTTTTGTTCTTGTCATTCTTATATTTTACTCATATATTATATATATATATATATATATATATATATATATATATATAGTAAATATATTATAGATATATATATATATACTAGACAAAACGTGACCCGTTGGGTAACCCATTTAATGCTCTCGCTAGATGATTAGGGAAGAAGTTCTGCCAAAATATCATCTGCTTTTCATTTTTAAAAACGAACTAAAAATTATTAAATTGGATTAATTTAAGGTCAAATTTTTGTCTAAAGTCGAAAAGTATTAACATAATGGAGCATCAGCAAAAAAGCAAATAATATTACACATCATATTTATTTTGGATATAATTTAAAACTCTTTTTTTCGTCCATTTGATCAGATGCCTGCCAAAGAGTTTATTTTACGCATTTTCCTTCATTTTTGGAGGGTAAATTGGAAAAAGGTTTGCTTGTTTGTGGCAGGAGTAAACCAAACTTGGACTAAGAGCTCTCTCCTGTCTGTATTGGTTCCCTGGTCTTCTTTCTATATTACAGAGGAAACAGAATAAAAAAAACAACCTGAAATGTTTTGTCTTTTCCACCTCTCTTCCACCTGTCTCATTATCACTCTTTTTATAAAAAGGTTAAAAGA
>CM042154.1:42804892-42816314 GCA_023376005.1 Doryteuthis pealeii | reverse complement strand
GAGACTTCATACTCCCAACATCTCCAAACTAACCAGACACGTTTTTGCTTGATGAAACGCTAAGATTTGTAAATGACTACTTATTTACTAAGCTTTAGCTTAGCTTATTAGGCACAAGCCCAATGCGCCTTATTTTTCACGTACATGGAGCATTTTATTTCAGCTCTTTAATCCTTGCCTTTTCCGAAGCTTGAACACAGATCTGGTCAACAAATGAAAAAATATATTCTTCTTTTACGAGTTACGTTAAACATGCCAGTAATGAACCTTTAGCAAAGCTTTAGTATTTAAGCACCCACGTGAGTTCGAACCCTACACAAAAAAATAGCATGCTAAGAAGAGCTCTACGAGCAACGTCATAGGGCGAAGATCTTTCGCAGTAACTCAAAGTTTAGATTCCAAAAAAGGCTCTTTGTATGACAGCGCATCAATAAGTTGATCGAAAATGGGCATGCGCAATAAACACAAAAAGAAATGACATTTAATCGTTATATACTCAGTTTGAAGGTGAAAAGTCGGCCATTGGAAGGAATCAAAAGATTCTTACTTGAATTTATTTCCTCCATATTTTTTTAAAAACAACTTCCCGATTCCACAGCTCTCTTATAGACGGAAATAATTAAATAGGCTCCAATCATTGACTTTCATTGTCCCGTGACTCTGAAATGCGGTACATACAAGTAAATTCAATCCTCTCGCGACAGCTGTCCAGCATTTGCATTGTATTACGTCGTGTGAGTAAACATTGCTTATAAGATCCTGGAAACTATTTACTCAGAATACGATGAACTTATGCTCGCTTTAAAAAAAAAAATAACACGAAACATATGCGAAAAAGAAATGTTTTTCCACGATTAGATAAAGATAGATAGCAATGTAGTGATGTGAAATCCACGATTTTTATATATTGTCTTCAATCGTTTCTTTTTGTCATTCATTCTGTATTCAGTTCAACTGAAGCAAGGACTATGCCAAGTTATGTCTACAGCCATACGACTGAAGTCTTTGACTAGAGCAGGTACCTAACCTACGATATGAATAAAAAAGTAATTGCCGTTTTGTTATGACATGTATAATTCACCAACACAAAACGCATCATACATCAAAATGAAGCGGTCCTCTGGCATAACATCCCCTACTTCTCTACAATCATCGTTTCCTCTCAATAGCAATGTTCCAACTTCGAATCGAGAGCATGGTTATCATCTGCCCCGCTAAAATTGTGTGACTTTCTTTGAGCACATTCTTTACTACAAATTTCACTTCCTCGTCACTGGAGTTAATGTTTGCCTCTCAAAACCCTCTTTCAGGGCTGGATAGATGATATGTCCGAACGAGTTAAATCTGTGAATGAGGAAGCGGTAAAGTGTCCATTCCAATGAAGCGAATTTTCTCCCTTGTCCTAATGCTTGTTGTGTGATCGAACATTGTCATGCAGAAGGAGGACAGTTGTCGATTGGCAAGTTGCATCTTGCTCTGGAGCCTCGCTAGGATTCAATGTTAGGCCTAAAAAAAACTTCGCATGAAAATAAAGAAAATGGCATGACTGTTTACTTATTTACTTATTAATAAAAGCAAATGGCGACTATTTTTTTTTTAAATCGTTGTATAAAACGTTCTAATATTATCAAAATTAATCGGTTCGTCTGAATCATCATTTTTTCTGAAGTTTTTAGGCCGGTTTAGCTGAGGCGGTAGAATAAATCCGCCTGTGTACGGCGTGCGGCTGTATGGTTTTCTACTCTTCTCTCCATCACCACTTTTGCCCTCTCTCTCTTCTCTCTCTCTCTCTCCTATATATAATATATTATATATATATATATATATATATATATATATATATATATATATATATATATATATATATATATCACAAGTTCCGGCCGATATCCGACGCATCGCTAACTCAGCACTTGATTTAACAACGCTGGATCTATGGCTGTACAGTGGGGAGCTGATGGTAAATGGGCACCACTTCAGACCGCAAAAATAGCTGGCCTTGATCTAGCGCTACTGAAAAGAGGATAGACTCCAACGATATCGAACTGATAGCGACAATGAGACAACCCCCACATACTTTACTTATATTTTTAAAGCTTAAAATTACTTTTCATGGTTGATTTATATAGGTTCATTTTTTCTGCTTTCTGATCAATAAAAATAATAATTGTTTCCTAGAAATATGTAAAGGCTGTAATTAGCTAATTATTGGATATCATTAACAAGTTCTTTGCTAAATAATGTTTTTCCAAAAATGTACCTCAAGGTGGCAGTCTAACATTTGAATTTTTTTATTGATAAGCAATGTATACCTGCCTCTATGGATATTACACCACTGATCTCTCTCTCTTCTATCTCTCTCTTCGTCTCTCTCTCATTATAATATATATAATATATATTATATATATATATATTCATCTATCTATCTATCTATTCATCTTATTAATTATCTGTGTGTGTGTACGTGCGCGTGCGTGTGTTTCTACTCCTCTCTTTCCAATATCACCACCTCTCTCTCTCTCTCTCTCATCACTCTCTCTCTCTCTCCACCACACACACAAACATCTATCCATCAATCCTCTCTCTCTCTCTCTCTCGAATATTAATATATATAATATATATATTTATATAATATAACGTAAATGAAGAAAAAACACTAAACCCCGCTTTCACTTACAATAATTTATTTCAACCGTATTAATTACGCATCTTCAGATCTTCTGAAGATGCCGTATTAAATACGGTTGAAATAAATTATTGTAATTAAGCAAGTTTAGAGTTTTTTCATGCATTTACTAAATATCTTGCTCTGTCCTTTTTACTCACTGGTATTAGGCACATTTGAGCTTTTATCTACTGCATTTCAGCTGGTTAACCACACATGGAAAGAGCCTAACACGGAAAAAAAAACTTATATATAATTATAATGCCACGTCTCTCTGTGTTCATCCTTATTTTAAAAATAGGTTCCTTCATGGAGATATGTTAATGATTGATTCAAATCAAACCGGCAATTTATTGGTTTCCTTCCTCCCACCCCAAAAAAGTCATAAATTTTTCATCACATCCTCACGTCATTCGTTAATTCAGACTACACGTACCACCTTTACACACACACACACACACACACACACACACACACACATGCAGATATATGCACACGTTCCGCGAGAGATAGATCCGTGGCTCATCATGTAATGATGTTGATTCTTCGATAATTATTAACAACTCGATTTCTGACATGATGTATTAGCGTATTGACGACCCACTTCTTGATAGGATCAGGAGTGTTAGATTCTGTGCGCTACCAGTGCACCTAACCGATGGGGACCACGCCTGCGCTTAAAAGATATCTGCAAGAGGGACATGAAGACGTGTCATTCGACATCAACACATGGGAGGCTTATGCAGAAGACCGTACGACTTAGGCGCCTTCCTCGTTAAACAAGGAACGAAAGGAGTGAAAAAGAGAGGAAAGAAGCGCCTGAGATATAAGCAAGGAGAGACAACAGCACCCCATCAAGCATCGCCGTTTGTTTGCACCAGAGATTGCCATTTCAAAAATTGGTCTGCTTCAATACTCATGCAGTTGCAGATTTTAAAAATTAAAAAAATTTTAAAGTGCGACACTACGCCATGTCTTTTAGTAGACGGAAGGATGCCAAAAATCTGTGCGCTATGCCTAGGCAAAATCAGTTTTCGGCACGTCTACCTTGATCAGTGTGTAGTATATGTAATCATAGAAATCTTACGTTTCTTAAGGGCCATACATGAGTCAAATAGAACTGTTTAAATATTATTATATTCGATCGGGGGATTCCCCGTGGTTAGTGGCTAACGTGCTGTACTGCAACATCGCTACTAAGAAAGTTTCAAACTCCAATTTCACTATTACGTCACTTTAGATAATACACTTAGGGAAAGTATGAACCCCTCAGCACCCTAGCTGGGGTTATTAAATAATATCACTACTGTTCTTCTGCAGCATAAAAAATGGCCCACAAGAATTTTAAAAGTTCATGTGAACAAGGTTGTAGGGGTGTAAAGCTCCTTTGTCGACGTGGACAGAGATTTCAATCGTGCTTGTTACTTCCGTCGAGGAAAAGAGAGAATTGAAAGAGGGATTGACTTTCCGCTTCTTCCTATTATAATGCTGCTGGATATACCACCTACGATGGACTAGGCAGATACGAAGGTTAATTACCTTCTGGGTGTCACTATTAGTCGAGAGATGTAATCCCAACATATGTATATTTTAATTTTTTTTTATAAATTTGAGTATTTTCGATGCATTTGGTCCAATTAGGAACGAGGTTGGGGTTCTTGTTTAATTGGCATATCAACACTTCGTGGGTTATAATATCAGTGATATTATTTGACCCATTTTTTTCACTGTGGGGATAAAGAGTCTCTACCTTTCCTATGGTATAAGTTCGAAAGTGGGCGCGTGGTCTACATGTTAGGGTTCGATTGAAATGGACTATCAACCCAGTTCAATTCCTGACTTAGCTGTTTGCATTTCACATGGCATTAATACCCGTTGGGAAATGTATGACTCCAATTCTCCTAGACTGGTTATAGAACGCAGTCTGCTCTGCAAGTTACCCATAGATGGAGGGAGAATTGGGAGTATTCAATACATCCCAAGGTATTAATGCCATGTGAAATGCATAACAGCTAATCCAGGAATTGAACTCGGGTTGATGGAGTCCATTTCCAAACGACCCTAACCTTAGACCACGCGCCTCCACTTTCGAACTGTTACCCATAGGAAAAGGTAGAACCTCTTTTATCCCCCAGAAGGGTCAAATTAATATCAATTGATATTAAATAACCACGAAGGGTTGAATGCCAGTTAACAAAAGAAACCAAACCTCGTTCCTAATTGCCCAAATGGCATTTTCGAAATACTCAAAATTTAAAAAAAATTAAAATATACATATGTTGGATTCAGTCTCTCGACTAATAGGACACCAGACGGAATTCCTCCGTATTGCCAGTCATCGCTAGGTGGTATATCCAGCAGCATTATAATAGAAGAAGCGGAAAAGTCAATCCCTCTTTCATTCCTCTTTCCCGAGAGAAGTAACAACGCACGATTGAATCTCTGTCCACGGACAAGGAGCTTTACACCCCTAACAACCTTGTTCACATGAACATTGTTAAAATTCTTGTGGCCATTTTTCATGCTGCAGAAGAACAGTAGCTGATATTATTTACATACCCAGCTGGGGATGAGGGTGTTCATTACCTTTCCTTAAGTGTTATTAGTCTAAAAGTGAACGTAATAGTGAAATTGGAGTTTGAACTTTCTTGACGATGTTGCAGTACAGCCAGTTAGCCACTACACCACGGGGAATCCGACCCGAATCGAATATGAATAATATTTAAACAGTTCTATTTGACTCATAGATATGGCCCTTAAGAAAGTAAAGATTTCTAGATTACATATACTACACACTGATCCAAGGTAGACGGCCGAAAACTGATATTTTGCCTAGCATAGCGCACAGATGTTGTTGCATCTTCCGTCTACTAAAGACGATGGCGTAGTTGTCCACTTTAAAATTTTTTTTAATTTTAAAAATCTGCAACTGCATGAGTAGTGAACAGACCAATTTTGAAGGCAATCTCTGGTGAAACAAACGGCGATGCTTGAGGGGATGCCTGTTGCTCTCGTTGCTTATATCTCAGGCGGCTTCTTTCCTCTCTTTTTCAACTCCTTTTCGTTTCCTTGCTTTAACGAGGAGGCGCTAGTCGTACGGTCTCTCTGCATAAAGCCTCCCATGTGTTGAGTCGATATGACACGTTTATGTCCCTCTTGCAGATATCTTTAAAGCGCAGGCGTGGTCTCCCTACGGGTAGGTAATGAAGGTAGCGCACAGATACTACACCCTGATCCTATAAGAAGTGTTCCATAGCGTACAATAAATCATTGTCAGAAATGAGTTGTTAATATTATCGAAGAATCAACATCCATTACATGATGAGCCACGGAATCTATCTCTCGCGGAACGTTGTGATATATCTGCATGTGTGGTGTGTGTGGTGTGTGTGTGTGTGTGTGTAAAGGTTGGTACGTGTAAGTCTGACTGAAATTAACGAATGACGTGAGGATGTGATGAAAAATTATGACTTTTTTGCGGGTGGGAGGAAAAAAATAAATTGGCTGGTTTGATTTGAATCAATCATTTAACATCATCTCCAAGTGAAGATGAGACTATTTTTTAAAAAAGATGAACACAGAGAGACGTGATATATATAATATAGTTTTTTCGTAGTTAGGCTCTTTCCATGTGTGGTTAACCAAGCTGATGCAGGATAGATCATAAGGAAAGCTCAATGTGCCTAATACCATCGTGAGTAAAAGGAACAGAGAAGATATTTAGTAAATGAAGACAAAAACTCAAAACTTGCTTCATTACAATAATTTATTTCAACCGTATAATACGATCTCAGAAAGATCTGAAGATGCCGTATTATACGGTTGAAATAAATGATTGTAATGAAGCAAAGTTAGTGTTTATTTCTTCATTACTATATATATATATATATAATATAATATATAGTATATATAGAGAGAGAGGAGAGAGGAGATTGATGGATAGATAGATAGTTTGTGTGTGTGTGGGAGAGAGAGAGAGAGTGAGTGAGAGAGAGAGAGAGAGAGAGTGGTGATATATGGAGAGAGGAGTAGAAACACCACGCACGCGCACGCACAACACACAAAAGATATAGATGAATAGATAGATAAGATAGATGAATATAATTATATATTATATATATATATATTATATATAGAAGAGATGAGAGAGAGAGATATTGAGAGAGGAGATTCAGTGGTGGATATCCATAAGAGCAAGGTATACATTGCTTATCCGAATAAAAAATTCAAATGTTGAGACTGCCACCTTGGGCTAACATTTTTTGAAGAAACATATTAGCAAAGAACTGTTAATGATATCCAATTAATTTAGCTAATTAAACAGCCTTACATATTTAGGAAACAATTATTTTTTATTATTCAGAAGCAGAAAAATTGACCTATATAAATTCAACCAGAAGTAATTTTAACTTTAAAAATATAAGAAAGTATGTGGGGTTGTCTATTGTCGCTATCAGTGATATCGTTGGAGTCTATCCTCTTTTCAGTAGCGCTAGATCAGGCAGCTTATTTTTGCCGTCTGAAGTGGTGCACCAATTACATCAGCTCCCCACTTACAGGCATTAGATCCAAGCCGTGTTAATCAAGTGCTGATAGCGATGTCGTCATCGGCCCGGAACCTGGGGATATAATATATATATATTAATATATATATATATATATATATATATATATAATATTATATATATATATTATATTAGAGAGAGAGAGAGACAGAGAGAGAGAGAGGAGACAAAGTAGGTAGTGTGAAAAGAAGAGTAGACAATAACCGCGCACGCACGTACACAGGCGGATTATTCTTACCGCGACTCAGCCTAAACCGGCCTTAAAAACTTCAGAAAAAATGATGATCAGAGAACCGATAATTTTGATAATATTTAGAACGTTTTATACCACGATTTAAAAAAAAATAGTCGCCCATTGCTTTCTATTATTATAAGTAAATAAGTAAAAACAGTAATTGCCATTTTCTTTATTTCATTGCGAAGTTTTTTTTAGGCCTGACATTGAATCCAGCGAGGCTCAGAGCAAGATGCAACTTGCAATCGACAATGTCCTCTTCTGCATGACAATGTCGATCACACACAAGCATGGGTAGGACAAGGAGAAAATCCTTCTTGAATGGACAATTTTTACCGCTTTCCTCCATGCTCACCAAAGATTTAACTCGTTCTACTATTCATCTATCCAGCCCCATGAAAGAGGGGTTGAGGAGGCAAACATTACTCCAGTGACGAGGAAGTGAAATTTGTATTAAAGAAGTGGCTCAAAGACAGTTCAACACAATTTACGGCGGCAGAGATACATGCTCTCATCGAGTTGAACATTGCTGATTGAAGAGAAACGTGATGACTATGTTAGAGAAGTAGGGATGTTTCCCCAGGAGGACAGCTTCATTCTTGATGTATGATACGTTTCTTGTTTTGGTATTATACATGTCATAAACAAACGGCATACTTTTTTATTCATTGTAGGTGTAGGTACTGCCTCTAGTCAAAGATTCATCGTATGGCTGCTAGGACCTATACTTGCATAGTCTTAGCTTCAGTTGAACTGAATACAGAATGAATACAAAAAAGAACGATTGAAGACAAATATATAAAATCGTGTAATTCATCACTACATTGCTAATCTCATCTTATCCTTCGTGGGAAAAACATTTCTTTTTTTCGCATTAAGTTTCGTGTTTTATTTTTTTTAAAGCGAGCATAAGTAATCGTATTCTGAGTAAAATAGTTTCCAGATCTTATAAGCAATGTGGTTACTTTCAAACGACGTAAATTACAATTCAATCTTACAGCTGTCGCGAGAGGATTGAATTTACTGTTATTTTGTACGCATTTCAGAGTCACGGGACAATGATAAGTCCATGGATGGAGCCTATTTCATTATTTTCCGTTCATAAGAGAGCTGTGAATCGGAGTGTTTTTAAAAAAATATTGGAGGATGGAAATAACTTCCAAGTAAGAATCTTTTGATTCCTTCCAAAATGGCCGACATTTTCACCTTCAATGATATGAACGATTTAATGTCATTTCTTTTTGGTGTTTATTGCGCATGCCCCATTTCGATCACTTTTGATGCGCATGGCTCATACAAGAGCCTTTTTTGGTATCTAAACTTTGAGTTATGCGAAAGATCTTCGCCTATGACGTTCTTCGTAGAGCTCTTCTTAGCATGCTTAAATTTTTTTTTGTCTGTAGCGAGTTCGAACCTCACTGGGTGCTTAAATACTAAAGCTTTGCTAAAGGTCATTACTGGCATGTTTAACGTAACTCGTAAAAGAAATATATTTTTTCATTTGTGACAGATCTGTGTTCAAGCTTTCGGAAAAGGCAAGGGATTAAAACGCTGAAATAAAATGCTCCATGTACTTGAAAAATAGGCGCATTGGGCTTGTGCCATTAATAAGCTAAGCTAAGCTTAGTAAATAAGTAGTCATTTACAAATCTTAGCGTTTCATCAAGCAAAAAAGTGTCTGTTAGTTTGGAGATGTGGGGTATGAAGTACTCTTCATTGCCATTACTTCCTGAAGAGATCTGTGAAAAGATGATTGGATAAGAAGACGTGAAACTATATTAACTTTGAGCAACCAAATAAATAACACTGGGGAACAATTTGGACATATTTCGTTGAATTTTGATTTTTCATTTGATTTAGTCTAATATGCATGCTCATTTCAAAACTGCAATCAGTTTTCTTTCTATCACATCAAGTTCCAACACAATGTATTGTTTTTGTGTAAGTAATAGGACTGGTCAATGACTTTGCGTTGATTGTTTTACTTGTAAATTAAGGAGATCTGGACTAAGTTGATTTCCAGTCAGAAAGAACAGACATCAATGCATTTGGTGAAGTTAGCCTATTTTGCATATTTTAAATTAAGACTTGTTGATTAAGACAAGTCTTCGGCCCCTCACAAGGTTGCAAGCAGTATGTTGAGGGTTTACGTTGATAGATCAAGGGAAGACGTGATAAGTTTCATTTGGTATACCTATGATTGGTGAGAGCCAAAATATGCACAGAGCTGTTCTTTTGTTTAATGAAAAATTCACCATATAAGAAATAATGTAAAATTGAGGTATCCTAGTCCATCATCAGCTATACATCCAGTGTCTCATTTAGCTGAACCCCAGCGTGGAATAAACCCCCAGGATCTGACCTCAAACTTGTTGATCCCAACATTCTACATGAGCCATTTGTTGACATAAAGAAAATTATGTTCGCACCTTGCACATGAAACTAGCTCTTGAAGCAATTCATTAAAGCATTGCTAATTTGAAGGCAAGTGTTTCACATACCCACATTCTGGCATTTCCTGGTCTGTCAATTGAAAAAAAATCAAGGCGGGTGTTTACGGTCTTACAGATTCGGGAAGTAATCAAAGATGAACATGTCATCGGATAAATGTCAGAACTCAAAAAAAAAAAATACTTGGTTCTTTGACAAGTTCTTACCTTGAAAGAAATTTTCTTGAAATGCATGAGCAAAGAATCAGAGTGAAACTGGATAGTCACAAAATGCTCAATTGCAACATGAGCATCAAGTTCATTTTCATTTTCTGCATAACTGTCTTGCTAACTTCTTGAAAAACCTTGGTGTGGTCAGCTATGAGCAAGATGAATGATTTAACCAAGATTTGAAATTCATGTAGGAATTTTATCAAAGTATATGGGACGTAAATATAATGGCTGACCATGGAGCATAGTGAAAATGTTCACATATTGAACACTCTAGAAAAAACTGTGTAAATTTTTACCTTAACTAATTGCACACAATTTGACTTACAGTAACAATATCCTTTGTATGAACAAGATGAATTTATACAAATATTACAGTAAATAATGTTTTTATATTATTTTCCATTGTAAATTTTTAAAAACATTCTATAAAATAAGCTCAAATTTGTCACATGCAGTATTCTAAGATTTTTAAGACCAAGAAAAGGTATCCTGTTACTTAAAAGCTGATGTAACAGAGAAAAATAGGTAATTTTTGGATTCAGAGTCCAAAAGTTTGTTAAAACAAGTGTTAGATCTAACTCAACAAAATTTGTGATTGCCAGTTTATTATTTCCCATGATATATATATATACATTTTTAAAACCTTCCATAAAAAAGAGAAAAAATTGTTAGATGCTGTTTTTTACATTTTTTACGGTCTCCATTCTCCTCTGATTTCCAATTCACCCAGACCCTTGGGGACCGTTCCAAGGGCACCGATTACAATTGGCATGACCCTCATCTTTATGTTCCACAGTTTTCTCAGCTCTCTGGCAATATGTCCAAGTATTTGTCTATCTTTCCGCTTTCTTTGTGACATAAGTGGGACAGCCACCCCGTCAACAGGGCTTAGAATATACTGGTTGTAACCCCTGAATAGAGGACCCCTCTTCAAAAAACAGTGTCTGGGGAATTGACACGAAGCTGCATTTGATGATGAGCCTCTAGTTCTGGAGGACTGGGGAGTTGTAGAGTGTCTCTTCATTGCTATACTTCCAGGTCCACTCTGATCCGGAGTGGTAGTACTTGTTAGGCTCCCCATTGATGAGTAAAATAGATTATTCTTTTTAACTTCGATTATAAAACTTATATTTCTTACTAAATACTAAGGGTGTTCCATTGTAGTGTAATGGTTAGAAAGCTAGTCTCTTAGATAATTACTACGGAATAGCGAGTTCGATCCTCGCTGGATGTCCATACTTGCACCCTTAAATCACATTTTACACGTGACAATAACTATCTCACTAAACACTAA
>CM042154.1:42797392-42799892 GCA_023376005.1 Doryteuthis pealeii | reverse complement strand
AACCACTCAGAGTGAGGCAATCTGGCGAACTAATTCTAGCCATAGACACCACTTCCTAAGATGATGAGAAGAACTGTAATCGAAACCTTTCAGGATTTTCCAGAAAAATTGTATATAAAGCCTCTTGAATTTTCTGTTTACCATTTCCAATAAAGTCAGCGGTCTGATGAGACTCATAGGTATATACTGATACCTGCGGGTAGAAATAGATCTATAACCGGAAAATGTCCGCCTATTAAGTTTTTTATTTACCAATTATATTGCTCTCTTCAATAATATTGAACGTCGAGCTCTCAACTTGGACCTGAAAAACTCTACCATTCTGCTGTTGGAAAAAGATCCAACTTAGAATCATCCTAATACCAACTGACCTGGTAACCCATCTACGGACACACATATATATATATATACTATATATATATATATATATATATATATATATATATATTTGTGTGTGTGTGTGTGTGTGTGTGTGTGTATCTAAATGGTATACTCAGAAAGTCTACCCGTGTTTCACCATTCGGACCGTCAAGACTATCGGCGATGAATTAATTAAATTAATTAAAACAAACGGAAGAAAACAAAATACATTATCATAGACTCACCGCGTACAGTAGGAACGATGAGTTTTGTTTTGATTTTTTAATTGTTGCTTCATTTGTTTATCTGTTTAATTGTCGAGTCGCCATTTACGTCTATGAAGACGTTCAAAATTTCAGACCTTTTGTTTTGTAATTCTTTGAAATTATACGTTGCCATAGCTAATTTCCCTTCAAAGCATAAAAGACAGAATCTATTACCCGGTCTATAGATGCGTGGTGTTTTACATTTTCCCATTTCCCATTTTATGATAGGATATACCATATTAATTTTTGACGTCCCATATATTTAGAAAGAGTTGTGCTATGCATATATTTTGTATTTGTAAAGCTAGTTTTATGTTTGTATATATTTTTTTAAATAGCTTGTGTCGAGTCTAATTAGATCTTTTTACCATTACTTTGCTTATTAATTTGTACACAAGTTTTGTATACTAAGCAAACACTCTGGCATTTCCTGTTTAGAGGACACTTCGTTTCTTTATTATTACAATTGCATGGAATACTTTGTTTTTTTAGTCAATTTAGTAATGTTAGTTTTGCTGATATTTCCACCAATATTAGGTAAGCACGTATAACTTAATTTCCCAGTGTTTTTTATTAAATATTTGATATAATTTGTTTCCGGGTGTAAATGTTTTTAAGTCAACGGCTCTTGGTAACTGACAGCCTCCCGCCTATGCAATTTTCAAACCAATATATATATATATATATATATATATTATATATATTATATATATTATATATATATATATATAAAATGGATAAAAGTAACCTACTCGACTTTCATCGCCTGAATCGGCAGGGTTACATCCGCTGAATTAATCGAGTTTTCGATTAATGTCAGGTTCATCTATAAAAAAAAATAAGACCCATTTCAACGGTTATACATGGTACCAACTGACATTAATCGAAAACTCGATTAATTCAGCGGATGTAACCCTGACGATTCAGGCGATGAAATTCGAGTAGGTTACTTTTATCCATTTTATAAATAAAGTTTGCTCTACATTGTATTGAGCACTTTGTATTTGTTTTTTTCTCGGTCTTAACCCCTGGATACTGTGCGCTTCCAACGATCGTACTCGCACCCACTGGTAAGCCATACTCATCCATATATATTATATATATATATATATATATATATATATATATATATTATATATATATATATATATATATATATATATATATATATATATATATATATATATATATATATATATTATATTAACTGAGTTTAAAAAATGTTGAATGCACATCAGGAATGAATAAAACAAAACATCTTCGGCATAAAATAACCCAACAAGGGTTGACATGCCGTAAAACCCAACCAACCAATCAACCAACCAATGTAATACTTGGAGTCGTTTTATGCTATCAATGCAATATAATATTTTAGTATTATTTGTTAGAATTTATCGAAAATCCATTTGGATGTTCTATTTTTCTATGATGTATTTGTTGATATGTTTATGAATGGCAATAATGTTGGATAAATGGCAATTTAGTCTACGGGGGAGAGTAGTGCTGGCATTTCCGATGTCTGAATTAAGTGTTGTTTTATGATTTGTATTATCATTAGTATCGGAGATATAATCTTCCAGTGGACGTAAAAATTGATATACAATATTAGTTCTACATAGTTATTGTTGGCAAACAAGATATAGCAACTGTGGTTGTTCGTCAACAAAAAAAAAAGTTGTATAAAAAGGTAATCACTGAATCCTTGTCTGTAATTTTTGAGATATGACTACAAGAGAATCTGCTGCTTAAATAAAATACATTTTCACAGAGAGAGAGAGAGAGAGAGAGAGAGAGAGAGAGAGAGAGAGAGAGAGAGAGAGAGAGAGAGGGGGGGAGAGAGAGATACATATTTATATATACTAGCAAATGTATGC
>CM042154.1:42742392-42787392 GCA_023376005.1 Doryteuthis pealeii | reverse complement strand
CTCAGAGGCGCTCCGACAAATTGAAAATTTGATGGAAAAATGCGCCGATTGTCAAAAAGGGGGGGTCCCTTTTTTTTAAGAAAAGGAAGGTCTTATTCGTTGTTAATTTATATATTCGTACAGCTTCAGTCTCGACACGTTTATTTTAGGGTTGGGCACCTCGTGTGGTCCAATGGTTAGCGAGCTAGAGTAGTACACCATTGTTAGTAAACTGGGTGCTCCCTATTTATGACCTTGTACCAAACTAAGCTTAGGAATGATTAATTGGTGGTTTTTAATGACAAGTAAATTCACCTCGGGTTATTTTATGCATACAGGTTGGGGAATTAAGTTCATTATCCACTAATTGATAATATATATATATATATATATATAATATATATATATATATATATATAAGGGAAATATTTGTATATTATATATACATATATATTACATATTACATATTTACATATATTATATATAGATATTTAAAGTATGTGTGTATGTGTGTGTGTATATATATACACATAAATATATTATTCATATATGACTGAAATATGTTGATATAAATTTAAGAATTCCGTAGATTTTATTTTAACCACAACATTTTGGATATATGGTGTATTTTTCATGCGTTGATATATATATATATATATATATATATATATATATATGGGTGGGTGTGCGTGTGTGTGTGTTGATATATATATATAATGTGTGTGTGTGTGTGTGTGCGTGTGCGTCTGTGTGTACATATATACTTCTTTAATAGATATATATGAATACAATAGTGTACCTATATATGTTTATGTATAGTATATATATTAAAAATTCTATAACATGCACATAAACGGATCTCTCTCTCTCTCTCTCTCTCTCTCTCTCTCTCTCTCTATATATATATATATATATATATATATATATATATATATATACATTTTAGTTTGTACATATCAATCCTCCTGTTCATATCTCTATATTTCTGTCTATTGCTATCTATCCATTTATCTATCTATCTGTCTATTATAAGTTAGCTGTTCATATCTACAAGTTTAGATCAATAAGTCTGAGACAGCCTTACATATAAACGTTAACTGTAAATCCACCTGTATATCGTTTATTCCCTTCGATTAGCATTCACCATTGTAACAAATGTATTGACAATCCCGGAGATTATATAAAAATCAACCGGGACTTTAACGGATTACAGGTGTATATATATAATACGATTTCTTAGCACTGATGGCGAAGGGTAAATCCGTATAAAAGGAAAAAGGATTTACCAATGTTTTTTCTAAATATCTATAGATATATAAAGGACAATTGTGTGTATGTATGTATCTATATATATATTTACCAACCCCTCCGCACGAGCAGGATGTTACACAAGGTCAATTTCTTAAGCGGAGTTCAACAGGTTTGAATTCAGGGTTTTCCTTCTTCTAGACCGGTTGCCTAACCAAGGTTAAAGAGCCCAGTCTGCCCTACTATTTATCCATAGCTGGAGGGAGAGTAGAATTCATACCTTTCCCAAGGGTATTAGTGCAAAGTGAAATGCAATTACCCTATCCAGGATTTGAACCCGGGGCGACGAGTCCATTTCCCATGACTTTAACCATTACACCACGCGCTTCCAAAGCGTATGTATCTATATGTATGTATCTATATATGTATGTATGTGTGTATGAATGTCCGGAAGAAACTATGAAAATAAAACAACTAACGACAAAGTAAGTATACATACACATTCACTATCACCGGTTCTAACTTTTTGTGCAAAAATTATGAAGCTCACGTGACTTTCGGAAACATTTCTTCACGCTCAGAATTGCGGAGGCATGGAATAAGCTGCCCGCGTCTGTTGTAGGCTGCCAAAACACTGAATCTTTCAAAGCCTCCATCCTTCCTGTAGTCCGCCAACACTATACCTGATGCCTCTGTCCACACACATATGCACAAACGCGCACACATACATGCATATTACAACTGTAAACTGTTCATGTTTCTGACACTAATACATTATTTTGTATACTTGACATGAGACTTTGATGAGTTGTGGTGCACCTGAGCACTGTACACAATAAATTTCATTATTATTTAGATTATATATATATACGAAGATATTTGAAAATCAAAATATACATAGAAACAGTCTTGAAATTCTACTTAAAAATGTCCAGTATTTGTAAATCTCAAAAAAAAATAAATCAATACACCAGGGTTTCCCCACCAATCTACCCAGGTGACGCTGGGTAGATTCTTCTAGCCGCTTCTAGTTATCTTTTCACTTTTGCGCTCATTTCCATGATTACCTCTGTCCCTCGCCCCCCCCAGCTATGGGTAAAATAGTAGGCCAGACCAGGTTCTTTAATTTTGGTTAAGCAATCAGTCTGAGAGAAGGAAACCCTGAATTCAAACTTCAGAATTTGACTTTGTTTCACATCCTTAAAAAAACTGCTTCTACATCCCATGGATATCCAAATTGGTCGGTCAGTATAAAATTTTTCTCTGTGGGATATGCAACTGAATTAAGTGCATTTTATGAATATACTTAGGATACTCTTCAGAATATATATATATATATATATATATATATATATATATATATATATTATATATATAAGGAAAATGGGGTTGGAATGAATCCGACAGAATGAGGTAAAATATAAGGAATGAAAGAACAAAACTCAGACAAAAATGCTGATGAAGCCGAAATATACTATACATTTTTGTCTGAGTTTTGTTCTTTCATTCTTATATTTTACCTCATATATATATATATATATATATATAATATATATAATATATATATATATATATATTATATCTAGTAACCATAACAATAAAATGAAATATTAATTTTCTTCTGATTCATCGGATCTTATTATATTTAGTGATAAATACACTATACAATAAAAATGGATATCATTATGTCATATTCATTACTAAACTCTAGAGCACTGAAACTCTGAAGCCAAAAGTAAAATAGCACACACACGTGCGTGTGCGTGTGCGTGTGCGTGTGCGCGCATGTGTGTATGTGTGCAGAAAATGCTATCCAAAATTTAGATAGATATCAATAAACTTAGATGATCTATAGATAGATAGATAGATAGATAGATAGATAGATAGATATGCTGATCATTTATTAACTACATTATGATAATGAGATAGGACGATTGCTCTTTGGCTGAAGTAGTTCCTGTATTTATTCTAATGGATTGTTTGTTTATTGATTTTAACGGCATATCAACCCATCTGGGGTTATGTTATGCCCAAACGGTTAGGAAGTTATACATATCGTGTATTTATATTTATACATTTTGGTAATTGGTTTTTAAAAAGTTTTAGCATTATTGGGGATTATATTGTATGGTATTGAATTGTTTCATGTCTATATTCTATGGTATAATTTTATTTCTCTCAAAAAAGAGAGAATATCCTCCATGTTGACATTTTCAAATAGATCTTCCATATTGTTTGCTTTAAAATAACGGTTTCTGATGAGAGCAAGAAATCTGCATTCCATGAATAAGTGTTTAATTGTCAAAGGTGTTTATTTCTATTTTCTTTCATTTTTGGAGGGTAAATTGAAAAAGGTTTGCTTGTTTGTGGCACGAGTAAAACCAAACTTGGACAAAGAGCTCTCTCTCTCTCTCTGTCTGTCTTGGTCTCCATGTCTTTCTTTTCTATATTACAGAGGGGAACAGAATACCAAACCCTGAAATGTTTTGTCTTTCCACCTCTCTTCCACCTGTCTCATAATCACTCTTTAAAAAAGGTTAAAAAAGTTTAGTGTTGTGGAAATCATGAGAAATGTACAAAATATTGAACTGCAATTCAACATAAATTGCAATGAGTTGAAATACATCTTAAATGTACAAGTCCAATGAAAAAGTTAAATATGCAGAATGGAGAACCTTTGCTGTTATATTTGGTATACGTGGAGCAATACATTTATTTTTAAAATTTTATTTTTGATTTCTTAATATCAGCTTTAAGACCCTATCAGGTTTATTGACTCCCTTTTGACCCCCAGCGGAGGGGGATAATAAATATCATTAATAATAGATATCTAGGTAATAGATAATAATATACAAAATGTAGAATATTTGCTGTTATTTGGCATACATAAAGTAGCGAGGGGGAGTAGTTGAATTCATACCTTTCTCAAGGGTATTAGCGGTATGTGAACGGTAGCTTCGCCCAGGATTGGACGAAGCTACAGTTCACATAGCGCTAGTACTCTTGGGAACGGTATGAATCTAACTACTCTCCCTCCAGCTATGGGTAAATAGTAGGGCAGACTGGGCTCTTTAACCTTGGTTAGGCAACCAGTCTAGGAGAAGGAAAACTCTAAATTCAAACCTGTTAAACTCTGCTTAGGATGGTCACTACTAGAATAGGCTCAGTCCTAATTAGTGATCTATTTCACTTATAATAATCTATTTATTTGGGTGGGTGCAGGATGGACTTCACGTGGCGTAATGGTTAGCAAGGCAGATTAGCAAACCATCAGATGCAATTTAGTATAATACCCAGGGAACTCGTTTATTAGAGTTAAGTAATCGGTCTATTAAAAAAAAAAGGATATATGACAGTTTTCGACTACTAAAGTTCAGCATTCGACCCACACGACGTTTTATAGTCTCACTTCTGACCCTAGGCGTTTGTCGATAGTCCCACCACTCCCATCCCCAGTTGTCAATATCGACCATTGGACTAAGAAAATCCTTAGCTCCAGACTCGTGGAAGAAAATGGAGTCTTTTGATGTAGGTATTTAAAAAAAGAGAGGTTTTACGCTGCTGTTGTTGCTGCTCCCTTCTGTCTAAAACAGACATTGGGGCCGAGTCATGCGTCCACTTTCAGCAGAGCTGACGTCGCACAAGTAATTGGAACAGCATAAAACGAACCACGTCAAAGACGTCCCTAATCAAAAGAGATGTTCATTTTCCTTCCGCGATAAAAACGAGGACGGAGGTGGAGCCGTCAGAGGAAATACCATCCCCGTCTTTTCATTCGACCCCTCCTTGTCTTCTTCTTCTTCCGACTCAGTTCTATCCCCTCCCTCCTACACGACTCCTTTTCACCTTTCTTCTTCTTTGGTTATTTTTTTATTACTCAGTTAAAGAAAAGCAAAAAAGACATTAAAAAAAGCGAAACGTGTCCCTGAATCTTCTTCAATCACCATTCCAAGCGTCCCTTTCGTTTCGTTTCGTTCCGTTTTCGTTCGTTTGTTTGCCTGAATAAGTTTATTGTTGCAGAAAGTAGTCCATTGGCGGAGACCTATGTACACACAAAATAATCCTACGCGCCTGTGCAGTTACCGTCGTGTAAAGAGCAAATACTATCTTTACAGTGTGTTAATTAGCCTTGCAGTCCTCTCTCAAAAGGCTCTTACACAACATCAAAGAGACGAAAGAGAGCAAATTTGGAGAAATTCCGCAGACGATATGATAATAAGCCATGCTACGATCGCTTGAGGGCAACAGGTTTGACCTCAGGCGGTATGTGGCGTATTTATTCTCACGGGTTTCTTTAAATGACATAGAATCAACACATAAAATAATTGTTTGTTACGTAGCTGTTGCTAAGTATTCTTTTCTTAGTCAATGAATTGGGTATTTTTAAAGATGTGGATATATGGAATTTACTTATATCCAAACGGCCTAAATATCATAAAAATAGTGTGAAAAAAAAGGGGTCGTTGGTGGAGATATGAAATAAATTTTATACTTTATTGCATCCAGAGGCATATATCTGAGGTGGAGGTCTGTTTACCCCCCCCCAAAAAAAAACCCCCCAAAAAACACACACCTTGAGCCCTTAATAAAAAGCTACCCCTTTTATAAATAATAGTTCACCTACAGCATTTAAAATAACAAACATCTCTAAAAGTTGCCTTACGGAGCCAAATTCTAGTTAATACCTCTGATTGCATTGAGTGATAAAAGACAATTTTAGTATTTCCCACTCTAGTCCCGTAACCTGGTGTAATAAGTAATTGAGAGTTACCTCCCCTATTTTATTATTACCTCCCCTTTGGAGAACTCTTTGGTGATTACAAGAGTATATAAGCTCTCAGTAAACTGTACCATTATTCTAAGTAGAATAAAGCTTTCTTAAGCCTATCCGTGTTATCGTTTATCATTACACCCGGTTTTGTCGTGAAAGGCGTTACTCATGTAGCGTGTCTTGGGGGGGGGGGAAATCGTCAGACGGAAACCATCACTCTCCATGTCTATAACTGGTTTGAATTCAGAGTGTTCCTCCTTCTAGACCGGTTGCCATACCAAGATCAAAGAGCGTAGCCAGTCTTACTATTTACCCATAGCTGGAGGGAGAATAGCTGCATTTTACATGCCTTTCCCAAGGGAATATATTTTCCTGACCTTCCACCAGGCTGGATTAACATGAAGTCTTTTTAACATAGGGAATTTACCCAACCCGTTTGCTACGTCCATTACACAATATCGCAAGTATGGGACATCCAGCGAGGATCGAACTCACTATTCAGTAGAATGGATATGCGAGACTAGTTTGCTAACCCCCACACCACGATAGGACGTCCTAACTTTTGCAAGGGTATTAGCGCTATGTGAAATCCAAACAGCCTATCCAGGATTTTGAACTGAATTAGCCGAGTCCACTTCATACAACAATAACCGTTACGCAACGGTCTTTTAAAACTGTTATTCCTAAACCTTTCTTGCTTGGGCGTAACTTAAGGAGCAAGAAAAATATTTTCGCGTACATACAAAGATATTTATCTTAAGCATGTTTTATTAAAAACAGATTATCTTTAAAAGTAAAAAATTGCCAGATGTTTTGATTTCTGAAGTTTTAAACAAAAATCGTATGAAAATTTCCTACTCATAAGCACTTTCCTGGCCTTGTCACCGGGGCTTAAAATCTATTCCAGCATATTTGCATATACTTTTTCAATGCTCACATAGTAACATCAAATCCCGGACGAGGCTATTTGCATTTCAAATTGGGAAAGGTATGCATCCAAATATTCTCCTCCCAGCTATGGGTAAATTTTGGACAGACTGGGTTCTTTAACCTTGATCAGGTAACCAGTTTAGCGCTATGGTCTGGGTGGTTTTAATTCTAACCCAAATCACAGTCACTTTCATGTTCTACAGCTTTTTCAGATCTTTGACAAAGTCCAGATATTTGTCTAGCTTTTAGCCCTCTTTCACTTTCACTCTGCTGGAACGGAAAAATCCACTATATTATTAATTCCTTTCTTCTTGTTAATTAAAACCGTGGGGATTAAAATAAAACGAAAATAAAATTAGAACAGAAAACAACAAACACCCATAGTGCCTTCACCGGAAGTACCCTCTGCGCATGTCCGACAAAAAGGACTGTCCCCCCCCCCAAAGTATCTCACAGCCATCTTTCGTGTCAGGCCTTAACTGGGTCTAGTCGCACCTACTAGCTAGGGGTATATTCCCTTGCTACAGGCTACTATGACCTGGTCAATAAAGCCCAAGTCATAAAGCCACCTTCTGCCTTTGTCTCTTTCCTTTTCGAGCTTTTTCGTTCCTTTTCAGCTTACCAACCCACAAGAATGAAGAATCAGCTTTATTGGAGATAGGATACAAGTACGAACAAACTAAACCTTACCCCATAAAACCATGTCTGACCTTCAAGCGTGGATTGGTTAATCTTTTCATATTTAATGTTATCCAATTCATATGAAAATATCATGTATAAAACTTCAGAATCGATAAAACTTTTTGGCTACCGAACGACGCTATTTAACAGAGACCCGAAATATATACAACCAAAAATATGACTTAAAGGTTTAATTTCTCATTAGCTATTGCACCACTTACACCATTAAACTAAGCTTGGTAAACGACAACTTCTATAAGCAACCTCAAACCTTTCCCAAGGGTATTAGTCCGAAAGTGAACGTAATAGCTTCACTAGAATTCGAACTCACTTACTACGATGTCGCAGTCTAGCAATTTAGCCATTACACCACTTACACCATTAAACTAAGCTTGGTAAACGACAACTTGTATAAGCAACCTCAAACCTTTCCCAAGGGTATTAGTCCGAAAGTGAACGTAATAGCTTCACTAGAATTCGAACTCACTTACTACGATGTCGCAGTCTAGCAATTTAGCCATTACACCACTTACACCATTAAACTAAGCTTGGTAAACGACAACTTCTATAAGCAACCTCAAACCTTTCCCAAGGGTATTAGTCCGAAAGTGAACGTAATAGCTTCACTAGAATTCGAACTCACTTACTACGATGTCGCAGTCTAGCAATTTGCCATTACACCACTTACACCATTAAACTAAGCTTGGTAAACGACAACTTCTATAAGCAACCTCAAACCTTTCCCAAGGGTATTAGTCCGAAAGTGAACGTAATAGCTTCACTAGAATTCGAACTCACTTACTACGATGTCGCAGTCTAGCAATTTAGCCATTACACCACTTACACCATTAAACTAAGCTTGGTAAACGACAACTTCTATAAGCAACCTCAAACCTTTCCCAAGGGTATTAGTCCGAAAGTGAACATAATAGCTTCACTAGAATTCGAACTCACTTACTACGATGTCGCAGTCTAGCAATTTAGCCATTACACCACTTACACCATTAAACTAAGCTTGGTAAACGACAACTTCTATAAGCAACCTCAAACCTTTCCAAGGGTATTAGTCCGAAAGTGAACGTAATAGCTTCACTAGAATTCGAACTCACTTACTACGATGTCGCAGTCTAGCAATTTAGCCATTACACCACTTACACCATTAAACTAAGCTTGGTAAACGACAACTTCTATAAGCAACGTCAAGCCTTTCCCAAGGGTATTAGTCCGAAAGTGAACGTAATAGCTTCACTAGAATTCGAACTCACTTACTACGATGTCGCAGTCTAGCAATTTAGCCATTACACCACTTACACCATTAAACTAAGCTTGGTAAACGACAACTTCTATAAGCAACCTCAAACCTTTCCCAAGGGTATTAGTCCGAAAGTGAACGTAATAGCTTCACTAGAATTCGAACTCACTTACTACGATGTCGCAGTCTAGCAATTTAGCCATTACACCACTTACACCATTAAACTAAGCTTGGTAAACGACAACTTCTATAAGCAACCTCAAACCTTTCCCAAGAGTATTAGTCCGAAAGTGAACGTAATAGCTTCACTAGAATTCGAACTCACTTACTACGATGTCGCAGTCTAGCAATTTAGCCATTACACCACTTACACCATTAAACTAAGCTTGGTAAACGACAACTTCTATAAGCAACCTCAAACCTTTCCCAAGGTATTAGTCCGAAAGTGAACGTAATAGCTTCACTAGAATTCGAACTCACTTACTACGATGTCGCAGTCTAGCAATTTAGCCATTACACCACTTACACCATTAAACTAAGCTTGGTAAACGAACTTCTATAAGCAACCTCAAACCTTTCCCAAGGGTATTAGTCCGAAAGTGAACGTAATAGCTTCACTAGAATTCGAACTCACTTACTACGATGTCGCAGTCTAGCAATTTAGCCATTACACACTTACACCATTAAACTAAGCTTGGTAAACGACAACTTCTATAAGCAACCTCAAACCTTTCCAAGAGTATTAGTCCGAAAGTGAACGTAATAGCTTCACTAGAATTCGAACTCACTTACTACGATGTCGCAGTCTAGCAATTTAGCCATTACACCACTTACACCATTAAACTAAGCTTGGTAAACGACAACTTCTATAAGCAACCTCAAACCTTTCCCAAGGGTATTAGTCCGAAAGTGAACGTAATAGCTTCACTAGAATTCGAACTCACTTACTACGATGTCGCAGTCTAGCAATTTAGCCATTACACCACTTACACCATTAAACTAAGCTTGGTAAACGACAACTTCTATAAGCAACCTCAAACCTTTCCCAAGAGTATTAGTCCGAAAGTGAACGTAATAGCTTCACTAGAATTCGAACTCACTTACTACGATGTCGCAGTCTAGCAATTTAGCCATTACACCACTTACACCATTAAACTAAGCTTGGTAAACGACAACTTCTATAAGCAACCTCAAACCTTTCCCAAGGGTATTAGTCCGAAAGTGAACGTAATAGCTTCACTAGAATTCGAACTCACTTACTACGATGTCGCAGTCTAGCAATTTAGCCATTAACACTTACACCATTAAACTAAGCTTGGTAAACGACAACTTCTATAAGCAACCTCAAACCTTTCCCAAGGGTATTAGTCCGAAAGTGAACGTAATAGCTTCACTAGAATTCGAACTCACTTACTACGATGTCGCAGTCTAGCAATTTAGCCATTACACCACTTACACCATTAACTAAGCTTGGTAAACGACAACTTCTATAAGCAACGTCAAGCCTTTCCCAAGGGTATTAGTCCGAAAGTGAACGTAATAGCTTCACTAGAATTCGAACTCACTTACTACGATGTCGCAGTCTAGCAATTTAGCCATTACACCACTTACACCATTAAACTAAGCTGGTAAATGACAACTTCTATAAGCAACGTCAAGCCTTTCTGCCAGACTAAGCAAAGTTACGTAAATAATAACAACATTGTCATTAGAAATATTTCGCTTTTATTTAGATCAAGTGGTTTCTATTTCTTTTTTTCTTTTTTTTTCTTTTATGTTTTAATTGATTCGTCTACAGACTTAACTGTCAATGAAATAAAGTAATTCTGTAATAAATTGCTGGTTTCACTTTTAAATTATACAAATGGTCTCATGCAACAACGTTAAATAATGATCAAAGCATTTCATTGTGTCCTTTGACTTTGAAGTTAGTTAACTCATTTACTAGCAAGCAGTTGGTGTTGAAAATGGAAA
Organism: Doryteuthis pealeii; assembly: GCA_023376005.1. Lineage (NCBI taxonomy): Eukaryota > Metazoa > Mollusca > Cephalopoda > Myopsida > Loliginidae > Doryteuthis > Doryteuthis pealeii. Next base: position 42,776,557 of record CM042154.1, on the reverse strand, counting down.
AGCGTTTTGTCGGTTTTCATTAAAAATAATAAAAAAAATTAATGTAGTGCTGATTACCGATTGACTATCTGTGAAATTAATAGAAAAGAGAACGACAAATATTTTACTGGCCACCTGCCGTAGAATGTTGGATAACAAATGAGATCTGCTATATTATCTACAACTGCTTCTATCGGATGCTGCTCCCAGAACAAATTCTATAAGCTATCCAGAAAGAATAATGTTTATGTTCTGTTTTTGGCGTATTCATTTTGGGACATCTTTCTTCTCTTTTTCCTTTATGTAGTAAGTTATTTACCCACCCCTACGAAAAGCTCCTAAAAAAAGCTTTCCTCCTCACTTCTTGTAATAAGTAACTGAGTTTCCCCTACCCTTCTAATAACTATATAAACTGGTCAAAAATCTACCACTGTATTCTATGTAGAATAAAGCTTCTACAAGTCCGACCGTGTTTGTTTGCTTACTACCACACTTCTTAATTTATTTATTTACTACTTAGCACTCGACACGTGGTTTCTGGTTTAGTTTGAGATTATTAAATTTAGAAGCGGGGATGTTTTGAAGCTAATTTTTCTTTTCATCTTAAGTATGCTATATTGCGATAAGATCTTTACAACAAAAAATGACAAAACTCATCGAAGGAGTACAAAGAAAAGTTACTAAAGTAGTGAATGATTAAAAAAAAAAAATTATAAAAATTAACTTTACCAAGTTGAACTTATCAACGAACCAGAGGAGATATGATTGAAGTCCATAAAATAGATACTTATGGGTTTTATTCAACAAATTTTAATCTATTAAACGTTGGTCAAAAATCAATAGCCAGGGTCGTAAAGTAAAACTCTCAAAAAGATTTTGCAAAGACAAAATTATTTTAGTAACAGGGTTGTAGATTCATGGAATAAACTACCATCATCAGTAGTGAATGTCCCATCTTTTAATTCTTTTAAGGCAAAGTTGGATGAGTTGTGGAAAGAATATTCAGTGGAAATAAGATAAATGTTTTAAATATAAGGAACAGCTGACAGGTCTCAGGCCTAAAATTCAAAATCTCTATTTTATTACTTAAGAATAAAAGAAATTTGAGATGGTAATTTTCAGATTAGCATATTAGTTTGGCAACTCTTTCAAATCACAATATGATTACCCCATATAATATATATATATATATATATATATATATGATCTCTCTCTCTCTTCTCTCTCTCTCTCTCTCTCTCTCTCTCTCTCTCTCTAATTCGCTTTCATAGTTTCTAAAACAATGTTTCTACTCAGTCATATCTACGAGGGTGAGTTAAAAAGTAATGCCATTTTGTTGAGGAAAAACCGAACGAGTCATAATTTTGACTGTTTGAAAAAAGAAAAAGGAAACCGAATGAGTCTGGATAATAAATATTGCAAAGTGCTCAATACGTACTTGCAGAGCCGGATCATCAAGGTAATTCTTGTTGGTGAAACCTGGGTAATTACTATATATATATATATATATATATATATATATATATATATATATATATATATATATATATATATACCTTGATCTGTTTGACCCATAGATGGAACCCTAACAGTTACTACCAATCCAGGTTAGAGTAAACCTGAGAGTATTGGCAGTGAACGGGTAATTAACGCTGCCGAGAGCTCTAAAATTGGAATCTCATCACTAGATGCAGTTTAGCATCATGAAACAATAAGGATCGTAAAACTCATTCAAGAAATCAACCTCCAGTGTTGTGTAGTGAAATGCATTATTTAGAAGAAACTGAGGTTAAGTAAGCTAAAGAGAAGCACTCATGGCGTGTTGATGATACCATACTTTTTTCCAGAGGAAGTCCCTTGCCAATCATTAATTTACGACAAAGTTCAAGACGACGATTAAGATTGTAAGACAGAAAGTGTCAACCAGAAGTCACTGTCCCTTCAGTATTTGAGAATACTGGAAACTCTTTACAAATAAAAATATTCTGGTACATTGAGATGCAGCAGACGGTCCTATCAAAACTATAATCGCCCCTCTCCCTCTCTATCTTTCTTTCTTATTCTGTCTGTCTGTCTGTCTGTCTGTCTCTATATATTTGAGAAGATAAGTGGAAAAATATAAACATATTTGTATGGATGAAATTTAATTTAATATTTATTTGATTTAATTTCATCCATACAAATATATTTATATTTTTCCATTTATCTTTTCAACATATGTCGGATTATTTCCTTATTTTCTTTACCCCCCTATATATATATATATATATATATATATATATATATATATATATATATATATATATATATATATATATATATGCATCTGTTTGTCTAATAGAATTATCGAGAAAACGGGACATTTTAGTATAGACTATTGTATAAATTACCTCAAGATTTCCCCGGCAACGAAAGTCAAATAGGTTTCCAATCGATTAGGATACCGGTAGCCGAGTTATGGGTACATTTTGGGTATCCTAACTAGTAAAACCAAGATCTTATGCACACCACTACGATTATCTCCCTTGTTTTTCATTCTTTCGAAATCAAGGCCGAAAATATTCTTAGTTGCTTTTTCTTTCTTTCTTTCTTTGTTGCTCTTTTTTTCATTATTATTTAATCTATCTATCTCTGTTTCTTTCTTTCTTTCTTTCTCAGCCTGTTTCTATCTATCTATCTATCTCTCTTTCTTTCTTTCTTTCTTTCTTTCTTTCTTAGTTGATCCTTTTTTCATTATAATTTAATAACTTTTCTATTTGTCCTTTCTTTCTATGTCTCATTCATCTTAAGCGCCCCCTTCCTTTTTCCTTCCCCAACCTTGATTCTGGTAATTTCCCTCCTTCATCTTCAAATCTTTTTTTCTTTTTCTGTCTTCCCGCATTTTCTCTGTTTGTTTTTCCCCTCTGATTTTTATTTTCCTTCTGATGCTTCTATTGTTAAATTCAGGGCAAACGTCCTTTTCCCTTTCTCTTCTTTTTGCAACCGTGGCGCCCCGCGCATATTTTCCAGCATTTTGTCGAAAGAAGAATTCACTGAGATGAAAGATGTGGCGTTTCGCAAATACGAATTTCTCGCCTAAGCCAACAAATCCCGTTTGAACAAATCGGCGCGCACATTTTACATACGGGCACGCATAGTCACATTCATTGTAGCGGAGAAAGATACAAGCCAGAATCGAAAAAGAGAAAACACCAAACAGGGACTTTACGTTCAAAGAGAAAAGAAATTAAGAGAAAAAAAAGAATAGAGACGACTTTATACATGGATGGGTTGAGCAAATACACCAGTTTTAACGATAATTTCCTCCCTCTTTTAACTCTTTCGGTCTCTCCATTTATTTATTTATTTGTACATTGTATATGTATATAATTTATTTTCTATAAAAATACAATTTCTATATATGCAAGGACACGCACACCAACACCCCTCTACACACATTCACAGAGGATGTGTTTGGTGCGTAACGGTTATAGCCTTGAGAAATGGATACGACCAGCCAAGTTTAAATCCTAGAGGAGACTGTGTTTCTCTTCAAGCTAAAGCTCTTGGAAAAGGCATGGGTTCATCTCTTCTCCCTATACCGTAATTATTTGTGTATAAGACCCACTATTTTTCCAGATCTTTCAGCCCAAAAGTTAGGGTTGTGCACCCCCAGGGAACCACCCCCTTTAATTAAAATGAAATATACTTATCCAAGTACCCCGAATAATGTAGTTTCAGAATATATATGATTATGAGGTGGAGCTTTTCACTCGTGCTAGACCAGTTTGAGGTGGAGCGCCTCATCTACCATTTACTTCCCACTTTACCACACAGATCCAAGGTATGCTACTCATGTACTGAGTTGGTGAGGGCTGGTACGAATTCAGAACCTTGTTGTTCATAGTTTACTGTCAGATCAATGATTCAGAAAAAAATGGTTGATTTATTAACTCTTTGCCTACTTTAAGCTACTCACATTGGCTTTCTAACTACTGCAATCCTACCTACCAAAAACTGATAGTTCATTATAATTGAGCAGAAGGACTCGGATACACAGGAGCTATATATTTTTCAGGCCACATATATTCTTCAGGCCACATGCCTCACTATATTCGGGATGTGATGATTGAAAATAAGTTATGTCTCTAGTCCAAACTAATGTGTTTTACGCCGTCACAAAGAAATATTCACTGGAATGTGTGTTTGTTTATAATTTTGTTTCTCTTAATATAAACTTATTTTTGTCGCAAGCTTGTTGCATTTTTGCATAAACATGCCCGTGAATTTGTCCTAAATACTATGTAATTTTTGTTTTGTTTAAAAACATTATGTAAATTATATAAAAGCTTAGTTATAGTCAGTACGAACCGATAAAAGTTTAACAAATGCTAAATTTAGGTTAGATTTAGTTCCTATAAATTCTAAAGGTTAGTATGCATTATATACGAGATATAGGGCCGGGTTAGCTCAGTTGGTAGAGCGTTCGGCTAGAAACAACAAGGTTCTTAGTTCGATACCGGCCCTCGCCAACTCAGCGTATGAGTAGTACAGGGATCTGTACGGTAAAGTAAGGAGCTGATATATTATATCTATATATATAGGTGTGGCGCTCCACCCTAGACGCAAAAACAATCTCCTTGGTCTAGCGCTAGTGAAAGGGGATAGACTCCCTCGCTGATTGGCTGATACCGACAATAGGCCACCTCTACACATATAGTGTGTCTTAGTCAGGAATAGTCTGATGGAGCCCATCTCTTTCCATATCTAACAACTGGATTGAATTCAGAGTTTTTCTTCTAGACCGGTTGCCTTACTAACGTTAAAGCGCCCAGTCTGTCCTGTTATTTACCGATTGCTAATGGGAGAATAGATGGGTTCATAATTTTCCAAGAGGTATTAGCACTATGGGAAACAACCCCGTTCGGGATTTGAACTCAGGTAGCCAACGTCACTTTCTATGACTATAATCGTTACAATATACTGACTTCGGAATTAAATAACTCAAGGATTGGCGCCGTAAAATCTATCAACTACAGGTATCACGTAGCTAGTATCAAATTAATATCTTTATTGCCCTCTTTAATGAAAATGTCTCTTTACATGCATATTTTTATGATATCAATGATCCGTGCTAAGAGGGCATAAATCTGCTTTTCGCTCGGTCATGCAGCAGCAATTTTGAATATTCAATAAGCTATGTTACCAATCTTATGATATTTTACTAAATGTCCTTGTTTTTGTTTTTCTGTCATCTCTGTCATAACGCACGTATGAAAAGGCATGTAGCAAGTAATACTTAGTTCTCGTGTATAATTTGCATGCCTAGCTTTTAGGCTTAAAAATCTGGAAATAAAGTGCGTATTATACACAAATAATTATGGAAAAATTATATATATATATATATATATATATATATATATATATTACGAACGTAAAAAGCTTTTGGTTATTTCCCTTAACTCCAACATAAAAAAGGGGAACCACTCTGATTGACTGATAAATTATTTATTTATTTATTGATCTACTAGGAAAAAAGAAGACGGGGTTAGGGTTAGTGTTTAGGGTTAGGGTTTAGGGTTAATTTAATGGGAAATAAATAAATAATTTATCAGATCAGAGTGGTTCGCCTTTTTATGTTGGTGTTATAGGAAATAACCAAGCTTTTTATCAATGAGTAACGGTAATATAGTATCCATAATCTTATATTGTAGGTTTTAAACTTGTTCTACTATTATAGCATTGATCAATATTTCTATGCATACACTTTTCTTATTTGGTGTTCTTCCACTGTTATAGTACCACAAGGAAATATGTAAATGTTTTATTTTTTGTATTTCTGTCACTTTCGTCAAGGATTCTGTCGATGAGGCTGAGAATAAACTGATTTTATCCACTGATGAGGAATAAAACCCACCCTTGAAAAAGAATGTTTCTGGAGATTTTGTTGGCAAACGGTCCAAATCGAATACTAATAAACTTTAAACATATCTATAAGTCCCATAGATGGGCTAACATGTACTACCACTCCGGGTCATAGTAGACCTGGGAGTAATGGTAAGGGTTTCTCTACACTTCCTACATCTCTAGAACTGAAGCATCAGCATCAGATGCAGTTTAGTGTCATACTCAGGACACCCACTTTTTGTAGGGCCTTACCCATCTACATGAGATACAGTCAGCGTATTTTATAACCCTAAACGAGCCAACTGAAATATGACGACCTCATTTCGCCATTGATAAATAGCTTTCCACGTTCGTGCAATATTCAAAATAGTACAAAACTGTGATATTAAATTATAATATCCTGCTCAGCAAGCGCCTTTTTTTGTATAATAAGCCATTTATAAAGTCGACGGACGAGTGGCTTATTGTCGGTATCAACCAGACAGCGAGGGAGTCTATCTCTTTTCACTAGCGCTAGACCAAAGAAATTGTTTTTGCCTCTCAGGTGGAGCGCCACACCTACCACCAACTTCCCACTTTACCGCACAGATCCCAGTACTACTCATACGCTGATTTGGTGAGGGTCGGTATTCAACCCAGAACCTTCTGGTTCCAAGCCGGATGCTTTACTAATTGAGCTATGCCATTTATAAATAGAACAAAAAGTGCCATTTTAGAGCGGATTACTCTGTCCCCCAAATCGTTAGGATTTCAATTAAATCACAGTCCTTCTGACCCCTTTTTTTATTTAATCCCCTGAGGAGTTTTATTCTGAACCAATAGCCTCTATCCGGCCTGTAGAGTTATTGTTAGTTCTGAGCTGCCTAATAGCCATCCATAGAAGACTGATTCGCGTATGTTTGTTTTAAAAGTGCGTCTAATGGGCCAAGAGATTATATCATTGAGTCGACATAATAACGGCCATTACAATTTCTGATGCTACTGCAGTCGCTTTGGTATTGTTTGGCATTTTAATACCCATCGGCTTAATTGGATCTGGGTGGTTGTTGACCAATTGGCTCGCGTGGATTTGTGTGGATCTGGGTGGATGGGTGCAAGAACTTTGTTTGTTGCATGCGTCCGTGTGTGTGTGTGTGTGTGTGTCTGCGGGGAGTTGAGGCACGGGTTGAACTACTGACAAAAAAAAAAAAAGAAAAAAAAAGAAAAGAAAAAAGACCAAAATAAATTTATCTACCCTATTTTGGATGCGGCACGAGGGTCTTTTTTTTTTTTTTAACCATGAGAGATCCCATGTATGCGTGGGATTAAGAAAGGCAAAAGAGAGAGAGAGAGAGAGAGAAGAGAGAGAGAGAGAGAGAGAGAGAGAGAGAGAGAGAGAGAGATACATACATACATACATACATAAATGTTGGTTTGGTTGGTTAGTGGCCAGGTTTATAGCATATCATATGTTGACTGTATACCCTGCAGGGGGTGTATATTTAACCAATAACTCCGCCACTAGTAGAATTTGACACATTTTTTTAAAGGGAGTAAAGCTGGTTTGAATTCCGAGTTTTCCTTCTCCTATATTGGCTGCCTTCAAGGGTAAAATGTCTAGTCTGATCTAGTATTTACCTATAGTTGGGGTCGGAGATGAATTCATGCATTTCCTAAAAGTATTAGTTCGAATGGAAAGGCCAATAGCCGTGTCCAGGATTTTTAACAGAGTCATTGATTTCATTTCCTACGACAGTAACTGTTACGCTCAAAAAGAGGTTTCTTAGGGCCAAATAATTTTTTTTTTTACAATAAATGTGAAATAATATAGTTAATTCCGAATGATATAAAATAAATACCATATCTATTAATAATGGAGATTCGCTTCCGGTTTTTGTCTGTAACAAAAATTACGTCACTGCTTACGTGCTTAATGTGCCATTACCCAAAATCGTCATAACATAAATACACTCAAAATTTGATTAGATAATTAGACAGTCCTCATTGTTTTTTAAAACAAGTTTTAATAAATACATGACTGGTATTATATAACTATATATAGTTTGTTTTATTTTAATACATATTTAAAGTTTACATTTTAAATTGTTTTATTTTTTAATCTTTTAATGAATTTGATGATTTTACTTACTTAGGGTACAAACTTGCTAACATTGAATTTTTACTCCCACTCCTCAGGCAATATGTTTCAAAAATTTATTTTTACATTGCCCGGAGGGTGTTTTTTTATTTTGTACTAGTATATATAAAGGAGTCAAGTCTGTTTTTGGTATGTACGTTTCGTGTAAGAAAAGAGACGCCACTGAGCATTAGAATAATGTGTACACATTGATACGTTCATAATAAGGAAAAGCATAGATTTTTATTTTTATTTTTACTGATTAGATGATATAATTCCTTAATTAAAAATCAGTAATACACGAATTCTTAGCGATTTAAAAAAATGATAAGGAATTTGATAAATTATCTTTCTCTTATTTCCTTTCTTACTCCTCTCTTTCCCGTCTTCTCTCTCTTTCTCCCCCTGGTGTTCCTCAAATCCTTCTAACCCGGTCACGGACGGGGTACTTCTGTATTACACACACACACACACACACACACACACACATACATATATATATATATATATATTATATTATATATATATATATATAATCCAAAAGTCCAGAGATGAAATCTTCCTTACGACATAGGTTTTTTTTTTTAAAACAACTTGTCGCAGTTTGAGAGCTCAATGTGTGCTCTTATTGTTAGAGTCACAGAGCAAATTTATATTTAAATAAATAACAAAAGACTTAGAGATCTTGCATTATAGACTATTTCAGGGAGCTTAGACAAAAATGTCTAATTCTCCCGACTCATCAGATGCGAATGATGAATTCTTTATTTTTAAGGCATTTGAAAACAGATTTTTTTTTATATGTGGGTGTGTGTATAGGTTTATATATATGTGTGTATATGTATATATGTGTATGTATATATATGTGTATGTGTATATATATGTATATATATGTATATATGTGTATGTGTGTATATATAGGTATGTGGGTGTGTGTGTGTATGTATGTGTGTGTATATATATGTATGTTTATGTATAAGTTTGTATAGGTATGTAGGGGTGTGTATATTTGAAGCGATATGGAAAGAAAATAAAATAAATTAAGTTAAACATAAACTACTAAATAGTTGAACAGGGGTGTCCCTGAATTCTGAATTAATTGAATTAACAGTAACTCCTGACAAATTACCGACAAGCGGTCAGATATCTTTGGTTTTATTATTATTGTTTACCATCATTTGTATTTTTATTCCTATTTTTATTACTCTACAGCTGAGCAGGACAGGACAATTTAAAAGGAAGGAAAAAAAAAATCTGTTTTCAAATGCCTTAAAAATAAAGAATTCATCATTCGCATCTGATGAGTCGGGAGAATTAGACATTTTTGTCTAAGCTCCCTGAAATAGTCTATAATGCAAGTTCTCTAAGTCTTTTGTTATTTATTTAAATATATATATTATATATATATATATATATATATATATATATATATATATATATATATCATCATCATCATCATCATGTCGCGCTTTCAGCGCGGATATCCATGACAATCTCTCTCCATCCGTCCCTATCGCTCATCATTCTCGGGAGGTCCTCTATGCAGCATCCTGCATCCGCACAGAGCTGATCAACGTATGTTTTTGCTGGTCGGCCCACGCTGGCTTGTCCATGTGCTGGCTTCCATATTGCCCTAACACACACACACACACACACACACACACACACACATATATATATATATTATATAATATATAATATATATATATATATGTGTGTGTGTGTGTGTGTGTGTGTGGTGTTAGGGCAATATGTCAACATAAAGTTAAGTGTATTAGAAATCGTGCTTATTTCTTCATTGAACTTATTGACATTAATTAATATTTTGTCATTCTTATGCGTAAATGTAATCTGAACTGGTCGTATTCATGTATCCGTTAAAAGTGGATGTGTTTTCATACAACGAATGCATGCAATTAGTCATATTGAGAGCTATTAGCCGATCAATAAATGCCAGCTATTTTGTTTTGAGCAATAAAAAGCGAACAACTGTTTTGACTGTCGACTGGCTGGCTAGCTGGGTGTCATGGCGGCCGGGAGGTCCTGTTGGAGCCGAATAATTGACACAAGATTATCCTGCGGATTAACACAGACAATAACAGCCTTATGCTCTACAGATGACCGTTATTTCGTTTGTTCAATAAACGAATTGAGCAAGTTGGCACAGAAGGAATACAAAAATAGGCATGTCTGGGTGGGAAGGATTATTCACCGGAAAATGTGCAAACCACCGAGATTTGACAAATAAGATTCAGTTTTAGAGAATATATATATATATATATATATATATATATATATATATATATATATATATATATGTGTGTGTGTGTGTGTGTGGTGTGTGTGTGTGTGTGAATGAAGATAGGAGGGTTGGGATAAATCCGACTGTATGAGGTAAGGTAAAAGGAAAAGTGGACAAAAAACACACTGATGAAGTTCCTCGCTTAAAGCGGAACGAAATATTTCTCTCCTACTTCTACTTGTTTGAGTTATTATTTTTTGTCCACTTTTCCTTTTACCTTATCTCATATATATATATATATATATATATATATATATATATATATATATATATATATAGATTTAAAAAAAATAATTTTTATAGTGAGTTACAAGCATTAATTAAAATAAATGTAATAATATATTTTTGAAGGCGAAATAATGCAAATTTATGTTTAAAAACATATTTATTTAATTTTTTTTCTTTTTCTTTTTGTTCCCTTAATATTTTCAGGCTATGCCTATCTTCAGAGAGTTGAAAAATTTTTTTTTAAAAATTTCATCTGTATTTGTTAAACTCAACTGCGATGTTAATCCGTTGAATGTTTTAATGTAAATGCAAACGTTCTGCAAAGATTGTAAAGTTCTGCTCGGCAAAGATTTAAAAAAAATTTTTTTCAACTCTCTGAAGAGAGGCATAGCCTGAAATATTAAGGGAACAAAAAAAAAAAAATTGAATAAATATGTTTTTAAACATAAATTTGCATTATTTCGCCTTCAAAAATATATTATCATATATATATATATATATATATATATATATATATATATATATATATATATAATATAAAGATGTAAACAAACAAACAATGTGTTTGATATGGCTTTTAGCCGACAATTTTTGGGAGAATGTGTGCTTAATTGAAGTCATAGCGAATTTTGAAAATTAATTAATTGATAATTAGGCGGGCGTCTCAGTTCAAATGTAAAGCTAAACATATCGAGAAAAAGTCAATCCCTGCAAGTACATTTCAGCCTATTAGGCCTGATCAGCAGAGCTATAGGCAGGAAGACTGCTTTGTGTGTTATTCGAACCCTGACTGTCAAGCTAACAGGCGGGGATTCTAACCATTACACCAGCTGGTTTTTCCCCAGATTTTTGTTTGTCTTGAACTCAGTTATATTCCACTTTTGGTGACTTGCTACACGACAGTATGAGAAGTAAACAAACAAACAATGTGTTTGATATGGCTTTTAGCCGACAATTTTTTGGAGAATATGTGCTTAATTGAAGTCATACCTCGTCGTTCACTTCATGTCTTCGATATCCTAACTTAGATGTACATGCTGATATTGGTACATGCTATAACATATAGCAAACTATATTATCAACACACACACACACACACACACACACACACACACACACACACACACACACACATATATATATATATATATATATATATATATATATTATATAATTGATATTCTAAATTTTATTTTGTAAGTTTATTTATAATTTCGTTGCACGTGCAATCAACTGCAATTAATCAATATCTTGATTAATCCAGTGGATTTAACCCTGAAGATCCTCATGGTGAAACTCGAGTAGGTTAATACTGTGTACCATTATCATAATAAATTTGCTCTACCAACGTATTGAGCACTTTATATTTGTTATATCGCTGCCTTATCATTGTGAATCTTGTATCAACTAACCATTGTGACCTGTTTCACCGGTAAGTCACCTTTTCCACAAATACCATATATATATACACACGCGTGGTGTAATTGTTAAAGTCATGGGAAATGGACTCGTCGCCCCAAGTTCATATCCTGGATGTGGTAACTGCATTTCACTTAGCGCTAATACCCATGGGAAAGGTATGAATCCTGCTCTCCCTCCAGCTATGGATAAATAGTAGGGCAGACTGGGCTCTTTAACCTTGATTAGGCAACTGGTCTAGGAGAAGGAAAACTCTGAATTCAATTGTTAAACTCCGCTTAAAAATGACCTTGTGTCACATCCTACTCGTGCGGAGGGGTTGGTATATATATATATATATATATATATATATGCAGTAAAGTGGAGCGCTGATGGTGTGGTGCTCCATCTTTCTGGTCAATGTGATAAGGGGATAGACTAACTCGCTCTCAAGTTGATAGGCCACTCCACTGACTTGAATTTACTACTATCTATAACTACATTACAGGTTTCCTACGCTTCTGGAAACCTCAGCTTAAATCTTCAGTGTTTCTATCTTTTTATATCAAACGAATTCTAATTTACGTCATCAACCTACTTCTTTTGTTTATGTTTTATTAATTATACTTTTTAGATATTTCATAAATGTCATTGGCATGGCATTTTAACAACAATCGAATTCCATTATTAACCTTGAAACCACTTGAAACAATATCAACAATTTCAAAAGTTTTCATTTAATTTTCTTTCTAAATGATTTCTTATATATATATATATATATATATATATATATATATATATATATATATATATATATATATATATATGAGGAAAAAATGAGTAAAGAAATGTAGATGGATAAAAATGAATTTTATCGATATCACTTTTAATCGATATCACTTACCCATGTGTTTCGGTCTGTTCATCAAAATGTATACGGATTTACGTTATTATTATTATTAAAATAATCAGATGGAGTTGAAATGATGATGATAATAAGAATAGGGAAAATGCATAAAATGTTCCGTACACAGATTTTGCCGACCTTCATCAGAGTAGTATTTTTATTTTTTGAGTTGGAGACAAGAATAGAATTTCAAAAATTCGAAAAAGAATATTTTTTAAATTTTTTTTTAATGTTTATGAACGCAGACGCCGTTAGGGGCGGTTAAAAATTTTACTCTGATGAAGGTCGGCAAAATCTGTGTACGGAACATTTTATGCATTTTTCCTATTATTATTATCATCATCATTTCAACTCCATCTGATTATTTTAATAATAATAATAACGTAAATCCGTATACATTTTGATAAACAGATCGAAACACATGGGTAAGTGATATCGATTAAAAGTGATATCGATAAAATTCATTTTTATCCATCTACATTTCTTTTCTTTACTCTCTCTCTCTTCTCTCTCTCTCTCTCTTCTCTCTCCTCTCTATATAATATATATATATATATATATATATATATATCAAAAGAAAGAAAAAATAGATAGGCCAAGTCATTCTTAAGTTTGAAGACGATAGCTGACATGTGGTTCCTAACTAAAAGATAAGTGTACCTTTACTCGCTAAGAAATGTGACAGGCACTGTCGTTGTATTACATTATTTTTATTCTTTAGTCATTTTTATTAATACAATTCCTTTCAGTGACTTGTAAAATTATTAATTTTATTTCATGTTTTTCGTATATAATATATATATATATATATATATATATATATTAGTGTGTGTGTGTGTATATATATATACATATATATATATATATTATATATATGTGTGTGTATATATATATATATATATATATATATATTAATAAAGATAAATCTAATGAGTCAGACGAACCTACTATTAGTTTCGCTTAAAGCTCTTCCGGGCTAAAATCCGACTCTACTGTACCAATAGATTATTTTTTGTCGGTACGACTATCTTGGTCTTTTCTTTTTTTCAAAAATTTGTTTCTCCCTGGTTGATGTTTGGTAGTATATTTTTACAATCAAGCTATTTGCTGTTTTTTTTCCACCGCAAGGATTTACCAACACGCTTGGTATATTAAATTATATATATATATATATATATATATATATATATATATATATATATATATATATATATTAGTTAATTATAAATTCATTTCGGCTTCTTTTTTCCTCTTTTAGTCTGATTTTTACTAATTTGAAGATTCATCGTAAATTTCATGCTACAGTATTCGTATCGATGCATCATAGTACTCATACGCTAGTCTCGTTCAAGCATCCGCTTTTTTTGTCGTGTGTCAACTTGTCCTTTTCCAATGATAAACGTTGTTGACGTGTGCATCTTAAAAACGTGAAAGGGGCGTTGAATTCACTGTGAATAGCCCATTGTGTATCAAAATAGTTATTTTTTTATTAGATTTAAAATAGTTTAAAAACAAATTGTCAAAAAGACGGTTACATCCCTTTTAAGGATGTAACCGTCTTTTATAAGGAACAAAGTAAGAAGTAAATTACTCTATCATTTTGATCCAATTAGAGAGCCATAAAGCAATATAAAAACGCCGCTCATACATATTTTTTATTATTTTCATTTATCTTTCAATATAGATATAAACTCTTTTTGATGAATGAGATTTCCTTCTTGTGTGGGCCTAATATTCATGAGCAAAATTTGATGAGTCTATTTAGAATAAAGCGTCGACAGTCTATTGATGATGAATAAGTAGCTTATATATATATATATATATATATATATATATATATATATATATATATATATATATATATATATAAGATCGTAGGTATACACTGCTGATGAGACCAAATTAGGTAGAAACAGCCGTACAGTGTTCCTTACACATGGTATTCGCCGAATTTGCTTGTCATGATTAATCGAATTATATATATATATTTAATTTTGAAACTTACAGTATTTTAACACACACACACACACACACACATATATATATATATATATATATATATATATATATATATATATATATATATATATATTTATATACGTGTGTGTGTGTTAAAAGGCAGTGAGTTTGAAAATTCAGAACAATATAGAGTTAACTTTTCGAAAATTAGTCCATTCTGCTACACTATTTCAGCTTTTATATCCCAGCGTGTCTTGCTGAAGGATTTTTTTTTTACGTATGACAGTGAGCTGTACGCCTGGGATCCGCGTGCTCACAACCGAACTTGTAGAAATGGCATTATCTGTGAAGAAGGCAATCACTATATATATATATATATATATATATATATATATATGCAAAATAATCCAATTAACTGGTGCGTAAGGGATGATTCTATTTGGGATCATCAAAATCTCACTGTACATCCATACTGTATGCTCATGTAGATGCAAACTTATAGATTTGTACAAGGATTTTTATTAATCAATGTATAATAAGTAATAAATTAATATATATACAGAGCAATATTTAACTTTCAAAGAAAGAAAAACTTAACAAACCGTTATTTGACTATAATAAATTTACTTCGACCAGAGACTCAATATGAATCTAGTCTAGAAATTACAAAATACTGAGAGAATCGAATATATATATATATATATATATATATATATATATATATATATATATATATATATATATATATTAATAGGGAATTTTAGTTCATATATTTTCCGTTTGAAAGTTATATATATATATATATATATATATATATATATATATATATATATATATATATATATATATATATATATATATATATATATATATTATAAAATGCGTTTTTGACAAAATACTTTATTCCCCCCACTACAGAAAATAATTTACCAAAAATCAGGGAATTATCGGATTTTAATAAAATTTTCAGTGTTTATTTATCAATGAATGATCTTTATAATGCATTATCTATTTTATTTCAAAACTTTCTCATATTTTTCAGGTCACTTAATTTTTACCCCTTTACTTGGGGTGTAAAATATTGTCTAGTTGGTCCTTGTTTGATACTAATTACGGTAGAAATAAAAAGACAAAAGACCGAAGTTGTAAATAGAAAAAAAATCTATTTTATAACAAAATAAGTACCCAAAATCGTAAAATAAAAAGTAAAAAAATAATAAATGATTAATTTTTTGGATATATTTTTTTTACTCATTTCGATAATTATTTAATTAGCTATTATCTTATAAAAAAAAAAATATACATCGATATTTTTTTTGCTTAAAAATGGGAGGCCTACATTTTCAATAGATTTTTTCTTCAAAATGTATACTTTGTTTGACTAAAATAAGGTTTGCATTAAATAGATATTTATTTCTAGAAACTAAAAATATAACATTTTAAACTTAACATCAGAATATTTTTATTTTAAATGAATTTTATATATTGATTTTTTATAGCAAAAATATTTAATTAAAGTTTTGAAATAAAATAACTGATGCATTATAAAATTCCTTAATTGATAAATCAATACTGAAAATTTCATTAAAATCGGATAATTCCTGATTTTTGGTAAATTTTTTGCAATCGCGAATGTTACATTAAATTTGTAAACAAGCCCTTTATACCATTTAAAAAGAGCCAAAATGGCGAACGCGAACGAAATTGACAAAAAAAAATCGTTTTAAAAGTATTAAAAATAAACTGCATATGTAATGATATTTTTTTTTTTTTTTTAATGATGGTCATTATGTTACTACTTATAGTTTTAGACAAGGTTTGACCTTAAATAATAGATTTAATTAATTTTAATTCGTTTTTAAAATTTTTAGCAGACGAAAAATTGGGTATACCTAATATATATATACACTGCGTTTCAAATTATTAAAGAAGTGACACTTTTCCCTCCTATCCACAAACTACTGACTGGAATTTAACGAAATTATCAGAGAATAATGACAACTGTATATACACCTACTCCGTAAAAATTGTAAGGTTTTACAAAAAGGAACAGAATTTACGGTCATTACCTAATTTACTTAAATTATTCATGTGTCAAATTATTAGCGAGGTGTAATAAAAACCCCGGTAAAAAAGAAAATAATACTTTTATTGTTTCATTTATAGATTTTATGGATGCATACAGTAACTAAGTTAAAATTAAATTGAAATAAAAAAAGTAAAAAGAATTCAAAAATGATAGTGAAGTTAGTTAATATGAGATATGTGATCCCTTTTTAAAAAATGACTTGGAAAAGGCGCAGGTTCATCGAACATGTCAATTTTTGGATCGCCTCTGATGTAATTTCACGTGATACGTTGACTATTTCCTGCCACAAGTCATATTTGCTTCTAAATTGGCGTCCATTTTCATAAATACGTCGCTTCAGAATGCTCCACAAGTTTTCAATTGGGTTTAATTCTGGAGAATTGGCCGGCCAGTTCATCTTCCGAGGTCCACAGAAGCATAATTCTTGCAGGTACCCCGTAGTTTTATGCGCTGAATGCGAAGGAGCATTATCTTGCATAAATATGATAGTTCTCCTGAAAGTGATTTTATGCCTTTTTAGCCAAGATTCCAGGTACCCTTTGAGGAAGGCTATATAAGAGTCTGTGGTTATTTTCGTACCGTCAGGCACTCTCCATGGGCCAACCATGATACATTCAATTATACCAGCCCAACTCATAATACCTTCTCCTCCTTGTTGTCGTTTAAACCGGTGATGAGGATCTCGTCCATTTACGACCCAACCTTTGCTCCAGCCATCAGGGCCATCAAGTTTTATCTGTGAACAGTACTTTTGAGAAATTGACCTTCATGTTCTCCTTTGCTCATTTCAAACGTATTTGCATGTGTATTTTTGTAAATCGAGGCTTTGTCACTGGTCTCACTGATACCCCCGACCGTTGCTTCTCCAATGCTTCTGAAAAGTGCTCCACTCGTCAGGCCTGGGTTATTTACAGCTTCACGTTTCATTCGGGACAAAGAACGTCGGGAAACAACCCTCGAATGGCCCTTATCGCCCCCTTATGTGCCTTCGTAGGAGCTGCAACAAATCTTTTCCCAGTTTGGTGATATCTTCCAATTGTTTTGGATATTTCTAATGTAGACTTGCCTTTGGAAAGTTCAGATGTTATGATATCTTTCTCAGAAGGGGTCAAGTCACATTTGCGACCCATAATTGCACGAGTATAATGACACTTGTTTAAAATCTGGGACACTTCTATAACATGTTGATATTGCAAATGGTTACTGTTTGTTTCCTGTTGCGCAGAACAATACAGTTTTTATACAGCCTGCGCATACACCTATTTCCATTATACTGTGAAAGTTTCGTTAAATTCCAATCGGTATTTTTTTGTACAAGATGAAAAAAATGTCACCTCGTTAATAATTTGAAACGTAGTGTATATATATATATATATATATATATATATATATATATATATATATATATCATACTAAAACTGAGAAAATCTGATTGTTTGATAGAGGCTTATTCAACTTAATGACAAAAAAATCATATCAAAATATTCTTTAGTTTTAGGATGTTTTTAATTGGTTCTAATTAGTCGTAATTTGCAATTAAGTAAAAAAAAAATTACCCGTTTCTTAGTTAACATTCTGCCTATCACTTTCCTACTCTTTATGTATATCTTGATTACCTCCTCGTAATGTATGTTACTTTGTCTGTGATGTAGAGAGAGTGATTAGAGACTGATATATATATATATATATATATATATATATATATATATATATATATATATATATATCAACCCGAGCAGTCTATTTTTAAACGAAATACAACAGGTTTGAATTCAGATTTTTCTTCTCCTAGACTGGATATTTAACCATGGTTAAACAACCAAGTCTGCTCTATTATTTACCTATAGCTGGAGGGTGAATAGTTGGATTAAAACCTTTCCCAATGATATTATCGTTATGTGTAAAGCAAATAGCCATATAACCTATATATTCATGTACATGATGTTGGTCATAAAATATTGATATATTTTAATTTTCAGGTTGGACACCTGATTGAAAATCAGCCGATCAATGCTGAATATTACACAAGATTTTTATTCGTCTTCACGTTAATCTGAGTAACCTTGAATTACACTAAGAAAAAAATTGTTCCTGAGTAGTATGTGTTATTACTTCATTGCTTATGTTGTAAAAGTATAGGGAATAGCTATTATTCCCTTCAAATTATCTTTTTATGCCCTGGATAACACAAATTTTGTTGATATATTCTATATGTTATTTCTTAATTGCTTATGGTGCAAAAGTAAAAAAAGGCTATTATTCGCTTCAAACTTTGCCTTTGTGCCCAGGATAAAACTAGGTAAGACACATTTTGTTCTCGGATAGTATGTGTTATTTTTAATTGCTTATATTGTAAAATATAGAGAATGTCCATTATTCCCTTCAAAATTTGTTTTTGTGCCCTGTATATCACTATATAAATTAAAATGTAACACAAAATCAAATCATTTTTTGAAATAGGTTCGATTTTCCAGTGAAAATTTGGAAATACCTAGTATATATATATTTATCCGCACGAGCAGGATGTGACATTTCTTAAGCGGAGTTTAACAGGTTTGAATTCAGAGTTTTCCTTCTCCTAGACCGGTTGCCTAACCAAGGTTAAAGAGCCTAGTCTGCCCTACTATTTACCCATAGCTGGAGGGAGAGTAGAATTCATACCTTTCACAAGGGTATTAGCGCTAAGTGAAATGCAATTACCACGCCCAGGATTTGAACTCGGGGTGACGAGTCCATTTCCTATGACTTTAACCATTACACCACGCACTTTCTACGTAAAATACCTAGTATATAAGGTTTGCTATTATTCGCGGAGTTTATCAGATGCGGGTAGTCTTAGAACGAATTTGACGCGGATAAGATGGTACTGTTATATTATTTTGCTGTTGGATTTGTAAGTTAAAACTGAAAAATAAATTAAAAAAAAAGATTAAATGATTAATAGTGGATCCACACCTGTGCATTTGTAAAAACAATTCCCCGTCTGATTTCAATATTTTCCCCTGCATATACCTTTAAATCGAATGTGCAACCCCTCCCCGTCCCATAACCTACTCGACCCCGACACCCCGTCTATCTTTTCTGAATGAAAATCTCGCTTTTTCACCGGCGTCGTTTGGCTTAGTCAGGAGAGAACGACAAACACCTTTTAAAAGGTTATATCGACTATCATCTCCGACAACAAGCATTTCGTCCTATCACCTTTGCATTCTCTTCATCTACGTATGTATGTATGTATGTATGTATGTATGTATGTATGTATCTATCTATCTATCTATCTATCTATCTATCTATCTATCTATCTATCTATCACAGGTACACAAAAATCAGAGCACAAAAAATAAATTAAAAAAGAAAAAAAAAAACCCTACTCCCCTCACCCCCTAAAAAACAAACAAAAAAACGGATTACAGCCTCAAGTTTGTATTTGCGAGGATAGGGAGAAATCGACACGGCTTATCCTTGTCAAAACATTTATGTCTGAGAAGCGCAAAGCTGTACGGGTGGGTAGCGCTTAGGACATAAGAGGAAGGAAAACATGACGGTTCTTTGATGTCTGTCCCCACCCTTACGAGTTGGGGGTACCTCTCAGAAGCCAATCAAAACACCTTTGTGAGTGAATTGAAGCTGGAGAACAACAGTTCAGATCTGACGTACCGACTTAAAATATTATTTAGGATTATACTGAGTGACAATGTGTATATTGGTATGGGTACTTTTCATATATAACTGTGCACACCTGTGAAGACAAGCATGCAAACACAGACACACTGACACACAGACACACAGACACACACACACACACACACACACACACACACACACATATATATATAATATATATATATATATATATATATATATATATATAATGCAAACAAAACAAAATTAGAAAAATACTCGCTGATAGCGCAAACATAGCATAGTAAACTCCCCATGAGATTGCAAATGCCTGAAGACATTCCTTTGAAATTACTAGACCCATTCGTATACTTCAGTAGCAGTATCTCATCTACTGAAAGCGATTTCAATATACTCATGGGAAAGGCATGAGCTGCTTATGATCTTGTGTCAAATCATAAGCATAAAGAACGGGTGGGCTAAATATTTTTGTTATATCTATGCAAAGAAAAGATAGTTTTTCTTTTGATAAAACCTTCATCAGGACAATTGGATGAGTATGATGTGGTCAGTTTGGAAATTTTTTTTTCTTTTCTTTTTTTTTTTTCATGAAATCTAATTAGAAGACAAACTTTACCCTGGAAATTTTCAAACCCTATATTAATCTGGAAATTTTCAAACCATATATTAATAAAAATTTCCATACTATTCACAGAGTTCCGTTCCGGCTTCCTGCCTTTACAAAACGCTAGCCGGTGATAGCTGAAAAAACGTAAATGCGATATTTTAACCCCTCCAGTCTTTGTTCGATAAGTAAATGTAAATATTTTAACCCTCCCCCTCTTTAGAATATTTTTGGGGAGGGGGATAAATATTTACATTTAGTTGTCGATAAAAAATATGGTTTACTTTTAACACTAAAAAATAATTTGTTGATAAAAAACAACAGCTAGGGACTTCAGTTAAAATAATAAAAAAAGAATATCTAAATATTTTGATACTTGATATCATATAGTATTGTGTAAACAAATGATTCAAAAATAAAAGTGTAATTAAAATATACAATAGAATATTGAAAATATACATACACTCAGAACTTCAGACACTCAACCACCCTGTCGGTATACGCTGACTGTATTCCCTGCTGAGAAAATGTGTCCTTGGTATGACACTAAACTGCATCTGATAGTGAGGCTTTAGTACTGTAGTTTTGGGGAGTGTGGAGTACCCCTTCATTGCCATTACTCGGAATGTTAGGATTCTATCTATGGGTCAAATAGATATGTTTAGAAATTATTAGTACCAACAAAATAAAAAACGCCCTCTGGGCGACGTAAAATAAATTTGCCTGAGGGGAGGGGAGTTGAAAATTTAATATCAGAGAGTTTGTATCATAAGTAAAGTAAAATCATCAAATTTATTAAAGGAGTAAAAAATAAAATAAATTTATTAAAGGAGTAAAAAAAAAAAAAAAAATTGAAATGGAAACTTGGTTCTGATAACTTTAAATATATATTAAAATAAAACAAATTATCTATAGATAGATAATACCAGGTATGTATTTATTAAAACTTGTTTAAAAAAACAATGAAGACTGTCGAACATTGCATGCTCAAATTTTGAGTGTATTTATTCTGTTATGACAATTTTAGGTAGTGTGACGTAAGCAGTAACGTAGTTTTTGTTACAGACAAAAACCGGAAGCGAATCTCCATTATTAATAGATTAAATAGGAATACTTGATATATAACCGTGTACAAAAACTCGAAATAAACTACACAGAAAATGTAAATATAAACATAGTGTACCCCTAACTTTTAGGTATAAAATAACCGCATGATTAATCAATCAGCCAATTAATCAATCTATTTTGATAACTAAACAATGTTTTGTCTATTACAGAAAGGAGAGATTTGAATTCGCCGTCTCCAATCGATGAGGGCAGCGGCCATAAAAATAAGAAACCTCGCAAAGCCCGTACGGCGTTCACAGATCACCAGCTTCATTGCTTGGAGAAATCGTTTGAACGCCAAAAGTATCTCAGTGTTCAAGACCGAATGGAATTGGCGGCAAAGCTCAATCTCACAGACACACAAGTGAAGACCTGGTACCAAAACAGGCGGTAAGTGCAATATTATACAACTTTTATTTAAACTTTCTCCCTCTTTCTCCCTCTCTTTCTCTCTCTAAAAAAAAAAAAAAAAAAGAAACAAAGAAAAACAATTGTTTTTGCTTGAAATTTTCACTTGGGGTAATTGTCAATGGACTTTTTTCGGGGTTGGGATTGGAGTCATTTATTCCTTTTGCAAACATGTTTATTTATCCTGGTTGGCCTTGATTTTAAATCAAGGGGAGACGAATTCTGGATTTTTAACTTTATTCTAACTCTCTCTCTCTCTCTCTCTCTCTCTCTCTCTCTCTCTCTCTCTCTCTCTCTCAAAAAAAAAAAAAAAAAAAAAAAAGAAAAAAAAAAAAGAAATGAGGAAAATTTTTTTGCTTAAAAATCCCTTGGGTAATTATCAGTGGACTTTTTTTTTACGGGGTGGGGTCATTTATTCTTTTTGAAAACCTTCTTTTTAATAATGGGAGCAGTGGTTGATCGTGATTTTAAGTCGCAGGGAGACGGCTGTTCTGGATTAAAAAAAAGATAATCCTGGTTTCTTCGGTTTAGAAGAAAATAAACTTTATTATAAAAAAATCAGATTTATTTATCCAACAAAATACGGTACCGGAATTTTATCAAAAGGTAGGCTTAATATGGGACCCTCGCTGGAAGCAAGTATCCAGGGTTGATGTATGCTAAGACTCGATTAAAAACATAATCTATACGCATATAAAGGGCTGTTGTGTGTATTTATATCCAGAGGAAACTTCGAAAATAAAACAATTAACGACAAAGTACATATATATACACATTCACTATCACCAGAGCTTGCTTTTTGTGCAAAGATAATGAATAATTTATTTATATCTGGAAAGATATTTGAATGTTAGGATTTGAATAGTAAGATAAGGGAAAGTTCATGATTAAAACAAATCAATGATGTAAGCCAAAACAATCAGTGAGAGTAACTTTTTATTATGCAACTCTACTCAGGCAACGACAGGTAGCCAATTCTAGCATTATATAACAAAACGTAAATAAATTCCCATACTCAAAAACACGTATCTATTTTTTGTATATCACTGCAGACATTTTCTCATCGGGATATTCTGGACAAGTACCAGTAAACTTTAGTCTTATTTGTTAAAATCAATATAAAAAAGTGAAGTCTCCGCTCCCGTCGGCTATGTCTGTAGAATACGCCGACCACACCGCTGCAGAGGAGTAAGACCACCTGTTGGCCGTGAATGGTGACCCGTAATGACTGACAGGGTTGTGGTGGCTGAGCTGTCTGTGGCTTTGGTACTAAGTGGTCCCATGACGTGCAACACTCCTCTTCAGCTTTTACTTTGGCTAGGCAGTCGGTCAAAGAGGCTCCATCTGTCAGTCGGCTGGTCATGTCAAGTCCTTGCAACCATACGTGAAATTAATGAAAATAATTTCTTAAACACTTCATATATGAAATGGACTCGTCGACACGAGTTTAAATCCTGGACGAGGCTGTTTGCATTTCACATAGCGCTAATGCCCTTGAGAAACGTATGCATCCAACGGCTCTTCTTCAAGCTATGGGTAAATAGTAGGGCTGACTGGGATCTTTAACCTTGAATAGGTAACCAATCTAGGAGAAGGAAAACTCTGAATTTAAAACTGCTAAACCCTGCTTGATGAATTGATCTTGTGTTACATCCTATTCATGCAGAGGGGTTGGTAAATACATATATGAAAAAAAAAAAGATGGGCATTAAATAACCCACATGGTTTGATATGCTATTAAACCAAACAAGTAAAAGTGAAGTCTAGCAAAGATAATACTACCAGATACACAAGGTGAAGATTCAGCCAAGACCTCCAGTACCTGTTGTTACTAATTTGTCACCCATTTAAGTTCTGAGCAGGTTCATCGATGCTTACCCTCGTCAGTCTGACAGGAAACGGTGCTTTCAGTGTAAATTAATTATATTTGACACACGTTCACAACTATAGTCCCCAGGTAGGACTGAACTCACAACTCAGTAGTAATTGGCTTGCTACACCCCACTTTATTGGTGGGGTTTAGAATACGCCAACAGTATCCCTAGACCCCCCCAAAAAAATATATATATATCCTAGCTAAACTTCATCTGATGGTGAGGTTCCAATTCTGGAGCTCTAGTGGAATGTGAAGTAACCTTTCATTGACATTATACCATTATGGTCCACTTTATCCGTAATGGTAGTAACTATTCAAGTCTCAGCTATAGGTCAAATAGATCTGTTTGAAAATTATTCATGTTCGATAGGAATACTTGATACCATATATATATTTACCAGACCCTCCGCACGAGAAGGATGTGACACAAGGTCAATTTCTTAAGCAGAGTTTAACAGGTTTGAATTCAGAGTTTTCCTTCTCCTAGACTGATCGTTGTGAAATGGTTAACAAGCTAGTCTCGCAGATCATTTACAACTGAATAGCGAGTCAAACTTCGCTGGATGTCTCATACTTGTGAATTGATATCGTATCCTACCTGTGGTGAACGGGTTCGGTAAATACATACAGGTACATTTTCTACGGCGACCCATTGTTGTGTAATGATTAGCAAGCTTGTATCACTGATGAATTACTACAAAATAGCGAGTTCGATCCTCACAGGATGTCCCATACTTGTGACCTTGTCACATCCTATCCGTGGCGACCGGTTTCGGTAAATACATATTCGAACATTTCCTTTGGGGTCCAATCGTTGTGAAATGGTTAAGAAGCTAGTCTCGCTGATCCATCATTATTGAATGCTCCATACTTGTGATCTTGTGTCACATTTTACCCATGGGGAAGGGGTTGGATAAATACCTACAGGTACAATTCCTAGGGTGTTTCATCGTTGTGTAATGGTTGGCAAGCTAGTCTCACAAATCCATTTCTACTGTCACAACCTGCTCGTGGCGAACGGGTTGGATCACCTAAGTCACCTAGTCACGCAAGGGTTTCCTATTCTTGTCACTAAACTACATCTGGTAGCGAGGCTCCAGTTCTGGAGTTCTAGACAATGTGCAGGCACCTCTTCGTGGCCATTACTCCCAGGTTCACTCTAACCTGGAGTGGCAAACGGGTTGGGTAAATACTTACCCCCAAGAAAAGTGTTCCATGGGAAAGATATTACACTGGAGTTAATTTTATATGGAAAACATGTACCGTGAACTCGGGACCACCCAGAGACTGTTTTGCCGACCCACCATAAGCTAATGTCGATAATATTATAGTAAAGAAACCTTAAAAAAAGAAAAAGATTACTCTTTTACTCACCGACTAGAAACTCAATTCGAGGTAATTTCTTTTTTTTCCCTTTCTTATTTGTTGCAATAAATACATTTATACTAAATATATATATTTGTACGATTTAGCCATACGTAAATAATCCTGTCATTCTGACGGGTGGGACTGTTTTGTGGCCTCCGTCAGAACATAAACGGGATACAAGCCGTAAATTATCGTCTCTTCAAAAAACCTCTGTTTTCTCATTGGCTCATTCGGGCGTACCTGACCAACAATAACTGACTTCTCACTGTGTTTACATTTATCATAACAAGAAATCAAAGTTGCTATGCTACGACCCGCATGGTCCAATGGTTAGCTCACTCAGCAAGCAGGTATTTATTAGTGAGTTTGATTCTCACTTGGTGCCCCATATCTATGGCCTTGTGCCAATCCCAGCTTTGTAAATAACAAAAGCTCCGAGAAATCTTTATCATATTTTTACTCAAACAATACATTTATTTCGATATAGACTCATTTAATAATACAGTGGTATCTGAACTTACGAGTAGTCTGACGTACGAGTTTTCAAGCTGTCCATCGATCGATTTTTTGTTGTGTGTTGAGAGATAAACTTTGAGGTAAGAGCAGAGCTTCAGATACGCTTATATTAATAAGTTCATTAAATATACTAGCAAATATATGCACCCTCCGGGTGCAAGTATTTTAGTTAAATTTTATAATAAAATATGATATTAAATTAGAAAGGCTAATGAAACTGAATAAGAATGTAGATAAAAAGATTTTGAACAGAGGAGGTATGATTGAAAAATAGAACAACTTTGAAACTAACTCTTCCATCATTTTCCGTTACTCCCGCCTTTCATTGGTAAATTTTCCTAATTAAACTGTTTAGTTAAAATAGGAAGTAAAGAATAATATTACAGTTATTTCTTCTTGTTAAGGGATTTCTTTTAAGATTTATTGAAGAGATTTTTTCTCATATTCAATAAGATAAAACCAAACAATTAGAAATCAATAATACTAAGCATATATTTATTAAAATCAATTTTTTAAGATCAATATGCAAATTAGCCTTCCCATTCATACTGTAAACCTATATTTTGTTGTATATATAAATACAATTGCATGTTATTAGTATGTAGATATGGTCAACAGTGTAAGTAATGTAAATCAATTTTATTAATAATTGAGGTTTAAATAAAAATAAAATCATGGAGAATATGATGTAAATAACTAAAGGAATTGTGACTTGTATAGTAATACAGTTTCGGTTACAGACAGACAAAACCACAATCTACATTATAATAAGATTTAAGTTTCCAAATTTATTACGCCAAAGAAAAACATTTACTTATAAAAAAAGATATTAAAACATAATTACAGTACATAACAATTCATTACATTCTATTTTATTTGTTTTATACAATGTTAGTATGCTGTCGTTATAATTAAAAAAACGTAAAAAAAAAAAAATAGTAGTATGTTTTTTTGCGGGGAGGTGCTGGAATGGATTAATGGCATTTCAGTTTATGAAATGGAGAAAATTGATTTGATATACGAGAAAAGTGAGTTACGAGCCGAACGAACTAAACTCGGGTTGGGTAATTACTTACCCCCAATAAATAATTTAGAAATAATAAGTTTACTAAATATATTTAAGTTTCCAAATTCTTGAGATTTATAACAGGAGACTCGCCACTGTATGTGGTTTAGTGTCACACCCGACGTTGGTTGTTTTTATATTTATTACTGCTAAAGAAAATAGTACAAACCTGTTAAACAATTTGGTGGTGTGTTTATATGTTTATTACGATGTTTTTACTGTGCTTTTACGTCGTTAGATAATGATTCGTAAATTTTCTTTTGAAATTTTAGGAAATAACATTGTGGAAACTTGTAACGTAATAATATTTTTCCTAAAATCAAATTTATTTTCCAAATCGTTATTTGATAACATTCTTATCAGCGAAAAGTAAGAATTGACACAGAATATATATATATATATATATATATATATATAACCTTGCTGATGAGGCCTAATAGGTCGAATGTACATATATATATATATATAATATATATATATATATATTATATATAATATATATATATATATATATGTGTGTGTGTGTGTGTGTTACATTAATATTATATATATAATACTTAAATATGTATGCATTATATATATAATATTAATATTTATATATAATATCTATATTATCTATAGCATATTATACATACAATAATAATGTTTATATATTAGTATATTAATATATATCATGTATTATATTAGTACACACACACACATACACACAAATATATATATATATATATATATATATATATATATAATATATATATATATATATATATATATATATATATATATAGCAATACATAGGTAAATCAGAAAATCCATTTTACTTTAGACTATATGAATATTGACATAGAATCAAATTTATGAATTACAGCAAACTAATTCTCGTAAAACAGGATTTCCGCTCAAGCCCTTACGATTTTGATGGCACTTGCCTTAAAATAGGCTGGACAGACTTGGGGTGAAATATAAAGACCTAAATAAACAAATAAACAAACCAAGCAGTTACAGCTAATTTGAAACACACTCTTTCCAGGTTTAACATATATCCCCAAATGAAAAACAATTAGTCAGCTGTCTTTACTACATGTATGTAATGGTAAGTTGAAGACACTTAGACACTAAAAATTAGTCTTTATTCAACAAATGGATTTGCTACATCACCAGTGCATTTTCTTCGCTACTCTTATAGAACATCAAGTCATTTAAAAACTGTAAAAAAATCTTTCTAAAAAAAACTTTTTTCTAACAAAACATTTCTCTTGGGTATGACCTAAGGTCGAAATTAGTTGTGAACAATGAGAAAGATAACATGAAATAAATTTGTCTCAACACTTTTATACATCTTTGCACACACATACACACACACATACACATGCACAGAGACACTTGCATATATTTACCAACTACTCCGCATGAGAAGATTGTGACACAAGGTCAATTTATCAAGCAGAGTTTAACTGGTTTGAATTTAAATTTTCCTTCCCCTAGAAGGGTTGCCTAACCAAGTTTAAAGAATCCAGTCTACCCTACTATTTACCCGTAGCTGGAGGGAGAATAGTAAAAGAAGTAAAGTCGAGGGGATGGCATAATGTCGCTATCAGCCAGACAGCGAGGGAGTCAATCCCTTTTTTATTTGCGCAAGACCAAAGAGATTGCTTTTGCGTCTGGGGGTGGAGCGTCACACCTATCATCAGCCCTCACTTTACCGCACAGATTCCTGTGCTACTCATACGTTGATTTAGTAAGGGCCGGAATCGAACCAGGAACCTTGCGATTCCTAAGCAAGTAGGGAGAATAGTTGGATGCTGTTTACATGAAAACTGATTGTAAAGGCAATAAAAAGCAAAATGAGTTGTCAGAGCCCATATTTATTCATCGTCGTCGGGACGGCCTAATGTCGGTATCAGACAGACAGCGAGGGAGTCTATCCCCTTTTCACTAGCGCTAGACCAATGAGATTGTTCTAGCATCTGAGGCAGTGCACCACACTTACCATCAGCTCCTCACTTTACCGCACAGATCGCTGTGCTACTCATTCGCTGAGTTGGCGGGGACCGGTATCGAACCAAGAACCTTGTGATTCCTAGCCGAACCCTCTACCGACTGAGCTAAACCGACCCCTATAGTGAAAATATCACATAAAAATTTAGCTAATAATTATGTCAGGCTACGGACTTACTGATATAGCTTCATAAAAAAGATGATATTATTAAAAGAAATAATTTAGTACTACTCATGGGAGCATAAATATTTGTGTATAAATGACACGAATCATTTCCCTCGCTAGACATAAAATTTAGTAAGGCTTAACTAGCTCGTTAACTATTATACTAGGACAAGTGCTCCAACCATCCCATACAAAATGGAGGAAAGGATTATGATAGCCAATAAAAACAGGAAGTAGGATTTTTTGTATAAAGAGTGACTGTTATTTCCAAGCCAAACCTGTACATGAAAAATTGCGATTCTCTCCCTATCTGTATATGTACGTGTGTATCTGTGTATGCGTTTGCATATATATATATATATATATATATATATATACATATATATATATATATTATATATATATATTTATATATATTAATGGAGATTCTCTTCCGGTTTTTGTCTGTAGCAAAAACTACGTCATTGCTTACGTCACATTACCCAAAAATCGTCATAACATAGAATAAATACACTCAAAATTTGAACATGCAGCATTAGACAGTCCTTATTGTTTTTTAAAACAAGTTTTAATAAATACATGACTGGTATTATATATCTATATATAGTTTGTTTTATTTTAATACATATTTAAAGTTTACATTTCAAATTGTTTTATTTTTTAATCCCTTAATGAATTTGATGATTTTACTTACTTAGGGTACAAACTGACATTGAATTTTTTACTCCCAGCCCTCAGGCAATATGTTTCCAAAATTTACTTTTACTTCGTCCGGAGGGTGTTTTTTTTATTTTGCTAGAAAATAACATAGGGTCAAATAAAATAAGTTTTATTTATTCAGCCGATGCTGTAGTGTTTCAATCTGTTTAGTAGATCTTCTTCAGGGCCTTTTGTTGATCTAAGGAAAAGTAAAAGTTTTATCACAGGATAATAAGATGGCTGTTACCGGTTTGTTTCAAAGTTTGATTTTTTCTCTTTACATATATATGTATATATCTTTGTGTATTTTGTAATATACTTGCGCTTTTATGAAGGGTCGAATGCGCATGTGCTAACGATATTCTCAACCGGATGTGTGATCGCGCATGCCTGCTTCAGCGCCAGTCCACAGGCACCGACTTCCTTTGTGACATTATCCAAGTCTAAATCGGCACTTAAGGTTCTCTTTTACTTGATATAAAAAAAAAGGCATAATTAAAAAAAACAAAAAAAAAAAACAAAAAAACGGTGCTTGCAATCCACGTAACGAAGCTCGTCGCATTTAATCAAAATATAGGTCTTCCCTGTCGTTGGAGTTTAGAATACGTCGATCGTATCTCAAGCAGAGGCGTAAGACCCCCCCCCCAAAAAAAAAGGGATAACCTGGGTATGACACGAAACTGCATCCAGTGACATTGCTTTAGGTTGTCAAACGCTTTGTTTTTCTTTGTGTGTAAGATTTGGTGCAAATCTATACATATATAAAAGGCAGTTGGTGTTTATATATATATATATATATATAAAGGGACATTGACACCAATAGGCAGCCCAGCCCCAATCCGTTTTGAAAGGAACTGCATTTTGTTTTCACCTGTTGTTAGTAAACAAAACAGCCGACCGATAAAACCAGTAACATTTTTATACTAAAGTAGTTTTTGATTTTAATTTAAAAAAATAGTTATTTCATGTTGTTGTTGTTAGCATATGTGAACAAATTAATTTTGGACTAAAGATAAACTAATATTGTTTATTTAAAAATAATAAAACTTAAAACGAAAGACATGTTTATTTATTTTCCATGTGCCTCTATTAAAAAGTATTTATTTAAAAATGATTTTGCTAAGGTTAGAGTTAGGCTTAGGGGATAGGGTTAGGGTTAACAGTGATTATTATAACCATATACTTTTTATAGCTTTAACCATTTCCCTGTTAAACGTGTCTAACGTTAAAAGTTTTATAATTAAAAAAGAATTGCTATTGAATTAACAACAACAACATGAAATAAGTAAAAAAAAGTGTCTTTAATATAAAAACGTGTCTTTCTTTTATAGATTTATGATTAAAAAGAAGTGCGTCTAAAAATCGTCTGTTAACAAACAACCGGATTTTGACGGTGAAAAGCAAAACATGTCCTTTTAAATCTAGGGTGCTTAATGGTGTCTTGGTCCATATTAAATATCACCAGTTCTTGCTTTTTGTGCAAAAATTATGAAGATTTGATCTCTATTCAAAGATATCTAAAAATTAAGATCTACAATACAGGGTGACACCCCAAAAAACAGAATTTGGGTTGATGAAAGTCATAAATCAGGAATCTGCATTGGCCATTGTTGTATACTAGATCAGATAATATTCAGTATACTATATAAGTACATCCAAATACAGTTTGCGCCAGATATAGAGTAACTCGCAACAGAGTGCTAAAATATCGAGGTAGACGGTTCGCGT
This sequence comes from Doryteuthis pealeii, assembly GCA_023376005.1. Classification (NCBI taxonomy): domain Eukaryota; kingdom Metazoa; phylum Mollusca; class Cephalopoda; order Myopsida; family Loliginidae; genus Doryteuthis; species Doryteuthis pealeii. Next base: position 42,744,518 of record CM042154.1, on the reverse strand, counting down.
AATGGTTCCGTAATCTTCGCAGTCTCAGGGTATTTGCCTCTCATCCCACTTATGAGGGCGTGACACAAGGACATTTTTATGAGCCCACCCACAAGCTGAAGCTCATGGGTGGTAGGCACAAAAATGCGTTGATCCCGTCGGTATTCCCCCTCAAGTAGGGCGCCTCAGGCACTGGGCAATAAACCCAGCCCTGTCTCTTTACATCAAGGGGGCAGGTATTGCCAGGGGGGATAGCCCCATGGGATCAACGCTGTTAATTTTAGTGAGCCGCCCCAGAGGCCGAAGCGCCCTGGAGCAGTCTCAGTAATTATCCAGATGTTCTAAAACAGCAGTGTACGAATAGTCTTGGACCAGTTCATTTACTCTACGAAAGGTAAGCTAGGCTAGTCCACAACATGTGTTCTAAACCAGCAGTGTACAAATAGTCTTGGACCAGTTTATTTACTCTCTACGAAAGGTAAGTTAAGCTAGTCCACAACAGCCATGATGCCGGAACATTTGCCTGGTGCAGTTAAAAATAAAACATCAATGACTAGATGACATAGATGAAGAAAACAAGTAAATTTTCGAAATCATTATTGATATAGGGTTGCACGTTATTTAAAGAAACAGGAGAGATATAGATAATTACCTCAACAATCAATACACATATGTATATTGGAATCCAGGATAATTTTCTTATTACATCAATAGAAACTTGGTTTGATTATGATTTTCAGCTTTTTTTCTTTTCAAGAAATGTCTATAAAATCAATGACATGGCCAGGGAACAGTCCGGATCTAAATCCAATTTAAAATTTATGGTAGAAATTTCAAAATGTGATTCATGAGAAAGCCGCATCTATCAAAGAAGATTTTCTAATTGCCATTCGAAAAAGTTGGAACCATTTTGATAAAGAATATTGTTTTAATTGGTAATATCCAAAAATTGAAAGAATTAAGATTGTCATAAAAGCACAATTAAACTGCATCTAATACTGAAGTTCCAATTTGGAGCTTTAGGAAGTGTGACGTACCCCTTCATCACCATTGCTCCCAGTTCAACTCTAACTCGAAGTTATAGTAACTGTTAGGGTCCCATATATACGTTAAATAGAAAAATGAATTAAAAATGTTTTTTTTTAAATTGAGTTTGAAAAATCTTTTGAATACCCATTAAGAATAAAAAACGTCTCCAGTATAAAATAACCCAACAAGGGTTGACATACCGTAAATTCAACCAACTAATCAACCAATCAGCATAGAAGGAGAGGAAACTAAGTATTAATTTTTAATTTTCATTTATCATTAGCATTGGGCCATTTCATAATACTTTACTTTGCACGGCTTGCCGTCCTACCGGTGGGGCTTAGAATACGCTAACTATATTCTCTACGGAGGGGTAAGACCTCTCCTAAAAAGGAGTGTCTTGAGTATGACACTAAAATACATTTGATGGGGAGGTTCCAATTCTGGAAATCTGAGGGGTGTGGAGTACCCCTTCATTAACATTCATTGACTCTCAGGTCTACTCCGGAGTGGTAGTATCTAGTTCGAACTCCAGTCGCACTAATACGCGTGGAAAAGGTACGAACCCCTTTATTTCCCATCTATGGGTTAAATAGTACCATTAATCTTCTACAATGATGGCTTTGGCATTGAATAACCAACGAAGGTTGATATGCCATTAACAAAGAAATCAATCTATGAAGAACTTTTCAGTGCGTTCATGAGATGAAGTGTTTGTAGTTTTTACAGATATTTTACTATCGTATGCCTATATATCATCGCATTTAAAACCCACTCATGGAAACAGAAAAGTCATGAAAGAAATTTCGACAGAATGCGAAAGAAGGAAAGGAATTAAAATGGTGAATTAAAAAAAAAAGAAAGAAAGAAAGAAAAGGAGAACCTGTTTCTTTTTGCCAGTAAAATCTGCTTCTGTCTTTTTCCTCGCCAAACTATTTTCTTTTTTCCTTCTCAACTGTGAGTCGTTGCGCTTTTTAGGATATCTGTCCCGCTATTGTTACGATCGGATGATGTCATGCAGACCTGGAATCGTTAACACGCCTCATTGGTCAGACCGGAGAGAGAGAGAGAGAGAGAGAGAGAGAGAGAGAGAGAGAGAGAGGAGAGAGAGAGAGAGA
>CM042154.1:42737392-42739892 GCA_023376005.1 Doryteuthis pealeii | reverse complement strand
CGAAACATTCCTGTACGTCGATCAATATATATATATATATATATATATATATATATATATATATATATATATATATATTGGGGTAAGAAAAGCACCACCAATTTATTTGATGCTAGTATGGGAAGTTTTTGTGGGGGTGAAACTTGTGAAATTGTGGGAATATTCCCACTTTCGGAAATGGCTCACGATTTCAATAAAGAAAATTTTGGGATTTATCGTGATGACGGTTTATCATATTTGAATAATAATGATAACCGTAAAATAGATTGTGCAAGGAAAAAATTAATAAAAATTTTCAAAAATTATAATTTAAAATTAGACATAACGTCTAATTTGAAAACAGTTAATTTCCTTGACATAACTTTCGATCTAAACAAAGGGACGTGGAAACCGTATAGGAAAGAAAATAATGTACCAATGTATATTAACATAAAATCAGACCATCCTCCCACAATTACAAAGCACATTCACAAGTCTATAGAACATAGACTCGCCACTAATTCCACCAATGCCGTTATATTCAATAAATCAAAAACGATATATTCAAACGCCCTAAAAAACAGTGGATTATACTCCAAACTAGTATACAAAAATAATAACAACTATGAAAATAATAATAATAAAAAATCAATAAAGAGAAACATCATTTGGTTTAACCCCCCTTACAGCAGAACAGTTAAAACAAATGTGGGGAAGATATTTTTTTCCAATTAAGGAAAAACACTTAGACAAATCGCCTACATTGAACAAACTCTTCAATAAGAACAACCTTAAAATCAGTTACTGTTGTATGAACAATATTAAAAACATAATTGATAAACATAACAACAACCAGATTGATAGATGCAACTGTTTCCATAAAAATAAATGCCCATTAAGTGGCAATTGTTTAGCCACAATCAAGGACAATGTAAATAACAACGAAAAAAACTTACATTAGTGCAAATGAAAACAATTGGAAAAATAGGTGGTATAACCATAATTTAAGTTTTAACAACAAAAAATATAAAAACAGTACCACCTTATCCAAATATATATGGCAAATTAAAGAAAAAACTGGCAGAACACCTATAATAAAATGGGAAATAAAAAAAAGACCAGGTATACAAAGGCGGACAACGTAAATGTGATCTCTGCATAGAAGAAAGTGTATATTACAAAATACAAACAAAAACTTATTAAACAAGAGAAGTGAACTCGTTTCGAAATGCAGGCATTTGAACAAATTTTTACTGTGCTACTTACCACCTGATCCCATTTGATCCCTTAATTTTCGCACTCCTTTTATTTATTAAAAAAATTCATCTGAACACCGCATGCATTAAAACCAAAGCAAGTTTGTTTTATTATCATTTTTTTAAAACACAGATTTAACGTCATAACATTACATCACGTGATCACGATCCACGTCACATAAACGTTAAACAAGCCACAGTTTAAAAAACAATTTTTAGCATTATAACATTCCATCGCGTGAAAACGCTTAACGTTTATATAAACGCTAAAAAAGTACTGGTTTTTAAAATCTTAACCATTTGACTCATCTGAGGATTGCATAACCATGAAACTTTAAGTTATAAGTCCAAATCATCCATAATACCATTACTATTGATTATATATATATATATATATATATATATATATATATATATATATATATATATATATATATGCGCGCACGCGTGGTGTGTGTTGAGTTAGGGTAGTGTAAACATGAAGTAACAGACAGTTTCTTGCCTATGTGATTTTCAAACTAAGTTTGGTTTGAAAATAGCACATATATATATATATATATAATATATATGTATGTATATCTATTTATATATATATATATATATATATATGTATATGTATTTATATATATATATATATATATATATATATATATATATATATATATACACATACACACACACATATATATATATATACGTATATATATATATGCATGTGTGTGTGTGTTTGTAAATAATTAAGGGTGAAAAATAAGAAAATGAAGATGATTTATTGATATCTAGGAAAATAAATACATATTTAGTATGTGTCAAATGTGTTTTTATACTGTGGATCCATTAATCGAAACACTCAGTGTCGGAATATTTTACCAGACATCAAGAACTCATCCCCATCTTCTTATCTTTCACTCTTACTCATTTTTCAACATACTGTCGGATTCATTTTTCAATTTTTTATCCCCCCCCCATATATATATATATATATATATATATATATATATATATATATATATATATATATATATATATATAACTTTCAAAGAACTTAACAAACTTAACAAACCATCTTTCTTTGAAAGTTGGATATTACTCAGTATATACTTAATTTATTAGTTATAGATTGAGTTCTCTCAGGGATTTATAAAAATCCTTGTATGAATCTATGTTTGCACTATGGATGTATAGTGAGATTCCAATGATCCCAAATAGAATCATCCCTTTTCTTACCAGTCAATTGGATTATCTTATATATATATATATATATA
>CM042154.1:42717392-42734892 GCA_023376005.1 Doryteuthis pealeii | reverse complement strand
CGTGTTCAAAAATATGAATATCGAAACTGTATTTACCAGGACAGAAATTAACCTTGAGTGAAACGTTAACTTTCTTCGAAATAGTCTCCTTGGCATTTAACACATTATTCTAGCGGGTTTTCCTCTGAAATCTCTCTTTTGAAGATGCACAATCGTATCTGTTTTAGAATGTACACAAGTTTATGCAAATGTATCTCTGTGCTCGTGTATGCGTGCCTGTGCGTGCGTGCGTGTGTGTGTAAAAGAGGCATATGTATGTATTTACACAATCTCTCCGTCTCGGGCAGGATGCGACAAAAGGTCATTTTTAAGCGGAGTACAGTTGGTTTAAATTCAGTTTTCTTTCTTCTGGACTGTTTGCCATACCAAGGCTAAAAAGCCCCAACTATTCTGCTATTTACATTAAGTCGAGGCGATAGGATATAGATTCATGCCTTTCCCAAGCGCATTAGAACGAAACTAAAACGCAAACGGCTTCGTCCAAGATTTGAACTTCGGTTGCTGCATCATTTTTTCCAGCTTTGTTATTTACTAAGGTTAGCTTACTTGTGCCTCAAAGCTAGAAGTATAGGGTATCCACTGAGAATCTAACTCAAAATCATATATATATATATATATATATATATATATATATATATATATATATATATATATATAATTGATAATTTAATTAAATTACCATGACCAGACAACTCGGCAAACACCATGTGGGACATCCGAAGCACTGGACAGCTGTTTCGACCTCCTTAGGTATCATCAACAGTGCATACCACAATCTCCGCCACTAGAGATTGAACCAGTGGACCACAGAGTGAAGAGCGGAAACTCTACACCTGTTGTCCACTGGTTCTATCTCTAGTGGCGGAGATTGTGGTATGCACTGCTGATGAGACCTAAGGAGGTCGAAACAGCTGTCCAGTGCTTCGGATGTCGCACACGGTTTTTGCCGAGTTGTCTGGCCATGGTAATTTAATTCAATTATCAATTATTAATGTAATTTCCTCTATTTATGAAATTAATATATATATATATATATATATATATATATATATATGTGTGTGTGTGTGTGTGTGTGTGTGTATGTGTGAGAAAGTATGTTCTCGTTCGATGCTTAAAGGATGGGTTCTTTTACTCGTACAGAGGTAAAGAATAAACCCCTGGAGCTGGTTATATGTAAAGATCTGGGAATCATTTGAAAATATAAAAATAAAAAAATAAAAAGAAAGAAGGGCTACAGAGGGGCAAAATCAGACCTCCAAAAGGGTATGCTATGCATGACACTAAAATCCATTTGATAGTGAAGCCCCAGTTCTGGAGATCTCAGCAGTGTAGAGTATCCCTTCATTTCCATTACTCCCAAGTCTTATTTAGCTCGGAGTGATAGTATCTGTTAGGGTTCCATGTCTAAAAATCATACGTATTCAATAAGACCGTATGCAAAAAAGACAAAATACAGAATCTTAAGAAACAACTACATAAAAATGTAAATATGAACCTGCAATGGATGCGATTCCCAAACCCCTAGGCATAAAATATTCTTAGATAGATTTAAATACTGTTAAAATCAATCAAACAACACACACACAGGGGATAATTAAAATATTAACAATTTTATGGAATTACTTTTATGATGAATAGACTCTCACGTTGATTTCGACGCATGAGGGTTCATCCAATGAGCAACCCACACAATGTTTTGTTTATAGTGGTAAAGGATTGTGTTGGACCATCCGCACTTTTTGAATCAGTCGACAGGAAAGAATTGACGCACAGGAATGTCCCAAACCCAATCAACGTCTGATCTCAGGTTTTCCAAATTCAGAGTTTTCCTTCTCCTAGGATGGTTACCCATCCAAGGTTAAAGAGACCAGCTACCATACTATTTTACCTATAGCTGGAGGAAGAATATATAGATTCATACCTTTCCCAAGGGTATTAGCGCTATGTGAAATGCAAACAGCCTTGTCTAGGATTTGAACTCGGGTCGACGAGTCATTTCCTACGACTCTAACCATTAGATCACGCACCTCCATATGATATGATTTCATACTTTTATGATATGATTTCAAACCAACCATGTCAACACATTCTTGGCATCTTTACCCGAGTTCAAATCCTAGACAAGGCTTACATTTCGCATAACGCTAATACCCTTGGGAAGGGTATGCATCCACCTGTTCGCCCTCTTATATTATAGGTAAATAGCAGGACAGACTGGGCTCTTTAATCCTGGTTAGGTAACCAGTATGGGAGAAGGAAAACTCTGAATTCAAACCTGTTAAACTCCACCTGAAAAATTGACCCTGTGTCACATCCTGGCCGGGCGGAGGGGTTGGTAAATATGTAAAAGTTTGATGTATAGACTAGGATATAGTCATTAGATCTAACTAGAGGTGATATTTTAATTTATATTTATATAAACACAAACACACACACAAAACACACACACACACACATATATATATGAATATGTGTGTGTATATGTATGTGTATGTGTGTGTATAATCACTTTTGCATATGCATGTAGACGTTTTTTAAAGGATAGAAGAAAAAGAAAGATGGCAATTTTTTCTGTCTTCTCCACTTTAATGCTGATAGACTATCCTTAATGTTTGCTTGTCAGACTATCCGCTCACATCAGAAGTACCGAATGGCGATTTGCCTCCGACACTCTCTTTTGTTGTTGGCCACTACCCGAATGAATAGCAGGCTAGATGAGACGACCAGCCAAGCATTTTACCATGAAACCATCCAACCAAGTACATCGGTTATCGTTACTCTTTTTTTGTTTATCTACCAATCACAGCTTTTTAGCCACCGTTCCCCCTCCCCTCATCCCCGCCCTGTCGTCCTTAATTGCTTGAAGAGCGGGCACCTCCGTTGATACAATGGGTCCTCTCTTTTATGGAGGATTCATGGCCTCGTCGCTATTAAGAATACCAAACAAAACTCGTCTGTCCAATCATCTCGCTGGTGGCAACACTTGAAAGACTCTGTAGGTTTGGGGGAATCGACTGCGTTTCCGCCGACACCGTTTGGCGTCCTTCTTCGTCAGAAAACATCGGTGTAGGGTTGAAACGTTTAACCGCTCAATCGTTGGCCGACTACCCATTAAGACTAAAAAAATGACAACATCAAACGCAGAGAAGTCATTGGCTGATTGTAAAGACGAGGGAGGTTGAATGTCCTCTCCGCTTTTATAGTTGCATTTGTGTGTTGCAAGAGGTTGCAGGTGCGAGTGTGTATCTAGTTTTAGATATGTATTAAAAAATTCTTACCTAAAACTGCGTGTGTCCTGGGTACAGCATCTGATGGTGAGGCTCCAGTTCTGGAGATCAGGGGAGTGTAGAGAACCCTTTCATTGCCACTACACCTAGGTTCAGGTGCGAGTGCGTGTGTCCTGAGTACAGCATCTGATGGTGAGGCTCCAGGAGATTTTCATTGCCACTACACCTAGGTTCAGGTGCGAGTGTGTATTTATGCATAGTTTTAGATATGATAGAAAAAAATTCTTACCTAAAACTGCGTGTGTCCTGAGTATGACACTAAACTGCATCTGATGGTAGGGTTCCTGTTCTGGGTATCTGGGGAGTGGGGAGAACCCTTTTATTGTTACTAAATCTAGGTTCCCTCTAAATCGGAGTTTTAGTACCTATTAATAGGAAATAACAATAAAATACAATAGATTACTATAAAGATATCAAAATATAAAATCAATATGTGAATTTATGGAAACCAGCACATTGACTAGCTCTGCGGGGATACTGGATGCAGCACCTCCTGGAGACCATGAATGATAGGGAAGATTGGTTATAGATTGCCATGGATATCCGTGCTAAATGCGTGACATGTTGATGATGGGAGGAAAATATGGAAATAAATCCGACAGTATGTAAAAAACAAAAAAAACAAAACAAAATATTCCCCAAAAAGCTCAATTCATTATAGATAGTGAAGTCGATAAAAACCGATATATATATTTTTCTTGATAAAGGAAGGTCATGCTTCCGAAATATTGAATGAAATAAAACTTAACACTTAACATCCAAGGAGTTTCTCATTTATTTATTTTACACCCATGCTTCACACAAAATCCCCCCAAATATATATTATAGACACACACACACACACACACACACACACCACACACACACACACATATATATATATATATATATTATATATATATATATATATACAAATATAATATATTTACACTGAGAACTAGACTCACCAACCAGATATACCAACAAAGAAGCATACGAGGACTTGACAACGACAACGACAACACACACACACACACACACACACACACACACACACATATATATATATATATATATATATATATATACCGACAATGATAGATGGAAAACTTACAGGTACCTTCACTGTGGACCTGAGTGTAAAGGAAGCAAAGGGATGACTCAACATTCTCAAGAGACTCACCATCAGACAGGACAGCTCCACTTTAAAAAAACAAAACAAAAGGATCTCTGCCGGGAATAATATCGGTGGTCTTTCTTGTTCATTCTTTTGTTCATACCTGCTTAAGTATGTTATACTTTCATTGTATCTGTCTAATCAACAAATTGATCGACAGGAAACTATAATACTCAGGACATTATTTTATTGCTAAATGACCATAATCAATAAATTCTTATGTTGTTACCTCTTTTGTTTATTACTGCCTATATATGTCACGCTTTTATTGTACTTTTATTGAGACTGAAGCTGTGTTTACTAAGAGAGAAATGAACAATAAATGAAACATTATTTCTCTGAATCTTTGAGATGAGGCTTGATAATTAGTATTATTTGGATTATTCGGACTATTGTCCTCATCTTTATTGTTATCTGTACAATGTTTCGGCCGATGTGCCCTCCGGCTATGGTTAGCGGAATAAGAACAGAATACCCCCGTGAATTGGATAAAGGGTTGGGTTCAAAAGTTCCGTGATGGCCCCCGATTACGACAAGAAGGTTCCCGAGAGTTCGAGAAGGCTCCCAAGTCCGACAGGAAATACCAGAAGAAGGCAGGAGGACACATCGACTGAAACGTTGTACAGATAAAAAAAATGAGAACAATAGTCCGAATAATCCAAATAATCCAAATTCTTTAGAATACTTTAAGCTGATAATCTTACTCACCCACCCGGCGCAAATGCCAGGTAAGGCTTGTGTAAGTAAGTAAAGTTGTCAGGGTAGCCTAATGTCGATATCAGCCAGTGAAGGAGTTTATCCCCTTTTCAGTAGCGCTAGACCAAGGAGATTATTTTTGCGTCTGTAATGGAGCGCCACACCTACCATCAGCTCCTGAGTTTACCGCACAGATCCCTACCACCCATACTTATAGGATGAGTTGATTAAGAATGTGATACCAGATCGTCACAGATTCTTCGAACAACACTTCCTTCTATCATACCGGTTGATGTACAAAGACTAGTGGAGCCCCTCTCGTGTGTAATGGTTAGTGTCGTAGGAAATGTACACGGCGGAACGATACACTTGGGAAAGGTATGCCTCCAACTATCCCCCCCCCCCAGCTATGTTGGGCAGACTGGATTATTTAACCCTGATATGGCAATCAGTCTAGGAGAAGGGAGATTCTGAATTCCAGCCTTTAAAAAAATTAAATGATACGCTTAAAAATAGACCGTGTGTCGCATCCAGCTTGTGTAGAGGGGATGGTAAATACATATTAAGGCTAAAAGATATATATATATATATTATATATATATATATATATATATATATATGATAAGTTGTAAACAAGGTATGTAATGGCTTTTTGCCGACAATTTTTTGGAGAATATGTGCTTAGCAAAAAGCCATTCCAAACATACCTTGTTTACAACTTATCATATCGTCGTGTAATAAAAGTCACTAGAAGAGGAATATTAACCTACTCTAAACAAATCGTAAAATCTAAGAAGTCCGTTTGGTGTAGCGGTTATGGGATCGGCCTGTCAGCTTGGCAGTCCGGTTTCAAATCACGCATAGGGCGGCCTTCCTATCTATAGCTCTGCTGATGAGGCCTAATAGGCCGAAATGTACATACAGATTGATTTTTCTCGATTTGTTTAGCCATACATTTAAATAGGCATTCCCGCCTAATTCATTATTAATTAATTAATTTTCAAAATTAGGTAAGACTCCAATTAAGCACATATTCTCCAAAATATATATATATATAAATATATATACATATATATATGTTGTGTGTGTGTGTGTGTGTGTGTGTGTGTGTGAAGAGAAATGGAAGTGAATCCGACGGTATGTAGTATATATGCACAATTATAATAAAATAACTAACAAAAATCGTGATTATAATACACAATTTTTATTAACAAATAATTATTTATATAAATAATTATAAACACACATAAATTGTTTGTATAAATAATTACTAATACACAATTGTAATAATGATAAAAAAATCATTGTAATACACAATTACAATAATAAAACAATAATAATTACAACTTTAACTACACAACTTTTACTATAAATTTTACCCCCTCCACACACTTATCCTTTTTTCTCATTACTTACTGAAAACACAAACGTATAAATATAAACATACGCAGATGTCTTTCTTCCTAACATCCCCTCACTTACACCCCCACACAGCAACTCAAAAGTTAAAAGAATATTTTCTCGCCACTTACTTGAAATAAACATTTTTCTTAATGAACATGCATGCACGCTCGCACACATACACTCACAGCATTGAGGATTGTTTCGATGTCGTCTTTCGTAACATATACACACACACACACGCACACACACAACACCTAGAAAAATGCTCAATGTCATTTTTCGATACGCACACACACACACACACGCACAACACACACACACACACACACACACACACACACACAACATAAAAGAAGAATACTTGACGTCATATTTCAAACCGTCTACCTTTCCAGCAAATTTCAAATTTGTACAGATTGATAAACACGGACTATCACAGTTCTCCTTATTCTGTAATAAATTTTTTTTTACTCTTTTTTATATCAACAAAAGCCCTGAAGAAGATCTACTTAACAGACCGAAACACTGCAGCATCGGCTAATAAACTTACCACTCATTTTTATTTAAATCTGTGTTTTTTCAAATTTTCTCACTACCACACACACACACACACACACACACACACACATATATATATATATATATATATATATATATATATACCACACACACATACATATATATATATATGTCCCATCTATGGGTTAAATTGGAAAATGTATTTATAAAAAAAAATTGTGTATCCATTAAGAATTAATTTATTTCAAAACTTTATCGGCATTAAATGACCCACCGAAGTTGATATGACGTAAACAAACCAAACCAAACCAAACACACACACACACACACACACACCACACACCACACACACACACATATATATATATTATATATATATATATATATGAAAACGTATTATTTTCGTCTTGTCAACCAGTATTTTCATTATATATCGATATATCTATATATCTCAGTCTCACTCGTTCTCTCATTCTTTCTTTCTCTCTCTTCCCCCTATCTTATGTATATATACAAGAGTAATCCAAAAGTAAGGTCTCCAAAGCACTGGCGACACAGGGAAACTGTTGGCACGGCTATTGACAATACTGTTGTGCTTGTGCATGCGTCTGCGTCTGCCCCGTGCACACCTCCATGCTGCGCTGTCTTGACTTCACAGACGTTTCTTATGTATCTCCCGATTTACGCTACTGCCAAGTGTAAAGTTCAGGCAGTTATTTGGATTTTGAATGCAAAAGGCAGGAAACTAATTGAAATTCATCGCTTATTAACGGGAGTGTATGGTGAGTCGTGCATGGATGTAAAAAATGTCTACAACTGGTGTTTTGCAACGATGACGAGGTTCAACGCTTCCTTAACGACATGGCAGCGAGCTGGTATGACATGAGCATACAAAACTGCCACAGCGCTTACAAATGCATCGATCAAAATGATGACTATGTAGAAAAATAGGTGTATGTTCAAACTTGAAATGATGTAAACATCATTGACAATAAACAATAAACGTTTTTGTGATTTCTAAACATCTTGGAGACCTTACATTTGGGATTACTCTCAGGGGGCCGGGTTAGCTCAGTCGGTAGAGCGTTCGGCTAGAAACCACAAGGTTCTTAGTTCGATACCGGCCCTCGCCAACTCAGCGTATGAGTAGCACAGGAATCTGTGCGGTAAAGTAAGGAGCTGATGGTAGGTGTGGCGCTCCACCTCAGATGCAAAAAACAATCTCCTTGGTCTAGCGCTATTGAACATGGGATAGACTCCCTCGTTGAAAGGCTGATACCGACTTTAGGCCACCCCGACGACTTTATATATATATATATATATATATGTGTGTGTGTGTGTGTAATATAGTGAAAAATTGAAAAAACACAAGTTCATAAAACGAGTGATGTTTATTTTGCCAACGCTGCAGTGTTTTGATCTGTTTCGATAGATCTCCATCAGGGATTTTGTTAATTTGAGGAAACACTGTAGCGTTGGCAAAATAAACATTACTCATTTTATGAACTTGCGTTTTTTCAATTTTTCTCTATATTACATACTGTCGGATTCACTTCCATTTTCTCTTCACACACACACACACACACACACACACACACACACACACACCACACATATGTGTATTTATTTTTTAGAAATTTAATTCGCTTTGTAAACTCTGTTTTCCCTAATCCCAATTATCTACCCAGAGCTCGATGGGTGATCCAATTCCACACAGACGATTTTATTATAGTGATGAATGCTTGTGTTGGACTAGCCACACTTTTTGGAATAGCTGATGGTGTAAATTATTTCTACTGATTAAATGAACAGCACCCATCATATCTTATCATTTCAGTGAAGTTGTGTCTAATAACTAACTTTTACTTAGTTCTGTATACAAGTTTGAGATTATCTACAACACTCGTTGTTCCTAAATGATTCCCCATCCAAATCCTGAGAAGGCTCATTGTCGCTTAACTTTGGTAATTTTTAAGGAATGGCGGTTTAAAAGTGACTTCACCATTGGTCCACAAAAATAACTTCTTATTTGACTTCATCAAGGGAGTTAACCATTGCCAATTTGTTCATATCTATCTATCTATCTATCTATCTATTCTATCTCAGGAACTTAACCTCTATCTACCTATCTTTCTATCTCAGTAACTTAAGGTCTATCTATCTATCTATCTATCTATCTATCTAACGATCTATCTATCATGGTATAGAAATAGAAAAACAATATCAAATATTGTGCTAACAGATATCTGTTTCAACCTGTGGGGTTTATAAAGTATAATTCAATTGAAATCATTATAATGAAGACAATTTTAGAAGGCACTTTATAAACACTGGTCTTCATCAGAGCACATATTTTTTGTTGGATGAAAAAGGAGGAACATTTAACAGTTTGACACGAAAGGTTCAAATAACGCTCACATTCTATCTATCTATCTATCTATCTATCTATCTATCTATCTATCTATCTATCTCAGAAACTTCATGTCTGTCTATCTATCTGTCTATCTATCTCAGAAACTTCATCTGTCTATCTATCTATCTATCTATCTATCTCAGAAACTTCATATCTATCTATCTATCTATCTATCTATCTATCTAGAACTTCATATCTATCTATCTATCTATCTATCTATCTATCTCATCTTCATCTATCTATCTAGCTATCTATCTATCTAGCTAGCTCAGAAACTTCATTACTATCTATCTATCTATGTATCTATCTATCTATTAGTAACTTCATGTCTATCTATGTATCTATCTATCACCGTCTCTTCATAATCTATCTATCCATCTATCTATCTATCTAAGTTAGTATGTATCTATTCAATTACACAAATTTCTTAAGTATTTATTTAAGTCTCCCAAATTACCAATGAAAACAGCCAATGGTTGTTTTAATACAACGTTGTTGTTGTTGTTGCATTAGTCGTTGTCGTAGTTGTCGTCGTAATGGTATCAAGTCGAATATAGAAGCATTTATGTAATGGTGTGTGACTTATGGTACGTTCAGTGTTTACTAAATAGAGCCTTCGTTTGAACAGAATAGCCTGCTGGGTAATGTCCCAGCCGATAGGAGGACGACAAATGGAGCAATTATTTCCATTATGTGTTTCGCCAAATCAATGTTCGGCGAATTTGACGAGGAGTGGTGGAAAAAGAAAAGAGAGAGAGAGAGAGAGAGAGAGGGGGGGAGGAAAGAGTGAGAAGCAAGTGGGAAGCGTCATGGGCGGTCGTGGGTAGAGGAAGGTTGTTCTGATATCGGAGGTATGAAAAGAGCAATCGGTGGTGGTGGTGGTGGGTGTATTTGGACATAATTTTTTAGGGAAGAAAGGAGACAGAAAAAAAAAAAAGAAAAAGAAAATAGAAAGAGCTGAGAAAGAAAAAAAAAGTAAAGAAAGAAGAGAAAAAGAAAAATGATAAAAAGAAATGAAAGACAAAATGAATGAAGGAAAGAAAAAGAAGTAGAGAAAAAGAATATAAAAAAAATGAGATAGAGCTAAAAAGTAAACAAAAAAGAAAAGAAAGAAAAAAAGGAAAGAGAATGAATATAGAATGGAAAGAAGGAAAGCAAAAAGGAAAAAAAAAGAATGATGATATGAAAGAAAGACAAGAAAGAAAGAGAGAAAGAAAAGGGAAAGAAAGATGAGTAATAAAAGAAGAGAAGGGGAGAAAATAAGAAGAAAAAGAAGAGAGTGAGAAAGGAAAAGAAAGAAAGAAATACAGGAAATGTAGTAGAGAATAAACGTGAGAAAAAGAGAAAATAAGAAGAAAAAGAGAGAAAGGGGGCAATGAAAGAAAGAAAGAAAGAAAGAAAAAAGAGAGCAAAAACAAAATAAAACAATAAAAGGAATAACAAAGAAGTGTGAGAAAAAGCAGAAGTAAAAAAAGAAAAAAAGCAATCCACACACACACACACACACACACACACACACGTGCGTATGTATGTGTGTATTTTCACACATACATACATATACATGTCAGTCTGTTCATATTTATCAATCTATCCTACGTCATTATTGATACACATAATCTGTCTGTCTTATTCTTTTTCTATCTATCTATCTATCTATCTATCTATCTATATATTTGTTCATTTTCTATGATTATAAAGAAGTGAATAAAATGATTAACTAAAGGAAAGAAAGAATGGAGTGAAGAAAGAAAGAAAGAAAGAAAGAACAGAGAAAAAACAAGTGTGGATGAAAAAAAAGAAGGAAAAAGAACAGAGACGAAGAAAATATATAGGTGATATAGAAGGAAAGGAAAGGAAAACGAATTAGAGAAAGATGAAGAGAAAGAAAGAAAAAAGAAAATAAGAAGAATCTTAGAAAGACAAAAGGGAAGAAAGAAAGAAAGAAAGAAAGAAAGAAAGAAAAAGAAGAGACGAAAGATAAAAAAAGAGGAAAGAGAGTGTGCAAGAAACAGAACAATGAAGGAATGAAGGAAAGAGTGGCAGAGAGAGAGAGAGAGAGAGAGAGAGAGAGAGAGAGAGAGAGAGAGAGAGAGAGAGAGAGAGAGGGGGGGGGGAATACTTAAAAAATAATGAAGAAAATTTTCCTTAAAGGGTTATGAAAGACTAGAGAAAAGTGTCAATAAAGACTCGGAAATTGACGTAGAATTCTTTTTCATTTAGCGAATGCATTTTTTAAGAGTGCCGGGACTTCTGATGTGTTTCATTTCCGCTAAGGCGCCCATCAACACTCAGAGCTCATGCTAAAAATATTTGTCCGGGGATACGAATGTCAGCTTAATATGGTACAGTGTCAAAGAGGGATAAAAATATTGCCTTGAAAATCCGCATGTGAAATCCTAGCCCTTATCTGTACTCGAACATCCACTACTAGAACCGATAGAAAATAGTCAAATATCTTAACTACATCCCCTCATATGTAATACACATTTACTTACTAAGCTTAGCTAGGCACAAGGATAAAAGTATAGGACACTTAGTGAGAATCAAATTCACTAGTAATAGTATACTAGATAGGTACCCAAGTCGTACTTTACCGAGATTATATGGAGGTGTAATGGTTAGAGTCGTAGGAAATGGACTTGTTGATCCGAGTTCAAATCCTGGACGAGGCTGCATTTCACATAACGTAAATACCATTGGCAAAGGTATGAATCCATATATTCTCCTTCCAGCTATGGGTAAATTGTAAGACAAGTATATATATATATATATATATATATATATATATATATATATATATATATATATATATGTGTGTGTGTGTGTTTGAATAATGGAATAATGTTTGCCTCAGACTATCATCTCTTCGGCCCCATGAAAGAGAGTTTGAGGGACAAATATTATTCCAGTGACGAGGAAGTGAAATCTGTTGTGAAGAAGTGGCTCAAAGAACAGTCAACAGAATTTTACGGGGCAGGGATACACGCTCTCATATGAAGGTGGAACATTGCTATTGCAAGAAATGGTGACTATGTTGAGTAGTCGGGATGTGATCGACAGAGGGCCAGCTTCATTTTGATGTATGATACATGTTCCTGTGTTGATAATTATACCTGTCCTAAACAAAATAGCATTACTTTTTGACTCACACTCGCAGTATAAGAAGATTGTGCTCTATCAAGAAGGTTGTACTTTCAGTTAGGATCGAACGTTGACCCCCTGGCGCGACTATCTCTCCAAGAAGGCCACACAGCCTTTATTATATTCTGTGCTTAAGACGGTAAATAAGCCAATACAGAATGTTGGCTCAGTGACACCGATCAATATGAAACAGTGGGGGCTACGGGGCTGGAAGGTCCGTATGCTCTTTTCAGCGGGAGTGGACAACATGGGCGGTCAGTGAGTACATTTCTAACTCTTCCATTTCTCCGGCCATAACTCGTTGAGGAAGCAAATAATAAGAAAGAAAATAATATTGACGACTCGTGTGTCTCGGAGTAAAAATGGTTAAAGAATTAATACGGCCTAAAGACCAACCCATTGCTACAAAACAAACACACTCAACAAATTCAAAATATTCTTTAGTAAACATATCAAAAGTTGTTGGTCATATGGAAGGTAAGTGCTGGCTGGTCCGACACTCACGCGGTGGATATTTACAGAGCTTAACTTGGTTCTTCAGAAGGTCACAGTATTAAGGAGCCCGGATGGCTGGTTGGTTGGTTTTACGACATATCAATCCTTGTTGATAATAGGTATCTACCCAACCCGTTCAGTACGGGTAGGATGTGACACAAAGTCGCAAATATGTGGCCTCCAACGAGGATCGAACTCGCTATTCAGTAGTAGTGGATTTGCTAGACTAGCTTGATAACCATTATACCACGATGGGACGTCCAATTCTTGATGGGAAGAGAATAGTATTATCTGTGTTATTCGGACTATTGTTATCTGTACAATGTTTCGGTGGATATGCCCTCCGGCCTTCTTCATATATTTCTTGTCGGACTCGGGAACCTTCGGGAACGGCTGAAACGTTGTACAGATAACAATCAAGATAGGGACAATAGTCCGAATAACGCAGATAATACTAATCTTCAAGCCTCATCTCAAACATTCAGAGAAATAGGAAAGAGAATAGTTGAATTTATACCTTTCACAAAGGTAGGTATCTACCCAACCCATTCGCTACGGATAGGATCGAACTCACTATTCTATAGTAGTGGATCCACTAGACTACCTTTCCTAAGTGTAATAGTACTATGTGAAATGCAAACAGCCTAATTCAGTATTTGAACTCTGGTTACCGGGACCATTTTCTACGATGATAACCATACAGCAGGTATTCTTATCTAATACAGATAATTTTTAAACAGTACTATTTGACCCAGAGATGGAACCCTAACAGGTACTACCATTGCGAATCAGAGCAGACATGAGAATAACGACAATGATCGGGTACTCCACACTCACCAAACCTCCAGAACTAGAGCCTTACCACGAAGTTTAGTATCATATTCAAGGCACCCCTTTTGGGAGGCTCTTAAAAATACCTGTGAAAAAATTATCGTATATGTTTGCATTTCAATGATTTAAAAAAGAATAGATAACATTTACATATAATTTCTGTGGGAATTCTTTAATTACTCCCTTTTTTGTTGTTATCGTAACACAATGCTTGTTCGTTTCGAGTGACGCCTAACATGGATCGTGTTACCATAACAACGGGACTTTATCATTAAATCCACCCATCTCTATGTAATGGGATATTCGGTTGAGGTAGAATAGTATTACATATATTGCATTTTATATATGTAAATAGTTACTAAGTCTGGCACAAACATATGATCGTATTTGTTGATGATGTTAAACTATTTGTTAGACCATTATCAAAAGGACTAACACAAATTAATCTGTTAGAATATTTCTGTCTGTTAACCTCTAGTATTCTTTGGTAGAAAGATTGTAGTATCAGTTACTTCTTGTCAGTAAATCTGTAGTATTCCTTGGTAGAAAGATTGTAGTATCAGTTACTCCGTGTCTGTAAATCTGTAGTATTCCTTGGTAGAAAGATTGTAGTATCAGTTACTCCGTGTCTGTAAATCTGTAGTATTCCTTGGTAGAAGATTGTAGTATCAGTTACTCCGTGTCTGTAAATCTGTAGTATTCCTTGGTAGAAAGATTGTAGTATCAGTTACTCCGTGTCTGTAAATCTGTAGTATTCCTTGGTAGAAAGATTGTAGTATCAGTTACTCCGTGTCTGTAAATCTGTAGTATCAGTTACTCCGTGTCTGTAAATCTGTAGTATTCCTTGGTAGAAAGATTGTAGTATCAGTTACTCCGTGTCTGTAAATCTGTAGTATTCCTTGGTAGAAAGATTGTAGTATCAGTTACTCCGTGTCTGTAAATCTGTAGTATTCCTTGGTAGAAAGATTGTAGTATCAGTTACTCCGTGTCTGTAAATCTGTAGTATTCCTTGGTAGAAAGATTGTAGTATCAGTTACTCCGTGTCTGTAAATCTGTAGTATTCCTTGGTAGAATTGTAGTATCAGTTACTCCGTGTCTGTAAATCTGTAGGTTTCCCTTGGTAGAAAGATTGTAGTATCAGTTACTACTGAAGCGTTCCTTCTGAGAGGAATCCATTCGGCGACTGATTTTAGGACAATTTATCAACGACATTTAATACATTTTTGTGGTTTTTTTCATTGGTGAATCCATCTCCTGCTACTTGGAATAGTCTATAGATATAAGTGGTGACTTTTCGAACAGCTTATACCCAAGAATAATTAATTGAGATAATCGGAGGATTCGCTGGTTTTGTATTGACTAAGTTTTCTGATAAGGATTCTTTTTGTTGTAGACTATATATTTTTGTTGTAGAATATATAAATGAAAAGAATTCTTTTCTATTAGGGTAGATATGAGAGCCTCCGTAGTCATACTCTCATAAATATTTCTTACTTACTTGTATTTCGGTGTAGCTCGAGTAGCTGGCTGGTACCATGTGGATCACAACTTCGAGGCTGCGTGGAGTGAATCAGCAAATCAACACGCTCGAATACGTGGTTGGTTAACTATTTAAAGGCCTTGGTGGTAAGGCGTTAAGTTGCTCGTGCCTTACACTGAAAACACAAGTATCATTGGATTCTAGATACACGAACCAACGGACGAGCATTATAGGATTCTACTCAACACTGACATAACAGAAAAATACAATGTGTCGGATCCAAATATATCAAGGTTGAAAATATATTAAGCAACAAGGAAATCAAAAACGTAAATGTATAATGCGATTTGTGGGTTGACTTTGATGATACTTTTTCTATTGTATCGAGGACAAATGGAATGATTGGTTAGATGGTTAAAGTCGGTATCAGCAAAACAGCGAGGGAGTCTATCCCCTTTTCCCTAGCGCTGGACCAAGGAGATTATTTCTACGTCTGGGGTGGAGTGTCACACCTACCATCGGATCCTTGCTTTACTGCACAGACCCCCACGCTACTCATACGTTGATTTGGTGAGGGCCGGTATCGGACTAGAAACCTTGTGGTTCCTAATCGAAAGCTCTACCGACTGAGCTAAACCGGCCCATATAAATCCCTAGTAAGACCTCATATAGAATATTGTACCCAGGCCTGGGATCCAGTGTTTAGACATGAAAAGTGTTGTGTAATATAGAGAATGGAGGACATACAAAAAGAGTAACAAAACTAACAAAAGGAATAAAATATTAGAGAGAGAGAGAGAGAAAGAAAGAGAGAGATAGAGAGAAAGAGAAAGAAAGAGATAGAGATAGAGAGAGATAGATAGAGAGAGAGAGAGAGAGAGAGAGAGAGAGAGGGAGGGGGTTAGCTCAGTCGGTAGAGCGTTCGGCTAGAAACCACAAGGTTCCTAGTTCGATACCGGTACTCGCCAACTCAGCGTATGAGTAGCACAGGGATCTGTGCGGTAAAGTAAGGAGCTGATGGTAGATGTGACGCTCCACATCAAACGCCAAAACAATCTCCTCGGTCTAGCGCTATTGAAAAGGGGATAGACTCCCTCGCTGACTGGCTGGTACCGACTTTAGGCCGCCCCGACGACTTTACTTTACTTACTTTACTAGAAAGAATAACGAGAGGTGATTTAATTGAAACTTTCTAAATAATTATTGGAAATTCTAATTATGGAAGACATTTTTCCAAATATTTCTTCTCAAACTGTAAATTTACTGTCAAGGCTGATTTCAGAAACAGGATGTTTTGCCGATAGATGTATTACTTTCACCCTCATATTCCACAGCCTTTTCAATTCTCAAGCAAGGTCCAGGTACTTGACTATCTTTTCGTTTTCTTTCATCTTCACCCTGGAATCAGCTGTAACTGCAAAATCTACCAGTTGGCAAGTTCTCTTTTTCTTTTTAAAAATAAATCAATACTACGCCTGGTCTTCTGGCTGGGATAAGGTGATTTATCTTTACCTCAAAGTCCCAGAGAATTTTATGTCTTTCATTCTCAAGAACAGATTCTGGTTTATACTTAAGCTAGATCGATTTTTCACTTTTTTAAATTATCAAATTGTCCATCTATGCGTAACTTGCGTGTTAGTATACTGAATACTTATACCAAAAATTACACCATTTTTTGAGGAAATAGCATCAAAGATCGTCTACTAAAATGCACTAAAAACAGTTTTCGCAAAATTTAGTCAAGAAATTGGTTAGAAAATGTACCGTTTTCAGTATTCAAATCAGAAATGTTATTTTATTTCATTAAAAGGAAACGAATTAGATATTATAAATATAATTCAAATTGAAAATGTATTACCCATCACCACCGACACCTCTGATATGCAGCTTTTTACCTCATTAATTAAGCTGTAACAGACGATCTTTGATGCTATTTCCTCAGACAATGATACAAGTAAAAGGATCTACTTTCTGGTATCAGTATTCAGTATACTAACACACAACTTTCAAATAGATAGACAATTTGATATTTTTAAAAAGTGAAAAATCGACCTACCCTCTTATACATATATCATTTT
>CM042154.1:42644892-42714892 GCA_023376005.1 Doryteuthis pealeii | reverse complement strand
ACTCTGCATCGGAGATCCCTTAGTGAAGAAATCTTTGGTTGCTCCTTGGTGTCCCTCAGTGTTGGGTATGATCCCTTGATTGTTCTTTGGTGTTCATTAGTGTTGGGTATGATTCTTTGGTTGTTCCTTGGTGTTGGGTAAAATCCTGCATTCAGAAAAGTCCCTCGTTGCAGGTCCGTTCGTCAATGTCGAATAACGTGCGAATGAACAGCTGTCCATATCGTCGATTAAATAGTTAACTTACCACGTATTCGACCTGTTGATTGGCTCTGGTTTAATCCACGTGACCGTGCCGAATCTATAAATTTAAGTGGTGGATTCTAGCCATATATATAAAAAAACTGCTACAATGGAATTAATTTTTAAAGTCTAGATTATTTTCTCGTACTTCTTATAATGGTTGAATTTCAATTTAAAAAAAACAAACTATTATTCAGATATCGTTGCTAATTTTTTGCCTTAAAACCAGGTTTCGAAAATTCCAGTTATACATTAGAAATCACTGGTGGTGTCATGGCTATCGTTATAAGAAGTGGATTCGGCGACCCGAGTTCAAATCCTGGCGTATGAGTAGCACAGGGATCTGTGCAGTAAAGTAAGGAGCTGATGGTAGGTGTGGAGCTACATCTCAGATGCTAAAACAATCTCCTTGGTCTAGCGCTAGTGAAAAGGGGATAGACTCCCTCGACTTTACTTACTAAGCTTAGCTTAGATATGGCACAAGGCCAGAAGTATGGGGCGCCCAATGAGAATCGCACTAACAATGGTCTGCAGATCTAGCTTGCTAACCATTTCACTGGGTGAGGTGCCCAATAATACATATGATAAGTTAATTATTTCTTCACCAAAAAATCAAGGTTCAACTTTATACATTGTGAGGCAAAATTAGTTGGTCAGTTATTAATAGTACACAATACAATGACTGTCCCCTTATTTCTATTGCACCCTATAACTGAGATCCATAGGAGAACATCGTTTATAGAGTTACTCTTACTTCTCCTGCAGTGCCCAACATTTCTTGCTCGTCTTACTTAGATAGTGAGATGGGAGGTAAGTGGCTGTATAGCTGCTATTTTTTAGGGTGTTGCTTTCAGGAATTGTTCAAAACAACCGGCAGCATTCTTGTGTGGTTCTCATGTAGCTTTTTCTGATTCGTTAGAGTCCAAGTGGTGCAACCACACGGTAGCTTAGTTTGATTTGATTTCTTTGTTTTAATGACATATCAACCTTTGTGGGTTATTTAGTGCCAAAGCCATCCTTGTAAAAGAACAGCAGTGGTATTATTTAACCTGTGGTGCAATGGTTATCATCATAGGAAATGGGTACGGAGACCGAGTTCAAAATCGAGGCTGTTTGCATTTCATAAAACCCTTGAAAAAGGTATACATCCAATTATTCTCCCCCAGCTATAGATAAATAGTAAGGTAGACTGGGCTCTTTAACGTTGGTATAGCAACCGGTTTAGAGGAAGGAAAACTATGTATTTAAACCTGTTGAACTCTGCTTGAAAATTGACCTTGTGTCACATCCTGCTCGTACGGATGGGTTAGGTAAATAAGTATTTAACCAATAGCTGGAGGGATGAAAGGTTCATACGTTTTCCATGGGTATTAGTTCGAAATTGAACCTTGAGTTCGAACTCATTTACTACGATGTTACTGTCCAGCACTTTAACCACGACGCCACGCCGACCCCTATACGGTAGTACTGTGGAATTATAGTTAGTTTTAGACATATGCATGAAATAAGCTTTTGAATAAAGACCTGTAAATATAAAAACACTTTCGGTAAACCTTAATATATATAATAATAATATTAATAATATAGTTGAGCTTTGAAGTAAAGTAAAAAAAAAATCCCCCCCAAAAAAAAAAAAAAAAAACAATGAACAAAACAAAACAATAAAAAAACCCTCCCAAAAAGAACACACTTTTGATGCACCTAAATGATTCCTTATGTGTGTGAAATTTGGTTTCATGCACAAACGTGTTTTTCTTAAAATCTTTTAAAATCGCAAAGAATGAAAACTTCTTTTCAGCAAATTAAATCAAAGTTGACATAAAATTTAGCAAAAGAAATAAAACCTTCGTTTGATGAAATGTTCTTAAAAATGACGGATAGGTTTGAACGGGAAAGATAAATGATTTTATCGTTCACTTCTTAAAAAACAAAAAAGATGTCGTCCGTACGGCTCGGCTGTTACGAAAAATAAAGTAAAAATCATATCGGGGCGTCTCACCCAATAAAATTGCACGCGGTTCAGATTTAAAGCGTTTGAGTCGACGTCTCCGTATTTGTGACTTTCCAAAGATTGTTACACGCTAGAATGGCGTTCTAGGCATAAAAAGACAAATTGGGCGCGAATTGACAACAAAAAGAACACTAAGAAAAAAAAGAAGGATAAGCCGAGCGAAACAATGCACTGAAATAGTTGAGACCCCGAAATGTCGTTTTATTGAGGGTGGCAAAAATGCTAACGAGGTAATACGGCGGGTTGGAGGTGGGGGTCAAGAGGAGATCTTTTTCGAGAGGCGGTGACGATAGCGGAGTAGTAATTGGGTGAGGTGATCGAGGAATTGAGAGAAGAGAGATGATTAGAATACCGAGTATCCTAAGGAGAGACGAATGATAATAATAATAATAATAATAATAATAATAATAATAATAATAATAATAAACACTGCACTGCTGCAATCTGCCAGAATACTCAGAAGAGTCCTGGAGACCTGAGGAGACTTGCTGTCACTCAGACTCCAGTAAAAGACCATCAGCTAACACTGATGTAAAAACTCAAAAGGAGTAAATAATAATAATAATAATAATAATAATAATAATCCCGGCCAGGAGACCAGATCTTGTTTTGATTGACAAGAAGAGGAAGACTTGTCATCTCGTGGACTTTGCCATCCCGGCCGATCACAGAGTGAAAATGAAAGAAAACGAAAAGATCGATAAATACTTAGACCTTGCCAGAGAACTAAGAAAACTGTGGAACATGAGGGTCAAGGTCGTGCCGATTGGGATTGGGGCCCTTGGAACAATCCCCAAGGGGTTGGAAAGGAGTCTGGATGAATTAAAAATCAGGAGAAGAATCGAGACCATCCAGACTACAGCTTTATTGAGATCGGCTGGAATACTCAGAAGAGTCCTGGAGACCCGAGGAGACTTGCTGTCACTCAGCCTCCAGTGAACCACCGGCTTCTGCAGGTGTGAAAAAACTCGAATAGAGTGAAATAATAATAAAGTAGTACCCTCCATCAAAAAACCCCCAAACAAAACAAAACAAAAAATATCCATCCCTTGTTTTTTACGTTCTTTTTTCTTGTTTTTCCCTTTGAAGCTTCCCTCTTCACTGCAATCGTCAACTTATAAGACGCTTAATCGCTCTCTATAACCCAGTTACTTTCAATCCCCTCTTTTTATCATATATATGCTAGTAGGCAGTGGCTGGGGGTCTTCATGTCATGGGTATGACGTTAAACTAGTGAGGTTCCAATTCTGGACGCCTGTGGAATGTTGAGCACCCCTTTATCACCATTGTTCCAGGGTCCACTCTGAGCCGAAGTGGTAGTACCTGTTAGGGTCCAATCTATGGGTTGAATAGAACAAAATGATTTATAGAAAATATGTTTAAAAAATTGAGTTAGAAATATTGTGTAACCATGAATAAAACAAACGTCTTCGGCATAAAATGACCCAATGGGTTGATATGCCGTAAAACCAAACCAAACCAAATCAATCCCCCCTGATATTTGTTCCGAATTTTCTGATAGGTTAGGACCGGAGCATCATCTATCTATCTATCTATCTATCTATCTCCCATAAATAAGTACTTTCCTAAAAAAATTTAATTAAAAAATTAATCCCAGAGGAATATTATACAATTAATCAATAACAAAATAATAAATATTATTAGGTTTTATTTATTATCAAACTGTACAACATTGGAACTGTAGCAAAAATATGAATATGTAGTAGACCAAAAATAAGTATGCATTTACCCAACCCCTCCGTACGAGCAGGATGTGACACAAGGTCAATTTTTTAGCGGAGTTTAACAGGATTGAATTCAGTTTTTCTTCTAGACCGGTTGCCTAATCAAGGTTAAAGAGCCCAGTCTGCCCTACTATTTACCTATAGCTGGAGGAGAATTGTTTGATCCTAACTTTTCCTCGAGTATAAGCCCTATGTGAAATACAAACAGCCTCATCCGGGATTTGAAATCGGGTCACCGTGCCCATTTATAATGACTGTAATCATTACATCATGGCTAAAAATAAGTACAACCGTTACATATATTTATGCAATTTTATTTTTAATGTATTCCTTTTAGAGGTGCATAAAATCGGCTAATTATCGGATTTTAATAAATTTACTTAATGTAAAAATGACGAAGTTTCATGCTTGTTCTAAGATATTTTTTACGAATCTTCTCATTTATACCAATAGTGTATCTATGAAATATTTATATCTCAATCTATCTATCTATCTACCTATCTCAGTCTGTTCATATCTATCTATCTATCTATCTATCTATCAAAGTCTGTTCATGTTTGTTTGTCCGTCTATCTATCTATCTATCTATCTATCTATCTATCTATCTATCAAAGTCTGTTCATGTTTGTTTGTCCGTCTATCTATCTATCTATCTATCTATCTCTCCCAGTATATTTCTATGTATGTGTGTTTCTCTCCCCCCTCTCTCTACCTATCCCATTATATTTCTATGTATGTATGTATGTATGTATGTATGTATCTATCTATCTATCTATCTATCTATGTTTCTTCATTTATATCTAAACCTGTTTCTATCTATCTATCTATCTATCTATCTATCTATCTAAATCTGTTCATATCTATCTATCTATCTATCTATCTATCTATCTATCTATCATAATATGTTTATATCTATTCACGTTTCTTCCTTTCTATCTTTCTATCTAAATGTTCTATCTATCTATCTATCTATCTATCTATCTATGTTCATATCTATTCACGTTTCTTCCTTTCTATCTTCCTATCTGAATGTTTTATCTATCTATCTATCTATCTATCTATCTATCTATCTATCTGGCTTTGTTATTCTGTCTTTTTTTTCTTTTGTAGCTATCTTAGCTGGCTTTCCCATTGTTTCTACCCCCTCTCTCAAATTTCTCCCTCTTTCTGAATTCGATGTTTTCTTCTAAGTTTCTTTTTAGAACCAACGAAAGTTTCTAAAATTGAGTCAAACTAAGAAACAAATGATTTAGCACTGTTTAAAGAAACCGGTTTAAATACTTATTTTTTTATGTTCAAAGAGAAAAAAAATCGTTTGAAGAACACAAAAGAGTCAAGCCATGATTTATTCCATCAAAATTTGCAATTACCACTTTCATTGTCACCGGGCATCGCTTTTTGGGCCGTAGCCCTTGACGCGTTACCAAGCTGATCATAAAAGTGCGTTCCAATGCACTACCGTCTCTTCCTTCTATTTGAAGAGTTCTTAGGGATAGGGGAGGTCACTTTGTTGTTGTTTTTGTTATTGTTTTTTTTGTTGTTTTGGGATATATCCTTTTCATTCCCAACAGGGAAGGGTAGGTAATTTTAAGTTGGATATTTTTTTCATGGGAACTTTACGATGAATTGCGGTTCGGTCTCTCTTTTCTTTTATTTGTTTCTTTGTTTCATTACCTAAGGATCTTCTTAGCTTGATTTCACCAATCGATGAAAGCTCTTAAACAGGATGGGCTTGTTGACCATAACTCAAACTGATTTCAAGTACTGTGTTACATAATTCAGAGGTAGTTTATGAATTATGTACGTACTGTAGATAGATATTTTTGAATCAGAATTCGTTAGATTCAAAATAAAGGGGGTTAAGTGGAAAATTACTGGAAGAAACGCGCGATTAGAGGCATGTGAAAATTTAAAGTTTTAGTTTAGTTGCGACTAGTTACTCGTCGAGAGAGGATGTCCTCTCAAGAGTCGCTTCTCACCGCGCGGTTGAATCCTGGGCTGGGATTTTACTTCCTCGTCACTGGAATAATGTTTGCCTCTCTTCAGCTCCATATAAGAGAGGCTGAGAGGCAAACATTATTCCAGTGACGAGGAAGTGAAATCTGTAGTGAAGAAGTGGCTCAAAGAATAGTCAAGAGAATTTTACGGGGCAGGGATACTTGCTCTCATTCGAGGGTAGAACATTGCTATTGAGAGAAACAGTGACAATGTGGAGAAGTAGAGATATGATCGACAGAACACCAGCTTCATTTTGATGTATGATACATGTTCCTGTGTTGTTAATTATACCTGTCCAAAACAAAATGGCATTACTTTTTGAATCACCCTCGTATATTTATACACACCAATTTTATATTAATTGTTCGATAAAACTGTCAGCTTCAAAATTCTGTGACTTAAAAAAATGATAAAAACAAAATTCTAAAAACATGTGTTTGTCCCAAAATTCAAGATTTCATTGTCTGTTACACTAACAATCTTCGAAAGTAGTCAATGTCTAGTCGTAGCCCACTGTGAAGACCTTCAGAACTTTGGTAAAAATGCTTTTTGTCCAACGGAAAGAATCTCGTGAAATGAAGTGGTTAATGCAACACATCTCGTTAGCCAATGACAGTAGCAATTCATTCTTTAAAAAATAGTAAATTAAAATTAGTGAAATAGATCACTAATTAGGACTGAGCCTATTCTAGTTGTGACTACCCCAAGCAGAATTTAACAGGTTTGAATACAGAGTTTTCTTTCTCCTAGACTGGTTCACTAACCAAAGTTTAAGTGTTGAATTTTTCTGAATATAAGGCGTGTGCTAGTACGCTTATACTTATAGACTTGCCAAGGTCATGTGATTGACTCTTCTAACCAATCACTGGCAGTACTACTAGCCTGATGACACTTACCTCTCCCCCAAAAAAATTGTTCACACATCAAATACACTCTTTGAAGACGCACATTGGATTGCCGGGATCTTTACCAATACTCACCAAGGACTTATACGATTGCCAGTAACTCAGGACACTTTAGTAACCAAAGGATTCACATTGTCGACCGACTCTTTATCAAGGATTCCACCAGATAAGTGCTTCTGCTATAAGGCCAAGCAATGGCCCTACTATTTACCCATAGCTGTGGGAGAGTAGTTGGATTCATACCTTTCCTAGGGGTATTAGCGCTATGTGAACTGTAGCTTCGTCCTGGATTTGTGTTACGTGCTGAGTTTTCACGGTACCAAATCGAGGGACATCTGGATCTGTCTGGAACTTTCCTGTTAGGAATTTCGAAGCCCACAAGACTTTTTTAAACCCCCATTATGCAGACAGTTTAGACAGAGCATCATGGCGACTGCACGTCCACTGCAAAACTAGACTGGAACAGGACAACAAACGCCGTCAGCGTAGAGAATTATTGACAATAATCTTATGTAGATTATGTAACATTCGAATTCGACGAGTCCATTGGCCTCCAACCCAACTGGACAGACAGCCATTGAAAAACGAGCTTTTATTTTTAAGGAAATGTCTGTAAATGAGATCTATCTAGTTTCACTAGTTTCCTTATTGGTCAGGTTGTCAGATGATTTCCACATCGCTGGTCACATTTCCATTTCATTATTGATCTCACTCTTCTTCATAATTGGTCTGAACGTTAGTTTTTCATTTTTTTAAACTAGCATATATTAATTAAACTGGTACAAAATAAAAAACATCCTCCGTGGCGATGTAAAAATAGATTTTTGATACATATTGCCTGAGGGGTGGGAGTAAAAAATCAATGTCAGCGAGTTTGTACCCTAAGTAAGTAAAATCATCAAATTCATTAAAGGATTTAAAATAAAAAACAGTTTGAAATGTAAACTTTAATATGTATTAAAATAAAACAAACTATATATAGATATAAAATACCAGTCATGTATTTATTAAAACTTGTTTTAAAAAACAATGAGGACTGTCTAATGCTGCATGTTCAAATTTTGGTGTATTTATGTTATGATGATTTTGGGTAATGTGACATAAGCAGTGACGTAATTTTTGTTACAGACAAAAACCGGAAGCGAATCTCCATTATTAATAGAAATAGATTTGAACAAGGTATTAAGGAAAAAAAAGATCTAACTTTAGATTTTTTGTAAATCTTTAGTAAAAAATATTGAATGCTGCCTTTGTAGTAGGCAATAAATTTCAATATATCCTTTAAACAATAAAAATATCTATCTATCTATCTATCTATCTATCTATCTATATGTTTGTTCATCTTTATCCCCACCCCCTCTCTATCTATCTATCTATCTATGATAAAGAAAATGACTTACGGGGAAATAGAATATCGAGTTAATCGCAATGCAATATACAAATGTTAACCGAATAATTCAGGGTTATGAAGAATATGATGTGCTCAATACGTTAGTAGAGCAGATTTAGTAAAAAGGTATAGATAGATAACCAACTTAATTTCACCAAGATGATCATCAGGATTAACTGTAATGAATTAATCAAGAAATTGATTAATAAAAGACAATTGTGGAAGCGAATAATAAAATTATAGCCTCACACAAAAAATTAGGCGTTAAAAAATTTCGCAGCGAAATTTATCCATGTAGCTAACTATGGCCGGTTTCGCTCAGTCGTTAGAGCGGCCGCCTAGGAACCACAAGGTTCCTGTTTCTCGCCAACCAGCATATGAGCAGTACAGGGATCTGCGCAGTAAGTGAGGAGCTGATGATAGGTGTGGCGCTTCACCTCAGACGGAAAACAATCTCCTTGGTCTAGCGCTAGTGAAAAGGGGATAGACTCCCTCGCTGTTGGCTGATACTGACATTTAGTCACTGAACGACTTTACTTACTATATCTATCTACTAATGGCTACTGAACGACTTTACTTACTATATCTATCTATCTATCCATGTTCCTCTTTCATGCTGTAAGTCGTTTTCGCGTAAACAGTGATGCTGATAACTTTTTAATTAATACTGGGACGCATGTATTTGATTTGAATGAGTTCCCGGGAAATTAGCTGGTCCCAACTTAAGTTTCTTGATAAATTGTAGAGTTTTTATCTATGAACAACAAAAGCCGTCTAATCCCCACCGTGTTCCCCATTGTGTAATTCATTTCCAAGAAAATATTGAAATTTATTTAGAGTAAGCTGGAAATGATGGAGGATGAAAAACAAAAAAAAAACAACAACACTTGGACGCATGGATACAATCTTACTGCGTCCTTTTAGATTTTTTATACGTCAGTGATACATGACGCATACCTATCAGCATCTCTGGTAAACTTTCATATTTCGACTTCGATTTCGAGAAATTGCTCCCTATATGTCCACCGTGGCAATCCATCATCATCATTATCATCATCTAGATGAGCGGTTTGGTGTCTAACCGCAAACTGACGCGACATTTCACTTGTAGAAACTGCTGCATGTTGTTCATCACCAAGACAACGATAACCATCTGCATACCGAACAGGTTTCATGTCGTTAATTACCGGCAGATGGCGCTGACGTGCATTCGTCTGTAAAGCGCCCCCACTGCGTAACATACAATTTAGAAGATGGTTGTCCGCAAGTTTTCATTAGATATTATTCCTTTTTTTTTTCTTTACTTATTTATTGCATTATCTTATTCGTTAATGTCTTTGTAGACTTTTATTTCAAGCCGTCAATTGTCGGTGAATCAACTGTCTGCGTTCATTTGTGCTCATTTTGATGAGCTGGTTAATTCTGGATGAAGTTATTTGCATATCTATCCCGAATTGACGAGAGCAGCGTTCAGACAGGGTAAATCTATCTATCTATCTATCTATCTATCTATCTATCTATCATTTCCTCTCTATCTAATCTCTTCATCTATCTATCTATCTATCTCAATCTATCTATCTATCTATCTATCTATCATCTATCTATCTATCTATCTCTATCTATCTATCCATTTATCTAATCTTCTATCTATCTATCTATCTATCTATCTCAATCTTTCCTATCTATCCATTTATCTATCTCAATCTTTCCCTATCTATCTATCTATCTATCTATCTATCTATCTCAATCTTTTCCTATCTATCCATTTATCTATCTCAATCTTTCCCTATCTATCTATCTATCTATCTATCTATCTATCAATCTTTTATCTATTATCCATTTATCTATCTCAATCTTCCCTATCTATCTATCTATCTATCTATCTATCTATCTATCAATCTATCCATTATATCTATCTCAATATTTCCCTATCTATCTATCTATCTATCTATCTATCTATCTATCCTATCTATCTATCCATTTATCTATCTCAATCTTTCCCTATCTATCTATCTATCTATCTCAATCTTTTCCTATCTATCTATCCATTTATCTGTCTATATATCTAACTATTCCATTTTTTTCATATCTATCTATCCAATTTTGTTCATATCTATACTTACTTAGTGTTGTATCGCATGGTGGAAAGATATACAAAAGAATAGTGCGCTTAATACATTTATTAAGCACCAGTATCCGGGGCCAAACGGATACATACAAACACAGAACAAATAAGTACAAACAATTAACAGGACAAAACTTACACTAAATAGAGGAGGGTCAATTTGGCATAGACAACGCAGCAAAGTCAGTTTGAATATTATTCAGCTAGTTATTACACTTTAATCGTAGGCTATTTTATGGCTATGAGCTAGTCCATCTGATAGAGTGCTGGAGGGGTGTTAGCTACACTACAACACTTAGCAATGGCTATTTTCAACTCAGGATATTATTCCATTCAAACTGCCATTCTTCCAGTGCAGCAATTTGGTGCCGTGAACAGGTTCCAGCAATCATTATGGAACCAATTTATTACCAATTTTAACGATATTTTGTAATAGTGGAAGGTTGGAAATTTTTTCACCCTCTCCTTTAACTTCTGTTGCTCTGTCATGCAGTCATTTTATGCATTTTGTGAGGAACTTTGATTATTTATTCGTCATTTTTTGTCCTTCTATTCACCCATCTCATCTGATGATTGTATGTATTTACCAACCCCTCCGCACGAGCAGGAAGTGACACGAGGTCAATTTATTTAGCGGTGTTTAACGGGTTTAAATTCAGAGTTTTCCTTCTTCTAGACTGGTTACGTAGCCAAGGTTAAAGTCCAGTATGCCCTTCTATACTGCATAGCTGGAGGGAGAGTAGTTGGGTGTATACCTTTCCCAAGGGTATTGGCGCTACCTGAAATGCAAGAAGCCTCGTCCAGGAATTGAACTCGGGTCGACAGTCCATTTCCTACGACTCTAACCATTACACCACGCGTCTCTGATGATCGTATCTTATTTTTTGAAAATACATGAAAGTAATGAGATTGTCATGAGGAGGTGAGTATATATCTACTTATTTCAGGTTTCACCTTGCTCTGTCGACCAGCATTCGAGCACTTTTCGGTTTCATAAAGAAACACACACACACACACACACACACACACACACACACAAATATATATATTATATATATATATATATATATATGTGTGTGTGTGTGTGTGTGTGTGTGTGTGTGTGTGTGTGTGTGTTTGGGCAGCATTCTTTCATTTATACATATAGAATTAAACAAAAGACACATCTCCTGTTTAACAATTTTATTTTTTAGCTTTTCGAGTTTTCTGGCCAACTTTTTAATATTTGGGTGGAATTCGTGGATAAGTCCACCAAAGTTCAAGTCCCGAGTACTTTCGGCACTTCCAAGTGCCATCATCAGGGGTGATGTGTTACAGTTTTTTAAAAATTATATTAATGTGGAGACTGATCAATTCTTCTCCTTCCAGCCTCCACATTAATATGATTAAAAAAAAAACTGGAACACATCACTCCTGATGATGGCACTTCGAAGTGCCGAAAGTACTCGGGATCTGAACTTTGGTGGACTTATCCACGAATTCCACCCAAATATTAAAAATTTGGCCAGAAAACTCGAAACGATCAAAAATAAAATTGTTAAACAGGAGATATGTCTTTTGTTTAATTCTACATGTATATATATATATATATATATATATATATATATATATATGAATAAATTTTTAGTACAAGAAAACTTGTAGAGTACCAAAAGTAGAGGAATCATATGTATGTTGGGAGATCATACAAGTTGCGGGATGGTATAATAAAACAATATTTTACTACTTTTTCAAGTATAATCACCGGCAACAATTAAAAGTCAGATTGTATAAGATAAATATTTTTGAGCGAATGGGGGTGACCCAGAAAGGGACGAAAAAAGGGGGGATATATATATAAACTCCTCAGGTCACACCAGGATTGGAAATGCCTCCCAACAGTAAATAGTAAAGTATATATATATATATATATATATATATATATATATATATATATATATATATATGTCGGCTAAAAAAGCTATATCATAAACACATCGCTTCTGTATTTACTTCTCATACTGTCATGTAGAAGAAGTCACTATAAGAGGAATAGAAACCTACTTCTTAACAAAACGAAAAATCTAAGAAAGTCCGGTTGGTGTAGGGGTTACGGTCCTCGCCTGTCAGCTTGACAGTCAGGTTTCGAATCACGCACAAGGCGGTCTTCCTATCTATAGCTCTGTTGATGAGGCCTAATAGGCCGAAATATACATTCAGAGATTGATTTTTCTCGATTTGTTTAGCCTTACATTTAAATAGGTATGCCTGCCTAATTAATTAATTATTAATTAATTAATTATTAATTAATTAACTTTCAAAATTAAGTACGACTTCAATTAAGCACATATTCTTCCAAATATATATATATATATATATATTATATATATATATATATATATATATATATATATATATATATATATTAACTTCTCTGATTCATTCTGTTACAACACGTATTTTTTACAGCGGAAAAGAGTGGTCTTCATACAGAAGCTTGCTGGAGGAACCAAACTAAAAATAAATAGACAAATGGATAAGTTTAAAAAAGTACTTATAACAAACTTCAGTGTCCGTGGCGTACCGGCTAACTTGAAGTAAGCGAGTTCGAATTCCAGTAGCGCTATTATATTCACTTTCGGACTAATACTCCTGAAAAAGGTATGTGCATTCGAACTATGGGTTAAAAATTACCACTAATGTTCTTCTACGAGGATGTCTTTGGCATTAAATAACCCACGAAGGTTGATATGTCATTAGATAAAGAAGACAAAATTCCGTTAGAAGATAAAGCACATGGAACTATTAATAACAGAATAAGTCACATAGAGAAAATGGTTGTTCACCATTATTTCTTACTGAAGTTTCTCTTTCTCTGTTCTTATCTATCAAACGTTGTTCATAACTCATTATGTCGTCTGTTTCTTTCTTCCTTCCTACCTATTGTTCTCATTCTATTTCTATATATCGCATTCTATTTTTATCTATCTATCTATCTATTTATCTATCTCATTCTATTTCTATCTATCTATCTATCATCTATCTATCTATCTATCTATCTATCTATCTATCTATCTATCTATCTATCTATCTGTTTATCTATCTATCGTATCTATCTATCTATCTATCTATCTATATTCTATATCTATCTATCTATCTATCTATCTATCTATCTATCTAATCTAGTAGCTATCTATCTATCTATCTCATTCTATTTTTATCTATCTATCTATCTATCTATCGATCTATCTATCTATCTATCTCATTCTATATCTATCTATCTATCTATCTATCTATCTATCTATTCTGATCTATCTATCTATCTATCTATGATTCTATCTATCTATCTATCTATCTAGTATCTATCTATTTTATCTATCTATGATGTGCTGCTATATTCTATTTTTATCTATTATCTCATTCTATTTTTATCTATCTATCTATCTATCGGGAAACGTCAGAGAGACATTATATAGATCCTTTTATATATGAACCAAATAAGTGCTGTCAAAAAACAAAACAAAAACAAAACGTTTATTCTATTCAACGAATCTTTATGACAAAGTCATAGCACCTAATTAACCCCCTCCACAAAAACAAAAAACAAAACAAAAACAAAAACGAAAAACAAAAACGAAAAACAATAAAACTAATGTGAATGTTCTATTCTGTTCAAATATTTAGGTGCAAATCATTTTAACCAGCGCATAATACAAAAGGAACAATTAATTAAATATACATAAACTACAATAAAAGAGAAAAGAAAAGAAACAAACAACTAATTTAACGCTAACACCCCCCACCCCATCTGTAGCTTTTCTTTTTGTACTCTAGGGGGTCAAATAGGATCAATTGATGTTTTCCCCCTTACAGGCAGTCTTCTGTTGTGGGCGGAGTATGTGAATCTCGTCGCTGTTGAAGGTGGGACTTTGCAATTGGACAAATCAGTTCGAGGCGTGGCTAAGTTTAGAGGCGTGGTTTATATATGCGATTTTTTTTCTCTCTCCCTCTCTCAATCCTTAGTTGTTGAAAGCGGTTAGGACTGCTAGCTTTTTTAGTCTGGCACACAGGCTGCATACGTTACCTGCTGTTGCCAAAGAGGTCACCCATTCCAGAACAGGCTCACCACTGCTTAACTTCGGCGATAGGAACTTCTGAATGGAACCGATATAACATCAATCAAAAATTTTTTAATAATAAACCATCATCTATGTTATTTATAAGCCAGCAAAAACGGCACATGGTAGCGTGATCTTTATTAAATGCTCTTCTTTAATGATAAATGAGAATGTCTTTGTGTCACATTTTTTCAACTTTATTCCTAGAGGCCATAGCTCAACATATCATACCATTTTGGAATGAGGCCGACCCCGTGAGCAAATTAAAAACATTCCAGGTCGAATCTAAACCCACAATCTAGAAATATTGGGCTGACTTCTGATTTAGGTAGGAAAATTAAAACGGAAAGTTTTTTGTTGGTACCCAATGACAGTTTAACTCCAGTCTATGAATTAACATTTTACCAATTGGGTTACGGTTTTAGGGGATTAAGGTTGTTTTTAATTACGTATTGCTTAAAAAATATAAACAACAAAAAACCCAAATTACTATACATTTAATGTTGAAAAATATTTTTTAAACTAAGTATAATTGAAATTATACATTGCAATACTAACACAAACAACTGTCTCAATAATAGATTCAATAATTAATTTCAATGGTTAATTAAATGTATAGTAATTTTTTTTGTTGTTTATTTTTTTAAAGCAATACATAATTAAAAACCACCTTAATCCCCTAAAACCGTAACCCAATTCGCAAAATGTTAATTCATAGACTGTAGTTAAACTGTCCTTGGGTACCACCAAAAAACTTTCCGTTTTAATTTCCGACCTAAATCAGAAGTCAGCCAAATATTGGATTACCGGGTTTAATTAGCGCGAATGTTTTCGACGATGTTTTCGTGATTTTTTGCGACGAATTTTTTTTTGTACGATAATAATTTTTATAATTTGTAAATAAATTTGGTAATAATTAGCTTAACTGCCGCCCGATTTTAAGCTAGTAGAGAATAAAGCAATTTTTTTATCCAGTTGGTAACTTAGGGACACTTTTGTAGGGGTCCAATTCGCAGTTTTAATCACCCAATGCTAATATGTGAAAAAGTTAACCCTAAATGTATTTCGAAGTAATAAAATATGCAAAACAATCCACCGGAAAAAAATCATGTTAAAAATCCCCGAAAACAATCGCAGTAATTAAAAACTCGGGAATCCAATTTCAGGATTGCAGCTTCTGTTTTTAATTTGCTCATTGAATCGGCCTGATTCCCAAATGTTGGGCTACGGCATCTAGGAGTAAAGTTGAAAAAATGTGACACACTGACATGAAATTTTCAACGACTGCAGACCAACAAAACCAATAAAAATAAAACATCGTTAGGATGGGAGATTCTTTCCCATCCTCTATCAGTGATGCTGATAGCTTATTAATCTAGTGCGTCCTGGACGCATGTATTTGATTTGAATGAATCCCCGGGAAATTTGATGGGTTCCAACTAAAGTTTGCTAATAAATTTAGAGTTTTTATTCATGAACAACTAAAGCCCTACCTTGTACCCCATACAGTGTAATTCATTTCCAAAAAATATTGAAATGTATTACAATTAGTTGGAAATGATAGGGGAAGAAAAACACTGGGACTCTGCGTCCTTTTAGATTTTTATGTGACGCAGGGACGCGTACCTATCTGCATCTTTGCTCTACACTCACCAAATTTAGCATCTACAGATTTTTTATTTGTTTCGATTACTAAAACATTTCATAAGGGGTAGAACATTCAAAAACAAAGAAAAAAGTTGAAAATAGTCTTTCTAACTTTTTTCGGAAAAATATCCAGACTTCTTTAAAAGCAGAATCGAAAATTTACCTTCCACTGCGCTGCAGTCGTTGAAAATGAAGTTGATTGCATTTTCGATGATAATATTTAAATGAATCTAACTTATATTGATTTTTTATATTCCCTCTGGTAAAACGTATAGAAAGAATACCCTGATACAGAGATGCTGATAGGTACGCGTCTGTGTTATTGACGCATACAAATCTAAAAGGACGCAGAAAAATCGTATCCATGCGTCCCAGCGATTTTTTTCATCCCCCACCATTTCCAGCTAACAATACATTCCAATATTTTCTTGGAAAAGAATTACACGGCATGGGGCACAAGCTAGGGTTAGATGGCTTTAGTTGTTCATAGTCGCTACAATTTATTAAGAAACTATTGTTGGGACCCATCAGATTTCCCGGGGACTCATTCAAATCAAATCCGTGCGTCCCAGAACGCACTAAATTAAAAAGCTATCAGCATCACTGCTGATATAATAATGATTAGATATATAATTTTTTGTGTATATCTTGTATGTAGTAATATCAATAATTAAAGTTGATATTTTATTTCTAAATCTAGATATTTTAATAAAAATCTTTTTATGATGGCATATTTTAATAATCCATACCAAAAAAAAAGAAGAAAAAAAAGAAGAAAAAGAAAGAAGTCGAGCCGCACAGATGAGAAGTAAACTTCGAAACACGTGTCTGTGGATGACTGATATATATATATATATATATATATATATATATATAATATATATATATATATATATATAAGGATTGGAATGAATCCGACAGAATGTGGTGGAGATGCGAGGAACAAAAGAAAAAAAATATAGACAAAAGTGTGTAGGATATATTTCACTAGAGCTTTGAGCTCGGCATCATCAGTCGTTTTAATGAATTATCAGGTTATCATACAAGTGATTTATAGAAGGGGTAGTGTGGCGGGAGGAGGTGGATAGGAGAGGAGTCAAGTAGGTGGGTCTCCCGCCACACTACCCTTTCTATAAAACACTTATATGATAACCTGAGAATTCCTTAAAACAACTGATGATGCCGAGCTCAAAGCTCTAGCGAAATATATCCCCCATATATATATATATATATATATATATACAGACATCGTGTTTCAACGTATTTCATCTCCTCGGTGTGGTTAGACGTTAGCAGGCAACCTTAAGCCGGGATCAATTTATTCAGTCAGAGTTCTTAACTACTATAGAGAACTCCATATATATATATATATATATATATATATATACTGGTTCTGTTGGGATAATTCTATTTGGGATCATCAATATCTCCTGTACATCCACAATACATGCTCATGTTGATGCACAATTATTGATTAATAATACGACCAGAATTCAATAAATGAGCCCAGTTTCATCAGACAGCCAACTACATAATAACCAAGAAAACAAACTAGAATTGAGAAAATATTTTCCCTTTTCTTTCTCTTCTTTTACAAAACCAGAAATATCTCTCCTTTTCAAACACACCCACCTAAAAACTTATATATGATGACAATAATAATTACAACCCCACCCAAAAAAAAAACAACAAAACAATCAAATACATTATAAAAAAGGTGCCACACTGGAAATGTATAATTTTTGATACAATGTATGAAAAATTTCCTGAATACAAAACTATACCCTCACATTTCAGTTAGAGTAAGTTAAGCTACATCAATAAATAAGAAGATTCTCCATTTTATATTTGATTTAAA
This sequence comes from Doryteuthis pealeii, assembly GCA_023376005.1. Taxonomy (NCBI): domain Eukaryota; kingdom Metazoa; phylum Mollusca; class Cephalopoda; order Myopsida; family Loliginidae; genus Doryteuthis; species Doryteuthis pealeii. The sequence goes on along the minus strand of CM042154.1, from coordinate 42,696,876 downwards.
AAAATTAATTCCCTCTGTCTGTCTCTGTCTCTGTCTGTCTGTCTGTCTGTCTCTCTCTCTATATATATATACTAAGAGAAATCATTTAAAAATAGACATTTATAACACCCACACCCACACACACATATATATAAAAAGTGTGCAAAAAAACTATCGAGATTTTTTGTATTTTTTGACACGCCTTGTATTCTGAAAAAAAAGTTCCATTCATTCTTTATTTCTATCTTGGTAAATACAGCTTTAAACTTAGTACTTTTTGGCACACCTTGTATTTTGAAAAAAAAAAATTAATGAACGGAACGTTATTTTTTTTTCAGAATACAAGATGTATCAAAAAGTACAAAAATCTCGATAATTTTTGACACGCCTTGTATATATATACATATATATATAATAGCGTTATTTTATTGCATAAAATTGTTATTTTTTAGATTTTTTAATAAAAAGTTACTTTTTCCAAACTAAATTATTTTATTATTTTTAACCGATTTACAATTAAAACGGATATTATAAATATCATTTATCACTAAATTTTACAGCATTAAAATTCTATAGAGAAAAATATGTTGTAGTCAACATTCCTTAAAAACAACAGATTGAAAATTTATAGAATAATTAAAATTCATCGAAATTCAGTGAAAACAAGGAAGGCTGAAGAATATATCGGCCAAAATTCGTGCTAAAAACAAAGAGATTACGACAACAGTCTAAAGAATCTATGGAATAATTAGAATTACTAAACCTCAGAAATTCAAACGGTTGTTTGAATGATTGATTTTAACGGCATGTCGACTCAGTTAAAATTATTTTATGCCTAACGGTTTGTAGTTGTTTCTTAAGATTATTATTATTGTTCACTCCTTTTGAGTTTTTCACATCAGTGTTAGCTGATGGCCTTTTACTGGAGTCTGAGTGACAACAAGTCTCCTCAGTTCTCCAGGACCCTTCTGAGTATTCTGGCAGATTGCAGCAGTGCAGTATTCTGGATGGTCTCGATTCTCCCTCTGATTTCAGATTTTCCAAACTTTTTTCCAATCTTTTTGGGACCGTTCCAAGTGCTCCAACTACAATTGGTATAACTTTCACTTTCATATTCCATAACTTTTTCAGTTCTCTGGCAAGGTCCAGGTATTTGTCCATTTTTTCATTTTCCTTCAGCTTCACCCTGTGATCTGCTGGAACTACAAAATCCACCAGTTGACAAGTTATTTCTTTTTTTGTTAATCAACACTAGGTCTGGTCTTCTCGCTGGGATAAGGTGATCCGTTTTTATCTCAAAGTCCCAGAGAATTTTATGCGTTTCGTTCTCAAGAACAGATTCTGGTTTATGCATATACCATTTTGTTGTATGGTCAAAATTTAATTTTTTTCATAATTCCCAGTGGATCACATTTCCAACCCAGTCGTGCCTAGTTTTGTACTCCCATTGTGCTAGTTTGCTACATTCGCATAGTTTACAGTTTCATCTCTGTCACCGCATAGTCTACATTTACAATTTTGTTGGGTCTTATAAATTTTTGCTTTGATATGGTTTGTCCTTCTGGCATTATTCTGAGCAGCAATTATTAGTGATTCAGTTTCTCTTTTGAGGTTTCCTTTTCTTAACCATATCCAGGTTTTTTTCATGTGCAACCTCTCCGATTTGTCGTTTGAAGTGTCCATGTAATTGTTTTTCTTCACATTTTTTTTCTAGTTTTTTTTTCTAGTTTTTGTATTTTTGCGCAGTGTCCTATTGAATACAAATAATTTCTGAACATATGTATTTGACCCATAGATATATCACTAATATGAACGAGCGTGGGTGATAATTACCAACACAGGAACATGTATCATACATCAAAATGAAGCTGCTCCTCTGTGTATCACATCCCTACTTCTCCACATAGTCACCGTTTCTCTCAATAGCAATGTTCCAACTTCGAATGAGAGCATGTATCTCTACCCTGTAAAATTATGTTGAATGTTCTTTGAGCCATTTCTTCACTTCAGATTTCACTTCCTCCTCACTGGAATAATGTTTGCCTCTCAAACCCTCTTTCATGGGTCTGAAGAGATGATAGTCTGAACGCACTAAATCTGGTGAATATGGAGGATGCAATAAAGTTGTCCACCCGAATCAGGCGATTTTCTCCTTTGTCCTGATGCTTGTGCGTGGTCGAGCATTGTGATGCAGAAGGAGGACATTGTCGATTGGCAAGTTGGGTCTTACTCGTCGGATTCTTGCTCGTTATCTCAATGTAGGCCTTTGTTTTATAAAAAAAATTCACATGAAATAAAGAAAATGGCATTACTTTTTTACTCACCTCGTACTACCAGTCCAGGTCAGAGTAAACGTGAAAGTAATGTCAGATTTCAGTAATGTCAGATGCAATTTAGTGTCATACCCAAGACACCCCCTTTTTGGAAGGGTCTGACCCCCTTGCCGGGAATACAGTCATTCATATTTACCAACACCTCTGCACGAGTAGGATGTAACACAAGGCCAATTTCTTAAGCGGAGTTTAACAACTTTGAATCCAGTTTTCCTTCTAGACTGGTTGCCTATCCAAGATTAAAGAGTCGAGTCTTTCCTTGTATTTACCCATAGCTGGAGGGAGAATAGTTGGATTCATACATTTCCCAAGGGTATTAGCGACATGCACATGTAAAATTTGAACTCGTCTCGCCGTGTCTATTTCCCGCGACAGTAACCATTATGCGCCTACCGACGGGGTAACATTTAAGCAAAACCAGGATAGCTGAAGTATAATATTAGCCAAAAATCTATGCAAAAAGCAACAAAGATGAAAACTGCAGTCTGAAAAATCTATGGAATTACCTATTCTATGAATATATATATATATATTTGTCAACCCCTCTGCACGAGCAGGATATAACACAAGGCCAATTTCTGAAGCGGAGTTTAACAGGTTATAATTCAGAGTTTTCCTTCTCCAAGAATAGTTACCTGTCCATGGATAAAGAGCCCAGTCTGCCCTACTATTTACCTATGGACGGAGAATATATGAATTAATACCTTTCCCAAGGGTATTAGTCTGGTTACCTATCCAAGGTTAAAGAGCCCAGTCTGCCCTACTATTTTCGCATATATGGAGGGAGAGTACATGTATTAATACATTTCCCAAGTGCTATGTGGAATGCAAGCAGCCTCGTCCAGGATTTGAACTCTGGTCGACGAGTCCTTTTCCTACGACTTTAACCATTACACCACTACGCACCTATTTTATGAATATATTTCCTCACATTTACATTTCTTTACTTGCTAAAACAACCTCCTTGGTCTAGCGCTATTGAAAGGGGATAGACTCCCTCGCTGATTGGCTGATACCGACTTTAGGCCTCCCCGTCGACTTTACTTACTTATTTCTAGTTCAATTTTACGCACAACTTTGCAATATGCCTCTGTAACAAAAACTCTTTTACATCCTCGGCATAAATAACACATTGTTCATGGCAGATGCTGCAGAATATAGCTAACAGCTTCAATCATATTTCTTTCTCACTATATTTTTGTTTGTTTGTTTTTTTTGTTTTGTTCTTATCTTTTTTGTTTTGGCATCAATTCCTTTTCAAAAATATTCCACCCCTTTTTTTTTTCAACCATTTTTTTTCCCTCCATTTTTTACCCAATTCCAAGCCTGTCAGTTCTCTTGTTTCGCAAACTGCACTTTCGTTTCCTACATTTCGTGTTCAGTTCTCGTCTTGCCAAAAATTTCTCCACCTACCTTCGCCGCACCATCGAATTGTTCTCGGCGCCTGAGTCATTTTTATCCTGTCACGACGCGTCCGCTTGCTCTCTCACTGCACACAGTCGACGAAAATGTCTGTATTTAAAAGACATTAATTTCACAAAGCTCATTTACGATTTTTCAATCCCCACACTTTTCGTCTGGTGCGAAACGGCGCAGTCTCCGCGAACGCTCTTCAGCGAAGGAGACGAGGAAAGCATTGACAGGAAAAATCTTGTCTTGGACCAGTGACGTTCTATTCAAAAATTTCCGAAAAGAAGAGACGTCACTAAATGAGATTAATAGAGTCAAAGACGAAAGGAAGAGAGGCTAAGACGAATATCTTACAAAATAATTGCTTACATTCATAGATGGCGCGACGCAGAGAGAGAGAGAGAGAGAGAGAGAGAGAGAGAGAGAGAGAGAGAGAGAGAGAGAGAGAGAGAGAGAGAGAGAGAATGACAGGCGACAAAGAGTAAGATTTATAGTGAATTACGATTGAGATAAATAAATAAATGTATGAGAAAAAAAGAAAAATTGAGAATTAAGAAAAATAAATAAAAATGTACTGCGATAAAAAGCGCAAGGGTAAGAAATTGAAGTAGCAGACGAACTAGTTGAGAGAGAGAGAGAGAGAGAGAGAGAGAGAGAGAGAGAGAGAGAGAGAGAGAGAGAGAGAGAGAGAGAGAGAGAGAGAGAGAGTTCTTTATCTAAATAAGTAATGGCGCTAAGTGGCTACGTTTGGAGAGAAACGGGGAATGGAGTAAGCGTAATTACAAGATGCGCTTGATTGCGCGTGGCTATGTCGTCGGGAGGTAGGTAAGAAGATTAACTTATATGGATGGGACGGGAGATTTTTGAGAAGGGATTTTTAAGAGCCATGATCGCTTCTATTTTTTTAATGATCTTTTTTACTTTGTTTATTATTTTCTTTCTTTTTTGTTTGTAAGGCTGTTCATATCTATGAGGGTGAGTCAAAAACTAATGCCATTTTCTTTATTTCATATGAAGTTTTTTAAATTTATAATTGAGACTTCATTGAGACCCTGTCTTCATTGAAACCCTAACGAGGCTCAGAGCAAGAATTCGACGAGTAAGACCCAACTTGCCAATCGACAATGCCCTCCTTCGGTATGAAAATGCTCGACCACACATAAGGGAGAAAATCGCATCATTCGAGTGGATAACTTTACTGCATCCTCCATACTCAGCAGATCTAGCGCCTTCGCCCCATGAAAGAGGTTTGAGAGGCAAACACTATTCCAGTGACGAGGAAGTGAAATCTGTAGTGAAGAAGTGTCTCAAAGAACAGTCAACAGAATTTTACAGGGCAGGGATACATGCTCTCATTTAAAGGTGGAACATTGCTATTGAGAGAAACGGTGACTATGAGGAGAAGTAGAGGTCTGATCCATAGAGGACCAGCTTCATTTTGATGTATGATACATGCTCTTATGCGGGTAATTATACCTGTCCTAAATTAAATGACATTACTTTTTGACAACACTCTCGTATATATATATATATATATATATATATATATATATTTGGAGGATATGTGCTTAATTGAAGTCATACCTAATTTTGAAAATTAATTAGTTAATAATTAATGAATTTTTAGCCGGGCATATATGTTCAAATGTAAGGCTAAACAAATCGAGAAATGTCAATCCCTGAATGTACATTTTGACCTATTGACATTTTCTCGATTTGTTTAGCTTACATTTGAACATATATGCCCGGCTAAAAATTCATTAATTATTAACTAATTAATTTTCAAAATTAGGTATGACTTCAATTAAGCATATATCCTCCAAAAATTGTCGGCCCAAAGCCATATAAAAATAAACACATATTATATATATATATATATATATATATATATATATATATATATATATAAGTCATCCACAGACACGTGTTTCGGCGTTTCACGACTATTCAGTGTGGCTAGACACAACTATCTTTGGCTACGGTCGAACTCAGACAGACCGTTTGGCAGCCTGATATCTTATCCCCTCGTCCACTGACAGCTGTAGTGGTGCTGGTGTTTTTAAACTATTGAGTACATAGGTTTGTTTATGTATTTTACGGTCACAGAGAAATCAAATTTCCGGGGAAACGATCATTGCTTATATGCTTAGTAGTGAGAGTTAATTTAAATTACCAGTTAGAGAGCTCATACCAAATTTATGGGAGCATAAAGCGCATGGTGTAATGTTATCGTCGTTTGAAATTGACATGACGTCCCGCGTTTAATTGCTGGACGAGGCTCTTTACATTTCACATAACGCTAATACCTTTGAGAAAGGTATACATTCAACAATTCTTCTTTCATCTCAGGCTGAATAGTACTGAAGACTGGGTTCTTTTATCTTAGTTAGCCAACCTGTCTAAGAGAAAGAAGCTCTAAATTGAAACCTATTAAACTACGTCTAAGAAATTGAATTTGGGTCGTGTCCTGCTCGTGAGGAAGCGTTGGTTTGTTTACTTACTTTCATACTGTCGTGCGATAAGTCCCCCAAAAGTGGTATATAAATAAGTTCAAAACGAACGAAGAATCTGGGATAGGCCAGCTGGTGTAGTGGTTAGAATCCCCGCCTGTCAGCTTGGCAGTCGAGGTTTCGAGTCACACACGGAGCAGTCTCCCATGTCTATAACCTTGCTGATGAGACCTAATAGATCGAAATGTACATACAGGGATTGACATTTTCTCGATTTGTTTAGCCTTACATTTGAACATATATGCCCGCCTAAATTCATTAATTATTGGCTAATTAATTTTTCAAAATTAGGTATGACTTCAATTAAGCATATATCGTTCAAAAATTGTCGGCAAAAAAGCCATATAAAAAATAAACACATCGTTTGTTTACTTACTTTCATATATATATATATATATATATATATATATATATATATCATCAAAAATTGTTACCATGTTTTCATTGTAGTAGCATTAGTATTTAATCCAAAATGGCTGAATATATTTCGTAAAATATACAGCATTTATAACAAGTTTGACTGATTCATGTTTCTTGTGTTTACAAGAAAAGTTAGCGATAATTAGATTCCCGGATAAGAAAAAATTGCTAAATAGAAAAGATGAATTTATGGGGCTATGCGCTCAAAAAAGCATAACTCATTAATGTATTATTAAATTAATATAGATATGAGATAAGATGTATATTAATTATTATTAAAAAAAATACAACCTCCACTAAATAGATTTACCAGAAGACTTTAACCCCAGTAGTATACACAAATAAGATATAAACAAAATGAATAAGGGAAAAAGGAGTGGGAGTTGAAGATAGATGACAGAAAAAATTACAAATTACTTTTGCCTGATAAGTGAATGGAAAACTAATCTTTAATTTCAAAGGGAAACAATTTAGATTTAAAATCTAAAGTTTATACTAATTAGAATACAGGGAAAGAAATAAAAATAATTATAAACTAGACAAGTATATATAAAATGTAGCTACCTATAATTTTTAGTTCTCTTGAGGAAGGTGTACCTTTAACACCGAAACCGTGGTTGAGAGAAAAACTTTTTCTACAAGTAATAACACACACACACACACACACACACACACACACACACACACACACACACACATGACCAATCTTTATGCTATTCACCATATATTAAATCTTCAAACCCAGCATTTATAACCCAAACACCCAACACATTATCAGAACCCGCTTTGATACACTCCCTATCCGAGAGAAAAGGAAAATCCACCTCCAACCTCTTCTGACACAAACAACTGACCACCCCTCTCTTATTCACGACCTCCTGATTCCCCAGTATGAAAATGTTCACCATTGAAGAGCTCTATCCAAAGTCCTGAAGAAGGTCAAACAGACGAAACGTTATAACGTCGACATCACTAGAAAAACATCCATTTTCTACAACATCCCCTGTTTGTTTACTTTTCTCCACACACACACACACACACACACACACACACACATATATATATATATATATATATATACCAACCCCTCTGCACAAGTGGGATGGGACACAAAGTCAATTTCTTAAGCGGTGTTTAACAGGTTTGAATTCAGAGTTTTCCTTCTCCTAGACTGGTTACCTAGGCAAGGTTAAGGAGTGCAATCTGCCCCACTATTTACTCATAGCTGGGGGGAGAACTGGATTCATACCTTTCCCAAAGGTATTAGCACTATGTGAAATTCAGACAGCTTCGTCCAGGAATTGAACTCGGGTCGACGAGTCAATTCCCTACGACTCTAGCCATTAGACCACGCGCCTCCACACACAGACACACACACACACACGCGCGCGCACACATACACACATATATATATATATATATATATATATGTGTGTGTGTGTGTGTGTGAAAGAAAGTATTTACCCAAGCAGCACACCAAGGGTAGGTTTTGACACAAAGTCACAAGTATGGAGCATCTGGTGAGGATCGAACTATTCAGTAGCAAGCTGCGAGACGAGCTTGCTAACCATTACCCCACGACGGAACCGTAATTATGTATTTTTCAACCACTCCTCCACAATCAGAATGTAACGCAAGGTCAATTTTCAAGCGGAGTACAACGGTTTCTAATACAGAGTCTCCTCAGGTCCTCATGACTCTTATCCGTTTTTTTTTTTTCGACGCCGTCATATTTTCATAAATTCAATTCTTTTTGCACTCTGATATTCCATTCGATTTCTCTCTTCAAATCTCGTCGTAAACGTGACTTTATTAACTTAGGGCTGAATTTTCTCTCTGAAACAGATATTATAAGACAGAGAGAGAGAGAGAGAGAGAGAGAGAGAGAGAGAGAGAGAGAGAGAGAGAGAGAGATTAAAGACCAATTCTCTCTGTCAATTATTATTATTATTATTATTATTATTATTATTATTATTTTTTCACACCAGCGTTAGATGATGGCCTTTCACTGGAGTCTGAGTGACAACAAGTCTCCTCACAACAATTATTAATATTATTTACTCCTTTTGAGTTTTCACATCAGTGTTAGCTGATGGTCTTTCACTGGAGTCTGAGTGACAGCAAGTCTCCTCAGGTCTCCAGGACTCTTCTGAGTATTCTGGCAGATTGCAGCAGTGCAGTGTTCTGAATGGTTTCAATCCTTCTTCTGATATCCAAACTTTCCAAACCCTTTTCCAATCCCTTTGGGACTGTTCCAAGTGCACCAACCACAATTGGTATCACTTTCACTTTCATATTCCATAACTTTTTCAGTTCTCTGGCAAGGTCCAGATATTTGTCTATTTTTTCTTTTTTTTTTCTTTATTATTATTATTATTATTATTATTATTATTATTATTATTATTATTATTGTTGTTGTTGTTGTTGTTGTTGTTGTTGTTGTCGGTATATTATTCTTATTAATCCATTTCCATTAAATTTTCATTCTGATTTCTCTCTTCAGAATTCATCGTAATCGTAATTTCTTTCTGTCTTCTTTCTTTCTTTTTTCTTTCTTATTCAAAAGAGAAAATAAAGACAAAAAAGAAAGAAAGAGAAGAAGAGAGAACGAGAAAACCATTTAATCTCTCTCTCTCTCCCTCTCTCTCTCTTTCTTTCTCTCTAATTTACTCTATTAATCTCTTTTGAATAGTCACCTTTTATCTTTATAATTAGCACTACACTTTATTATTATAATATCTTTATTATTATTATTATTATTATTATTATTATTATTATTATTATTATTATTATTATTATTATTATTATTCGTTTTTTCTCTTCTCCATCGACGCCATTACTAATTCTATTCTTTTTGCACTCTGATTTTCCTTCTGATTTCTCTCTTCAAATCTCGTCGTAAACGTGACTTCATTATCTTTGTTTTTCAAATCTTCCCTCGAAGATAAATTTTCCTGTTCCGAATAATCTCTAAAATTGAATTTGATAATGCTCCAAATTCTTTCGATCAGAGGAAAAAATATCACCGATTTTTTTTTTAATAATGAAAATATTTGCAATTTGAAATCGCCTCAAAAAAGCTCACTGTTTTTCGTTTTCATTTTCTTCTTCGTTTTCGCATTCGTTTTCGTATTCGTTCATTCTAGAGGAATTCAGAATTCATTCTTCCGGCCGTGCATAAAAAAGGTATCTACACTCGGATGTTAAAAATGTGTTGCAACGACATGATTTTATTTTATTTTCATACACCGTTTCCCTCCCCACTCGACAATATTATTCCCCCTGTTGGCGGGGCTTATAATGCGCCGACTGACAGACTGGGCTCTTTAACCTTGGTTAGGCAACCGGTCTAGGAGAAGGAAAACTCTGAATTCAAACTTATTGAACTCCGTTTAATAAATTGACCTTGTGTCACATCCTGCTCGTGCGGAGGGGTTGGTAGATATATATATTCATTTTTTGTTTAGTTGTTTCTTAAGAGTTCTTTTTATACACGTTCTTATTGAATGCGAATGATTTTTTAACTTATCTATTTGACTCAAGTGTGTGACCCTAACAGGTATCAACACTCCGGGTCAGAGTGGAACCGGAAGTAATAGCAATAAAGGGACACTTCACACTCCCAAATCTCCATAATTGGAGCCTCATCATCAGATACACTTTCGTGTCATACCCTGGACACATCTTTTTGGAGTGGGTGGGGGTGGGGGTGGTCTTGCCCCCCTGTAGGGAATGCTGTCAGTGAATTCTAAGCCCCATCGATAGGGCTTTTTTGTTTATGTTACTAGTGAGGTTTCCTGCCACACGGCACCTAATTTCAAACCCACAGTTTTCCTTTTGGACCGGTTTGCAAGGTTAAAAAGCCCAGTCTGACCTACTATTTATTGCGGGGAGATAATAGGTAGATTTTGTTTTTCATCTTTTGTTTCTTTTTCTTCACTTGTTCTTCCTCCTATAATGTTCTTTTAGTCTTTCTTTTCTTCAATTTTTCCTTTTATTCTTTTTAATACCTTATTTTTCTTTTTTCTTCTTTCTTTTTTTTTATAGTTTTTCGTTTTATTTTTCTCCATTTTTCTTTTCCTTTCGTCACTTTTTTTGATTATCTTTTCTTTTTCTTTATTCTAGTTTTTCCTTTTATTGTTCTTTCATCTCATTTTCAATTGTTCTTTTTCGATACTTTTTCCCCCTTTTTCTTTGTCTTTAGTCATTCTTCCTTCTTTACTTTTGTTTCCTTTTTTCTTTCTTTTACTACCATGCTTTTGTTTCTTCACTTTTTTTCTTTTGTTCTTCATCCTTTTTTTCATATCTTCAATATTTTTATCTTAACTCTTTTTTCTTTTTGTCACCTGTTCTTTCTTAATTCCACTTTCCTTTTTCTTTTCTTTTTAAAAGAATTCCTTAATTTTTCTTCTATTTTTCTTTTAGATAATATTGTATTCTATTTTCTTTACTTTTTTTCTATGTCCTTTGTACAATGTATGTGTTATTAATGATATTAAAGAAGTTCCAACACTAGTTTTGTCAGCACTTCCCATGAATAACGTGGGGGCTTTATATATATATATATATATATATATATATATATATATATATATATATATATATATATATATATATATAAAAGGGTATGAAAACAACACAATATGCTGTTAAAGTGAAAGATTTTATATCATATTCATAGCTAATATTGAACAATATTTCGATTTATAAAAATCATCTTCAGAGCTTGTATATACCTGGACTTATCAATAGCGGAGATGAAAATACTAGGGTCATGGACCTTAGGAGCCCATTGGTATGGCCCTAAGGTGAGGCTTCAGTTCTGGAGATCTGGAAAGTGTGAAGTAGACTGAAGTACTTATTAAGATCCTATCGATATTAGATAGGAATACTTGAAACCATATAACGGTATGCAAATTATTTGAATTATCAATAACTACCTGAAGTTATATTTACTAAGGATTATCACTTTATTTTTTATTAAATAATACTTGTCTCCGCAAGGGCATTAGCGCGAATTGAAACGTAAGCGGTCTCATCCAGAATTTGATCTCGGCTCGTCGAGTCCATTTTCCGACGACGATAATGGTTACGTCACTCGTGTGAAAGAAAGCAAGAAAGATGGAATGTGTTGAAGAATGAATTTTCGATAAGAATCAAATGTCACGAATAGAGTTGGGGGTGGGGGGCAAGAGGCGAGGCTGAGTTAATTAGGGAATTACAAAAGCAGAGGCCCAAGTCGGAATGGCGAGGAGAATACGAAATGGTTTTTCGAGAATAGAAAGAATGTGGCGGTGGCGGTGGTGGTATCGGGGGCGGAGGAAATGAGCCGGAGGAGACTGGAAAATAAGAAGTGGTTGGGTGGAGGGTTAAATTAAGGGAAAGGACGCAGAGAGAAATAATAAAGAGAAAACGTTAACAAAAGGAAGGAGAGAGAAACTCTAATTATGATAGATAGATAGATAGATAGATAGAGAGAGAGAGAGAGAGAGAGAGAGAGAGAGAGAGAGAGAGAGAGAGAGAGATAGAGAGAGAGAGAGAGAGAGAGAGAGAGAGAGAGAGAGAGAGAGAGAGAGAGAGAGAGAGAGAGAGAGTTTATGAAACTAGGAGACAGTGTGAGAGAGAATACGCAATTCACTTGATGCTATTGACATTAGGATAGGTCCTAGTTTATATATCCACTTCCCAGTTATAGGTAAATAGTAGGACAGGTCGGACTATCTAGTTTTGGTAGGGCAACCGGCATAAGAGAAGGAAACTGAAATCGAACTTCTACCAATACGTCTTGTGGAAGGCTTGATTGAAACGAGAAAAATACTGATGAGATGGGGGGAGAACACACACACACACACACACACACACACACACACACATATATATATATATATATATATATATATATATATATGGAGATAGGATGGATGTAGTAGAATCCGACAGTATGAGTAGGTAGAAGGATGGTGAACAAGAAATGAAAACTCAAAACAAATCAGAGAGTTGAAACGTTTCGTCCGAATTCATACGGACACCATCAGTCGAATGATTTTTATTGAAAGCAAAATTTTGTGCGAGTATAAGTGACGGAAGTGAAGGGCGGGAGGATATATATATATATGAGAGGTGTCATCATAGGATACGGACACGGTAAACTGAGTCCTGGACAAGTCTTTTTGAAACCTCACATAATGCTAATGCACTTGGGAAAAGTATGAATTTAGTTATCCAGCTATGGGTAAATTGTAGGAAAAACTGGGTTATTTAGTCGGGGTAAGGTCACAAATCCAGAAGAATACATATATATATATAAAGATATATTAATAGTAATAATCAGGTTCCTATCTATCTATCTATCTATCTATCTCTATCTATCTCAGTGTCTTCATATCTATCTATGTATTTCAATGATGATTATCCCTCAAAGACAAGAAGCTGAAAAGTTCTCGGTTTGACCAAAAAGAGAATGCTCAAGAATCATGAAACGTACATTTCATTCAATATATTCATCATGCGTTTCTTGCACACTTTGCACATCGCTTCTCAAAAAGAAAAAAAAAAAAAAAAAGAAAAAGAAAAAAAAAAGAAAAAAAAGAAGATAATTCTAGTCTTGGTTGAACCGAGAACTCTCTCTCTCTCTCTCTCTCTCTCTATCTATATATATATATATATATATATATATATATGAGTATAGATAAAAGGATATGAAAATAACACAATAAGCTGTTAAAGTGAAAAGATTTTATATCATATTCATAGACTGTCGCTGACCGAGAAAAGCGTTGGAGGATGTGCTTACATTTGAAACTACCGCAAAACCTTTTTACAACATTAATGTTTTCGTTTTGAATTCATATTATTTTCGTCTCCGCTAATTTCGGAGTATAAACAAGCTCTGAAGATGATTTTTTATAAATCGAAATATTGTTCAATATTAGCTATGAATATGATATAAAATCTTCTCACTTTTACAGCATATTGTGTTGTTTTCATATCCTTTTATCTATACTCATTTCCTTTCTCTTAACTTATATATATATGGGCAAAAGGGGCCGGTTTAGCTCAGTCGGTAGAGTATTCGGCTAGGAATCACAAGGTTCTTGGTTCGATACCAGCCCCTCTCCAACTCAGCGTATGAGTAGCACAGGGATCTGTGCGGTAAAGAAAGGAGCTGTAGGTGTGGCGCTCCACCTCAGATGCTCAAATAATCTCCTTGGTCTAGCACTAGTGAAAAGGGGATAGACTCCCTCGCTGATTGGCTGATACCGATATTAGGCCGCCCCGACGACTTTACTTATATATATATATATATATATATATATATTTATATATATATATAAAGGGAGAGAGCGAAAGGAAGACTGTGAGAAAAATAAACCCGAGACGACTGCAAAGAGGAGGATATTTAAAACTCAACAGAGGCAGCAATGCGGCGTAGATGGTGAGAGTGTGTGGTGAAGGGTGGACAGATAGCAAATTGATTAATTCGCGCAAATAGCATTTTGTATTGGCCATGTAAAACAGAAAATGTATTTTCTTGTTTTTTTTGCTAGAAAAATGCAAATGAATGTCATTTGTGCTTTTGGCAAATTTGGAGATAAGAATGACTGGAGATTTTTGTTCTAAATCGAAAGAGCCGACCCCTCCCTCTCACGCACACATTTACGCAAGCGTACACGCCCTTACATGCTCATACACACAGGCCCTTCCAATTTTGCGCTCGTATACATAAAATCTGACGCATGCCCACACATTCAACAATATATATATATATATATATATATATATATATATATATATATATATAGTAAATGAAGAAAAAACTCTAAATTTGCTTCATTACAATAATTTATTTCAACCGTATTAATACGGCATCTTCAGGTAATCACAAGAACATGACTCTTACTGAGAATTTCCCAAAGTAACATCGCTTTTAAATCTATCAATTTGGGTTGGTGTCTTAGTTTGAAATGGGTAGGATTAGTTTCTTTGAATGAGGCGGGGAGGTCTATGCTTTGGATGAGGTGTGGCTTAGATGGGGGACCGATTCCTTGGGGAAATAGTTGTAAAAGTGTACACACAAAATAAGCAGAATTAAAAGACTAGAAATAAGGAGAAAAACAATAATAATATATATATATATATATATATATATATATATATATATATATATCTATTGCTATCAAATAAATAGATATGTAATACCTTTTATATATTTATTTTATTATATATATATATATATATATATATATAGCCATATATAAACGCACATAACCATACCTACATAGAGAGTGAGAGATATACATGTATGCATACATACGGGTACACAGGTACCCCCTACAAAATACATTCTTGAACGCACTCTCATGTTTACATATACAGAAGGTTAGCTTGCGAGAACAAAGATTTTGCTTGGTTGGTTTTACGGCATTTTAACTCTTATTGGGTTATTTTATGCCGAAGCCAGTTAAATGATATACGGTACAAAAATGTATCTTCACAATCATTGTAAACAGTCAGCACTTGTTTCTAAATTTCATACCAAAGTCAATAAATTTCTTTTATTGCAAGCAATTATATGGTTAAAAAACCCCAATGATTATCATTTGTAAATATATATATATATATATATATATATATATATATATATATATATATATATATATATATGGGTACTACTATGTGAACATAGCGTAAGTAGTTAATCCAATAGGGCTCAATATATTGTGAGTATAGCTTAATAGACTTTATATAGCTAGACTGAAACCGCGGTCGGGAAAAAACTTCTTCTACGACTATATATATATATATATATATATATATATATATATATATATATATCAACCCCTCCGTACGAGCAGGATGCGACACAAGGTCAATTTCTTAAGGAGAGTTGTACAGGTTTGAATTCAGAGTTTTCCTTCTCCTAGACTGGTTACCTAGTCATGGTTAAAGAGCACAGTCTGCCCTGCTATTCACCCATAGCTGGAGGGAGAATTGGATTCATACCTCTTCCGAATGGTATTTGCGCCATGTGAATTTTGTAAACAAATATAGCTTCAAGTTAGGGGCGCTCATGTCGTAACGGTTATCAATCTAGCTTTACTCCGCCTAAAAATTGATCCTGTGTTATATCCTGCTTGCAGGTTAGGTAAATATATACATATACAACAGCCTTTTTAGAGAAATAACCAAAAGTTATCGCTTCGAAATATTTTATGAAAAGAAATTCGTCGGGGTGGCCTAAAGTCGGTATAAGCCAGACAGCGAGGGAGTCTATCCTCTTTTCACTAGCACTAGACCAAGGAGATTGTTTTCGGCGTTTGAGGCGGGCACCACACCTACCATCAGCTCCTCACTTTACCGTACAGATCCCTGTGCCACACATACGCTGAGTTGGTTAGGGCCGGTATCAAACCCGAAACCTTGTGATTCCTAGTCCGACCCTCTACCGACTGGGCTAGACCGGCCTTGGCCATAAAACCAATCGTAATGATCCACACGACTGGCTTGTTAACCATCACTCTACACCAGGTACCGTGTATTACGGTATAATGTGTTTTAACAAACTTGGCATAATCTCTACATTAAATGACTAACCTCTGAAATTAGATCATCTCATCTACCTTGGTAGCAATATCTCATCTACTGAAACATATTCAACATACGCATAAGAAAACATGCTATCGACAGGTTATTGCCCATATGCAAATCTGACCTCTCTGATAAAATAAAACGGGAATTCTTCCAAACTGTAACCGTGTCGGTACTATTGTATGGCTGTACCACCTAGAATTTACTGAAGCTCTTGGAGAAAAAGGTAGATGGAAACTACTGTTTCTGTATGAATTCTGGAAGCAGCATTTGATGCTGTATATATCCTGGAAGCAGCATTTCACAAAACAGCAGCTGTACAGCCACTTACCTCCCATCTCACAAAAAAGTAAGACGAGCAAGACATGCTGAGACGAACTCATAAGCAACAGCTTTCTGTGGACTCCGACACATGAGCACACCAGTGTTGGCCTCCCATAAAAAAAACTTACATTCATCAGCTCCGTACGGACACTGGATGCCGTATAGAGGACATTTGGTTTGAATTTACTTTCTCCTAGATTGGTTGCCTTACCAAGGCTAAAGAAATCAGTCTGCTCTACTATTTTCCCATGATTAGTAGGAGGAGAACGGATGGAGGCATGCTTTTCTTAACGGCATTAGCGTGAAGTGAAACGCAAGTAGCCTCGCCCAGAATTTGAACACGGGTCACCGAGGCCACTTCCTACCACGATAACATTAGCTCAGTCGGTAGAGTGTCTGACTAGGAACCACAAGGTTCTTGGTTCGATATGGCCCTCGCCTACTCAGCGTATGAGTAGCACAAGATCTGTGTGGTAAAGTAAGGAGCTGATGGTAAGTGTAGCGTTCTACCTCAGACGCAAAAACAATCTCCTCGGTCTAACGCTAGTGAAAATGGGATAGACTCCCTCGCTGTCCGGCTGATACCGACTTTAGGCCACCCCGACGGCTTATATATATAGAACCTCACAAGAAAGCAGCTGTACGTCCACTTGCCCCCTATCATTTTCCTGTAAACACATTAACATGGACGTACCAATGTAGACCGACCAACAAAAACATACATCAATCAGCTCTGTACAGATTGTGGATGCTGCGCATAGGACTTTCCGGAGCGAATACTTATAGGGACGATTGATGTGATAGCTAGATAGATAGATAGAGAGAGAGAGAGAGAGAGACAGACAGACAGACAGAGGAGAATCATGGTGATCGTGGTGTCAGCGGGACCTGATTATATATATATATATATATATATATATATATATATATATATATAAATTAATAAGTTTGATATATATATATATATATATATATATATATATATATATATATAATATATATATATATATATATATATAAGAGAGAGAGAGAGAGAGAGAGATGGGGTGGACTACAGGAAATCATAGAATTTCTTATGGGAAATAATTTTGTACACACGAGATTCTTTTGCGCCTATCTAAGCCGCCATCTTTAATTTAAAATAATGTATCATCGCCATAAAAATTTAGATAGGATATTTTACATTTTTATAAATTCAATTGCATCAGATTTGTGCGTTTACTTTCGTTTTTATCACTTAAATTGACTTTTGACATTAGCTTTTTCATATCCCCAATTTTCTCTCATTCTCTCTCTCTCTCATTCTTTCTCTCTCTCTCTCTCTCTCTCATTCTCTCTCTTTCTCCTAGTCCTGCCCGCTTCTTTGTAGTGAGTAAGCACAATAGTTGGCAGCGAGGTATTTCATGGACATCTTAGCGATTAGCGTCCTTTGGCATGTCTCTTCTTCTTCTTCTTCTTCTTCTTCTTCTTCTTCTTCTTCTTCTTCTTCTTCTTCTTTTGGGAAACATTTCCTTTTTTGTGCACTTTTGCAACGATTCGTCATTCTAAATTTTATAAATCAATTTACATCTATCGAAAAATATTAATTTAATATTTTACTTTCATCCATATTAATTTCTGTAATTCTCTTCTTTATGCGGAGACCCACCCACCCATCCACACACACATCTACACAAACACCACCCATATATACACGTACAAACACAAACACACACACACACACACACACACACACACACACACATATATATATATATATATATATTGTATTAAAATTAAGTGATATAACTACCATAGCAGTAAAAACTCTAAAACAAAATTGGAATATATATATATATAAGTAACGTCGTCGGGGCGGCCTAATGTCGGTATTAGCCAATCAGCGAGGGAGTCTATACCCTTTTAACAAGCGCTAGGTCTAGGAGATTATTTTTTTACCATCAGCTCCTTACTTTACCGCACAGATCGCTGTGCTACTCATACGCTGAGTTGGCGAGGGCCGGTATCGAACTAGGAACCCTGTGGTTTTAGCCGAACGCTCTACCGACTCAGCTGATGGTAGGTGTAGCGCTTCGTCTCAGACGCTAAAAAAGTAAAAAAAAATGTAAAGTCGTCTGGGTGGCCTAAAGCCGGTATCAGCCAGACAGCGAGGGGATCTATGCCCTTTTCGCTTGCGCTAAACCAAAGCAGGTTGTTTTTTAGCGTCTGAGGCAGAGCCCCACGCCTACCGCACAGATCCCTGTACTACTCATGCATTGAGTTGGCGAGGGCCAGTATCGAACCCGGAACCTTGCGTTTCCTAGTCGGTCGCTTTACCGACTGAGGGGAATTGTGCACACGCTTGTATGTATGTATTTATCTACCACTCCGTCACGAGCAGGATGAGACACAATGCCAGTTCTTAGCAGTGTAAAGCTGGTTTGAATTCAGAGTTTTCTTTTTAGACTATTTGCTTAAAAGACCCAGCTTGTTCTACCATATTCCCATAGCTAGGGGGATAACGGATGATTTCATGCTTATCCCAAATAAGAAATAAAGCACAACCAGCCTCGTCCATGAATTGAACTTAGGACACCGATTATATTTCCCACGGCGATGACAGTTACGCTAAGTGTATATATGTATGTATGTATGAAAATTCGTTGGTGTTTTTTTCAGGCTGGCAACCCTTGTTTAAAATTAGGTGATCCATGTCAATTCATTCTAAATCGTTCTCACCGTCGATCAGATCTGAGGAAAGCCATCCCATTTGTCGCATTTTTCTCATGTTGTAAAGTGACCAGTCGGTCAGAACGGAGGCCATATTCTACAGCCTCTTGGCCATTTTGAAATGCCCTGTGCCATCAAAGCCCCTGTACCTGTGTTAACTTGTTAAATGTTTCTAACGCATTGTCCTGTAGTTAAACACAGAATTTGATTTGATTACGTTTTCGTAATACATTTAACCAAATACACCTGTAATAACTAAAGAGAATTGAATTGAACGTGAATTCTGAGAGGCAAACAAAAGATCACTCTTTGGCCTATGTGACAAATCATGCAAATCTTAGTAAATAATAAGAATATCTTCAACTTCTAGTCTCACCGATTGAGCTTATCCTACATTATTTTGGACCCACACTTGTCATCTAGTGAATCTCCCTACTGGCAACTGAAGACGAGGGGTTAAGGAAACTGACTAATGAATGGTCATCCCTGGTAGAAGTAGTTGCTAAGTCTAACCACACTGAAGAGACGTGAAACGTCGAAATACGGTGGATGACTATATATATGTGGATATATGTGGATGACTATATATATATATATATATATATATATATATATATATATATATATATATATATACTAGCAAAAACGTTTGTCTTCAGAATAAATTCGAAAAAAGCTTCGCAAAAGACCGGGGCGAAATATCATTTGAATTTAGTTGTGTTGTTTTATACGCATTTTTCCTATATCTTCAACCACATTTTTTCGGTTTTACCCAATCCTTTGCTCGTCATATATATATATATATATATATATATATATATATATATATATATAGACAGTCTGTGCATATCTATCTCAATTGGTTCCCATCTATATCGGTCAGATTATATATATA
Organism: Doryteuthis pealeii; assembly: GCA_023376005.1. Lineage (NCBI taxonomy): Eukaryota > Metazoa > Mollusca > Cephalopoda > Myopsida > Loliginidae > Doryteuthis > Doryteuthis pealeii. The sequence goes on along the minus strand of CM042154.1, from coordinate 42,676,708 downwards.
TCTGATCACACACATATATGTGTGTGTGTTTGTGTGTCTTGATCTCAAACTACCTACCTATTTCAATTAGTTCGATACATTTCAGTCTATTCAAATTTCACTCACTTTATATCTATCTCTTAATAAATGGGACAGACACAGAATTTTAGAATAAATAATGCATGTCTCTTCATTGTTTGCAAATGGAAAATGGCAATTTTGAATCTTGCATAAATTTTCTTTTTGAACGAAAATTAATCTCATTATTCAACAAATAGTGGTCCAGTTTGCCAATGTCATATGATGAGTCAGAGTGGGCTCTCCATTAATCCCCACCCCTCGTCGGGCGGCTTCTATCACAAGAAATCTTCAGAAATAGGGAAATGAATTGTCGGGTAGAAGTGCTGGCTTGTGGCCCGACAATTCCAGGTTCAGATTTTGCGCAAGACACATAATTTTAACTATTATCCAAACTAGCAGATATATGCACCCTCTTGGTGTAAGTATTTAAGTTTTAATGTAATAAAATATTATATTAAATTAAAAAGGCTAATGAAATTATTTAAGAATGCAGATAAAAATATTTGAAAAATAGAACAACTTAAACTTACTCTTCCATCACTCCCGTTTTTTATTGCTAAATTTTCCTAATTTAGCTATTTAGTCAAAATAGTAAGTAAGAATACAATTACAGTTATTTCTTCTTGTTAATGGATTTCTTTAAGATTTATCCCCGAGATTTTTGCTCATATTCATTAAGATAAAACCAAACAATTAAAAATCAATAACACTAAGCACATATTTATTAAAATCAAATTTTTAATATAAATATGCAAATTAATCCTCCCGTTCACACTGTAAATCGCTATTTTGTTGTATATATAAATACAATTGCATGTCATTGGTATGTAAATATGACCAACAGTGTTAATAATGTAAAACAATTTTATTAATCACTGAGGTTTGAATAAAAATAATAATCGTGGAGAATGTGATGTAAATAATAAAGGGAATTGTGTCTTGGGTACTAATAGAGTTTCGGTTACAGGCAGAAAAACACACAACTTTCCATTATAATGAGATAACATTTTTTTAAACATTTAGATTCGTATTTTATATCTCAATACTTTAATAATAATAACAAAAAATGCAACCTCTCGGCACAAGTATTTTGATTTTAATAAAATCAAATATTATATTGAATTAGAAAGACCAATGTAATTAGACAAGAACACCAAAAATGATACTTATCTTTACTTTATTCTATTTGATTTCAAAATCAAATTATATATATTAATGCTTTCAATACGTTTGAGAATAAAACAATAATATTAGAAATCAATAACAGCGAGTAATTATTTATTAAACACAGTTTTGTTAAAACCGGTATGCAGATTATTACATCATATACTATGTAAACAGTTATTTCTTTATATATATATATATATAATATCTTTAAAAGGAAGGAAAAACTCAACACCGTTATTCCATAATAAATTTATTTCGACCAAAATTGGGGCCTCTATAAATCTAAGTTGATTTAATACAGCTCCCAGTGTATCTTAGAAATCACATATAGAATCATCCCTTACTACCAAGTTTTGGTTACCTCTCATATATATATCTTATTATAATGGAGATTGTGTGTTTTTCTGTCTGTAACCGAAACTATATTCCTACTCAAGTCACAATTCTCTTAGTTATTGACATCACATTCTACATGATTTTATTTTTATCTAAACCTCAATTATTAATAAAATTGTCTTACATTATTAATACTGTTAACTATGTCTACATACTGACAACATGCAATTATATTCATATATACAACAAAATAGCGGTTTACAGTGTGAACGGGAAGGCTAATTTGCATATTAATATTAAAAAATCGAATTTAATAAATATGTGCTTAGTATTATTGATTTCTAACTGTTTAGTTTTATTTTAATGAATATAAGCAAAAATCTCTTCAATGAATCTTAAATGAAATCCATTAACAAGATAAAATAACTGTCATTTTATTCTTTACTTCCTCTTTTAACTAAATACTTAAATTAGAAAAAATAACAATGAAAGACGAGAGTGATGGAAGAGTAAATTTCAGTTGTTCCATTTTTTATTATACTCCCTCTGTTTCAAATCTTTTATTATACTCCCTCTGTTTCAAATCTTTTATTATATTCCCTCTGTTTCAAATCTTTTATTATACTCCCTCTGTTTCAAATCTTTTTATCTGTATTCTTATTTAGTACTGTTAGACTTTCTAATTTAATATAATATTTTATTACATTAAAACTTAAATACTTGCACCCGGAGGGTGCATATATTTGCTAGTATATATATATATATATATATATATATATATATATATATATAACATACATCGCAGTATTTTAAACACATTAAAAGTATGTGCTATTTTGAGGCAAATCTATCTCATTTAGACCTTAACAGAGACATTGTTAATAAATAAGATGCTAATTAAGATTAAATAATGATTATTAAATAAAAATTGAGAATATCACGTAAATAACTTAAGGAATTATGACGTTGGAGTTGACGTAGTTTCGGTTACGGACAGACAGATACACAATCTTCATTATAATAAGATTAGAATTGAATCAATTAAATTATTTATTAAATCAAATAAATTCTATCTATATTATTGAGTGGAAAGTGTTTGTCTGTCCTCTGTATGTGGCTAAATGGTCTGATGTAGAGCTACCAAATCCATATTAATAATTGGGAAGAGTTTTTTTGTCTGTTCTCTTTAGGTGACTAAATAATTGTAGCAAGTAATAGTAGTAAGTAATTGTAGTAATAAGTAGAAATAAATAATCGATGAGAATGAGATAGATAGATAGATAATCTAGTGTATCTATATAAATATATTCTGTAGTAATAGGTTGATAGATGGATAAATAAATAGATAGATAGATAGATAGATACTCTAGAGTATCTATATAGGTATATTCTGTAGTGATAGATAGATAGATAGATAAATAGATAGATAGATAATCTAGTGTATCTATATAGGTATATTCTGTAGTGATAGGTAGATAGATAGATAGATAGATAGATAGATACTCTACAGTATCTATATAGGTATATTCTGTAGTGATAGGTAGATTGGTAGATAAATAGATAGATATATAATCTAGTGTATCTATATAGGTATATTCTGTAGTGATAGGTAGATAGATAGATAAATAAATGGATAGATAGATAGATACTATAGTATCTATATAGGTATATTCTGTAGTGATAGATAGATAGATAGATAAATATATAGATAGATAATCTAGTGTATCTATATAGGTATATTCTGTAGTGATAGGTATATATATATATATATATATATATATATAGAGAGAGAGAGAGAGAGAGAGAGAGAGAGAGAGAGAGAGAGAGAGAGAGAGAGAGAGAGATCTAGTGTATCTATATAGCTATATTCTCTAGTGATAGGTAGATAGATAGATAGATAGATAGATTATGCGCTGTATATACATATACATAATCATATTTTAAATCTGAAAAAGAAGAAATCAAAATCTTGAAAAGTTGCAATCTAATAAAGGCGTCACTGCTTTTTCCTTCTTGGGTGAATCAAATCGCCGTCCAAACTTTGGCATCGAACGACAACTTGTCAGGCCAGCGTCATCAATTTAAAGTGACTGCAGCTATAATTGGCCAACAAAAAACATACACAAAGTGAACGAACGACTTATAGCTGCAATCTTGACCGGAGACGCTGTTTGAAAAGGCGGGAATTCGACGGAAAAAAAGTAGAATAAAAATGAAATAATGACAAGCAAAAATCGTGACGGGATTTTCTGAATAACTAGTGTTGTTTTTTTTATTTTTTTAATTTTTGTTTATTTATTTATTTATCTATTTTTTTTTGGGGGGGGGTGGAGACTTTTTTATTTTTATTTATTTATTTATTTATTTTTTTGTTGGCGCCTCTCAAAAGCTGTTATGATAAGCCTTACACAAAGACCATCTCAAAAGCTTAGGTACTAACAATGGCGAATTTTTGAAAAACTGGGTAAGGGAAACTAAATCGCTGTACAAGAAAATGAAATTGGAAAAAGTTATACTGGAATCAGTTAGGGTCGTTGGAAATGAACTCGTCAACCCGGGTTCAATTCCTGAACGAAGCTGTTTGCATTTCATATATGCGCTAATACCCTTGGGAAAAGGTATGAATCCAATTCTCCCTCCAGCTATGGGTAAATAGCAGGTCAGACTGGGATCTTTAACATTGGCTAGGTAACCAGTCTAGGAGAAGGAAAAACGCGAATTCAAACATGTTAAACTCCGCTCTAGAAATTGACCTTGTGTCACATCCTGCTAGTGTGGAGGGGTTGGCAAATATATATATTCGAAACAGAAAGAAATGGAAGTATTGTCTAGATCAGCCATTCTCAGCGTATGGCTAAATACCCTCTCTGGCTCATTTTAAACGGTTCATAGACTGAAATAATCTGATACAATTACCTCGAATGTATTTACCCAACCCCTCCACACGAGCAGGATGTGACACAAGGCCAATTTTTAAGCGTAGTTTAACGGGTTTCAATTCAGGGTTTTCTTCTCCCAAATCGGTTGTCATACCAAGGTTGAAAAGTTAAATCTCTTCTACTATTTACACATAGCTGGATGGAAAATAGTTGGATTCACACCTTTCCCACGGGTATTAGCGCTATGTGAAATGCAAACAACTTCGTCCAGGGTTTGAACTCGGGTCGCCGCGCCCATTACACTATAAAAACAGATATTATTAGGTATTGTTTATTACCGCAATCGACAATATTGAAACTCTGTAACCAAAATTAAAATTGCACATTCAAAACGGTTATCATTAGGTATTATTATTTATTAACAAACTATACAGTATCAAAACTCGGTAAATAAAAAATGAAATTGCATGATTATATATAAGGAGTGTACTGATTTTTGACTGCCACATATTCATATTTTTTCCTAGAGAATTTTATTGTTGTAGAATTAAGGATCAAAAGAGCAAGCAGGGCCTTCGGTGGACTCGAAAAGCGGGTATGGTCGGTATTACCATCAGGACGAAGCTCAGTGTTTATGAATCGTGTGTCTTGTCTATACTCCTGTATTCTTTGGAAACGTGGACTACATACCGTCGACACATCAAAGCCTTACAGAGATTTTATCAGACATGCCCCAGAAAGATTTTAAACGTAGGGTGGCAATCCCTCACCTCAGACGCTGATGTTCTGCAACACGCCAATGCGTCCAGCATAGAAATGCGTATCATACGAAACCAGATGCGCTGGGCTGGACATCATGCTAGGACGGAAGACGGCAGATTCCTGAAGCAACTATTCTATGGAGAACTGCAATGTGGGAAACGCCCAAGGCACAAGCCCCCAAAACGTTTTAGGGATGTTATCAAAAACAACATCAACATTCTCAATATAAACGCTCATGAGTAGGAAAGGATAGCTACGAATCGCGTGGCTTGGGGGAAATTTGTTTATAGTAGCTGTAAGGGGTTTGGGGTAAGCGGTTCGAACACTCCATCCTGAAGCGGTCTGTACACAGGGGGCATACGACGGACGTCATGGACACATTTCCTACATTTAAGCCGGACCATATATGTAACATGTGTGACAGGGCCTGCCTGTCGAGGGCTGGGCTCCTCAGTCACGTACGGTCGCATACGAGAGGAAGCGATTCATGTGTGTGACAGTGAGTAAAAACAAAGTTGGACGCCTGGGCCATTTGTGTGTACACAACTGAACTACTTGTAGAGATGGCCTTCTGCGAAGAATGGACAATCACCATATATATATATATATATTATATATATATATATATATATATATATATATATATTCATTGAATTCCTTCTAATTCCACAAAATAGTATCATAGGTATGACACTAAACTACATCTAATGCTGAGGCTCTATTTCTAGAGATCTGGTGAGTGTAGAGTACCCCTCCATTAGCATTACTCCCAGGTCCACGCTGACCCGCAGGCGAGCAGTACCTGTGAGGGTATCATCCATGGGCCAAAGCAATCTGTTTAAAAATATTCGTATTCGACAGGACCGTGTGCAAAAACAAAACCCTCATAAGAAACAATTACCGAAAAAATGTAAATATGAACTTGCAATGAACGTGGTTCCATAAGCTTAGGCATAAATTAACCATAGGCAGGTTGATATTCCGTTAAAATCAATCAATCAATCAAACTTTTCCTTCCCACCATACTCTTTTACCCTTAGTTGTGAGTCGACGAAGTGGCTAACATGCTGCTCTGAGACATCATAGTAAGCGAGTTTGAACTCCAGTCACGCTATTACTTTCACTTTCGGACTAATACCCTCGGGAAAAGTATGCATCCCCTCATTCCCCAGCAATAGGTTAAATAGTATACTGTTCTTCTACAAGGATGGATTTGGCATTAAATAATCCCACGAAGGTATCAACCTTTGCAAATTATCTAATGCCATTAAATAAATTGAAACTGAATATAGCTGTATATATCAGCTACAGGGGTTTCCAGAAGGAAGGGTACAGTCATTGTATTGTGTAATGACAATGATTGACCAACTAATTTTGCCCCATGTATAAAGTTGACCCATGACCTTTTGGTCAAGATATCATTGATTTAGAATAAGTGTTATTCGAACGACAAATATGGCTGACATTCCGTTTACCATATTTACTCGTGTATAGGTCGATATTGTACGTCTCTGTGACGTAGTGGTTAACATGCTGCACTGCGGCATCATCGTAAGCGAGTTCGAACTCCAATCTTGCTATTACTTTCACTTTCGGACAAATACCCCTTGGAAAGGTATGAACCCCCTTATTCCCTCAGCTATTGGTTAAATAGTACCACTACGGTTTTTCTACAATGATGGCTTTGACATTAAATAATCCATGAAGGTTGATATGCCATTAAACAAAGAAACCTTAGTTATGAACCAAGGACATCATCAGCCCGGTAGAAATTTGTTATCATCAAGCCGATTTCGTTTTTCATGGCAATAAACGTTGCGTCATCCACACATTTCTGTCTGCCTATCTTTCTCTCTGTATATCGAATAAGAGCGAGAGAGAGAGAGAGAGAGAGAGAGAGAGAGAGAGAGAGAGAGAGAGAGAGAGAGAGAGAGAGAGAGAGCATTTCTAGAAGATCGGAGTGTATGTAGAAATATATTTTTCTGTAGAAATATGCTTTTGCGCATATATAAATATTAAATCTACTTTTTCTGTTAATGAGATCTGACAAAAACGCTGCTTGTAACGCAGTTTTAATTCTGTTGATGTCAGCATTCGAGTTTGTCAAAAAAAAAAAAACAAAAAAAAATCAATCATTAAAAAAACAATAAAAAATACCTCCCCCCAAAAAAAACAAAACAAAAAACAAATCAACAACAACAACAACAAAGAATAAAAAAAAAAAAAAAAAAACATACAAAAAAAGAACAGAAAAAAAATGAAAGAAAGAAAAACGTTAAAAGATTCCAAAGTATCCAACTGAGAGCCTCGCTTTCGGTTGGCAGCTTCGTGTATTCTTGCTCTTGTGTGACCCGCCAGTAGATACGACTGCAGTGAAAACTCATTGGCTTCAAATCAACCGAATACCGAGGAGCCTGTTGCTATTAAAAATTGCTGTCACATGATCTTCAGAGAAACTATCGGCTACTATCGGTGTAAAACTGAACAGTTACAAAAGTATATCTATATATAACTAGCAGCGGCTACCCGGCGTGGTAGTACCTGTTAGGGTCCCATCTATGGGTTAAATAGAAAAACGTATTTATAAAAAAATTGTGTATCCATTAAGGATGAATTTATTTCAAAACTTTATCGGCATTAAATGACCCACTGAGGTTGATATGCCGTAAAACAAACCAAACCAATCTTCCCACTATACCGCACAGATCAGATTACCCCATTTGTGCTACTCATGCTTTAGAGTTGGTGGAGGACCGGTATCGAACTAGGAACCTTGCGATTACCAAAGCGAGTGCTCTACCAACTGAGCTAAATCGTCATCCTCACGTAGGTAGGTACGAATTCTCGGTCAAATATAAAAGTTTGCAATACAATCAAAGCAAAGAAATTAGAAAGGACAATAGATTAGAAATATCAATAACAATTCGTTTTTTTTCTTATGGCTTTATTTATTTCATTATCGTTCGCTTCAGCAGATTCTTCCCCCCCTTTTTTTATTGTGCGTCCGATGAAAAAAAAGAACAACCAATAAATAACATGGTCAATGATAAATCAAGTTGTATCATTGGTGGCCTCGTCCACAAATCATTTCTTCTTCTCCTCTCGTCGGAGATAGACAATGAAGCCCCATCGTGTGTGGCCGGGGCGCTTGGAAATAAAACGGGAGGTAATCGTCGACAGGCGGGGAAAGAACGTCTTAATCGCAGGTCACATGACTAGTGACCTTTATTATACGCTTCGTAGCTTGTGACTTAGGTGAAGACAAGCAAATTGTATACAATAAGTCGAATGGTTTTGACGGGATATCTATCTATCTATCTATCTATCTATCTATCTATCTCCAGTCTGTTCATATCCAACTAAGTCTGTTCATATCTATCTATCTATCTATCTATCTATCTATCCCAGTATGTTCATATCCAACTAAATCTGTTCATATCTATCTATCTATCTATCTATCTATCCCAGTATGTTCATATTCATTTAAGTCTGTTCATATCTATCTATCTATCTATCTATCTATTCCAGTCTGTTCAAATACATCTAAGTCTGTTCATCTATCTATCTATCTATCATCTATATCTATCTATCTATCTATCTATTCCAGTCTGTTCATATCCATCAAAGTCTGTTCATCTATCTATCTATCTATCTATCTATCTATCTATAGTCGGCGCATACAAACCCGAACCTGGCCAGGGGAGACAAGCCTACTTGCAGAACCCCGGTAGGGTGGGTTTCATATATTTTCTATGAATTCAACTTAATGAAAATTGTAGTAGATTAAGTAAATTAAGTAGAGTGGGAATTCGTATATTTTATATGAATACTACTTTATGAAAATTGACGTAGCAGAGTGGAGTCCCATATCATAGATTCAGGGGCCCCCAGTCACAGACCCGAGGGTGGGATCATGGGACCCTAGCACAGGCCCTGTATCTATATTTCCCATTGTTTTCGTATTGTGGCCTTATTAAGTATCAAATTAATCTGAGCAAGGATCAATTGTTATTTGACCGGATTGAAAAATAAGGAAAAGTCACAATGAATTGAGCACAGATTGAAGTCTGTTCATAGTGAATTACAAGAGGCTCTTTAGCTTGAATTTCCACCTTGGTAATCACAAGATTCTTGGTTCAATACACGCCCTCGCCAACTCACATGGGTAGCATAGTCACGGACACACATTTACGCAAACAAAAGAATATGCCACACACACACACACACACACACACACATATATATATATATATATATATATGAGATGTGATGTCGAGTCTTTATTTAAGTTTTGAAATTTAAAGATGTGAACTCAGCTTATGTAATAAAGTGATGATGTCCAGATAGAATTGTGTAATTGTATGTAAATACCCAAACAATCCGCACGAATAAAATGCGATACAAGGTCAATTTTTAAGAGTTTAACAATTTTCCTTCTCCTAAACTGGTTAAAGTAGATAAATTAAAGTCGTCATTTTTACTAGCGGTAGACCAAGGAGATTATTTTGGCTCTTCACTTTACCGCACAGATCTCTGTGCCACTCATACGCTGGGTTGGCGAGGGTCGGTAACGAACCCGGAATCTTGTGGTTCCTCGTTGGAATGAGCTAAACCGATCCTGTGGTTAACAATACCTAGGTTAAATAAACCTATTCTACCCTACTATATACGCATAACAGGAGGGGGGATAGTTTGATTTATATATTTTCCAATGGTACTAGCACTATGTGAAATGCAAATAACCTGGTCCAGCATTTGAACTCTGATTGCCGTGACCATTTTCTACGACGATAGCCAATGCATTACAACCACCCCCATGAATAATGTAACTGTAGCGTCTTCCATACTTAGATCTAACTCTGTGTGACTTTTTTCTTTGTCATTAGTCTGAAAATTCAACACAGGAGGATATTAAAAGAAATAAGACAAACAGTTTCAGATTCTACGAAAGAATTCCGGGTTCAATCATGAGTAGAGGCAGTAACATAGAAAAATAATTAACACAACTCCTACCCCAGCTATGGTTAGCGGAATGAGAACAGGATACCCCATGGACTAAATAAAGGGTTAGGTTCAAAGTTCCGTGATGGCTCCCGATTACGACAAGAAAGTTCCCGAGTTCGAAAAGAAGGTTCCCGAGTCCGACAAGAAATACCTGAAGAAGGCCGGAGGGCATATCGACCAAAACGTTGTACAAATAACAATGAAGATGGGGACAATAATCCGAATAACGCAGATAATACTAATCTACGAAAGAAGTATTTCAAAGGTGCTTCGACCAATGTAAAACTGGCTGGAATTAGTGTGTTGAATACCAAGGGGGCTATTTTAAAGAACAGGTCCAGTCTCGATACCATTTCAAAACATCTCATCATATATAATATTTCTCCTGTGGAAGCCAGCACATGGACATGCATTGACCAATTATGCAAGGATACTGGATGCTGCGCAGAGGACCTCTGTGGCACAATAAATGACAGGGAGGGTTGGCGAGAGATTGTCATGGATATCCGTGCTAAGTGCGCGATATGATGATGATGATGATATATATATATATATATATATATATTATAATATACCAAACTTGTTGGTAAATCCTCGCGGTGAGGAAAAACCAGCAAATAGTTTGATTGTAAAAATATACTACCAAACATCACCCGGGGAGAAAAAAAAGACCAAGATAATCGTACCAACCAAAAATAATCTATTGGTACAATATTTGGCCAAAAGAAAAAACAATTTATATGTATATATATATAAGATATATATATTCATACAAAACCGCCAGGAAACTAAAGCTAATAAGTAAAAAGTGCTCAATACCTAAGTAGAGCAAATAATAAAGATAAATCTAATGATTCAGATAAACCTACTAAAAGTTTTGCTTAGTGGTCTTCAAGATCCGGATCTTAGCCCTGAAGAGCACTAAGCGAAACTTTTAGTAGGTTTATCTGACTCATTAGATTTATCTTTATATATATATATATAATATATATATATATATATATATATGTGAGTCTATTTAAGAAGAGTTTCATAGGTGCTTAGGCCAATGGGAATATAAGTGTGGAATAAGTTGCAATGGCTGGAATAACTGTGTTTAATGCAAAAGAAGCTTTTTTGAAGAAAATTATCGTTTCATTTATTATACAGTTCTATCTTGTTTCAGTCTCGATACCTTTTTAACACATCTTGCACACACACACACACACACACACACATATATATATATCTATATATATATCGCAATGCATTTAATTAAATCCACGCATACCCCGGTAGAGCACTCATGCGTGACATGAGATAGGCGAATAGAGATTAATGAATGAGTATTATATATAGGTATTGAAAGAGTAACAGTAAAAGTTGCCTTATATATATATATATATATATATATATATATATAGAGAGAGAGAGAGAGAGAGAGAGAGAGGGGGGGTGAGAGTGAGAGAGAGAGAGAGAGAGTAAGGGAGGTGGAGGTCGTTAGCAATTGAAATGATTGAATCAGACTCAGTTAATTGAAGTCGTTAATCCGCTCAGGAGGTACTAATCAGTATGTTATTTTTTTATGCCGGTTGTAATATACAATCCTATAATATACGGGTAAGACCCTGACAACCTTTCTGGGTGACAAAAAGAATAGGGTCTACCCAGGGACAATAAAGACGGTTTTATACATCTCTCTCTCTCTCTCTCTCTCTCTCTCTCTCTCTCTCTCTCTCACACACACACACACACATCAATGTGACTAGACAGGCAGGCTGCTTCAGGCTGGAATTGAAACCCGACCGATTTGCATCAGTCAGACATCTACACACCCACTTTTTAGAAATGGAATGTTACTGTTATAAACATATCAGGCCACCGGGAGTGCTCTATCCGTTTTAAGGAGAGCTATGCAATGTTGCTTTGGAAGGTACATGCATACATATATATGACCCTCAGCCGCTGCCTTCTAGCACCCATATGAAGAGTGAGGGCTAGCCATGAGAGCTATTTGAAGAATACGGTTGAGACAATCATATGAGTGCCTAAGGATTGATATGGACAGCCGATTGATCAGATGAGGCTTCTCTGTCTAACTAGATAAGGGTCGAAGTGGAGCGTTGCATGTCATGGGGCCACTTAGCAGCCGGGTCACGGACTGCTCAGTCACCACGATCCTGTCCTCAGGCATTACGGGGCGCCACCCAAAGCCAATAGGTGAACCCATTAGATGGGACTTACTCTTCGGCCAGATGATTATTCCTAAGTAAGCAATAATTTTTGTAATTATTCCACATCTCCAGCTTGAGTCATGTTATTTCAATCATTTCTATATAAAATTATATCTACAATATGATCTACAACACCACGGATTTGTCAACATTACAAATCCTTTGAAAATTTTTCATCTTTCTTCAATTGTGCTGTGGACTTTTAACTTACTTTCTTGTCTCTAGAATCATGAACATTTTTATACTTTTTTAAATACATTTTTATACATTTTTGCAAAAAACTCTTTTGAGTTTTCTAATGGATTATAATGCTTCTGATTTTTTAAAAATAAAATTTATTTATTTTTAACCAGAATATGCATTTTTAAATTTAAATAAATTCCGGCTCCGAACATGAACGTTCGTTTGTACCTTTCCTGTTTTTTAACGGTTTACTTATTCCGTCTCTCCATCATAAATATTTCGCTCTTGAAGAAGACCGCTTTATTAAAAGGTCGAAACAGATTATGTCAGCGAACTAATAACATTATTTGTTTTTTCAAAAAATGTTTAATTCATAAAATTATATATAGGATTCCTTTTAATACGTTTGAGAATAAAATAATAGTATTAGAAATCAATAACAGCAAATAATTATTTATCAAACCCAGTTTTGTTAAAATCATTATGCAAATTATTCCCACCATATACTATGTAAACCTTTATTTCTTTTTTTAACACAAATTTCAGAATTTTAAAGACATTAATAATATGGTCAAATAAATGTTTAACACCACTCTCACCCGGAATTGGAGTACCTGTTATGGGTTAAATAAAAAAAATGAATTAAAAAACAAACAAACTGTTTGAAAAAAAATATGAAGAATGAATAAAACAAAACGTCATATCTAAAATATCTAAAAATTCTGTTCACTGTTCTTTGAGCCGATGTGGCTCAAAGAACAGTGAACAGATTTCACTTCCTCGTCACTGGAATAATGTTTGCCTCATACTATCATCTGTTCGGCCTCATGAAAGAGGGTTTGAGAGGAAAACAGTGACGAGGAAGTGAAATCTGTAGTGAAGAAATGGCTCAAAGAACAGTCAACAGAATTTTACGGGGCAGGGATACATGTTCTCATTCGAAGGTGGAACATTGCTATTGAGAGAAGCGGTGACTATGTGAAGAAGTAGGGATGTGATCCACAGAGGACCAGCTTCATTTTGATACATGTTCCTGTGTTGGTAATTATACCTGTCCTAAACAAAATGGTATCACCCTCGTATTATTGATATTTTTCGGACTTTTGTTCTCATCTTTATTCTTATATACACAACGTTTCAGCCGATAAAGTAGCGATGTTATTCACAGAGAACCAGCTTCATTTTGATGTATGATACATGTTCCTGTGTTGGTAATTATATCTGTCCTAAACAAAATGGCATTACTTTTGGATTCAACCTCGTAATTGATCGGCTAAAAGGTAGAAAAAAAAATCAAAATGATTTAATAGAAATTCAATCACTACCTGGCGGATGCGGGTTAAGTTAGCTAGTGCTAATATATAATCTGGATCAGAGAGAGAGAGAGAGAGAGAGAGAGAGAGAGAGAGAGAGAGAGAGAGAGAGAGAGAGAGAGAGAGAGAATCAACATCACGTGAACGACTTAGCTAGGAAGAATTAACCGATATAATATATCCCCGAAAAAAAATCTACTCCCGTGAATTGAATGAAGTGATAGGTTGGAAATTCCCAAGTTACTGACAACTATGAGCACCTGACGAAGGCCGGAGAGTACAATGTATGGAACTTGTGTCTATAATAGCAACAACTTGTGGGCATTAGTTACAGTACATGGGGTTTTACTAAGGTGTATTTACATCTTTCTTTCGAGAGCATCAACTGTCAGATTTTTGGCTGAATAAAACCGCCTGAACACACACACACACACACACACACACACACACACACACACACATTTTATATATATATATATATATATATATATATATATATATATGAATTTATTGCGTATCAACTTAGTTCTTGTAAACCTTTTTTATATATCATGAAATAAACAAGCGAACAAAAAACAAAAAAGAACAAAACCGAAGTTTTAATTTCCAGGCGTTGTTCTATCCCTGGTTCGATTTATTCGTTACAATATTTCGGGTGACCTTCACCCTTTATCTAGGTATTATAACGGAGACTGTGTAAAAAAGTGAAATAAAACAAATGCCCATATATATATATATATATATATATATATATATATATATATATATATATGGAATATACTGGAAGTAACAAATATAATTCCCCTTTCAACCCTAAAAATGACTATATATTGAAATAAGTCCCAATACAAACCATAATTTTATCAACTTGATAAGGATGAAAAAAATCCGAAACACGTGTCGTGCTTTCTATGAAATCGAAATAAATAGAAAAAACAAAACAAAACAAAAACAAAACAAAATTCAATTTTTTTATAATGATATACTATCAAATATATGCACCCTCCTGGTGTAAATATTCTATTAAATTAGAAAGGCTAATGAAACTAAATAAGAATGCAGATAAAAAGACTTGAAACAGAAGGGAGTATAATCGAAAAATAAAACAACTGAAACTTACCCTTCCTTCACTCCCATCTTTCATTGCCAAATTTTCCTAATTTAACTATTTAGTTTAAAATAGGAAGTAAAGAATAAAAGTACAGTTATTTCTTCTTGTTAATGGTTTTCTTTTAAGATTTATTCCCGAGATTTTTGCTCAAATTCATTAAGATAAAATCTTAATCAATAATACTGAGTGTATATTCATTAAAATGACATTTTTAATATCAATATGCAAATTAGCCTTCCCGCTCACACTATTAACCGCTATTTTGTTGTTCATATAAATAAAATTGCATGCTATTAGTATGGTCAACAGTATTGATAATGTAAAATAATTTCATTAATAATTGATGTTCAAATAAAATCAAATCATGGAGAACGTGGCGTAAATAACTAAGGGACTTGGGACTTGAGTAGTTATATAGTTTCGGTTACAGACACACAAACACAATCCATTATTATATATATATATATATATATATATATATATATATATATATTATATTATTATTATTATTATTATTATTATTATTTATATTTTTGCTTGAAGGCAATTACAATGCGTATATCGCATAAAATTCGATAATTATAGAAAATAATCATGACAAGTGAATCTCGGCAAAGGATTGTTCGGTGTGTAGAACATCGTACAGACTGTTTCAACTTTATTAAGTCTCATCAGCGATGTATACTAACGAAAAACAAACATCCAAAAATCTTATATATATATATATATATATATATATATATATATATATGTCTGGTCGTGGTAATATGATTCAATTATCAATTATATATATATATATATATATATATATATATATATAATATATACGTATATATATATATAATATATACGTATATATATACGTATTCTGTATACGATAATTACTTATATGATCTTTTCAAAAACCTTTTGTAAAGGAAAGTCAGCTTTTAAATGGATATATCTTAATGCAATAGATATTTAATTATTTAATAACGAAAGAGTGGCAGTAATAATTATTCTCGTCATTTAGGCTACTAAGCGCGTTTGCTTCTTAACTTTTGAGGGCTTTTTTTTCTCTACCGTGATTGGCTGTCTTGTGTCGCGAGGTTGATTTCAGCGTCACTGTCGTCATTGTCGTAGTCGTCGTCTGTGTCATGGGTCAGTAGTCGCTCTCTGGTGATCCTCCGACGATAATTCGCCTTAGCATGGTCCCAGTGCTCCTGAACAATACGGATTAGGTATTTGTCGTACTCTGCGCTTTGTTTTCGAACATTCACACTGATTGCCATTGTATATACAAACACTGACATTTGCACGGGTGTTTATTGAACTATGCCACCTTGGTCTCCAAGCCAGATTCACTTGTAACACGCATTTACTAATGGCACGGACCGTGGCTCATCTGAAAATGTTTCTCTTTATAGATAATGTGATAAGAACAATTGGTTGGTTGACATATCAACTTTTGTTATCAGTCAGTCTTTTATCCCCCAAACAATTATATGGTTTCAATAGTTGGTAGGTTGGTAGGTTTTATAGCATGACAACATTATGGTTATTTCATCCCGAAGTCAGTCTTTTACCCTAACCAATTATTTGGTTTTAATTGTTGGTAGGTTTTACTACAGGTCAGCTCTTGGGTTATTATTTTTTTTTTGTCGAAGTCAGTCTTTTCCCTGAAGTAAGTATATATTTATATATATTTACCAAATCCCTCTTTTTATATTTGCTCTCAAAAATTACTAAGCCATTTTCTATCCTCTCAATATGTAGGAAAAAAAAACTCAGTTAAAGCATGTGGCTAGAGTTAGCATTTCAACATTTACTAAAATATAGTTGTTTGACCAACAGAATAAACACAAAATCTAGGTTCAAATCTCCCTTGAATACTATTTGTGGAGAAAAAAATATTTAAAAAATAATTTAATTTCCTTCTAAACCAAGATACAAGAGTTTTATTTCTAGTAGAACATAAAAAATAAAGGAAGTGCATGTCATGGCGACCTGGGTTCAAATCCTAGACGGGGCTAGTAGCGTTTCACATAGTGTTAATATCCTTGGGAAAGGTATGATTTCAATCATTCTCCTTCCAGTTATCAATGAATAAATTGGGCTCTTTAACCTTGACATAGCAACTCGTCTAGAAAAAAAAAATCTGAATTCAAACACGTTAAACTCTGTTTAAAATTGACCTTGTGTCGCATCATACGTGTGCGGAAGATTTTGTAAATACATATAAAAGAATTAAATATTTTAGACCCTCGCATAAGAAAACCGACCCGAAAAAAAAAATAAAAGAAGAAAAGATTATCAAAAAGAAGTATTCGTGGATGTATATATATATATACCAAGGAGGCCACGAGCAGGATGTGGCACAAGGTCAATTTCTTAAGCGGAGTTTAACAGGTTTGAATTCAGTATGTAACATCACTTCTTAATAGCTAGAAAGAAAAATAAATTAAAAAAAAAAGTTTAAAATTTAACATTACTTCCAGTTTCATGACATGGAGGACGTGCTCCATACCACTGGCCTTGTACCGAACGAAGCTAAGTTGCTTATTTTTGTTTTGGAAAGCCAGAATATTCTCGTCCAGTCGTAGTGCCAAGATTTTTTGTTGTTAGGAAAAATGAAATCGAGGACAAAATTCACAGAACAATGATTTTCTTTTGGGTGCTAATTTTTGAGGCAGTGAAAAACAGAAATTGAAAGGATTCACTTTGGCCGGTTGTCATCGTTGGTTGACGTTTATGAAATGGATGGCTTGTGTCAACAGGCAATGTTGGTAGATTATGAAGGAGAAGAAAGAGAAGAAAGAAGAAGAAGAAGAGAGAGAGAGAAGAAGAGAGAAGAGAAAGGAGAAGAAAGAAGAAAGAGAAAAAAGAGAAAAACGAGAAGAAGTAGAAAGTTGATAGGATAAAGGAAACAAAAGCAGAAAACGAAGAAGTAAAAATAAAGAAACTAAAACGACAATGAAAAAACGAAGAAGGAAATTAGAGAAAAGTCGAACGAAACAAAGAAGAAAAGAAAGAAAAGCAGAAGGAGAAAAAGAAGGACATTCAGAAAACGGGAAGAGAGAAAAGGGATCAAGAAAAATAATTAATTTGGATCTATTCTAAATGTTTTCTTTAGACCCTGTTATGAACCAGACATGATACTTTTTTATTTATTCTAAGTGGTAAGCTTAAAATCTAATGTAATAAATACCTATGAGTTTTGTTAAACGTAAACATAGCAACAAACTTGTTTGTCTGGACAAATTCCGATTAAAAATTCATAAACTATTAAAATATACAACAATTAAAAAACGTATTAATACCATTGAGATTATTTTATCTTAACGCTCAAAAAACTTAATTCAATGCAAACCAGGTTTCTCAGAGACCGACTCGAGATAACAAGTGTGCTGCACGAATAATCGAAGTTTTGTTTTTCTTTCTTTTGATTTTAACGGGATATTAACCCGTCTATGGTTATTTTATGCTCAGAGTTTAGGGAATTGCGTACATTCTACATCTATATTTACATTTTTTGTATAGCTGCTTCTTGCAGACAGTTATATAATAACAACTATTTCTATCTAATACAAATAGCAAATTAAAAAGTGTTAACATTTCTATGGGAGTATCTTGATTAGAAAAGCAGAACTTATTTTTGGAGACCATTTGTGGAAGATTCCAAGAATGTATCGACAGGAATGTTGAATTGGTGGAAACTATTTCAAATCAAAATATAATGAAGGCAATCCCGTAGAAGTATCAACATTTTAAAATCATCTCTCTCTCTCTCTCTCTCTCTCTCTCTCTCTCTCTCTCTCTCTCTCAATCTCTCATATATATATATATATATATATATATATATATATATATATATATATATATAACTTTCAAAGAAAGAAAAATTTAACAAACCGTCATTTGACTATAATAAATTTATTTCGACTAGAGACTCAATATGAATCTAGTCTCATCAGATAGAGTTTACAAAAAAAAAGTGCTTGTAAACTACACATTAAAATAAAAAAAATAAAAAAATATACATTGAGTTCTACTTGTATGAATCTATAAGTTTGCACCTAAATAATCATCCCTTACTTACCAGTCAATTGGATTATTTTTACACACACACACACACACACACACACACACACACACACACACACACACATATATATATATATATTATATATATATATATATATATATATATATACACGGAAAGGTCATTCAATAAATAAGGTGAATTTCGTCTAAGGAGTTGGCAATAGAAAGCACTTTTTATAGTTGTGCTTTTTCAAAGGAAATCAATAGGGATGGATTATTTCATAACCATCTTTACTAACCACTGCGCCCGGAACTTTTTCTTTACCGTAAAGTGAGTGTATTCCCACTCAATGTACTGTCTTTTCAATTCAAGATCGTAGTGGCAACCCATGTTTAGCCTATTTATATACTCTTTCTACTCAAACATGCTTTTTCGTACACATAACACATTTTTCTGTAAAATTCACATGGTTTGCTCTTCGCTGCAAAATTTGATGACAATCTGATGCACTCTGTTTGATTTGCAGGCATTAAATATTTTTATTTTTATTTATACTGTAATTAGTTTCACTAATCTCACCTCACATGGTGTAATGGTTAGCAAGTTAGATTTGCAGACCGTTGTTAGTGAGTTCAATTATCATTGGACGCCCCATACTATTGGCCTTGTGCCACATCTAAGTTAAGCTTAGTAAATAACTATATAACGCCAGCGATATTTTGCGCCTCCAAAATAAGGGAGGAGTCAAAGTTAAGTGACCTGAAAAAAATCAAAGTTTTGAAATAAAATAACTGATGCATTATAAAATTCATTCATTGATAAACCAACACTGAAAATTTCATTAAAATCGGATAACTCCCTGAGTTTTGATAATTTTTTTTCAATCAGGGGAGGGGGTTAGATTCATTTTTGTAAAATACGGATTTTACATCATCTTTGGCAGTGCCTATTATATACATTGGAACACAGAGGCGCAAGTGTTCAATTTCCAAACACATTTTTAAAAATTTCCGAATTGATTGCTTTATGATTAAAAGTAATTTCAGTTCATGGAAATGAAAGTGAATTATTGAACACTGAAAATTTCATTAAAATCGGATTACTTCCTGAGTTTTGATATTTTTAAAAAAATCAAAGGTGTTAAATTTATTTTGTAAAATACGTCTATGACGTCACAATTAGTGGTACCTAACTATAACCGTTAAATGCTCGAAATGTTTGCGTGATACACTTAAGGGAAATTTGCCACACACTGTTGTGTCGCGGGTGCCCAGTCTGAGAAGCAATGTAATAATAAGAATTTATTCAAGCTGATGCTAACAGTGTTCAGTTCAAGCCATCAACACCAAGTAACGACAGAGTTAACTCCCTTTGTCCGAATAGTCCGAAACCAAACAGTTTACTGCTACGACTGAAGGCATGCCAGACGACTTTTGCCTGATTGTATTTATTCAAATAATGGGTGGGGAACTTTTTCGTGTTTAAAGGCCATATTGAAATTTATTGCCCATTAATAAATATTGCACTCAATAAATTTTTACTATTTTTACAACAAAAAATAATATTTTTTTATTTATTAAAAAAAATTTGAAATAGATCACTAAGTAGGCCTGAGCCTATTCTTATAGTAACCACACCAAGCGGAGATTTAAGAGGTTTGAATTCAGAGTTTTCCTTCTCCTAGAATGGCTGCTTAACCAAGGTTAAAGATCCCAGTCTGCCCTACTATTTACCCATATACCCATGGAGGGAGAATAGTTGGATTCATAACTTTCCCAAAGGTATTAGCGCTATGTGAACTGTGGCTTTGTCCAGGATTTGAACACAAGTCGACGAGTCCATTTCATACGACACTAACCAGTACACCATGCGCCTCAAAATATATAATGTCCAAACTTTTATTTAAGACCTTTATTTAAATTGAATATAACCGCCCGCGGAATGACTTATTGTCGGTATCAGCCGAACAGCTAGAACAGGGAGATTGTGTTTTTACTGAGGTGGAGTGCCACACCTACCATCAGCTCCCATATGTTTTACCGCACAAATCAGATTGCCAAAGTTGTGCTACTCATGCGCTGAGTTGGCGATGACCGATATCGAACCCCGAACCTTGCGATTGCCGATGTGAATACTCTACAGACTGAGATAAGCGGCCCTAGAATTGAATATAAGTAAGGTAAAGTTGACGGTGTGGTCTATTGTCGGTATCAGCCATACAGCGAAGGAATCTATCCCCTTTTCACTAGCACTAGACCAGGGAGATTGTTTTTGCGTCTGAAGTGGAGTGCCACACCTACCACCAGCTGCCCACTTTTACGTACAGATTCCTGTGCTACTCATACGATGTGTTGGCGAGGGCGGGTATCGAACCCAGAACCTTGCGATGATCTTGGCGAATTCTCTGCCGACTGAGATAACGGAATGGTGTGGTCCATGTCGGGTAACGGTTATGGTCCTAGAAAATAGACATGACAAGCTGAGAACAGAACTCACAAACAATGGACCGCTAGCGCAGTTAACCAAGGATTCGTTTATGGTTTGGTTTCTTAATTATATGGGTTATTTAATGCCAAAGTCATCCTTGTAGAAGAACAGTAGTGGTACTATTTAACACATAGCCGAGGGAAGAGGGAGTTCATACCTTTCCCCAGGGTGTTAGTCTGAAATTTGAAAAATGTAAAACATTAAAATTGAGTTTAAATCTCACCGGGGCGCTGAAATTAATCTGACTTTGTACTACAATTATGGTAAGCATAATAAATATCTATATATAGGTTTGGTTTGGTTGGTTGGGTTTTACGGCATGTCAACCCCTTTGGTTATTTCATGCCGAATACTTCTATTGGTAATTTCTATATATGGGTGGGGAGTCAATATTTACCAACCCCTCATTACGAGTAGTATGTGGCATAAGTTCATTTTCTTAAGCGGAGTTTAACAGGTTTGAATTCAGAGTTTTCCTTCTTCTAGACTGGTTACCTAGCCAAGGTTAAAAGCCCAGTCTGCCCTAAGCCAATAAACACGTACATACATACATACATACATATACATATATATGGTTCAATTTCATTATTTCGGCCCGGAGGCTCGCTTCACACGAACACGTCCCGCGTGTCTATGTCTCCGGTTTACCGTCGCGATGGTAGCTAGCGGTACCGCCCGACTCTGCACCGCGACCCTGCCGTCGTCGAAGTTAGTCGTTCAATCTAACCATCTGCGACTACCGTCATCGTACCACCTAAAGGGTCGATTTAGCTCAGTCGGTAGAGCGTTCAGCTAGGAATCTCAAGGTTCTTGGTTCGATACTGATCCTCGCCAACTCAGCGTATGAGTAGCACAGGGAACTGTGCGGTAAAGCGAGGAGCTGATAGTAGGTGTGACGCTCCACCTCAGACGCTAAAATAATCTCCTTGGTCTAGCGCTAGTGAAAAGGGGATAGACTCCCTCGCTGTCTGGCAGATACTGATATTAGGCTGCCGCGACGACTTAACTTTACTTTTACTTTTATGCATGCATCTATTTATAAACAGATAAGAAAAATTCCAAAAAATTAAATAATTAAATTTATAACAATAAGAGCTTATATCATAAATTATTCAGAAGTATGTGTCTGTTTTTTTTTGTATTTTGATGGATTTATGTATTTTGCGTGTTTGTCTGTGAATAAAACAGTTATCTATCTATCTATCTATCTATCTATCTATCTATCTATCTATCTATGTGAAGAAATGTAGACAAACACGGTATGTTGCACTAGATGGAAGTTTATTATTAGTCGTAATAAACTTCCATCCAGTGTAACATCCGTGTTTGTCTACATTTCTTCACATACTGATTTCCTCATTTTCTCCCCATCTATCTATCTATCTATCTATCTATCTATCTATCTATCTATCTGTCTCAGTATATTTCTATGTATGTATGTATGTATGTATGTATCTATCTATCTATCTATCTCAGTATATTTATTTCTAAGTATATATGTATGTATGTATTTACCAATGTTTCTATATCTATATGTGTGTGATGAAAATTACTTATACATGTAAGTCTTTGTTCGTGTGTGCGTTTTTCTATCTATCTGTAACAAGTGATATAAATAAATATAATATAACAGATATATATATATATATATATATATATATATATATATATATATATAAGATGTGTCAAAAAGTATCGAGATATTTTGTACTTTTTGACACACCTTGTATTCCGAAAAAACATAACGTTCCATTCATTGATTTTTTCAGAATCTGTATTTACCAGGATAGAAATGAAGAATGAATGGAACGTTATTTTTTCAGTATACAAGTTGTGTCAGAAAGTACAAAAATCTCGATACTTTTTTTACACACTTTGTATATATATATATATATATATATATATATATATATATATATATGATCTGTAATTATCATAATAAATAATAGGGCTATTAAATGAATGATATACATAACAGAAATTATAAAAAAAGAGAAAATCTTTGCTCGGTAAATATACAATATTAAAAAATATCCATAGCCCAATCAATTTCTGTTAAGTAATTCATTCAATAGTTTCTCCAAACCCGTTTTGAATTCTTTTTCGTATTATTTTTGAAATCATTTGATTTTCAGCCGGTCAAATATTGAAATATTGAAATATTAAAATATCTAACGCCACCGTTTTGATATTTTGATATTTTAATATTTCAATATATGACCGTCTGAAGATTGCATAATATACCTGAAACTGCAGTTATGGAAATTTAACACCATAATATTTCATCTCTGAGTTTAAATCTGCTCTGTTATTTTAGCATTGAGCAACTCATGTGCTAGAACTTTTTACAATCATTCTCCATTATATTATATTATATTATATTATACTATCTATCTATCTATCTATCTATCTATCTATCTATCTATCGTTCCATGTATGTATGTATGTATGTATGTGTGTATGTATGTATACATCTATCTATCTATCTATCTATCTATCTAACCCAGTATATTTATTTCTATGTATGCATGTATATATGTATGCATATATGTAGGTAGGTATTTTCCCAACCGGTTTGCCATGGATAGGATGTGACGCAAGGTCGCAAATATGGGGCATCCCAGCATATTACTTTAGATATATATTTATGTATGTATGTGTGCATCTATGTATGTATGTATGTACGTATGCATCTATCTATCTATCTATCTATCGTTCCATGTATCTATCTATCTATCTATGTATGTACGTATGCATCTATGTATGTATGTATCTATCTATCTATCTATCTATCTATCTATCTATCTATCTATCTATGTGCGTACGTATACATATATCTATCTATCTATCTATCTTTCTATCTATCTATCACCACTTTTTAAAAATGTCACAACATTCCTACCTTCAAATCTTTTTAATTTCCACTATCTTTAATTCTAATGAGCGATGTTTATTTTTCTTTCTGTTGATAAGTAATTTACCGAAATCTTTGCTTGAAAAGAAAATATTCAAAACAAAAAAAAATAACTCTACATGCTTCTAAAATCCTTTTATTTTATTTCCACAGCACGAAATGGAAGCGTCAGTCAGCAGTGGGGCTGGAGTTATTGGCCGAAGCCGGTAATTATGCAGCCGTACAGAAAATTGTTCAGTGCAACCCCTACTGGAATTTGCACTACCCCCGGACAGCGGCTGGCCTACTCTCTACTCAGGCGATAAATGAGAATGGACTGAGCGCCTCTATCCTACAGGACGCCCGAAGTTTAACCCCACCTTACCTACTGTCCTCGTCTGTGGACTTAGCTGCTGTGGCTGCAGTAGCCGCTGCTGCCGGCTCTGGACATCCTCTCTACCAATCGTCGACAAGCCCAGCCCAGAGCTATCATTTCTCCCCTGGACATTCTTCTAGTGTTTGGATACCCTCGTCGGTTGGCCTTACACTGCATTGATGTTTAAAAGAGAGTCTTTTTTTAAAAAAGTTTGAGATTCAGCGCATGCCTTTTGAGGTGGAAGAGATGCTTAAACGTGAGAGAAATATTGCTTCTCGTGTTCTTTGTTGAATCAAAGAGAACCCCTAGCAAAATAGATTTCTCCTCTGTTTCTATTTTCTCTCGAGTTAACTCGAGTGATCGACAAATATTGGAATAGACGCGGTTGAATTGTTTTGAGTAGAAATAATTATTACTCAAACAAATTGCAAATAAAAAATTCTGCGGGACATTGCCACCGATATATACAACGAACAAAAAGAAAAAAAAGAAAAAAAACAATATTTTTGATGATAAAAACAAAAGCAAAAAAAAAAAAAAACCCCAAAACCCCAAACAAAACAAAAAACTGCAATCTTTTTAACTCCTTGCCTACTTTAAACCGCTGGCAGCGGCTCTCCCACCATTGCAATCCCTCGCACGTGTCACTTATTTACACTGAACTCAGAATACAATAATAGTAATACTTTATTTGAATAGAATGAATTCTGAGGTGAACAGATTGTGAACTTTGAAATATCATCCACCATAGAGGTAAAAAAAAAAAAAAAAAAAAAAATACCAAGAAAATTTGGTTCAGCCATGGAGGAAATTTGTTAGGCAAAGAGTTAAAGAAAGTTGAAAAAGACCCTTCCGTTTCATAACATTCACTGTCACAAGATGACTTTTAAAAAGTAATATCTTTTTAAAAAAATAAAGATAGTTGAAAAAGTGTATATCGTTGTGATTAGCTATCTTCACATAAAATAAAAATGAAAAAGACAAAAGAAAAAAAAGACAAAAGAAAGTCCAAATTAGATGATTAATTGATTCTAACCACATGTCAATCCATTTATGGTTTGTACGAGGGTGAGTAAAAAAGTAATACCATTTTCTTTATTTCATGGGAAGTTTTTAAAAATTTTTTTACTAAAAAATATTTTAAAATAAAACTAATGCCTACATTAAGACCTTAACGAGGCTCAGAGCAAGAATCAGAGTAAGACCCAAATTGCCAATCGACAATATCCTCCTTCTCCATGACAATGCTACAGCACATACAAGCACCAGAACAAGGGAGAAAATCGCCTCATTCAGATGAACAACTTTACCGCATCCTCCATACTCACCAGATTTAGCGCCTTCAGACTATCATCTCTTCGGACCCATGAAAGAGGGTTTGAGAGGCAAACATTATTCCAGTGACGAGGAAGTGAAATCTGTAGTGAAGAAGTGGCTCAAAGAACAGTCAACAGAAATTTACGGGCAGGGATACATGCTCTCATTCGAAGGTAGAACATTGCTATTGAGAGAAACGGTGGCTATGTAAAGAAGTGATCCACAGAGGACACGCTTCATTTTGATACATGTTCCTGTGTTGGTAATTATTCCTGTCCTAAACAAAATGGCATTACTTCTGGACTCACCCTTGTATTATTTAGATTTTTCGGACTTTTTGTTCTCATCTTTATTGTTATATACACAACGATTCAGTCGATTTGCACTCCGGCCTTCTTCGAGAGTTTCTTGTCGAACTCAGAACAAGAAACACCTGAAAAAGGTCGGAAGATACATCGGCCAAAACGTTGTGTATATAACAATAAAGATGATGACAACAGCTCGAAAAAGCCAAATGATACAAATTATCAAGCCTCTTCTAAAAAAATCAGACAAATAAAATCTAAGGTTATTTCATGCGTATATGTTAGGGAATAAATTTCATTGTACATTCAAATTTACATTTTTTGTCTGCTTGTTTCTGAAGAAGTTCTTTTTGTTTGTTTGCTTCCCCCATCAAAATCGTGACATGACAGTGATAAAACGTTGCATCAAAATATGTGTTGATGTGTTGGCTGACATTAATTTTAGTCTGGTAGATAAGAAAATGGACCGGGAAAAATTGTTACCAAGCTAAATTTGGTATTTTTTGAAAGCTTAGGGTATCCTCTTTTGAAATTTGAAAACTCCTCTTTTTAAACGCCTGGGGAAAATGTTTTATGGGGGTAGGATGAGTATGCGAACCAGATCTATTTTCTTAAGCGCATTAAGACAACAAAACTCGACTAGCTCGATTGATTTTAATGGAATCTCAACTCATCTCGAGAAAGAATATATATAATATATATTCACCAACCCCTCCGCACGAGCAGGATGCGACACAAGGTCAATTTCTTAAGCGGAGTTTAACAGGTTTGAATTCAGAGTTTTCCTTCTCCTAGACTGGTTACCTAGCCATGGTTAAAGAGTCCAGTCTGCCCTGCTATTTACCTATAGCTGGAGGGAGAATTGGATCCATACCTTTCCCAAGGGTATTAGCGCCATGTGAAATGCCAACAGCTTCGTCCAGGAATTGAACTAGCGGTGACGAGTCCACTTTCTACGACACTAACCATTAGACCACGCGCCTCGAGAAAGAATATAAGGGAGAAAACATAACTACATTTCTTTTTTTCCTTTTTGCATATGATCCTATCAACACGTAGTGGTTTTAAACAGCTATATTTGACCCGAATAAGTGGGACCCGAATGAGTGCTACCATTGGACATGGGAGTAATGGCAATGAAGGGGTACTCCTCATTCCCCAGATCTCCAGAACTGAAGCTTCAAAATCTGCTTTAATCTAATATCATACTCAGGGTGCCCCTTTTCGGGAAAGGGGATCTTATCGGCGTATCCTCTGCCCCACCGACAGGACACCAAATTATTATTTCACTCCATGAGAATTTTCCCACCCGCCTTAGCTGGTGGTTCACTGGAAGCTGAGTGACAGCAAGTCTCGTCATCCACCCCTCTTCATGTCTAAAAATGTTTTTCGCTATCGTAGAGTGGTAGCCATACCAAGGTTAAAGAACTACCTTATTTATCCATAGTTAGAGGGAGATTGGTTGGATTCATACCTTCCTCAAGGGTATTAGCACTATGTGAGATGCAAGGGGCCTCGTTCAGGATTTGAACTCGGGTCTTACGATAACCGTTACGCTACAAATATCAGCAAAATATGTGTGTAAAACAATAACAATTATATATTATTATTAGGGACTCTCCCGTCGATATTCGACGGATGAGGGTTCATACACACAATGAACACCCACATAGTGATTTGTTTATAGTGGTGAAGGCTTCTGTTGGACCATCCACACTTTTTGGCACAGCCGATAGGAAAGAATTGGTGCATCAAGGGTTGCCACAAACCCAATCAACGACCGACCTCAAGAATTTTGAATTCAGAGTTATCCCTCTCCTAGACTGGTTACCTACCCAAGGCTGAAGGGCCCAGTCTGCCCTACTATTTAACCCATAGCTGGAGGGAGAATATATGGATTCATACTATGGATTCATATATATATAAAGTCGACGGGGCGGCCTAAAGTCGGTATCAGCCAGTCAGCGAGGGAGTATATCCCCTTTTCAATAGCACTAGACCAAGGAGATTGTTTTTTAGCATCTGAGGTGGAGCGCCACACCTACCATCAGCTCCTTACTTTACCGCTTGATTCCTGTGCTACTCATACGCTGAGTTGGCGAGGGCCGGTATCCAACTAGGAACCTAGTGGTTTCTAGCCGAACGCTCAACCGACTGAGCTGACCCTGCCCTTATATATATATATATATATATATATATATATATATATATATATATATATATACCAATCTCTCCACACGAGCAGGATGCGACACAAGATCATTTTCTTACGCGGAGTTTAACAGCTTTGAATTTAGAGTTTTCCTTCTCCTACCTAGCGAAGGTTAAGAGCCCAGTCTGCCCTGCTATTTACCCATGACTGGAGGGAGAGTAGTTGGATGCATACCTTTCCCATATGTATTAGGGATATGTGAAATGCAAACAGCTTCGTTCAGGATTTGAACTCGGATCAACGAGTCCATTTCCCACGACTCTAACCCTTACACCACACGCCTCTAATAACAATTATTGCGTCGATTAATTGGAGGTATAGATATTGGCTTGTTTTATAGGTGTTAATTGGGTGCCTATGATACCATCCATGTTCTTGTAGTTTAGATGGTAAAGTAGCTGGTATGGAGAACCATGCTTCCCCAAGGCAAAAGGGGATGTGAGTTCGAGTCTCACCAGGAGCTTATATTTGAATTTATATTAGTAAATATATCACTAATTAGGACTGACCTATTCTAGTAGAGACCACACCAAGCGGTTTTAACAGGTTTGAATTCAGAGTTTTCCTTCTAGATTGGTTGCCTAACCAAGATTAAAGAGTTCAGTCTGTCCTACTATTTACCCATAGCTGGAGGGAAAGTAGTTGGATTCATACATTTCCTAAAGTTATTAGCGCTATGTGAACCGTAGTTTTGTCCAGGATTTGAACACGGGTCGACGAGTTCCTACAACTCTAACCACGCGCCTCCAACAAATTTTGTTTCCAATGCCCGTAGTTTCTATCATGATAAAGTTACTGCCAGTTAATTAAAAGTTAAAATATAAAATTTCAATTAACTGACGGTTAAAAAAAGTAGACCGCTCTTTGATGTGTTCGTGGCATATCATTGTAGAAAGTGGACTCGACTACCCGAGTTCAAACTCTAAACAAGGCTGTTTGCATTTTACATAGCACTAATATCCTTGGGAAAGGTATGAATCCTAATATTCTCCCTCGAGCTATAGGTAAATAGCTGGGCTCTTTAACCTTGGTCAGTCAGCTCAAATGACGGGCACTACAATAAGATTCTCTTTCTTTATGGAGGTATTATTGTACATGAAGAAAACCGGAAAATGTACCAGTCGAAATGTCGCGTGAACAACAGAAACAAAGAGGGGTTTAATTGTTTGGAGAATTAAAAAAAATTTTTCTATTTAAAAAGATTCTTGTTGCTAGAAAGGGTGTTACATAATTCATAAGCAGCTTGTGATTTATGTACGTACCTGTAGTTAGAATATTTGAATAAAGTTCGTTAGAGTCAGAAGAACGGGATTTCAGTGGAAAGTTACCGGGCCGATGAGTGACAACGGCGACATTCTGCATAACCTTCCATCTGCCATTACAGTTGCGTGAGAATTAGTTTGAGATGCGAACAGACCTTCGAGGAGTGCTGACGCTATTGTCGGCTCTGAGAGTTGCTCCGCCCCCCCTTAGGCGGAATTATGGGCTGGGTTATGTAAATAAAGCTTTAGAAGAAAACAACAAGTCTTGTTTGTTAAGTAATTTAAAACAAGAGATGACAGCCCGAAAAATCAACAAAGAAGATATTTGTTCTGTCTAAAAGGGTGAGGACCTAACTTTTTAATTGAGTTTTCTCCAAAGATTATTAGATAACAAAAATAAAGTACTCTTTATAAATAATGATTTGTTTTTAGAATCTAAAAATGTGAAATTTGAAACTTAAAATTAAGCGATTCATATTTTAAATGAATCTTATCTATTAATTAGGTATATAAATTGTTTATGCTATGGTAGGCAGAAATGGTAATATTTATTTTAAAGAATTTCGATTTATTTCCATTGAATCAGTTCAAAAATAATTTAATTTAAAATTTAAAAAGAATTTTTTTAGAGGTATAATATAGTATTACATAACTTCTAGGAATCGCAAAGTTCTTGATTCGATACCGGCCCTTGCCGACTCAGTGAATGAGTAGCACAGGGATCTGTGTGGTAAAGTAAGGAACTGATGGTAGGTGTGGCACTCCACCTCAAATGCAAAAAACAATCTCCTTGGTCTAGCGCTAGTGAAAAGAGAAGTAAGTCCAACAAGAAGAACATGGTGACCGACCGAGTTAGAGGAAGTAACAGTGAGTAAAGTAAGAACCACCATCCCCGTCTTTCCCACTCTATCTGTCTGTCTGCCTCTTTCTCTCTCTCTATTATATACCCGAGATATGTTAAGGGGGTATATAACAATGGTACATTCTGCTCCACCCCTCACAAGAGAATTTGGAGTGTATTGGTCATAGTGTAAGAAGTTAGTTCACAGGACAACGAAGGACTGTTTGGTTTGGTTTCTTTGTTTAATGGTATATCAACATTCATGGGTTACTTAATGCAAATACCATCCTTGTAAAACAATAGTTGTACTATTCAATCCATAGATGGGGGATGAGGGAGTTCATACCTTTCCCAAGTGTATTAATCTTGTCAGTTTTGATTTTAGCTGCATCACAAGAAATTTAACGAAAAGCTTAATTTGAGAAAAAGCGAGACGGAAAATACACAAGGATACTGTGTGTTGCTTTAAACAAATCCTGGTAGAACCACCCTACAAAACCGCAGCTGTACGGCCACTTACCTTCCATCTCACAAACCGTCCAAGAAAGACAAGCAAGACATGCTGCAGAAGTAAAGGTTAACTCATAAGTAACATTTTCCTATGGAATCCTACACATGGCCACACCAGTTTTGTACAACCAGTAAAAACTTACATTCATCAGCTATATATATATATATATATATATATATATATATATATATATATATATATATATATATAAAGGTGTGTCATAAAGTATCGAGATTGAAGCTGTATTTACAAAGAGAGAAATTAACAATGAATGGAACGTTAATTTTTTCAGAATACAAGGTGTGTCAAAAAGTACAACAAATCTCGATAATTTTTTTGACAATATATATATATATATATATATATATATATATATATATATATATATATATATATATATATATAGTATAAAATAAATAGACATGTAAACGTTTTTGTAATAATCCTGATCAGTTTGAGCCTTAGGTCCTAATAAGCGGATATTTATTTCATGGATGTTTACATTTCATAACTGAGAGGCTTGTGAATGCCAAGGGATTGACGTCCACATATATACAAGA
>CM042154.1:42599892-42639892 GCA_023376005.1 Doryteuthis pealeii | reverse complement strand
TTTCTCTTTTTTCTTTTTCTCCTTTTTTCTTTTTCTCCTTTTTTCTTTTTTTCTTTTCTTTCCCATGTTTCTTCTTTCTGTTTCCTCTTTATTTCCTCTTTATTTTCTTTTTCTTTTTCTGTACTCTCTTTTATCTTTTTCCTTCTTTTCCTATCTCTTCGTTCCTCTTCTTCTTCTTTTTTTTTCTCATTTTCTGCTTCTTTCCTTCCTTTTCACTTCTTTTCTCTCTTTCTCTTCCCCCCCTTCAACCTTCTTTAATCGTTTTTCCTCTTTCTTCTCTACTTTTCTTTTTCTATCCTCTATTTCTATTTCTTCTTGCATTTCTCTTTCTTTTCTCACTTCTTTCATCTTTTTCTTCTTCTTTCCTTTCTTTTTTTCTTTTTCTTTTTCTTTTCCTTTCCCTTTTCACCCCTTTTCGATTCTTCTTTCTTCTCTATTCTTTTCATCTTTATTCTTCTTTTACACATATCCCTCATTTTTGTAGTTCTTATTTTTCTTCTTCTTTTCTCCTCTCCTTTCTTCTTCTTCTTCTTCTTCTTCTTCTTCTTCTTCTTATATTATTATTATTATTATTATTTAATTATTATTATTATTATTATTATTATTATTTTCATTACTGTAATCCATTTTTACTGACAAAAAAAAAGAGAAAAAAGAAAGGAAATTTGTAGAAGAGAAACAGAAGAGGAGAATTGTCTAATATCCAGAAAATCATTTCTTCTTCTTCTTCTTCTTCTTCTTCTTCTTCTTCTTCTTCTTCTTCTTCTTCTTCTTCTTCTTCTTTGTTTTTCATTTTCCTCTTTCTTTTCTTTCTTTTAATTTTACCCCCTCACTTACTCCTCCTTTTACCTTTTCCCCTTTTCTTCTTCCCAATTTTCTCCTATTTTTTCAGCCACTCCTGAATAGTCATACCGCATGGAGTAAAACAGCGTAATATTTTATGCAGAAAATACATGGTACTTACGTGTAATACGGGTAGATACAAAATAGACATGATATATCGAACTTTCCAGCTGTATATTTTACAATTGCCTCTTTGAAACCTACTCATAAGTATTCTCTTGAGACTCTATCCATCTATATTGAGACTTCCTTCCAACAAATACGTCAATCATTATTATTCTCTAATGAAAGCGAAATACTAAAAGATACAGAGTTAAAAAAAAAAAAAAACTTGGTGTGAATGTGGACCACGAATTAAAATTTCCCAAACACATAGAATTACAAGAAAATAAAGCAAACAATATATTAGGATTAATACGGAGGTCATATGAATACATGGATAAAGAAATGCTGAAAAATTTATTCATTGCATTGGTAAGATCTCATTTGGAATTTGCTAATGTGGTTTGGAGTTCAAGACTAATTAAGGACATAAAACTCATTGAGGGAGTTCAGAGGAGAGCTACTAAATTAGTGAATGATTTAAAAACCTTTCGTATGGAGAAAGACTTAGGAAGATTGACTTACCAAGTTTGGTTTATCGACGTACAAGAGGGGATATGATAGAGTCTA
Organism: Doryteuthis pealeii; assembly: GCA_023376005.1. NCBI lineage: Eukaryota > Metazoa > Mollusca > Cephalopoda > Myopsida > Loliginidae > Doryteuthis > Doryteuthis pealeii. The sequence goes on along the minus strand of CM042154.1, from coordinate 42,638,377 downwards.
CAAATATACACATGGATTTTATTCAACGAACTTTGATCTACTAAACATTGCTCAAAATATCAATACCAGGGGTCATAAATTAAAACTCTTAAAAAGATTTTGTAAAGCAAATGCAAGACATAATTATTTTAGTAACAAGGTGGTGAATACATGGAATAAACTACCTTCATTAATAGTGAATGCCCCATCTCTAAACTCCTTTAAGGCAATGTTAGATAATCTGTGGAAAGAGTATAAATATTCTGTGGAATTAAAAGAATGTTTATAAGGAACAGCTGACAGGTCTCAGACTTAATGTACTTGCTGAAAACATATTATCATTATTATTCACTCCTTTTGAGTTTTCACATCAGCGTTAGCTTATGGTCTTTCACTGGAGTCTGAGTGACAGCAAGTCTCCTCAGGTCTCCAGGACTCTTCTAAGTATTCTAGCAGATTGCAACAGTGCAGTATTCTGGATGGTCTCAATCTTTCCTCTGATGTCCAGATTTTCCAATCCCTTTTTCAATCCCTTTGGGACCGTTCCAAGTGCACCAACTACAATTGGTATCACTTTGACTTTCATATTCCATAACCTTTTCAGTTCTCTGGCAAGGTCCAGGTATTTGTCCATTTTTTCATTTTCCTACAGCTTCACCCTGTGATCTGCTGGAACTGCAAAATCAAACAGTTGACAATTTTTTTCTTTTTTGTTAATCAGCACTCGGTCTGGTCTTCTTGCTGAGATAAGGTGATCCGTTTTTATTTCAAAGTCCCAAAGAATTTTATGCGTTTCGTTCTCAGAACATATTATGGTTTATGCATATACCATTTTGTTGTATGGTATTATTATTATTATTATTATTATTATTATTATTATTATTATTAATATAGACATTCAGCAAAATAATTAATGTTTTATTACAATCTGACAAAATGAGAGTACCTAACAAACATGGTTCAGACAACAGAGAAACTTAGAGAATTTTTTTAAACAAGTAAAGGGTAAAAATGTTATATATACTAGCAAACAAATGCACTCTTCGGGCACATGTATTTAAGTTTTAATATAATTAGATATTATATTGAATTAGGAAAACTAATGAAATTAAATACGAACTCAAAAAGATTACACTTATTTTTACTTTATTCTAATTGATTTCAATATAAAAGTATACACAGGACTGCATTTAATACGTTTAAGAATAAAGCAATAATATTAGAAATCAATAACACCAAGTAATTATGTATTAAACACAGTTTTTATTAAAACCAATATGCAAATTATTCAAAACATATAATATGTAAACACTTATTTTCTTAATGATATATAATACACATCGCAGGATTTTAAACATATTAATAGTATGGGCTGTTTTGAGGCAAATCTATCTCAGCTAAACTTAAATCGAGACATTGTTATTAAATAAGATTCTAATTAAGATTAAATAATGATTATTTAATAACCAGTGAAAATATAACGTAAATAACTAACGGAGTTGTGATATTGTTGGTGATATAGCTTCTGTTACAGACAGGCAGACACACAATCTGTATAATAATAATAATAATAATAATAATAATAATAATATATATAATATATATATATATATATATATATATATAACCACAAGGTTCCAGGTTCGATATCGGCTCCGCCAACTCATGCGGTAAAGTGTTGGTAGGCGTAGACGCCAAAACAATGTTCTTGGTCTAGCGCTAGTGAAAAGGGGATAGACTCCACACTGCCTGGCTGATAGCAACTTTTGACCACCCCGACAACTTTATTTACTTATATAGACGAATGAATATGGAATTTGGCAGGTGGTAAATGATACATGAGAAATGTCTTTATATGTTTACACTTTAATATCAATTCGCTTCTTTTGTTCGGTAATTTGCTTTCAACATGCTCTAGGTTCATAATTTATCCTACAGACAAAATTTGCCACTATTGTTACCTCCTTTGTAAGCTTGTGAGTATGAGGGATTTGCACGTTTCATCTTTTATTAGCCATACATATTTTAACAATATTGTACTGTTAGCATATTTTCTGTCATTAAAGCTACATTTATGGTTATACCATCTATTTTAACAATCTACTTTAGTGGCACCAATGTATAAATTTTCATCAAAATTATTGTCTTCTTCCTTTTTGACAGTGGCTTTATATATCACATTGTCAATAAAACAAAAAAAGCTTTATCCTGGAAGTTGCATCTGTCATTTGGGTTATTATTAGTGTAATTTAATATCTTAAAATTACTAGCAAGAATATGCGCCCTCCGGGCGTAAGTATCTAAGTTTTAATGTAATGAAATATATCAAATTAGAAAGACTAAGGAAATTAAATAAGAATGTATATAAAAAGATTACGCTTATTTTAATTATATTTTAATTGTTTTCTGCATAAAATCATCCATTCTTCATTTTACGTTGGAGAACAAAACAATAATGTTAGAGATCAATAACACCAAGTAATTATATATCAAGCCCGGTTTTGTTAAAACCAGTATGCAAATTAACCACATCATATATAACACCCATTGCTGGATTTTAAATGCATTAATAATATGGACTGTTTTCAGGAAAATCTAACTCAGATTTTCAGAGACGTCGTTAATAGATCAGATTTATTCTATGTATCAATAATTTTGATAAACTTACGCAATTCCAGGGGTATTGTGACGTAAGCAGTGACGTAGTTTTAATTACAGACAGACTGACAGATACAGAATCTCCACTATATATATATATAGATTAAATCATATATATATATATATTAATCTCGGTCTGCACAGGAATCTCTCTCGCTTTCTCTCTCTTTCTGTATGTCTATCTGATTCTCTCTCTCTCTCTCTCTCTCTCTCTTCACATGTACACAGACACGCACACAGACAGACACAGACACAGACATATATATATATATATATATATATATATATATATATATATATATATATAATATATATAGCGCGTTGTGTAATGGTTAAAGTAATGGGAACTGGACTCGTTGCCACGAGTTCAAATCCTGGACGTGGTAATTGCATTTCACTTAGCGCTAATACCCTTGGAAAAGGTATGAATCCAATTCTCCCTCCAGCTAAGGGTAAATAGTTGGGCAGACCGGGCTCTTTAACCTTGGTTAGGCAACCGGTCTAGGAGAAGGAAAACTCTGAATTCAAATCTGTTGAACTCCGCTCAAGAAATTGACCTTGTGTCACATCCTGGTTGGTAAATATATATATATATATATATATATATATATATATGTGTGTTGTGTGTGTGTGTGTGTATGTGTGTGTGTCTATGTGTTCGTGTGTGCGCGAGAGGGAATATATAGATCAGAAGATAAGCTGTAAACCTATTTATCAGTTATTGCTGCGTCTCATATTTTTCTTATCTTTGTATCTTTGTCTTCTTCCCATCATCACGATTTCAACTTCGTTTTTTCCGATCTGTCTCAAATCTCCTTCCTGTCTTTTGTTGTTTGAATGCAAGTCCTAACCATACCGACCCTTCCTCAACAAGCAACAGATACACGTTCATCAAATTCTCCGATCCTAATCCAATGTCTTCGTCATTTTACACCTCCTCCTTTCTGTCTCCTCAAATATTCCTTCATTTCTACTCTCCCTTCATTTCTCCTCCCCTTCAGTTCACCGTCTCCTTGATTTTCTCCATTCTTTCCTTAATTTTTTTCATATTTTCTTTTGTCCCCTCAAATATTCACTTCTTTTATTCCTCCTTCATATCTCCTCTATCAACCTCCGATTTATTTACACTTTCTTTCGTCTTCTCAAATATTCTTTATTTTTCTCCTTCTTCATTTCTCCTCCTCTGCCTTCTCCATTTCTTTCTTCTTTATTTCGTCTTCGCAAATATTCCTTCTCCTTCATTTCTCCTCTGCCTTCTCCCATTTCTTTCTTCTTTATTTCGTCTTCCCAAATATTCCCTTCTCCTCCTTCATTTCTCCTCCTTCATTTCTCCTCTGCCTTCTCCCATTTCTTTCTTCTTTATTTCGTCTTTCCAAATATTCCCTTCTCCTCCTTCATTTCTCCTCTGCCTTCTCCATTTCTTTCTTCTTTTTTTCGTCTTCCCAAATATTCCCTTCTCCTCCTTCATTTCTCCTCCTTCATTTCTCCTCTGCCTTCTCATTCCCTTCTTCTTTATTTCGTCTTTCCTAAATATTCCCTTCTCCTCCTTCTTCCTCTTCATTTCTCCTCTGCCTTCTCCCATTCCTTTCTTCTTTATTTCGTCTTCGCAAATATTCCCTTCTCCTCCTCCTTCATTTCTCCTCTGCCTTCTCCCATTTCTTTCTTCTTTATTTCGTCTTCCAAATATTCCCTTCTCCTCCTTCATTTCTCTTCCTTCATTTCTCCTCTGCCTTCTCCCATTCCTTTCTTCTTTATTTCGTCTTCCCAGATATTCCCTTCTCCTCCTTCATTTCTCCTTTGCCTTCTCCCATTTCTTTCTTCTTTATTTCGTCTTCGCAAATATTCCCTTCTCCTCCTTCATTTATCCTCCTTCATTTCTCCTCTGCCTTCTCCCATTTCTTTCTTCTTTATTTCGTCTTCCTAAATATTCCCTTCTCCTCCTTCATTTCTCCCCCTTCATTTTCCCTCTGCCTTCTCCCATTTCTTTCTTCTTTATTTCGTCTTCCTAAATATTCCCTTCTCCTCCTTCATTTCTCCTCCTTCATTTCTCCTCTGCCTTCTCCCATTTCTTTCTTCTTTATTTCGTCTTCCTAAATATTCCTTCTCCTCCTTCATTTCTCCTTCATTTCTCCTCTGCCTTCTCCCATTCCTTTCTTATTTATTTCGTCTTCCCAAATATTCCCTTCTCCTCCTTCATTTCTCCTCCTTCATTTCTCCTCTGCTTCTCCCATTTCTTTCTTCTTTATTTCGTCTTCCCAAATATTCCTCCTTCTCCTTCATTTCTCCTCTGCCTTCTCCCATTTCTTTCTTCTTTATTTCGTCTTCCCAAATATTCCCTCCTTCTCCTTCATTTCTCTTCCTTCATTTCTCCTCTGCCTTCTCCCATTCTTTTCTTCTTTATTTCGTCTTCCCAAATATTCCCTCCTCCTCCTTCATTTCTCCTCCTTCATTTCTCCTCTGCCTTCTCCCATTCCTTTCTTCTTTATTTCGTCTTCCCAAATAATCCCTTCTCCTCCTTCATTTCTCCTCCTTCATTTCTCCTCCTTCATTTCTCCTCTGCCTTCTCCCATTCCTTTCTTCTTTATTTCGTTTTCCCAAATATTCCCTTCTCCTCCTTCATTTCTCCTCCTTTATTTCTCCTCCTTCATTTTCTCCTCTGCCTTCTCCCATTTCTTTCTTCTTTATTTCGTCTTCCCAAATATTCCCTTCTCCTCCTTCATTTCTCCTCCTTCATTTCTCCTCTGCCTTCTCGCATTCCTTTCTTCTTCTTTATTTCGTTTTCCCAAATATTCCCTTCTCCTCCTTCATTTCTCCTCCTTCATTTCTCCTCTGCCTTCTCCCATTCCTTTCTTCTTTATTTCACCTTCTCAAATATTCCCTTCCACTCAGTTATGTCTCCTTTGTCTTCCTCCTATTTCTTTAACACTTTTTTCGTCTCAAATATCCCCTACTCTTGGTTTCTCCCCCTCCTTCATTTCTTGTCTGCCTTCATTTCTCCCCCTCTCTTTCTCCCCTGTCTTCCTCCTATTTCTTAAATACTTTCTTTCGTCTCCTCAAATATCCCCCACTTCTCCTACATTTCTCCTCTAACTTCATTTCTCCTCTATCTTCCTCATTTCTTTGTACTTTCTTTCGTCTCCATAAATATTCCAGCCCTGTCGCCTGGGGCTTTAGAATACATAAACTTCACCTCTGCAGAGAGGTAAGACCCCCTCCCCAAGTGAGGCAGCCTGTTGACCATGGGTGGCGACCCGTGATGCTTAAGGATAGAACTATGCTTGCTGAGCAGTCCATAACATGCAACATTCCACTTTGGCCCTTATTCAGGCTAGACGGGTGGATGGTCCCCTCTAGCATATATATGATTGTCCCAACCCTTATGGCAAACCTCAACCCTCTTTATCATATATGTGCTAGAAGGCGGTGGCTCAGGGTCTTAATGTCCTGGTTATGGTTTTAAACTTTATCTAATGGTGAAGTTCCAATGCTGGATCTCTGGGGAATATGGAGTACCCGTTCAGCACAATTGCTCCCATGTCCACTCTGATTCGGAGTGTTATTACCTTTTAAGGTCCCATCTATGGGCTAAATAGAAAAAATGAGTTTTAAAAATATGTTTAAAAAATTGAGTTTAAAAAAATTGAGTTAGAAAAAAATTGAGTTTGAAAAAAATGTTCAATACCCATCAAACGTGAATAAAACAAAACGTCTATGGCATGAAATAACCCAACAAGAGTTAACATGCCGTAAAATACAATCAAACAAGCTTACATATTCTCTTCCCCTTCTCCTTCATTTCTCTCTCTCTCTCTCTCTCTCTCTTTCTCATCTGTCTTCCTCTTATTTCTTTATACTTTATTTTGTCTCCCCAAATATTTCCCCCTCCTCTTCTTCCTCCTCCTTCATTTTCCTCTGTCTTCCTCTTATGTTTTTGTATTGCTTTCCTCAGCTCTTCTCTTATCCTCTTCCTTCGTTTCTTGTTTGCTTTCCTTTATCACCCCCTTTCATTCACCTCTTTTTCTCCTCTGTCTTCTCTTATTTCTTTTTACTTTATCTTTATTTTTTATACTTTATTTCGTCTTCTCAGATAGAGTATAGTCAACAAAGAAGAATTTCATGGAATCAGTGAGAAAAGAAAATCACCAAATAAATAAAACAAACCGAAAAATAAAAAGCTGTATCTTAAAAAAATGAATCAAAATAAAAATAAAAGACCAATGAAATGAAAGACTCTTTTAAGTACCACGAGTCTCCTAAAAATAATGATAGTAAAAACGACAACAAACTGAACAGCAATTTAAATAGATATGTTTTTAAAAAAGAAAAAAAATTGTACAAATCCGAAAATAACAAAAGGAGCGAAACATTTGCTCATATTGTATTTTCATCGCTTTTCTTTCGTTGATTCAAGTTTTTTTATTTTATTTTTTGCCGACAATTGTACAATTCCTTCTCCTCCCCTACATTTCAATTTTCCTGTCCCATCCCCAATCTCTTCCCACCATCCCGACATCTTCTGACTCCCAGTCTCCCGCCCGTCTCCACCGCGTTCCATTTTCAGCAAGTCCAACTACTTTATTTTATTTGAGTATTTCATTACCTCACGCAATTTTGATGGCGGCTTTTAGCTTCTTGAAGCGAAAATAATCAACTCTCTCTCTCTCTCTCTCTCTCTCTCTCTCTCTCTCTCTCTCTCTCTTTCCCTTTCTCTCACACCCTCTCTCTCCGACTGGACGCCATTCCAAAGATTTTGAATAATAATAATAATAATAATAATAATAATAATAATAATAATAATAATAATAATAATAATAATAATCCCAACCAGAAGACCAGACCTAGTATTGACTAACAAGAAAAAGAGAACTTGCAACTGGTAGATTTTGCAGTACCAGCAGATCACAGCATGAACATGAGCGAAAACGAAAAGAGAGACAAATACTTGGATCTTGCTAGAGAATTAAAAAAACTAGAATATGAGAGTGAAAGTGATACCAATTGTAATTAGTGCACTTAGAACAGTCCCTCAAAGTTAAAAAAAAAAACAGACTAGAGGAATTTGAAATCTGAGGAAGAATTAAGACCACCCAGACAACATCAATGTTAAGATCAGCTAGAATAAAGAAGTCCTGGAGACCTGAGAAGACTTGTTGTCACTCAGATTCCAGTGAAAGACTTACGTAGGTGTGAAAAACTCACATGGGTGAAATAATAATGATAGCCAAAAAACTTCAACAAGAATATCACAGGGAATGATTGCAACAAGAAAACAAAAAATACGAAGAAAAACACCCAAACATTAATTGGCAAACTCAAGAAATTACAGATGAGCTGGACATGGCTATGCAGAGGATATCTAAAGAGAGAAACTGAAATGCTCTTAATTGCAGTCAATAAAAACCATAAAAAGTATTTATGTTAAAGCTAGATTAGATAAGAGCAAGGAAAATAGTAAATGTAGACGAGAGAAGAGAGAGAGAGAGAGAGAGAGAGAGAGAGAGAGAGAGAGAGAGAGAGAGAGAGAGAGAGAGATAGTTGGTTAGTTGGGTTTTATGTATGTCAATCCATTGGATTATTTTATACCGGAGTCGCTTATTTCATCCACTCTTGACGGACACACAATTTTAAAAACATTTTGTAAACTCATTTTTTTATTTAACCCATCGATGGAACTCTAACTTACTACCACTCCGGGTCAGAGTGGACCTGGGAGTAATAGTAATAAAGGGTACTCCATATTCCCAGAGCTCCAAATTGGAACCTCACCATCAGATAGAGTTTAACGTCATACCCAGGACACCAACATCCTCAGCCACCACTATCAAGCACATATATGATAAAAAGTTCTGAAACTTGCTATATGGGCAATAGGGTTGGGACAATCATATAGGTGCTAGGGCTTGACATAACCAGCCGATTGATCGGAAGGGGTCTCTCCGACGGCCCGTCTAGCTTAGATAAGGGCCAAAGCGGAGTGTTGCATGTCATGGACTGTTTAGTCACCAGGGTTTCATCCTTAAGAATCACGGGTCGCCTCCCTTGGGTGTATTTTACTCCTCTGCAGAGGTGGAGTCGTGTATTCTACTGCTCCAGCTGACAGGATTGAGAGATGTAATCATAAACTCATAAGCAACATTCTTCTATGAACTCCTACGCATGGAATCACCAGTGTGGGAAAAACCAGAAAAAAATTACATTCATCAGCACAGTGCGGACACTAGAGGCTGTCAAGAGGACTTACCAAAAGTGATAGGCAAGAGAGAGAGAGAGAGAGAGAGAGAGAGAGAGAGAGAGAGAGAGAGAGGAGAGAGAGAGAGGAACGAAGTAAGGAAGGAAGGAAAGAAGTAAGGAAGGCGAAGCAGCTAGCCGGTTATCTATTAATAATGGAGATTCGCTTCCGGTTTTTGTCTATAACAAAAATTACCTCACTGCCTACGTCACTATACACGAAATCGTCATAACATTGAATAACATTTATTCTATGTTATTTTGAGTGTATTTATTCAATAAATACACTTAAAATTTGAACATGCAACATTAGACAGTCCTCATTGTTTTTTAAAACAAGTTTTAATAAATACATGACTGGTATTATATATCTATATATAGTTTGTTTTATTTTAATACATATTTAAAGTTTACATTTCAAATTGTTTTATTTTTTAATCCTTTAATGAATTTGATGATTTTTCTTACTTAGGGTACAAACTCGCTGACATTGATTTTTTTTACTCCCACCCCTCAGGCAATATGTTTTAAAAAAATTATTTTTACATCGCCTGGAGGGTGTTTTTTTATTTTGTACTAGTAATTATAAAAAACATTGAAAACAATTAGAAAGAGAAACAAGGGAAGAAAGAAAAAGAAAGAAAGGAACGCAAGAAAAAATAACATGGTAAAAAGAAAGATAAAGCAAAAGAATAAAAGGAAGATAAAAAAAATGAATCACAAGGGGATAGATATGGTTTTCCTGCCAGGAACTCTTCTGTGTTGATATACTCTGAAATGCCTTGAAATTGCGTTACAATGATAGAATCATCATTTTTGTTCCGCCATAGATTCATTATTACACGACATCATAGCTCACCGAGGTGGGGATGTGCCAATTTTGAATCCAGTAGATCATTCTACCGGACCCTGTATCATTTTTAAGTCCATGGACGTTCATATATATAGATTTTCAGAAAAAATTAATATCACTAGCAAAAATATGCACCCCTCCGTGCGCATGTATTTAAGTTTTAATGTAATGAAATCTATTAAATTAGAAAGACTAATGAAACTAAATAAGAATAAGAGGTAAACTCATTATAGCATTGGCATGTCTTGGGTATGACAAACTGAATCTAATAGTGAGGTTCCTGTTCTGGGGAGTGTAGAGTACCTCTTTATCACCATTACTCCTTGGTATAATATGACCCCAAGTGGTAGTACCTGTTATATTTATAGGTTGAATAAAAAAATGTGTTTTAAAAGATTGAATTTAAAAACATTGAGTACCCATCAAGAATAAATCAAACAAAACGTCTTCGGTATAAAATAATCCAACAAGGGTTGACATGCCCTAAAATCCAATGAATCAAACCAAGATAGCGTTTCTGAACCTTGTTACCCTTGCGTAACCCTTAAAATAAATTACAGGTCTGAAGGAAACCATGCACAAAAACAAAATTATACACCATATCGTTCTCATTTTATTTCCATCCTAGTTCACTCATAGTATATATTTTTAATAACTGGTTTAAGGCAAAATTAATACTTCTTTGTCAATTTCTTCGGTAATGCTAAATAAAATACTATCATATTGTCTAAAGTGCATTACCGGTGCCGTTATAGTATGTGACCTACCTTTTTTATTCTGTTTTAGTATGTGGCCTACCCGGTTTGAATGTGTCCTACCTCAGTAAGAGTATATTTTTAGATATAAGTAGTAGGCCATTTATTAAAACTAATTATTTTTCACATATATTTAATTTCAAGAAATTAAATTCAGTCATAAGCTGTATATAGTAATTAAGAATAATTAAAAAAGAATTTATCCATAATTTACATGAATCAGTTATCTATTTAATTCTAAAATATTCTAAAATTCTGAAATAGGGCTAGGGGTTAGGGGTTAGGGTTAGTGTTAGCAGTTATTATTATAACCTTTTAATATGCTTTTTATGGTAGGCCACATACTATAAGAAAGACATGATTTCGTAGGTCATATTCAGAAGGTATGCCACATATTATAATGGTACCGCATTACCTTATCTTACTTGTTTTCGCGTAACCCTTAGGGACCTTTTTGCGGAACGCTAGGGTTCCAAGGAACCCCGGTTGAGAAACGCTGCGTTATAGTATAGATACCAAAAATTAATTTTTAAAAATAGTTTAGTAACGGTGATAGAACGGAAAAGATGAGAGAAATAAAGCTCTTCAGAGATTCTATTGTTTTATTTTTTTCTTCTTCTTTCTTAGTGATGTCAATAAAATGTTTTTATTTTTGGTTGATCATTTCTTCGTTCTATTTTTATTTTGTTTTTTGTCGGGAATCTTTTTTAAGAAGCTCGGGAAATCTTTGAAAGACAGAGATGATTTCTTCAGTTGACACACGTGGGGCCCTCATTTATATGCACGATCACGACTTTTCAGGTGAGACCTATTGCTACCTTTGCGTCGGTCATCGTCAATCTCCTCCTCCCCTTCCTCCCCCCTCCTCCTCCCTTCCCTCTCCTTCCCTCTCCCGCGCCTCTTCCGTTGCCGCCAGTCTGTCAACGTAGAGACTTGTAGATCCGCATTTATGTTTATGTTGCTTTGCTTTTCGAAAATCTCTGATTAATTCCCCCCCCCCATCTTAGTCTCTCCGCTCTCTACTCTCTTACTGCCTCTTTTCTTTTTCTTTCTCTCTCTTTTGCTGTTTGTCTCGCTTTTCTTTTTTATTATCTTGCTTTCCCTGTCTCTGTCTATTTCTCTTACCTTATGAGTCTCTCTTGTCTTTCATTTTCTCTCTTGCTTTCTTTGTTTCTCTCTTGTTTTTCTCTATCTCTCTCTTGCCTTTTGTCTCTGCCTGTTTCTTTCTTTCTTTCTTTCTTACTTTCTTTCTTTCTCCTCTTAATTTCTCTGTCTCTCTATCTCTCTTGCTTTCTCTGTCTCTCTCTCTTGCTTTTTGTCTCTGACTATTTCTTTCTTCTTTCTTTCTTTCTTTCTTTCTTTCTTTCTTCTCTTAATTTCTCTCTCTCTCTCTCTCTCTCTCTCTCCTCTCTCTCGCTCTCTCTTACTTTCTCTGTCTTGTTTTGCTTCCTCTTTTTATCTCTTTCTTTCTCTAACTCTTGTTTTACTCTCTCTCTCTCTCTCTCTCTCTCTCTCTCTCTCTCTCACACTCATTTTCTTTCTCTGTTTTTCTTACGTGCTATATGTTTTAATGTTTATTTTTTTTATAAACAATATTTTCTTTGTATTAATAAATTTCGAAACTTAAATGTTTTAGTGAATTTATAAGCATAAGTTCAAATCCTGGACGTGGTAATTGCATTTCATTTAGCGCTAATATCATTGGGAAAGGTATGAATCCTACTCTCCCTCCAGCTATGGGTAAATAGTAGGGAAGACTGGGCTCTTTAACCTTGGTTAGGTAACCGGTCTAGGAAAAGGAAAACTCTGAATTCAAACCTGCTGAACTCCGCTTAAGAAATTGACCTTGTGTCGCATCCTGCTCGTGCGGAGGGGTTGATAAATATATATAAGCATAAGTTTATCTGAAGCTCGTTAATACCTAAAATTTTAGTTCTCAACAAAGCAAAAACAAAGCAAAAAATCAACCGAGTGACAGCTCGTAACTCAGAAATCTCGTAAGTTACTGTACTTCATAAGAAATGTAATAGCGAGCTGGGCTAGAAGGCCATTACTAGTAAGTTCGATTCTCACTGGGTGACATTATTTTCTGGTGCCGTAAATGGGATTTGATGGGAGCAAGCAAGAATGCTGCGAGCGGTCCTGAATAAGTCGTGGAAGCAGCACCCCACAAAGAAGCAACTGTATGGCCACCTGCCCCCCATCTCACAAACCATACGAGTAAGACGGGCTAGGCATGCGGGACACTGCTGGAGAAGCAGAGATGAGCTCGTAAGCGACGTACTACTGTGGAAGCCAGCACATGGGCACGCTAATGTGGGCCGCTCAGCCAGAACCTACATTGACCACCTATGTAAGGATTCTGGCTGCTGCGCGGAGGAGATCTCAGAGTCGATGAATGATAGGGAAGGTTGGCGAGAGATTGTCATGGATATCCGTGCAAACAGCGCGACATGATGATGATGATGAAATGGGATTTGGTTGTAGTGTGTCTTGGGCAGGATAGTATGGTAGAGCCCATACCTCTCCAGATCTACAACTGGTTTGAAATCAGACTTTTCTTTCTCCTAAACCGGTTGCCATACCAAAGTTAAAGAACCCAGTCTTCCCTACTACTTACCCATAGCTAGAGGGAGAATATTTCAATTATTACCTTATCCAAGGGTATTATGTGAAAAACATACAGCCTCATTCAGGAGTTGAACTCAGGTAGACGAGTTCACTTTCTAGGACGATAACCGTTACGCGACAAGCGCCATATATATACTTGCTAAAGTGTACCAGATAAAGTATATTATATAGGAATATTTTATATATAACTAATATAGCTATATTAATATAACTATCAAATACAATCAATTTACACACAGTCGTATGGTATCAAGTGTTCCTATATAATACTAATAATTACACGGTTTCAAGTAATTTCTGTTTCATAGTAGTATTTTTCCACACTATAATATGTGATCTAGTAACTAATGATAATTCTTAGTAAACAATTATAGCTTTAAATAAATATCCTTAATACCAACGATTTACACTTATATGGTTTCAAGTATTTCTATCTAATACAACCAAGGGTGACAGTAACATAGAATAATTAACATAGCTTAACACCTGTACCCAGCTATGGTTAGCGGAATGCGAACAGGATACTCCCGTGGATCAAATAAAGGGTTGGTTCAAAATTCCGTGATGGCTCCCGATTACGACAAGAAGGTTCCCGAGTTCGAAAAGAAGGTTCCCAAGTTCGAGAAGGTTCCTGAGTCCGACAAGAAATACCTGATGAAGAACGGAGGACACATCGGCCGAAACGTTGTACAGATAACGATAAAGATGAGGACAATAGACCTGAGGAGACTTGTTGTCACTCAGCCTCCTGTGAAAGACCAGCTTAGGCGAGTGTGAAAAACCCTCAAGAAGAAGAAGAGGTACTGAAAATTTGTATTATCGTTTTAGTCTTCTCGAAGTCGGGAGGAACAGCCATCACGGAAAAGAGTCCGACAAGAAATTCGATCGAAACGTTGTACACATAACAATGAAGATGAGGACAATAGTCCGAATATCTAAATAATACAAATTATCTCATCTAAAAATTCAGAGAAATAGTCAATAGTTAATCCAAATAATCCAAATTATCAAGCCTCGAAGATAACAACAATAGTAATAGTTATCTAAAAAATTCAGAGAAATAGTGTAGATAACAATAAAGCAATGCCTCATCTAAAAAATTCAGAGAAATAGTAATACAAATAATTTGTATCTATTTGGTTATCAAGTATTCTTATCTAATAAGCTATACACAATTATGTTTGTTTGTATATAATTATGAATTAGGGGTAGTTCATCGACTTTGCAGATTAACAACAACTGAAAAAGCTCTGTCGGGGGCTTTAGAATACACCGACTGCACCTCAGCAGAGGGGCAAGAACCCCCCAATGGGGCCACATGTTGGCCGTGGTTGGCGACAGAATCATGGTGGATGAGCAGTCCATGACATACAACAGTCCATTTAGTCCCTTACTTAGGCTAGACGGGCTGTCGGAGAGGCCCCCTCCGATCAATCGGCTGGTCATGTCAAGCCTTAGCACCTATATGATTGCCCCAATCCTATTGCCCTTATGGCAAGCCCCAACCCCTTTTTATCATATGGGTGCTAGAAGGCGGTGGCTGAGGGTCTTCATGTCCTGGGAATGACGTTAAACTCTATCTGATGGTGAGTTCCAGTTTTGGAGGTTTAGGGAATGAGGAGTACCCCTTCATTACTATTGCTCCCAGATCCACTCTGACCCGGAGTGGTAGTAGCTGTTAGGGTCCCATCTATGAATTTATTTCAAAACTTTATCGGCATTAAATGACCCACTGAGGTTGATATGTCGTAAAACAAAACAAACTAAACCAAACAACTGAAAAGTGAATTCAATCCCAGATTTTTAGATGGCCTTGAACAACCACCACAAAAGCTAGTGTGAACGATGCAACTATGTCAGTCACCGAGCGTTCGTATGAATAGATTGATATATACATAGGTATAGACGATCAAGTATCTAGCCGGGGTTGATATTGATGCCTGGCCAGTGGGATTAGGGGAGGGCCATGCACAGGGATTAGAGAAAGTTTGTTCTTTTCTGTGTCGGTGATTTGGTTTTGACAGCATGTAAAACAAACAATGTGATGCGAAGTTGATGTATTTCGAGTCAGGGAGATATTAGGTTGATTTAATATCGTTACAATAAAAGAGAACGATCTTGAGTTGATGAAGGTGGTGGGGAAAGTTTGGGTGGAGGGGTCAGTGCAAGGGGTGAGAGGAAGGAGGTAGTATTCAGGTTAGAAAGAGAGATTTGCATATGTTTAGTGAGATATAGAGAAGAAAGGGAGGAATTAGAAATAAAAAAGAGAAAAAAAAGAAAGAAAGGCATAACAAAAAATGAATACAAAAGAAAGAAAGAAGGGACTGAAATAGAAAGAAAGGAACAGGCTAAGAAAGAAGGAGAAAGAAAGAAAGAAAGAAAGAAAGAAACAAACAAACAAACAACTTGAGGAAAAAAAAGAAAAAGAGAAAGAAAGAAAGAAACATATTGAGATAAAAAGAAACAGATTTTAAACAAAGAAAGGGACGAAAGAAAGAGAAAAAAAATGAAAGAAAAGCCATGATAAAAAAATGAATACAAAAGAAAGAAAGAAATAGATAGAAATAAATAAACAACTTGAGAGCGAAAAAAGACTGAGAAAGGAAGAAAGATGAAAAAAATAAAGGAAAATAGGAAAGTAAACAAGGTGTGTATTAAGAGCAAATAAAAAAGAAGAAATAAAGGAAAGTAAAAAGCCAAAATATATAAAAAGAAAGAAAGAAGAAAAAGAATACCAAGAAAGAAAGCAAGAAGTATTAGGTTGTTACAAAAATAATGGCCGATTGAAGTGCTCGGTTTTGAAATGTCATTTTAACATAGAATTTGTTGTTTATTTCAGGTGAATTTTTGCATATATAATAATTAATGTGTGCTCAAAAATAAAATTTAATTTATTTTCAGATAGAAAGTATTTTTGAAAAATTGGGGCCTTCAAAGATGAACATACCTAAACATGACCTTCGCCTTCTTATGTTGCATGAGTTCAAGCTTGGGCACAATGCCTCCGAAACTGCTGCCAATATCAACAAAGAATGGGGAGATGAATCCACAAGGGATCGGACTGTACGAAGGTGGTTCCAGAAATTTCGCAGTGGAGATGAGTCTTGAAAATGAAGAAGGTAGAGGACGGACATGCAGTCTTAACAATGAACAATTGCAGGCAGTTGTTGAGCAAAATCCACGACAAAGTGTCAGAGAAATGTCTCAGACACTTGGTGTCAGCATTGCAACAGTTTCCCGCCATTTACAGAGTATTGGAAAGGTGAAAAAGCTGGATAAATGGGTTCCTCATGAGCTCAATGAGCACCAAAAACTTAGTAGATTTGAAGTGTGCTCGATCCTCAGTTTGCGTAACACCAATGACCCCTTTCTTGACCGAATAGTCACTTGTGACGAAAAGTGGATCCTTTACGACAACCGTCGTAAAGGATGCGTTGTTGGCAGCAGTTTCGGAGGCATTGTGCCCAAGCTTGAACTCATGCAACATAAGAAGGCGAAGGTCATGTTTAGGTATGTTCATCTTTGAAGGCCCCAATTTTTCAAAAATACTTTCTATCTGAAAATAAATTAAATTTTATTTTTGAGCACACATTAATCAAAAATTCACCTGAAATAAACAACAAATTCTATGTTAAAATGACATTTCAAAACCGAGCACTTCAATCGGCCATTATTTTTGTAACAACCTAATATATAAGAAAGAATGAAAAAAAAAAAAAAAAAACAAAAAACTAAAAAAGAAAAAAAAAAGAAAGAAAGAAAACATACAAAATAGGAATGAAGCAAAAAGCAAAATATACACAAAAAGGCATGAAAGATTAAGGTGACGGTGGCCCCAATTGTAGTTGTTACACTTGAAACAGTCACAGGGGTTTGGAAAGTATCCTGGATAAATTAGAAATCCGGGAAAGAATAGAGATCATCCAGACCACAGCACTGTTAAGAGCAGCTTAGAAGAGTCATAGAAAGAAAAAAACTCGATGATAATTTTCACCATTCAGCTAAATGGTATATGCACAAGCCTGAACCTGTTCTGGAGAATGAGACATAAAATTCTCTGGGACTTCGAAGTACAGATGGATCACCTAATCCCGGCCCGGAGACCGGACCTAGTATTGATCGACAAGAAGAAAAGAACTTGTCATCTCGTGGATTTTGCCGTTCCGGCCGAACACCGAGTGAAAATAAAAGAAAGCGAAAAGATAGATAAATACCTGGACCTTGTCAGAGAACAGAGAAAACTGTGGAACCTGAAGGTGAAAATCTTACCAATTGTAATTGGTGCATTTGAAACGGCCCCCAAAGATCTGGAAAAAAATTTGGGAGGTTTGAAAATCAGAGGAAGAATCGAGACCATCCAAACTACAGGACTGTTGGGATCGGCTATAATACTCAGAAGAGTCTTGTAGACCCGAGGAGACTTGCTGTCACTCAGCCTCCAGTGAACCACGGACAATGACAGGCGTGAAAACCCCATAATAATGGCTCGAATACTAGAGAATACTTGAGACCTGAGGAGACATGCTGTCACTCAGCCACCAGCGAACCACCGACTGAGGCGGATGTGAAAAACTAGTCTTCAATTGCTCAATCCTAACACCGACAGAATATCAAGAAATTCCTGATAAGGTAGAACATTACATTCACTGGAAAATGTGCAAATACTATGGAATACTGAAATTTGAAAAATGATGTAAACACCAACCAGAACCAATAAAAGAAGCCAAAGAAGCTACTATTCCCTGGGACTTTGCCATACACACTGATGGAAAAATAAAGAGCAATAGACTAGATATAATGGTTAAAGACTATAAAAGAAAAATATGTCTTATACCAGCAAAAGAATATAATAGAATTAGTGGAGGCGTGTGGTGTAATGGTTAGAGTCGTAGGAAATGGACTCGTCGACCCGAGTTCAAATACTAGACGAAGCTGTTTGCATTTCACATAGAACTAATACACTTGAGAAAGGTATGGATCCAATTCTCCCTCCAGCTATGCGTAAATAGTAGGGTGGCTTGGGCTCTTTAACCTTAGTAAGGTAACCAGTCTAGGAGAAGGAAAACTCTGAATTCAAACCTGTTAAACTCCACTTAAGAAATTGACCTTGTGTCGCACCCTGCTCGTGCCGAGGTGTTGGTATATATATATATATATATATATATATATATATATATATATATACCAACTCCTCGGCACGAATAGTGTGCGACACAAGGAGTTTAACAGGTTTGAATTCAGAGTTTTCCTTCTCCTAGACTGGTTACCTTAACAAGGTTAAAGAGCCCAACCTACTCTACTATTTACTCATAGCTTGGTGCCCTTGGAACGATCTCCAAGAGTCTGGACGAATGGGAAATTAGAGGAAAAATTGAGATGACAGAAAACAGCACTGTTAAGATCGGCTAGAATACTTAGAAGAGCACTGGAGACTTAAGAAGACTTGCTGTTAACGGACTTCCGTTATATATATATATATATATATTATATATATATATATATATATCATGTCACGCAAGCAGCACGGATATCCATGACAGTCTCTTGCCAACCTTCCCTATGACTCATTGCCTCTGGGAGCTCTTCTGTGCGGCACCCAGCATCCTCAAATAGTTGGTCAATGTAGGTCCACACTAGCATGTCCATGTGTTGGCTTCCACTGGAGAACGTCGCTTATGAGCTCGTCCTTACTCCTCCAGCAGTGCCCTGCATGCCTCGTCCGTATTACTCGGATGGTTTGTGAGATGGGGGGGGGGCATGTGGCCATACAGCTGTTTCCTTGTTGGATGCTGTTTCCACGACTTGTTCAAGACTGCACGCAGCATTCTTGTGCAGGTCCCATCCAACTTATTCTCGATGCGCTTCGTTAGGGCCCAAGTGGTGCAGCCATACAGCAGTACTGACATGACCACAGCCTGGAAGAATTGTCGCTTTAGCTTGTAAGCGAGTTCTGACTTCCATATGACCGACAATTTGTTTGTGGCTAGCCATTCCTTTCCTATTCGTGTATTAATATCGCTCCAGTGGATGGATATTACTGGGATATTACTACCTCGGTACGTGAACTGTTCTACTGACTTAAGAGACTTACCGTCAAGTGTGGAGATGTCTCCTTTCGTTTTGAAGTTCATGAACTCAGTTTTATCAGAGTTCACATAGAGGCCGATGTTCTTTGCAGCCTCCTCCAGGCTATGTAGTAGTGACTCAACCTGTGTCGGTGTATTTGCAAGAAGTGCGAGCTCATCAGCAGAGTCTGCATCTCTGACTGTTTGTGCGGGATATCGCCTGCTTCTTGCCTTTCTTAGTGTGAAACCTTTTTCTTTTATGGTATCTAATGATGTTCGGAGTACATAGTCTAGGCATATTATAAATATATTTGGTGCTAATGTATCTCCTTGCAGGACTCCAGCGGCGATGTCAAAGAAATCTGTGTCGCATTCAGGTGAGCCTACATTTAATGTCTTTGTAGAGCATCATTATAGCGGCAACCGTTTCTTTGGGGAGACCATATGCTAGTAATATAATCTCCATTTTCCCTCTGTGTATGGAATCAAATGCCTTGGAAAAATCTACGAATAGTAGCGTTGCCTCTAGATTCTTTGCTCGAACCCCTTCTATGATCCGTCGTATAGTCAAATCTAAGAGGTTGTGGATCGATTTCTGCGGAATCCATTTTGGTTTTTCCTAAGATTTTCTCTAAGAAGAAGGCATTATATATCTTAGCTGCAATAGCAGTAAGAGTTATGCCTTTATAGTTTTTAGCGATTTCTAGGTCTCTTTTTTGGGGAATGGGAAGATGCATCTTTTTGTCCATTTATCTTTTCTATTTTGTCTATATACTGCATTGCATAACCTAAGCAGTATGTCATTGAACTTTCCATCTTCCATATCTCGGGGGGTATTTCGTTAAGGCCTGCTGCTTTTCTACCTTTCAGTTTCTTTAAGACTTCGTGGAGTTTTTCTGTCGTAAAATCCCCAGTTTGATGTCTAATTGTCTATCTACAATGTTTTGGGTGTTATTTTCTATGATTTTAGGTGGGTTCCCCAGAAGTTTCTCGAAGTTCTCGCCCTAAAGAGCTACTAAGCGAAACTATTATTAGGTATATCTGACTCATTAGGTTTGACTATATATATATATATATATATGTGTGTGTGTGTGTGTGTGTGTGTGTGTGTGTGTGTGTGTGTGTGTGTGTATTAAAACTGGTGTGAAAAACTCGCAAGGAGGAAAAATAAAGAATAACCAAAAGTCTCAAAGAAATGGCAATTAAAAAGGAAGAGGATATCTTTTGAAAAATCTCAGAAGAGAAAGATGAAGAGAGAGAGAGAGAGAGAGAGAGAGAGAGAGAGAGAGAGAGAGAGAGAGAGAGAAGAGAGAGGTGGTGGTGGTGGAGGGTAATGAAAAGAACGTAGCAATCAAAATATATGCAAATAACCTTCATACTGGATAAAATTCTAAAAAAAAAAATATTGGCAAAGCAAAGGACGAGATAAGAAAAAAAGAAAAAAAAAAAAAAAAAAGAAAAGAAAAAAAAGGGGAAAGTGAAAAAATACAAGTTGGATTAAGCCGTGAATTGATTAATAAGAAAGAAAAAAAAAAAAAAAAAAAGAAAAAAAAGAAAAAGAAAAAAAAACAGAAAAAAAAACAAAAAACAGACGACAGTTTTTGCTAAACGGGATAAAAAGGGAGTGATCAAATTGGGGAAAGTTTGAAGCAAAAAGCAAACGATAGGGATGATGGTGTGGGGCTAACGGGTGTGTATATATTTAAAAAAGAAAACGATGAGCAAATGGTTGTGAGTGCGCATGCGGAAGTTGAGCCTAAATCGTTTGATGTTAGCAGTCGGGATTGTAATTATGGCCGATTATCGCAAGTTGGTTTCGTCTCGATGGTAAATATTAATAGAAAATGAAAGGATTGTAGATTTGGGATTGACACACATGACACAAGCACAAAGAAAGGAAAGAAAGAAAGAAAGAAAAAAGAAAGAAAAGGAAGAACAAGGTTATAGGGAGAAAAGAAAAAGAAAAAAGGAACTTAAAAAAAAAAAATGAGAGAAAGAATAACTAGGCTAAATTTAAGAGAAAGGAGGGTAGATTTAGGATTGACACACATGAAACATGAAAAAAAGAAGAAAGAAGAAAGAAAAGAAAAAGAAAGATTAATAAGGCAAAAGAAAGAAAGAAAAAAAAGAAGGTAACAGAAGGGGGGAAAAGAACTCGAAAAAAAAAAAAGAAGAAAAAAGAAAGAATAACTAGACAAAATTTAAGAGAAAGGAGGAGAGATTTGGGATTGACACACATGACACATGCACAAAGAAAGAAAGAAGAAAGAAAGAAGAAGAACAAAAGAAAAAAAAAAGAAAGAAAGAAAGCAAAAGAAAGGAAAAAATAGAAAGAATGGACAAAAAGAAAAAGAGAGAAAGAATAATTAGACAAAATTTAAGGAAAAGAGAATAGATTTGGGAATTGATACAAATGATACAAGCAGAAAAAGAAAAAAGAAAAAAGAAAAGAAAGAAGAAAGACAGATTAAGAAGAAAGAAAAAATTAAAAAAAAAAAAAAGAACTCGGGAAGAAATAAAGATTAACAAGACAAAAAGAAAGAGAAAGAAAGAAAGAAAAGAAAGAAAGAAAGAAAGGAAAAAAAGCGACACAGCTATGAGTTAAACAGATTTAAAATGAATTTACAAAAATGTATCTAAAATGACTTTGAAAAAAAAAAAAAAAAAAAAAAGAATTCTTGACAAGAATGTTTAAAACAAAACATCTTCGGTATAAAATAACCCTAGACTGGTTGACATGCCAAAAAAATCCAACCCACCAACCAACCCAATTACTATGAATTTTGTGCCAGACTAAACATAACTTTAGTGAATATCTATTAAAGATGCATAACACTGAACGATGATCAATTATATAAACTCACAGACCGTTGTTAGTTTTGTAAATTCAAGCCTCAAATAGCTCCCAACTACGGCGACCTTTTGTCAGACTAAGTAAAAGCAATCGTACAGCGGCATTTTTTATCATGGATTTTTTCTTCCATAAAAAAAGAACCAAAAAACAAACAAAAAAACGTGTGTGTGTGTGTGTGTGTGTGTGTGTATGTGTGTGTGTGTGTGTGTGTGTGTGTGTGTGAGCGCGCGCGCTCGTTAAGGAAAAGAAAAGAAGAAAGAAAGGCATCGAAAATTAGAAAGAAAAAATGGAAGAAAGAAAAAATGGATAAGAAAAAAATCAAAAGAAAGAAAGAGCAACTAGGAAATAAATAAATAAATAAATAGATAAAGAACAAAAAAAAAAAAAATAGAAAGCAATATATATATATATATATATATATATATATATATATATATATATATATATATATATATATATCGTTTTTCTTATACTAAATCCACCTTAAACCAACATCCGGAGCGGCGAGATGAAAGGCTTGTCATCTCAGAACGATTTCAATAAGATTAACTGTGACAACCTGTTATTTTTTGCGGGTTAAGAAAAATGATGAGTTCATCAAATCCGTGATATGTGCTTGTTGATTTGATGTGTCTAAATAGCGCCCGGGTTTAATATATCAATAGAAGACCCGAGAAACCGCCAGGTCCATGATTATACAGATGCTTCTATTTATGAAGGAATGAATGATTCGAATTAACATTTCATCGTGGCCTCCTGTAGATGATCAAAAAATGATGCTCAGCATGAATGCAGACATCCCCTACAAAAGGATCGTTATACTGTAGGCACTACCAAAGATGCCGTAAAATCCGTATTTTACAAAATAAATTTATTTAACCCGACTGAATTTTATAATGCATTAGTTATTATATTTCAAAACTTTCTGATTTTTTTCAGGTCACTTAACTTTGACCCCCCTTTATTTTTGGGCGCAAAATATCGGTGGGGTTATATAAAGTTGAAACTAATTCCAGTATAAATAAATAGACAAAAGCCGAAGTGTGAATAGAAGAAAAAAAAATTAAAAGATAAAAAGAAAAATCCTGGTAGAAAATAAAATGTAAAATAAAAACAAAAAAAATAATTTTTGGAGATCTCTGTTTTACTCTTTTCGATAATTATTTATTTGGTTATTATCATATAAAAATTATACATCGATATTTGTTCTGTTTAAAAAGGGAGGGGCTAAATTTTCAATAGAATTTTTCTACAAAAATTATTAGATAACAATGAAGTAGTTATTAAATAAATATTTGTTTTTAGAATCTAAAAAAATATGAAATTTGAAACTTAAAATTAGGCGTTTCATATTTTAAATAATTTTTATCTATTGATTTACCGTAGCAGAAATACATAATTAAATCAGAAAGTTTTAAAATAAAATGCGCCATGTTTGCCATGTTTGCATATATTTGAGCAAAATTGACCGAAAAAATAGTTTTAAATGTATTAAAAATAGATTACATGTGTAATATTTTATTTTATTTATTTATTTTTTTTTTTTACTGATGCTCATTATGTTATTACTTTTCGACTTAAAGAAAAAATTGACCTTAAATAATCGATTTGATTAATTTTTATTCGTTTTAAAATGAAAATGAGCCATCAAATTGGCAGTGCCTATTAGACTACAAAATTGACTGAAAATTGATGCATTCTCTGAGAGCATTAGCTCTGTCAATGCTGACTGTATCCTATGTAGAGAGGTAAGACCCCCCACCCCACTACAGAAGGGATGTCCTGAGTAAGACATAAAACTGCATTCAATTGTGAAGATCCAGTTTTGGAGATATGGGGAGTTTAGAGTACACTTTTATAGACATTACTCCCAGGTCCACTCTGACCTGGAGTAGTAGTACCTGTTAGGGTCACATATATAGGTCAAATAGATCTCTTTAAAAATTATTCGTATTCGATATTGTAAACAACAGATTTTTATCACATTTAAAGAAATGAGAGAACTGAAAATCAGAGGAAGAATCGAGACCATACAAACAACAGCATTGTTAACATCAGCTAGAATACTCAGATGAGTTCTGGAATACTGAGGCGACCTGTTCTCACTCAGACTCCAATAAAAGACCATCATTAATGCTGGTGGGAAAAACTCGCAAGAAGTGAAATCAAGAAGAAGAGAAATTTCATCTAGTGGTTGATCACAGATGGAAAATTAAGAAAACGAAAAGATAGACCTGAAGATGAAAGAAAAGGTCTTACTAATTGTAATTGGTACCCTTGGAACGGTCCTCAAGTGTTTGAAAAAGAGTCTGGATTAATTAAAAATCAGAGCTGGAATCAAGACCATCTAAACGACAGCATTGTTAAGATCAGTTAGAATATTCAGAAGAGTCCCGAAGACCTGAGGGACTTGTTGTCACTCAGCCTCCTGTTAAAGAGTGTGAAAAACTCTCAAGAAGAAGAAGAGGTACTGAAAATTTGTATTATCGTTTTGGTCTTCTCGAACTCGGGAACCTTCTTTTCGAACTTGGGAACCTTCAATTCGGAGCCATCACGGAACAATGAACGGAACTTTGAAGGCTCCCGAGTCCGACAAGAAATACCCGAAGAAGGCCACATCGGCCAAAACGTTGTACAGATAACAATAAAGATGAGGACAAAGTCCGAATAATCCAAAATAATCCAAATTATCAAGCCTCATCTAAAAAATTCAGAGAAATAGTACTAAAAATTGATGGAGACTTGTTGTCACTTAATCTCCAGCAATAATAACAGAAATCCAGAGTGAACATGCAAATAAAGGAAATAATTAAAACCAAAACATATTTATGCGCGAAAAATAGGAAAATGAACGGTAGGAGTAAATCAAAGTTACTGGATTAGGTAATTAATGTCCGATTCTAAAACTAATTATATGCAAACAAAATGAATAATTAAACAAGGAATAAAAAGAAAGCTAAAAATGTCAACCAATCCCAATTTGCTTTGAAACTTAATGAGTTTTGTTTTGTTTTTTTTTTTTTTTTTGTTCCACGGACAATTTCGCCGTTCGTTACGAGGAATGGTGAATGTAAATCGAGACGCCATTTTCTTTTTAAATTCCCTGTCAAGAAGAACAACAAAAAGAAATTAGTGGTTGATTCATTACGCAGGTAAATATGATGAAAGATAATGTAAGATTTGTTTGCTAAATTTTTCTATTATTAATAGATTATTGATGGATTATTTATGGATTTTCAATGTTCAGATGTTGGGATTAGGATGATGTGATCAAATAAGCGATTCAATATCAGATTGAATTGAAAGCCATCAGAACCTTAAAAACACCCACCCTCCAATATAATTAGGTGTTATATCTTAGTCAGCTCATCCTTTTTAAAAAAAAAAAATCTATATAAATAATTGGGAAGAGTTTGTTAGTCCGTCCTCTACAGACTTTCATATTGTTAGGTGTTATTTCTCCAAAGTCATCTTCTTTTCTTATATCTATATTGATGATTGGGAAATAAATGCGTGTGTTTTAACATAATAAAATTGTGATGTAAAAACTGAAAAAAAAGGGATCGGTGCTTTGTAAGAAAAGCAATATGCGATCAATATCAGATTATAAAACTCATGAGTTTCATAGGTAGGCAGTTAAATAAATGAAATTAATTCTCTGCAAGACAATCGACATTCGTGAAACTTGGGTCGTCGGAAATGTATTGTGACTGTTCATATTCTCTCTCTCTCTCTCTCTCTCTCTCTCTCTCATATATATATATATATATATATGATTTTATATGAAAAAGGTGACTTACCGGTGAAATTGGTCACAATGGTTAGTTGATGCAAGTTTCACAATGATAAGACAGCGATATAACAAATATAAAGTGCTCAATACGTGAGTAGGGCAAAAAAATACACACGTGCAATCGGCTGTAATTAATCAATATCTGAAGATCCTTATGGTGAAACTCGAGTAGGTTATTACTGTTATAATAATAATAATAATAGTGATAATAATAATATATATATATATTTAAGAAATGGATATAAAGTAACCTACTCGAGTTTCATCATCTGAATCGTCAGGGTTACACCCGCTGAATTAACCCTGACGATTCAGATGATGAAACTCGAGTAGGTTACTTTATATCCATTTCTTAAATAAATTTTGCTCTACATTGTATTGAGCACTTTGTATTTGTTTTTTTCACGGTCTTAACCTCTAGATACTGTGCGCAACGATCGTACCCGTACCGGTAAGCCACTACTCATATATTAAAGCATATATATATATATATATATATATATATATATATATATATATTTCGGCTGGGACAGTAGAATACGCTGGAAAGAGGAAAGAACCCTCAAAGGAACCACCCGTTGGCCATGAGTGAGGAGGGGATGGTGACCCAGATACTAATTGGTTCCGTGACATGCAACACTCTACTTCGGTAATTACGTAGGCTTTACGGGCAGTCGGAGAGGCCCGATCCGATCAATCGTCTGGTCATGTCGAGCCCTCAAACCTACATGATTGTGCCGACCGTATTCTTCAAATTGCTCTCATGGTAAACACTCACCCCTTTTTAACATACGACTGCTAGAAGGCGGTGGCTGAGGGTTTTATTAATTCTACAAATTCACTAAGACACATGAAGTTAATCAAAATGCTTTCCACCAGTTTAGAAAACCAAACCAAACAAATATCTACCTAGAAACTATTCGCTTAAGAATATATATATATATATATATATATATATATATATATAGCAACCCATGCACACGAGCAGGATGTGACACAAAGTCGATTTCTTAAGCGGAGTTTGAATTTAGAGTTTTCCTTCTCCTAGACTGGTTACCTAGCCATGGCTAAAGAGACCAGTCTGCCCTGCTATTTGGTCATAGCTGGAGTGAGAATCGAATTCATACCTTTCCCAAGGATATTAGCGCCATGTGAAATGCAAACAGCTTCGTCCAGAAATTGAACTATATATATATATATATATATAAAACATTTGGCTTTAAATAGCCCACAAGAGCTGATATGCCATTAAACAAAATAACCAACCTATCTTATACACACATATAAACGAAACATAAAAGATCATTTTCTTCAGCACGTTTTATGCCATAATCCTAAAATCCTCAATTCCACATCTGATTTGTCAACGTAACCTTTGACAAACGAAATGTCAAATGTCGTCGTTGCGTCGACAAACCTCAGACCACGACGCTTGCAATGCCGGCTAAACAAGCAAGCGTCACCTAAGTCTCGTCTGTAAATTTGATTACAAGATATTGCGAGAAGTCACGTACGCTGCAAAGAGCGGACGCTAACGATACTTGTCAGGCTCACAGAACACAAACATGTCCGATTGGTCACAACAGACGATGTCGGCAAAACGCAGGAAGAATTTTGCAATTTTAACGAAGACGGAAAGGTTTGTTTAACATCCAAATCCCTTACTGGTGATTCCATCATTTCTTCTTTGCTATTGTAATGACATCAAGAGCTCACCGGGAACTGCGAGGCCAAAACCCCCTAAGCAGGGAAGAGATTAATATTTGTATAAGACAATCGCCATGCTCTCTGTTCCGTATGCATGAAGAGAAATGACGTTAATTCGCTTTGGGGATTATAGATATGTCACACAAAAAGAACCATCGATACTTATCCAGAATATCTCGCAATGTCTGCAGTAATATGCACAGGTCCTTGGTGTCTACGATAGCACAAATCATATAATGGTTAGTTGAAGACACTTGGATACCAAAAAATAATTTTCATTCAATAAATGGAAATGCTACTTTACCAGTTCATTTATCAACCATTAAAAAACTATTCTAAAAGCTTTTTATTTCATAAAAACATTTCTCCTGGTTAGTATTATTTGCATTATTCGGACTATTGTCCTCATCTTCATTGCTATCTGTACAATGTTTCGGCTGATGTACCCTCCGGTATTCTTCATGTATTTCTTGTCGGAATTGGGAGCCTTCTCGAACTTGAGAGCCTTCTCGAACTCGGGAACCTTATTTTCAAACTCGGACTGTGGAGCCTTCTCGAACCCGGGAACCTTATTTTCGAACTCGGACTCGGGAGCCTTCTCGAACTCGGGAACCTTATTTTCGAACTCGGAAT
Source organism: Doryteuthis pealeii (assembly GCA_023376005.1). Taxonomy (NCBI): domain Eukaryota; kingdom Metazoa; phylum Mollusca; class Cephalopoda; order Myopsida; family Loliginidae; genus Doryteuthis; species Doryteuthis pealeii. The sequence continues at coordinate 42,610,221 of CM042154.1, read as the reverse complement.
CGGGAGCCTTCTCGAACTTGGGAACCTTCTTTTCGAACTCGGGAACCTTCTTGTAATCGGGAACATTCTTGTCGTAATCGGGAGCCGTCACGGATCTATGAACCCTACCCTTTATTCAATCCACGGGGACAAAAAATACCTGAAGAAACCAGAGGGCACATCAGCCGAAACGTCGTACAGATAGCAATGAAGATGAGGAAAATAGTCCGAATAATCCAAATAATACTAAAAATTCAGAGAAATATTACTCCTGGCGATGACCTAAGATCGAAATTAGTTTAGTCCAATAAAAAAATAAATACAAAGAAATATTTCTATTTGTCCAATCCCTTTAGTTCGTCATTCTTACACACACACACACACACACACACACACATATATATATATATATATATATATATATATATATATATATATATATATATATATTCTGGCATATACCTTAATATGTATATAATTAAGAAACATTGTTTTTTATTTTTAATTATTAAGTGACATAATTAATTAAACAATAATTGAATCAAGTAATGGAAAGGCCACTTTTTGCTTTTCCCCGTCAACTTCCGATTAAGAATTTTTTTTTAGCGTAGTGTAGTTTTTCTGTTTGGGACAAAAAATATTTGATGAAAATATCAACAAGTAATTATTATATATAGTGTATTTAATGCTCTTTGTTATTGATTTTAAAGTAGAAAATTTTATAAGTTTAAAAAAAAAACTTTTAATGACATGTGTAGTAAGAAGTACGTTACCCCTTCACGTTTAGCGTTGGGGATAATTTGATGGGGATAATTTTATGTTTAAAATTTCATATGTAATATTATTTTGCGTTTTTTTTTTTTTTTTTTTACTGATGCTCATTATATTACTAATTTTCGACTAAAACAAAAATTTAACCATAAGTAATCGATTTAATTAATTTTGATTCGATTTTTAGTGAGAATCGACGCCTAAATTGTTGGTGCCAATGTAAAATGCGTTTCTAATGATATTATCTCTTGCGCGCTATTCTGCATTTGTACAAAAAACAAAAACAAACGAAAGACATGTTTTTATATTAAAATAGTTTTTATTAAATCAGAAAAGAAATGCAGATTTATTTATTAATTAAATTTATCGCAAAGGCAAAACCTCCATATATCGAAATATCACAGATTCCATAGGTGAAATGAACATAGTGAGTTTGATAGATGTATAGATAGATAGATAGAAAGGTACTTAGATAGATGCTGGCTGTCAACTCGTGCACGAGTAAGACCATTTTCTGTTCTGTTCTTTTCTTTTTATACTTGAGTGCCAGTAGCATTTGACACTGTATCCTTCTGTTTTCTCAGATGATTCACCAGACCAGCCCTGAAGAGAAAAACCAGCGAAGACGAAAAACCAGCAAAGACGAGATCCAAGGATCAAACTCTCAATACTAGGCAGGTGATAAATAGATAGATAGATAGATAGATAGATAGATAGATAAATAGAAAGGTATTGTAATAGATAGATAGAAATTTAAATTTAATGTCTATTCGATTTTTTTGTAGTATTATACATTCTAATAGAAATAGTATTTTTAATTCAGTACTAATTGTAACAAAAAAAGCTTAACTTTTTGGTAACTAAAAAATAATGAAAATCTTTTAAACAAGTGTGTATCTCTATTTGAAATACTGTTTTAAATGATCCTCCCAGCCCGCAAAAAATTGAATAACAAAAAAATCTATATTTTTTATTCTTGCCTTTTTAATGTTACATTTTTATGAGGTAGAAAAGAAAAGAAAAGAAAATGACCATTACACCACGACGGCCCACCATCATTATTTACCCAACACGTTCACCTCAGGTAGCATGTGATACTGCGTGGATCAAACTGGCTATGTAGTAGTAATATATCTACGAGATTGCTTGCTGACTGTAATAGCACAATGGGATGCATTCCTTATTTACTCGAATCGATCACCTCGGGTTGGATGTGACAAAAGTTCGCAAGTGTGGGGCATCCAGCGAGAAACGAACTTGCTAATTGATCTGGGAAACTAGCTTGCCAACTATTACACCACGATGGGACGCCTCTAATATTTTAAATTGAAAAAATAAATAAACAAGCATTGTAGTATATGAATTCTTAAAAAAAAAAATTGATGAGAATTTGCTAAATTATTTTCGTCTCTTCTTTCTCCCTCACTGGTGTTCTTAAAATCATTTTATTCCAGTCACGGACCGTTTACACCTGCTAGTATATATATATATATATATATATTATATTGTTATAGGTGATACACCCTATAGGACTAATGGAATGCACCGACAGGTTACTATAAATAACTGGGATAATTGTGGCTTGGAAGTAAGCCAATGCGAGCAAGCCAATACTCTATTGTCGGACGTAGTTTTCCACATCTCTCTATTGTATTTGTCTACTTCCTGTTAATACATTTTTCTACTTTTGTTACCCTTCGTTTTGTTCTCATTTAACCCGTTAAAACCTCACAATATATATATATATATATATATATATATATATATATATATATATATTATATATATATATAGGGTGTCCCAGAAGTTACACACCATCCTGGTTTTCAAAAAATACACCTTTGTTAATTTCAAATCACTGTTATTGAGAATAATTATAATAAATGCTCAAATTGAAAGATAGAAAATTAATTGCGACAATCACTATCAATGAATATGTTTTTGAAATAACTAAAGGGGTTGTTTTTCAAAACCTGGATAATACATGACTTCTGAGACACCCTGTATATACATGTGTGTGTGTGTGTGTGTGTGTAATACTTCGTTATCCAGATAAGTACATTTCAGCAATTTGCTTCTTTTTACACCAACCCTGTCTGTATCAACTGCAAAGAGGTAAGACCCCTCAAAAAGGATGTCCTAAATATGACACTAAATTGCGTATGATTGTGAGGTTCCAGTTCTGGTGATCTGGGGAGTGTGGAGTACACTTTCATTGCCATTACTCCCAGGTCCACTCTGACCATGTTATGGTCTCATCTATGGCTCAAATAAATCTTACTCGTGGGCACCCCCTAAAAAAACAAAAACAAACAAAAACACTCTTAAAAACAACTACACAAAATGTTAATACGATTACCTAACCTCTAGGTATAAAATAACCCTAGACGGTTTGACATGATGTTAAGATCAATCAGTCACTCAATAATTTTACCTTTTTTCTCCAAAATTATATATTAGCAATAGATCATATGGTAATAAAAATTCAGCAATTAGTAAATCATCTAATTTTAATTTGGTGAATATATATTGTAATCTTCGACCCTACATTATCTAGGTGAGGCTTAGACTTGTTTGAACGACCCCACCCCCCATATATATATATATATATATATATATATATATATATATATATATATATATATATATATATATATATATATAGTTGGTACACATGTGATTTATACGTTTGTTAACACCCCTCTAAAACCCCTCAAATAACCAACAAAAAAGTATTAGAAAATAAAAAATAGAAATAAAATGAATAAAAACAAAATTAAACAAAATAATAATAATATAATAAAAATAATGATAATAAAAATAATATAATAAAAAATAATGATAATAAATAATAATAATAATAATAATAATAATAATAATAATAATAATAATAATAATAATAAGATCACGAAGAGATAAAATAATAAATAATAATAAAATAATAAAATAATAATAAAAAAAATAATGATAATAAAAAAAAACAATAAAAAAGCGCTACCCACCTGGTAAAAAAAAAACAACAACAAAAAAAAAACCTCGCTACAGATCGAAAAATAGAGATAAAACAAAATAAGGGAACATAAAATAAAGAATGACAAAAACTCAAAAAATAATACACCACCGCCTCCAACAAAATAGTAAAAAAAAAAAAAAAAAAAAAAAACAAAAAAACAAAAAAAAAAAACCCAAAAAAACAAAAACAACGAAAAACCCCTAACAAAACAAACAAAAAGTTCACACTCGCAGATGACATGGCGAGTGTGAACACATATCGACAGTGTCTTTCAAAACATCTATATCAGAACTCTGAAGTTTACCCCTTTGCAATCTTAGTCGGCATTTACGTCTATCTCTTTTTGATGTCTTTTCCGGTCAGTGTATAAAACCTATCCCCTCACCCGCTCTTCTTTCATTTGTTTAACCCAGATGAGATCGGTCTGTACACACAGTTACCGGACTTTATATCAAAGATGGCCGACTCCTCCTAGCTCCGATCATCTGGCTGTTCCGTTTTATTAATTTATTTTATTTTATATTAATTCATTTTATTATATCTTTTTTTCCTCTACCCGTTCCCAGACACGGAGCGACACACGTTCTGTTACGAGGACGCGAAATGAAACAAGTGTGTCACCTCCTTCCGAATTTGTTTAAGGCATAAGCAGCATTTTTGTTTTGCTTTTCCATCTCCTGTTACTCTGCTAGTAGCGTTCAATTCCCCCCTCCTCTCACTAACCAGACGCAGAAATAACGATTTAATGCGTGTTACGCCCTCGAGCCGTGCGGTAACCTTCTGGACACGGAAGGCGCTTAATTGCCCGCTAATTCGACAAGATGAAACCTTACATGGCCGCTCCGTTCGTGTTGTTTGTATTTCTCAAACGGTAACGACCATCATATGCGTTCCACCTTTGATTTCGCTCACCGGCCGACGAAGAGCTTCCTATTGATAATTGATACATGTTATTAAACGCAGGAAAGGAGAGAGTTGGGGGACATTGGACCACACAGGTTTCTTAACCGCACACACACGTGTATACTTGTTCCTCACATATCCACACAGATGCAGATGCGATTTTACGCACACACCCTTGCACGCTAAAACTCATCATAAAGAAACGTATACATACACACGCGCATGCGTGCTTGCACATTTTAGCAACACATTTGGAAGACCAAACTACTTTCTTATTGCAATGCAGGTCCCAAATTTTACGTGTCCGGTAAATTCATCGGGATTAATTCAGTGTGTGGCAAATTTATCACTTTTTATCATATAGATATTTACCAACCCCTGCGCACGAGTAGGATGTGACACAAGGTCAATTTATTAAGCGGGGTTTAGCAGATTTGAATTCAGAGTTTTCCTTCTCCTAGACTGGTTATCTAGCCAAGGTTAAAGAGCCCAGTTCGCCCTAGTATTTACCCATAGTTGGAGGAAGAGTAGTTGGATTCATACCTTTCCCAAGGGTATTAGCGCTATGTAAAATGCAAACAGCATTATCTAGGATTTGAACTCAGGTCGACGTGTCAATTACCTACGACCCATTATAATTTTCTTCGAACCATTATATCACGCGCCACTTTTTATCATATGTGCTAGAAGGCGCTGACTGAGCGTCTTCATGTCCTGGGTATGACGTTAAACTCAAACTGATGGCGAGGTTCTAGTTCTGGAGATCTGGGGAATATGGAGCACCCTTAATCCCCATTGCTCCCGGGTCCACTCTGACACGGAGTGGTAGTACCTGTTAGGTTGCCATCTATGGGTTAAATAGAAAAATTGTTTACAAAAAATCACTGCGAATCTTTCAGAACTTTGCCGGCATTAAATGACCCAGCGTTGTTGATTGCCGTAAAAAAACAAAACAAACAAACAAACAAAAAAATTATCACTGATAAATTATTAGTGGCTAAATTCCGAATTATTTAATCATTGATTTTAAGAGCTAAAGGGTTAGGGAAAAGTTCAATTATAAGGGTAATTAATCAGATACAATAAATTTACCACCAATAAATTTACCATACGATGAATATATCGACGATGGATTTAGCACACGATGAATTTACCTAGAAACCAAAATTTAACCCTTATAGTGCTTGATTCTATTATAGACAGATTATCGATCATATGGAAATCTGATCTCTCTAATAAGAAAAAGCGAGAATTCTTCGTGTCAGTGCTGCTGTATGGCTGCACCAGTTGGACTCTTACGAAACGGTAAGGGAAAAGGCTAAATAGTAACTGCACAAGGATGCTGTGAACTGTCTTGAACAAATCCTGGAAGCAGCACCCACAAAAAGCAGCACCTACAAAAAAGCAGCTGTATGGCCACTTGACCCCTATCACACAACCCATCCGAGTAAGACGACACAAAATAACCCAAGACGGTTGACTAATATGCCGGTAAAGCTAAACAATCAATCAATCATTTTGATATTGTGTTCCTGGGAAAATTAAATTTACCAAATACTCTCTTGAAAAGGTGATTTGTTTATACACATCGGGTATATAATCGAGAGAGAGAGAGAGAGAGAGAGAGAGAGAGAGAGAGAGAGAGAGAGAGAGAGAGTAGAGTAGAGTTGTAGTGAGTGAGAGGATACTTGCTGCTACTGCTTCAGTAGGCCTTCGGTCGGGGGTCCGCTTCGATGAGCGATTGAGTGCGTCGATCCCAGATCCCCCCAGCAGATATTCTTCTGCTGAGGCATGTTTGCCATCAATGAACTTATCCCACGTTAATAGGCCTCTGGAAATACGTCGTTGCCAGTTCTCCATCTTATTTTCGGGCTGATTGGGTTGTTTTGGTTCTTCTTCTTCTTGTTGAGCTGGTTCTTTCTGTTTTAATTAACTTAACAAATAAGACTTGTTTTTCTTCTAAAGCTTTATTTCAATAACCCAGCCCATGATTCTGCTGCGGTGGAGATACCGCCTCTCAGAGCGAGCGACTTCAAGTCTACTCGTTCTGAAATCTCTGGTCCATCTCAAACTAATTCTCCGCATCTGTAATGGCCCGCTCTACCGGAAGGTCAACCGGAAAGTCACCGTTGTCACTCATCAGCTATGGTAACTTTCCACTGAAATCCCGTTCTTCTGACTCTGAACGAACTTTATTCAAATTCTTACTACAGGTACGTACACAATTCATAGGCTGCTTATAAATTATGTAACAATTTTCTACTCTGAAATTTGATCATGTCTCAATTTATAGATGTGAGTTAACGAGCCTTGCCAATGTGTCAACATAAATAACCTCAGCCAACAGCGTTAAGAATAATAAGAAAATACAATCCAGTTTTTAAAGAATAAAATTTTAAAAATAGTTAAGTATGACAATGTTCTGAAATTAGCAGACCAGTTCATATACCTCGGTAGCAATATCTCTATCTACTGAAGCATGATGTCAACATACGTACAGGTAAGCATGAATGGCTATTGACAGGTAATCGACCATGTAAAAATCCCCTCTGATAAACGGGAATCCTTCCAAGCTGTAGCGTAACAGTACTACTGGATGGCTGTACCACTTGAACCGAACGAAACGATTGGAAAAAAAGGGTAGATGGGTGTGTACACTAGAATGCAGCGTGCTATTTTGAACAAATCTTGAAAGCAGCACCCTACAAAAAACAGGTTGTACGGCCACTTACCTCCTATCTCCCAAATATTCTAAGAAAGACGAGAAAGACATGTTGGACACTGCTGGAGAAGTAAGGATGAACACATAAGCCACATTCTCTCATAATCATACACACAGACACACCAGTGTGCCACCAAGCAAACACTTACATTCAACAACTCTGATGGGTGCTGTCTAGATGGGGGGATGGTGAGAGTGAATCAAAGGAACCCGTGCTGTCGACACACCTTGAAAATGCTGCTGCTGCTGTTGATGATGATATGAGTCTTCTTCCTTTTCCTTTGCTTTTTCTTTTTTTTCTTCGAATTCATTTTTCCTTTCCTTTCTTTTCGATTTGTCTCTTTCTTTCTTTCTTTCTTTCTTTCTTTCTCCCCCGCCTCCTCAATGGTGAATTTGAATTGTGCAACGCTTTCAAGTTCGCCAGAGAGCCACGTGCTTTCGAGACGCGTCACCACTTGATATGCAAATGAGCCGGCGACTTAAGTGGACGAGTCAATTGACGGTCATATCGTTGCAACATTCGCCATTTTGAAAATCATTTGTAAAGTCTTTATATTAACAAATAACTGCATTTATCACACATGTTTTTTGGAGGTCTTTTTGTCGTTGTTTTTATTTCGCTTTCTTTTTGTTTAGTTCATGTTATTTCCAGCCACGCTCCAGCCCTTCCTCCTCTTTATTCTGAGTCGCAAATTAGAAGCTTTTCGATATCAAATCGTGAATCGTCGAAAGAGTATTATTCGTTCTCTGTTCACTTCGTTGCTCGAAAAATCTTTTCTTATTTTAATTAGTTTAAAGAGCGTCGTCGACGTTTTGCATTTTAATATAAGGAATGTGGAAATTGTATGAGCAGCTTTGAGATAAGCGCTTCCAGGTTGTCGTCAGCGCAAACAGCCAGACGAAAAAACAAAAAAAAAAACAAAAAACAAAAACAACAACAAAACAAAACAATACAATAAAATCAAAATGACAAAAGTAATGTAAGCTCTTTCTCATCAACATATAAATAAAGCGGTTTTTACAAAACTGGAAGGAAACAACAATTTCCTTACGTAAACGCCATCTGCTCATAAATATGATTCGACTTTGTTTAAGATTATTGCTTCTTTTTAAATAGTTAACAGATAGAAGTAAGAAAAATATTTGCTATAAACGCGACACTACTTAACTCTTTGAAACCGTAAGCCCGATATTTCGGCCTGAGTGTTATTTAACTATGTGCGCAGTAGAAATGCGGAACGTTATTTTACTACACACACACGGTATTTGGACAGGGCACTATTTTACTATACATTCGGTTTTTCAGGTTGAGCAGTATTTATTTATGCTATACAACCGATACGTTAAACTGAGTGCTATTTGCTATACACCGATATTTCGTGTTTGCACTATTGTGCTATGTATCCATTATTTCGGACTGAGCACTATTTTGCTATGTATCTAATATTCGGACTGAACACAATTGTGTTATAAACCCGATATTTCGGTCTGATCAAATTTTTTAGGTATCGATATTTAGGCTATTTGAGTGTTATTTTACTATACAACCGTGTTTCGTCTGGTTTAATTCAGTCGGTAGAGCGTCCGCCTAAGAACCACAAGGTTCCTGGTTCGATACCGCCCTCGCCAAATCAGAATATGAGTAAGTCTGTGCGGTAAAGTAAGGAGTTTTGGTACTATGTGGCGCTCCACCTCAGACACCAAACAATCTCTTGGTCTAGCGCTAATGAAAAGGGATAGACTCCCCGCGCTGTCCGGTTGATACCGACTTAGGCCACCCCGACGACTTACTATTTTGCTACGTCCCGATATATTCGGTCCTTGTATTACTTGAACTATTTCTCAATTTTCTTGTGCAGTATTTACTATGCTGCAATCATAATTATTAGAGTGTGCAAAATGGCTGTTATAAGTTTTGAATCTATGCTCGGAAACTCTGCACAAAATAAATAAAATATGATCTAAGTGAAGGGACACCAGGGTTCTGACGAGAGAAATCCCCATCCATCCATAGAAGTAAGATAGAAAAGAAGAATAGAAGATAGAAGTAAAGTAAAGAAAAGGTATACAACACAAGAGGAATGAGATAAAAACCATGCCGGAACAATTTGAAAATTATTGAAATCCTAGGATCAGAATTAAAAGCCATGGCTGCAAATGTTTGTATGTGTCAATATACATTATATTAATAATAAGAGACCATGTGCCATACTAAATTTTGTCGATAAAAAAGTACATACCAAAAAATAAAAAGTTCCCTAGGAATATCAACATTTTGCAAAAACATGACAAGATTGTAAAGAAATAGAAAGAAATATTGCCCCCAACAACTAGAAAATAAATGAGCATTGCGATGTTCTTTGAAATATGAAAAGATGAGAATTTAGATATATTCCATAAATTTTCAAACTAAATTTTTATATTGCTCTCAAAAATAACTAAGCCATTTTAATATGTAGGAAAAAAACTCAGTTATATATATTACTAAAATATATAACAGAATGATAAGTAAATATATATAGTTAATATGATACAATATTTCTCATAAAAAGTAATCATATTCAGACGGGGCTAGTACATCCCACTAGTCCTTTAACACATTCGTCTAGAATTCTGAATTCAAACACGTGTTTAGACCTTCATCATACAAGCATGGGAAGTTTTAACCATAGGAGCACACAAGGTCAGCGGAGTTTAAACAGTAATTCAGAGTTTCATTCTCCAAGACTGGTTACCTAGCCATGGATAAAGAGTCCAGTCTGCCCTGCTACTTGTCCATAGCTGGAGGTAGAATTGGATTCAACCTTCCGAAGGGTATTAGCGCCATGTGAAATGCAAACAGCTTCGTCCAGGAATTGAACTCGGGTCGACGAGCTCATATGTCGGCATCAGATGTGTGTTAAGTATGTTACGTATATTTTTAGAGGCTAAGTGACCATTT
>CM042154.1:42574892-42589892 GCA_023376005.1 Doryteuthis pealeii | reverse complement strand
GTCTGGGCTGATATAGGTGTTTCTGTTAAGGGTTTTCTTCTTCTGTTAATTCTTCTTGCTGGGCTGAGCAGGACTGGATATTGCCTCTAATATTGAATTTACTACAAGATTTGGTTGTACTTGATCAAGTTTTATTTCCGCCGCGGGGAGACGGACGCGTTAGAATCGACAATACGTATGCATTCTTTGAAAACCGGGCCGCATCTCTAACTAAAATTAAAACTATTCTCAATCGCGCACTTCTTCGGTGTTAAGGGTTATCAACCGCCCACCGGATGATTTTCCATAGACTCCCTGATTATAAATCAAACAGACCTCAGTTTAAATATACTAAATTACAGGTACGTTCATAATTATGACTTCTCATGAATTGTAACACAAGAAGGCTCCCGAGTTCGAAGAGAAAGTACCTAAGTTCGAGGAGGGAGTTCCCAGGTTCGAAAAGGTTCCCGAGTCCGACAAGAAATACCCGAAGAAGGCCGTTGGACACATCAGCCGAAACGTTGTGCAGATAACAATAAAGATGAGAACAATAGCCCGAATAAATTTTGTTCGGGCATCAAGATAATTGTATCGACGTAGATGGTTTGATTTGGTTTGTTTTACGGCATATCAACCTCAGATTGATTTTTCTCGATTTGTTTAGCCATACATGTAATAGGTATTCCCGCCTAATTCATTATTAATTAATTAATTTTCAAAATTAGGTACGACTCCAATTAAACACTTATTCTCCAAAAAAAAATTATCGGCAAAAAGCCATTCTAAACAAACCTTGTTTACATATATATATATATATATATATATATATATATATATATATATATATATATGAAAAATGTTTTTGTTACTGTTGTACCGGCTGTTCCTACAGTGGAGAATATACACCGGTTCTCACTATAAATAGTGAGACACCGAGTGAAAAGGTTGTACTGTTACCGTTAACGGCAAGCTAGCCATTCCTGTACCATTATTGTAAATACACTTGTCTTATTTTACCCTACCTCGACTTGACTTCTTTTTTACTGTTGGATTATCATCACAACAGTTACATTAGAAGCATAGGAAAAGAAGAGTAACAAAAAATAAAATTCTAAAGAATGGACATTGTATTGCTTTCGATTTTGGTGGTCTTCGCCCTTTTTCAAAGGCTTGTGCAGGCAGATTTTTTTTTATCCTTTGTTATGATTATACTCAAATATTTCTTTTAATTATACAACAAATATTTCCCTGAAGACGATCATGGACTTGGTCGAAAGCGCTTGAGAAAAATATTGAGCACTTAGCATAAGAAAATCAACACGAAGACTTGAACGTAATCAAAAAAATGATCATCAAAAATAAGTGTTCGTTGTATTCAGCCAAACATGCTCGAATATATATATATATATATATATATATATATATATATATATATATATATAAGTGCTTAATTGGAGTCGGACCTAATTTTGAAAATTAATTAATTAATAATGAATTAGGCGGGAATACCTATCGATCTATAGCTCTGCTGATGAGCCTAATAGGCAAATGTACATACAAATTGATTTTTCTCGATTTGTTTAGCCATACATTTAATAGGTATTCCCGGCCTAATCATTATTAATTAATTAATTTTCAAAATTAGGTCCGACTCCAATTAAGCACTTATTCTCCCAAAAATTATCGGCAAAAAGCCATTCTAAACAAACCTTGTTTACAATATATATATATATATATAATATATATATATATATTATATATATATATATACCCGTGCGGCCAGGGGCAGCTATATATATATATATATATATATATATATATATATATATATATATTATATATAATATATATAATTGATAATTTTGAATCATATTACCACGACCAGACAACTCGGCAAACACCATTTGCGACATCCGGAGCACTGGACAGCTGTTTCGACCTCCTTTGGTCTCATCAGCAGTGCATACTACAATCTCCGCCACTAGAGATTGAACCAGTGGACCACAGCGTGAAGAGCGGGGACTGGTTCAATCTCTAGTGGCGGAGATTGTGGTATGCACTGCTGATGAGACCAAAGGAGGTCGAAACAGCTGTCCAGTGCTCCGGATGTCGCAAATGGTGTTTGCCGAGTTGTCTGGTCGTGGTAATATGATTCAAAATTATCAATTATATATCTAATTCCTCTATCAAAAAATTCAATATCAAAAATTCAATATATATATATATATATATATATATATATATATATATATATATATATTATATAGGGGTAGCTGTTAATGTATAACCACACTGATTAGACGTGAAACCTCGAAACACGTGTCTGCGGATTACTTATTTATTATATATATACTCCCACTTTGGTTGAGTTCTCTAAATAGGGATATAATTGTAAAATCCACCGTTCTGGCGTGTAGCTAACCCTCGCTTTGTTTACAAAAGTCTGAGGACTCTAGTGAATTCATTTCCGCTTAGAAATGTATCAATTAAATATTCTCCCATATTTGACCACACGGCTAAGAGGCTTGGTGAACTAAAGTTCATTCGGGTCTCAAACCCGGTCAAAGGTAGCGGTTATTGTATAACCACACTGATGAGAGGTGAAACCTCGAAACACGTGTCTGTAGATTACTTGTATATATATATATATATATATATATATATATATATATATCACGATAGCTATATCCTGGTTTATGACGTTAAACTATCTGATGGTGAAGTTCTAATTCTGGATCTCTGAGGAATGTGGAGTACCCACTCATCACCATTACTCCTTGGTCCACTCCGACCTGGAGTGGTAGTACCTATGGGCTAAATAGAAAAAATGTTTAAAACATATTGAGTACCCATCAAGAATGAATAAAACAAAAAATGTCTTCGACATAAAATGACCCAAAGAGATTGACATGTCGTAAAGCCAACCAACCAACCAATTATCAGGATACCTATGTCTAAGATGTGGCACAAGGCCAGAAATACGGGGCGCCCAGTGAGAATCGAACTCACAAACAATGATTTGCGAATCTAGCTTGCTAACCAATATACGACGTGATGTGCCCCACCTATGTCTATATAGAGTGAAACATGATACAAAAATATATATTCATATAGGTGTACAGTTTATATATATATATATATATATATATATATATATATATATATAGGCACAACTATATACACACACATACATATTATATATAATTGCAAACATTCAAATGCACATATATGTAAACACACACACACACACACACACACACACACATAATATATATATATATATATATATATATATATATATATGTTTATATCTATGTATCTATGTATGTATATAAATCTATATATAACATCTTCATATTCACATGTATCCAACACTAAAGATATAATTACTTTTGAGGAACATTCGAGAATGTATGGACCCAGCCACAAAAATCCTCTGGCCGATGGGCGTGGGTGTGTGATAAAATAGACACAGAAAATGCTGTTTGAGGGTGGGGTCACGATAGAAGCAAAGTGTATACGTGTGTGGGAGAGTGAAAAAGAGAGCGTGAGGGAAGGAAAAGAATTCGAGGTGGAGGTGGGTATAGTACGGGCCGAGGCGTTAGTCGCTCGTTTGTCGCCAGTGACGACCGTCTACCGCGAGAGGCAGATGCTATCTGTGGCGATTTATTGAAATTATTCTCCCTACATTTCTGCAAATCTTGATTTCGCTGATATCAGCATATATATTGCTATTTGAGCGCTATCTAGACCTTGGAATCAGGCCGACAAACCCCGCCACCCAGACCAGGCACTGCCGCCGCACGAAAACCCCCGGCCCATGCCTCTGATATATTTCTCTCTTTCTTCTGCATCTTTGCCCAAACATATGCACACACATACACACACACACACACATATATATATATATATATATAATATATATATATATATATATATATATATACAGTCATTGTATGAAGATATATATATATATATACATATATATATATATACACACATATACATATATATACACACACATATATACACACATATATATATACACACACATATATGTATATATACATACACACACACATGTATATATACACATATATATATACACATATATATATATACACATGCATATACACACAATACACACACACACATATATATATATATATATATATATATATAGAGAGAGAGAGAGAGAGAGAGAGAGAGAGAGAATCAGAGCTTGGTCCTCATAGAGGACGACGAATCACCACAGTTCGATCTTCTCCGTATGTTTCTTTCTTATATATCATAAATATCTAGATTCCTGTCGTGGAGCTAATGTAACAGACCATTAGTAGCGTAGTGTGCTCAATCCTCACAGGGGACCTCATTTGTGCCAAACCAAGATTAGCTAAGGAAACAGCTTTAATAACATACAGTCGAGCAATGTTTGGAAAATTAATCTCTTTCACTGACGATTGCTGCTGGTTATCTTCCAAGCTCAGTTAAGTCTGGCACAAGATCACAATAAAAGAGCACAAGCAAAATTAGTAACAGAGTTTAACGTCGTCTAGCACAATTTAAGAAAGCGATTAACAAAATTAGTAACTAAACTTAGCCTTGTCTGGCACAAAGTCACGATAAAAGAGCACTTAACATAATTAGTTACGGAGTTTAATCTTGTCTGGCACAAGGCTACAATAAAGGGGCGCCGCAAAATTAGTTACTAAATAGCCTAGTCTGGCACAAGACAACTATAATGACGCAATCAGTGAAATTAGTTACCAAGTCTGGAATTGTCAACAAGGATCGTACAATCTTATCTTGTGAATTGACTGCATAAGCCAAGCACTCTAATAGAGAAGATTTTACTGAATGCTAATAGAAAAAGCTCGAAATTTATGGCCTTGTACCAGACTGAGTTTACTAAATATCTTTAAGAGATACTTGCCATAAAGTGATGGCCCGTTTGATAGACCATTTTGTTTTTTGGTGCTCCATTGTGACCTTGTACCAGACGAAGTTAAATCTAACGAAATGGTTTTATAGGTAACTAGAAGTGACTACCCGGCATCGCCTAGGTAGAAGGAGGCAAAAAAGTTAGTCTCACAGATCCATTATTACTGAATCGTGAGTTAGATCCTCGCTGGATGCCCCATTAAAATCCTTCCCTAAAAAAGACCTTGTGTTTATCCAACCTGGTGGAGCGTCAGGAAAAAAAAGTGCACAGACAGCTTGAAAATAAAAATCATTATCTCCTATTTAAAATATTAAATGCCAAAAAATCCACGCTGGGACTACTTAAATTTTATCTTTTAATTATTTTCACGAATATAAATCAAATCTTCATTATTTTGCTCAAAAAGCAAAATATGGTGATAGTGAAAGTGTATATATACTTTTTTTGTCGTTAAGTGTTTTATTTTTGTAGTTTCATCCGGACATACATACACACAACTGCTCTTTATATATGTATAGATAGATGGGTTAGGTAAATCAGTCGATTCTGAATTTAAACCGGTCAAATTAAACACCGTCTCTAAGGAAAGCATGCAAAGCCCTAGGCATCAAATAACCAAGTCTCTTATTTTTCTCACTTTTGCATTTACTATTACTCTCATATGCAAACACGGTTTTACTTTCTTTTTTATCAATAATTAGATGTAGCATCAGCACCCATTATTCATATATTACTAAAATTCTCATATATATATATATATATATATATGATGGACTCTCCCGTCGATTTTCGACGTATGAGGGTTCATGCACACAATGAACTCCCACACAGGGATTTGATTATAGTGGTGAAGGCTTGTGTTGGACCATCCACACTTTTTGGCACAATCGATAGGAAAGAATTGGTGCATCAAGGGTTGCCACAAACCCAATCAACGACCGACCTCAGGAATTTTGAATTCAGAGTTATCCCTCTCCTAGACTAGTTACCTACCCAAGGCTGAAGAGCCCAGTCTGCCCTACTATTTAACCCATAGCTGGAGGGAGAATATATGGATTCATACCTTTCCCAAGGGTATTAGCGCTATGAGTAAAATAGGGAATTAAATCCGACAGTATTTAGAAAATAGAAAAACACGAAATTTTCCAAAAGATGAGTTTTATTCTTAATGGTGAAAACCCTCTTTCATGGGGCCGAAGAGAGACAAACATTATTCCAGTGACGAGGAAGTGAAATGTGTAGTGAAGAAGTGGCTCAAACAACAGTCAACAGAATTTTACGGGGCAGGGATCCATAGTCTCATTCGAAGGTGGAACATTGCTATTGAAAGATACGGTGACTATGTGGAGAAGTAGGGATCTGATTCACAGAGGACCAGCTTCATTTTGATGTATGGTATATGTTCTTATGTTGGTAATTATATCTGTCCTAAACAAAATAGCATTACATTTTGACTCTATCTCGCAGTAATGTGTTACGGTCAAGTTATGATTTTGGTCAGATATGTGGTGGGGGGTGGTCACCATGAGGGTGCCATTTTGTGTGGGTTGGGGAAATAGCGTAGTGGATATCTGTATGTAGGGATGGGAACGAGTGGGGCATGTTTTAGAATGGTGAACTGGTTTAGTTTTGACGTATTAAAGCTATCAAAGATTAATTTACCTAGAAAAACTTAAATAACTTGGGCATCAAAATGGTCACTTTAGCCTCCAAAAATATACGTAACATACTTAACACACAATCTGATGCCGACATATGAGCTCGTCGACCCGAGTTCAATTCCTGGACGAAGCTGTTTGCATTTCACATGGCGCTAATACCCTTCGGAAAGGTATGAATCCAATTCTACCTCCAGCTATGGACAAGTAGCAGGGCAGACTGGACTCTTTATCCATGGCTAGGTAACCAGTCTTGGAGAATGAAAACTCTGAATTCAAAACTGTTAAACTCCGCTTAAGAAATTGACCTTGTGTCACATCCTGCTCGTGGGAAGGGGTTGGTATATATATATATATATATATATATCCACGAATACTTCTTTTGATAATTTTTCTTTTTTTTTTTTTTTTTTTTTGCTTACGTCCAAGCTTCGGGTCGGTTTCTTATGCGAGGGTCTAAAATATTTAATTCTTTTATATGTATTTACAAATCTTCCGCACACGTATGATGCGACACAAGGTCTATTTTAAACAGAGTTTAACGTGTTTGAATTCAGAATTTTTCTTCTAGACGAGTTGCTATGTCAAGGTTAAAGAGCCCAATTTATTCATTGATAACTGGAAGGAGAATAATTGAATTCATACCTTTCCCAAGGATATTAACACTATGTGAAACGCTACTAGCCCCGTCTAGGATTTGAACCCAGGTCGCCATGACATGCACTTCCTTTACTTTTTATGTTCTACTAGAAATAAACCATTGTATCTTGTTTAGAAGGAGATTAACTTATTTTTAATATTTTTTTTTTTTTTTACAAATAGTATTCAAGGAGATTTGAACTTAGATTTGTGTTCATTCTGTTGGCCAAACAACTATATTTTAGTAAATGTTGAAGTGCTAACTCTAGCCACATGCTTTAACTGAGTTTTTTTCCCTACATATTGAGAGGATAGAAAATGGCTTAGTTATTTTTGAGAGCAATATAAAAATTTAGTAAATTCCTCATCAGTTTTCATATTCAAAGAACATCGCAATGCTCATTTATTTTCTAGTTTGTTGGGGGCAATATTTCTTTCTATTTCTTTACAATCTTGTCATGTTTTTGCAAAATGTTGATATTCCTAGGGACACTTTTTAATTTTTTGGTATGTACTTTTTTATCGACAAAATTTAGTATGGCACATGGTCTCTTATTTATTAATAATAATGTAATATTGACACATACAAACATTTGCAGACCATGGCTTTTAATTCTGATCCTCTAGGATTTCAATAATTTGTCAAATTGTTCCGGCATGGTTTTATCTCATTCCTCTTGCCTTGTCAGTGTCTGGACTGTCAGTACAAGACTTCGATCAAAATTACCTGGACTTACCAACTGACTAAATCTTATTCAAAATTGAGAGAATAGTTAAAGTGCTCAACCCAAAATATTACAAAAAAGGGCAACCGAATATATCGGGGACGTAGCAAAATAGTAAGTCGTCGGGGTGGCCTAAAGTCGGTATCAACCGACAGCGAGGGAGTCTATCCCCTTTTCATTAGCGCTAGACCAAGGAGATTGTTTTGGTGTCTGAGATGGAGCGCCACATATACCAATAACTCCTTACTTTGCCGCACAGATCCCGTGCTACTCATATGCTGATTGGCGAGGGCCGGTATCGAACCAGGAACCTTGTGGTTCTTAGGCGGACGCTCTACCGACTGAATTAAACCAGCCCGAAACAACGGTTGTATAGTAAAATAACACTCAAATAGCCTAATATATCGGATACCTATAAAAATTGTGATCAGACCGAAATATCGGGTTTATAACACAATTGTGTTCAGTCCGAAATATTAGATACATAGCAAAATAGTGCTCAGTCCGAAATAATGGATACATAGCACAATAGTGCTAAACCGAAATATCGGGTGTATAGCAAAATAGCACTCAGTTTAACGTATCGGTTGTATAGCATAAATAAAATATTGCTCAACCTGAAAAACCGAATGTATAGTAAAATAGTGCCCTGTCCAAAATACCGTGTGTGTAGTAAAATAACGTTCCGCATTTCTACTGCGCACATAGTTAAATAACACTCAGGCCGAAATATCGGGCTTACGGTTTCAAAGAGTTAAGTAGTGTCGCGTTATAGCAAATATTTTTCTTACTTCTATCTGTTAAACTATTAAAAAAGAAGCAATAATCTTAAACAAAGTCGAATCATATTTATGAGCAGATGGCGTTTACGTAAGGAAATTGTTGTTCCCTTCCAGTTTTGTAAAAACCGCTTTATTTATATGTTGATGAGAAAGAGTTTACATTACTTTTGTCATTTTGATTTTATTTGTATTGTTTTGTTTTTTTTGTTTTTTTTTTTGTTTTTTTTGTTTTTTCGTCTGGCTGTTTGCGCTGACTGACAACCTGGAAGCGCTTATCTCAAAAGCTGCTCATACAATTTCCACATTCCTTATTTAAAATGCAAAACGTCGACGACGCTCTTTAAACTAATTAAAATAAGAAAAGATTTTTCGAGCAACGAAGTGAACAGAGAACGAATAATACTCTTTCGACGATTCACGATTTGATATCGAAAAGCTTCTAATTTGCGACTCAGAATAAAGAGGAGGAAGGGCTGGAGCGTGGCTGGAAATAACATGAACTAAACAAAAAAGAAAGCGAAATAAAAACAACGACAAAAAGACCTCCAAAAAACATGTGTGAATAAATGCAGTTATTTGTTAATATAAAGACTTTACAAATGATTTTCAAAATGGCGAATGTTGCAACGATATGACCCGTCAATTGACTCGTCCACTTAAGTCGCCGGCTCATTTGCATATCAAGTGGTGACGCGTCTCGAAAGCACGTGGCTCTCTGGCGAACTTGAAAGCGTTGCACAATTCAAATTCACCATTGAGGAGGCGGGGGAGAAAGAAAGAAAGAAAAAGAAAGAAAGAACAAATACGAAAAAGAAAGGAAAGGAAAGAAATGAATTCGAAGAAAGAAAAAAAGCAAAGGAAAAAGAAAGAAGACATCATCATCATCAACAGCAGCAGCAGCATTTTCAAGGCGTGTCGACAGCACGGGTTCCTTTGATTCACTCTCACCATCCATCCCATCTAGACAGCACCCAGCAGAGTTGTTGAATGTAAGTTTTGCTTGGTGGCCAACACTGGTGTGTCTGTGTGTATGATTCCATGAGAGAATGTGGCTTATGTGTTCATCCTTACTTCTCCAGCAGTGTCCAACATGTCTTTCTCGTCTTTCTTAGATGATTTGGGAGAAAGGAGGTAAGTGGCCGTACAACCGCTGTTTTGTAGGGTGCTGCTTTCGGGATTTGTTCAAAATAGCACGCTGCATTCTAGAGTACACACCATCTACCCTTTTTTTCCAATCGTTTCGTTCGGATTCAAGTGGTACTGCCATCCAGTTGTACTGTTACTGCTACAGCTTGGAAGGATTCCCGTTTTATCAGAGGGGGATTTTTACATGGTCGATTACCTGTCAATAGCATTCCATGCTTTACCTGTACGTATGTTGACATCGCTTTCAGTAGATAAGATATTGCTACCGAGGTATATGAACTGGTCTGCTAATTTCAGAACATTGTCATACTTAACTATTTTAAAATTTTATTCTTTAAAAACTGGATTGTATTTTCTTATTATTCTTAACGCTGTTGGCTGAGGTTATTTATGTTGACACATTGGCAAGGCTCGTTAACTCACATCTATAAATTGAGACATGATCAAATTTCAGAGTAGAAAAATTGTTACATAATTTATAAGCAGCCTATGAATTGTGTACGTACCTGTAGTAAGAATATTTGAATAAAGTTCGTCAGAGTCAGAAGAACGGGATTTCAGTGGAAAGTTACCATAGCTGATGAGTGACAACGGTGACTTTCCGGTTGACCTTCCGGTAGAGCGGGCCATTACAGATGCGTGAGAATTAGTTTGAGATGGACCAGAGATTTCAGAACGAGTAGACTTGAAGTCGCTCGCTCTGAGAGGCGGTATCTCCACCGCAGCAGAATCATGGGCTGGGTTATTGAAATAAAGCTTTAGAAGAAACAACAAGTCTTATTTGTTAAGTTAATTAAAACAAGAAAGAACCAGCTCAACAGAAAGAAGAAAGAACCAAAAAGCAACCCAAATGATCAGCCCGAGAAATAAGATGGGAGAACATGGCAACCGACAGAGTTTGTTTTTTTTTTTTTGTATTTTCCCAGTACCCACCCAAAGGCCCTATTAACGTGGATCCACCACAAACCGAAGTTCATTGGATGGCAGGTGAAAATTGCGAGTATCCATTCCCCTCAGGAAGGGGGCGCCTCAGGCACTGGTCAATAAACCCAGCCCTGCCCCTTTATATCGAGGGGGCAGGTGTTGCCTGGGGGGATGGCCCCCTGGGATCGACGCTATTATTATAACTCAATCGGCTCAGTGGTCGAAGCTCACCGGACCCCCGACCCGAAGGCCGGGACCCCGACAGAGTTGGAAGCAGTAAGCAGCAAGTAAGAATCCTCCTCATCACTACTACTACTACTACTACTCTCTCTCTCTCTCTCTCTCTCTCTCTCTCTCTCTCTCTCTCTCTCTCTCTCTCTCCGATTATATACCCGATGTGTATACAACAAAATCACCCTTTTCTAAAGAGAGTATTTGGTAAATTTAATTTCTCCCAGGAACACAAATATCAAAATGATTGATTGATTGTTTAGCTTTACCGGCATATTAGTCAACCCGTCTTGGGTTATTTTGTGTCGTCTTACTCGGATGGGTTGTGTGATAGGGGTCAAGTGGCCATACAGCTGCTTTTTTGTAGGTGCTGCTTTTTTGTGGGTGCTGCTTCCAGGATTTGTTCAAGACAGTTCACAGCATCCTTGTGCAGTTACTATTTAGCCTTTTCCCTTACCGTTTCGTAAGAGTCCAACTGGTGCAGCCATACAGCAGCACTGACACGAAGAATTCTCGCTTTTTCTTATTAGAGAGATCAGATTTCCATATGATAGATAATCTGTCTATAATAGAATCAAGCACTATAAGGGTTAAATTTTGGTTTCTAGGTAAATTCATCGTGTGCTAAATCCATCGTCGATATATTCATCGTATGGTAAATTTATTGGTGGTAAATTATTGTATCTGATTAATTACCCTTATAATTGAACTTTCCCCTAACCCTTTAGCTCTTAAAATCAATGATTAAATAATTCGGAATTTAGTCACTAATAATTTATCAGTGATAATTTTCTTGTTTGTTTGTTTTTTTGTTTTTTACGGCAATCAACAACGCTGGGTCATTTAATGCCGGCAAAGTTCTGAAAGATTCGCAGTGATTTTGAAAACAATTTTTCTATTTAACCCATAGATGGCACCTAACAGGTACTACCACTCCGTGTCAGAGTGGACCCGGAGCAATGGGGATTAAGGGCTCCAATTCCCAGATTCCAGAACTAGAACCGCCATCAGTTAGAGTTTAACGTCATACCCAGGACATGAAGACGCTCAGTCAGCGCCTTCTAGCACATATATAAAAATGGCGCGTGATATAATGGTTCGAAGAAAATTATAATGGGTCGTAGGTAATTGACACGTCGACCTGAGTTCAAATCCTAGATAATGCTGTTTGCATTTTTACATAGCGCTAATACCCTTGGGAAAGGTATGAATCCAACTACTCTTCCTCCAACTATGGGTAAATACTAGGGCGAACTGGGCTCTTTAACCTTGGCTAGAATAACCAGTCTAGGAGAAGGAAAACTCTGAATTCAAATCTGCTAAACCCCGCTTAATAAATTGACCTTGTGTCACATCCTACTCGTGCGCAGGGGTTGGTAAATATCTATATGATAAAAAGTGATAAATTTGCCACACACTGAATTAATCCCGATGAATTTACCGGACACGTAAAATTTGGGACCTGCATTGCAATAAGAAAGTAGTTTGGTCTTCCAAATGTGTTGCTAAAATGTGCAAGCACGCATGCACGTGTATATGTATACGTTTCTTTATGATTAGTTTTAGCGTGCAAGGGTGGGTGTGTAAAATCGCATCTGCATCTGTGTGGATATGTGAGGAACAAGTATACACATGTGTGTACGTTTAAGAAACCTGTGTGGTCCAATGTCCCCCAACTCTCTCCTTTCCTGCGTTTAATAACATGTATCAATTATCAATAGGAAGCTCTTCGTCGGCCGGTGAGCGAAATCAAAGGTGGAACGCATATGATGGTCGTTACCGTTTGAGAAATACAAACAACACGAACGGAGCGGCCATGTAAGGTTTCATCTTGTCGAATTAGCGGGCAATTAAGCGCCTTCCGTGTCCAGAAGGTTACCGCACGGCTCGAGGGCGTAACACGCATTAAATCGTTATTTCTGCGTCTGGTTAGTGAGAGGAGGGGGGAATTGAACGCTACTAGCAGAGTAACAGGAGATGGAAAAGCAAAAACAAAAATGCTGCTTATGCCTTAAACAAATTCGGAAGGAGGTGACACACTTGTTTCATTTCGCGTCCTCGTAACAGAACGTGTGTCGCTCCGTGTCTGGGAACGGGTAGAGGAAAAAAAGATATAATAAAATGAATTAATATAAAATAAAATAAATTAATAAAACGGAACAGCCAGATGATCGGAGCTAGGAGGAGTCGGCCATCTTTGATATAAAGTCCGGTAACTGTGTGTACAGACCGATCTCATCTGGGTTAAACAAATGAAAGAAGAGCGGGTGAGGGGATAGGTTTTATACACTGACCGGAAAAGACATCAAAAAGAGATAGACGTAAATGCCGACTAAGATTGCAAAGGGGTAAACTCAGAGTTCTGATATAGATGTTTTGAAAGACACTGTCGATATGTGTTCACACTCGCCATGTCATCTGCGAGTGTGAACTTTTTGTTTGTTTTGTTAGGGGTTTTTCGTTGTTTTGTTTTTTTTTTTCTTTTTGTTTTTTTGTTATTGTTTTTTTTTTTTTTTTTTTTACTATTTTGTTGGAGGCGGTGGTGTATTATTTTTGATTTTTGTCATTCTTTATTTTATGTTCCCTTATTTTGTTTTATCTCTATTTTTCGATCTGTAGCGAGGTTTTTTTTTGTTTTTGTTTTTTTTTACCAGGTGGGTAGTGCTTTTTATTGTTTTTTTTTTTATTATCATTATTTTTTTATTATTATTTTATTATTATTTTATTATTATTTAATTATTATCTCTTCGTGATCTTTTATATTATTATTATTATTTATTATTATTATTATTTTATTATTTTATTATCATTATTTTTATTATTATTTATTATTAATTTTATTGTTTTAATTTTGTTCATTTTATTTCTATTTTTTATTTTCTAATACTTTTTTGTTGGTTATTTGAGGGTTTTAGAGGGGTGTTAACAAACGTATAAATCACATGTGTACCAACTATATATATGTTATATATATATATATATATATATATATATATATATATATATATATATATATATGGGGGGGGTAGGGTCGTTCAAACAAGTCTAAGCCTCACCCAGATTACAATATATATTCACCAAATTAAAATTAGATGATTTACTAATTGCTGAATTTTTATTACCATATGATCTATTGCTAATATATAATTTTGGAGAAAAAAGGTAAAATTATTGAGTGACTGATTGATCTTAACATCATGTCTAACCGTCTAGGGTTATTTTATACCTAGATGTTAGGTAATCGTATTAACATTTTGTGTAGTTGTTTTTAAGAGTGTTTTTGTTTGTTTTTGTTTTTTTAGGGGGTGCACACGAGTAAGATTTATTTGAGCCATAGATGAGACCATAACATGTACTACCACTCCCGGTCAGAGTACACCTGCGAGTAATGGCAATGAAAGTGTACTCCACACTCCCCAGATCACCAGAACTGGAACCTCACAATCATACGCAATTTAGTGTCATATTTAGGACATCCTTTTTGAGGGGTCTTACCTCTTTGCAGTTGATACAGACAGGGTTGGTGTAAAAAGAATCAAATTGCTGAAATGTACTTATCTTATACGAAGTATTACACACACACACACACACACACATATATATACAGGGTGTCCAGAAGTCATGTATTATCCAGGTTTTGAAAAACAACACCTTTAGTTATTTCAAAACATATTCATGATAGTGATTGTCGCAATTAATTTTCTATCTCTCAATTTGAGCATTTATTATAATTATTCTCAATAACAGGATTGAAATTAACAAAGGTGTATTTTTGAAAACCAGGATGGTGTGTAACTTCTGGGACACCCCTATATATATATATATATATATATATATATATATATATATATATATTTATTATATATATATTTGAGGTTTTAACGGGTAAATGAGAAAAACGAAGGGTAACAAATAGAAAATGTATTAACAGAGTAGCAAATACATAGAGAGATGTATCTCTCTCTGTTCTT